>JAUCMU010000097.1:12912846-12965301 GCA_032275025.1 Enteromius treurensis | reverse complement strand
AATGAGCAACGCTGAGAAACAGCCAATCAGAGCAGACCTCCTCATTACTATTCATGAACCTTCCAAATAAGGCAAAAGCAGACTGTTTCATTCTAGGGTCAAATTCTAGGGTTGTAAATATTCTCTCAATGCATTCTATGGCTTCATTTTGTCCCTCAGGAATTGGATTGCTATAGTTTGCCAATTACTCTGAGTGTGAGTCTCCTGTTAGTGACAGGTTGCTAGAGGGGTTTAATAAATGTTCCACACTTGTACTGGTGAAGAGGTCATCAGAGAATAGGTGTCGTTATGAAGGGAAGAGATGTTAATGGTCATGATTCAGGATTAATAGAGCATGGAGTTA
Source organism: Enteromius treurensis (assembly GCA_032275025.1). Classification (NCBI taxonomy): domain Eukaryota; kingdom Metazoa; phylum Chordata; class Actinopteri; order Cypriniformes; family Cyprinidae; genus Enteromius; species Enteromius treurensis. The sequence goes on along the minus strand of JAUCMU010000097.1, from coordinate 12,964,958 downwards.
TGGATTTAATACATAAAATCTCCATTTAACACATTTTGATGTTGCAACAGTGTAACATACAGGAGGTTTTCCCCATTCACAGAATTCCACAGTGGTTTTTATACCCCCCCGGGGAAACTAATATGCATTGTCAGACTGGGCCTGCTTATAGTACTGTGGATTCTGTTGCAATGACCTTTAATTCACCTCGTACACCACAACCCTGGCACTGAGAAAACCCCAGACAAGAGTGCATTCGAATGTTGAGCTTTTCACTTCAAAGTATTCAAGAAATGCTTAGAACTTGCACAGGCTTGCTCAGCCTCAGTCGGTGTAGATGCTGCTGTGATTAATTAAATTAAGTTCAGCTGGTTAACATGCGTAAGTGTAATTGACACCAAGCTTGACAGTTACGGCAGGTGATCTGTAACTAATTTGGTTTCGTTTTGTGCCCCTGTGGCTGCTGTTCCAGACAGTCATTAGGTAAATCGCGGAGCCCATTGAGTCACCAGCATCCCCACCCAAACACGTCTGTAGCTGCAGTGCACTCCACTGCTGGGTCAATGCGTGCAGAGAAAAAGGGGGATGAATACAGAGCGGAAGGGAGGCACAGAAATGCAGCGGAGGGAAAGACAGACAGAGAGAGAGAGAGTGAGAGAGATAGAGAAAGGGAGAAAAATGCAGTGTAGAATAGAAAAGAGAGGGGACGAATGCAGCACATGGGTGGAGAAAACAGGTGCAGCAGAAGAGTGTTTTTTGTCAGACTGTGGAAGGCAGACAAACTGTCTACATAAATGATCAAACTCAAACCTAGTGGAGCTGCCGGTGTCGGCCAGTGACAGTCTTTGATTCTTCCGCCTGGCTGTCTCTGTCAGTGGTTTGTCAGACAGCCATTTTGGAAGTTTAGTATGTTGAATGTGTGAAAAGTAACAAGGAGATTCCAGAGAGATTCACATTAAACGTGCGAAGCAGCTCGCATTTTTCGTGTTAACAGACAGGGATGTTCCACTTCCTATAGCTCTAGTGGCATGCGGGTTTTGTTAGAGACAGACTGGAGTGACATGAAATAAACATTTTCATTTTTAAGCTTGTTGGATGTTAGCTGCCGTACAGAAGCCTCTGTTCTTTTCCTCTGGTGTGCTGTTGTCTCTTGGCAAAAGTTCACATGCTGACGTAGTCTGTGTGCATGTGTATAGCACAGAGATTGACTCTGTGAGCTGATATGACCTTCCCTCTCAGAGCAGGGGGATGGGATGGATGCTGTGAGTTGGCGCTATGCCGCTATCTGGTGGCGTTCTTTGATATAGCATAGAGCACACGCCCAGAGCCCCAAAAAACATTCCAAGTGGAAAATGTCAATTCCAAATTGTCCTTGAACTTCGTAATAGGCTTAAGTTTATTTATAAGGAACTATAGTCTAACATGAGTGGTTACTGATGTGTGGTTTTTAACCATTTTAATTTTAAAATTAAAAATAAAAATTTAACATTTTTTTGCCCTAGGAACTTCACATATGTGTAATAAATTTAGTGAATTATAATTTTCAGTCATTACATTTAATAACAATATAATACTATAATTGGCCTTCGCTTAATTCATCCATCTTTGACAGGTGTGGCAAAAGTTCATTTTATTTAAAGACTGGCTTTTCTGAGCAGAACTTATTTGGACTCCCCTTATTGATTTAATTTTCTTTTTAAATTGGATGGGATGCCAGCAGTATTTGCCCAAACCAAGTACTGCTGGCATCCTTGCTAATAATAAATAATTTTAATATCAAATGTCGCCTTGGCAACTAATGAAATTAGTTGAAACAGAAAATGGCTAAAACTTAAAATAATAAATAAAAATAAAATAATATATAATATATATATGATAAAAGCATGACTTGAAAATACAAATTAAATTGAAAACTTAAACTATCAAAATAGCTTAAATAATACTACAATAGTGCATACAGTATCTCTTTTTTGCAGCCAGGTGGTGTCGTTACTTCCATCTACCGTACCTAACTGGCTAGACCATGCTAACAAGCCGTTTATGCCTTCTCCAAAAAGCAAACAATCACATGACTATGTATTTCACCTGCTCTCAACTATGCAAACTCATTTTTACAATCTCTCTGTGTCTTTGTGTGCAGTTTCACGCTCTCTCGCAGGTTCAGGCACAGGCTCCCTGCAGTCCGTCTCTGAGCCGGCAGCAGCAGCAGTACCAGCACCAGCAGCAGGTCCAGCTCCAGTTCCAGCAGCTGGCTCAGCTCGCCGCTCAGGCCCAGGCTCCCTTCGGCACGAGCACAGCCGGCACCTCCACAGCCCCGACCCAGCGGGACGGCAAGCTCCTGGAGGTGATCGAGAGAAAGCGCTGCCTATGTAAGGAGATTAAGGCTCATCGACGGCCGGATAAGAGCTTATGTAAGCAGGACAGTATGCCTATTTTACCCAGCTGGAGAAAAACGCCGGAGCCCCGTAAGACTGGAACGCCACCCTGCCAGAGGCCACAGGCTGTGGTGTGGGACACGGCCATCTGACCCAGGCACAGAGAGCAAACAGAGGCTCGGGAGTAAGAAAGACATGACAGAGAGATATACAGAGTACAAATCCTTTTTTTCTCTTGTGCGTGTGAAAAGACAAAATGGGAGTTTTAGGGAAGATGAGAGAAGTGGCCTTTGAGTGAAGAGAGACAAATAAGACTGGAAAGACAAAGCGAGAGCATTTTTTGCTAAAAGAATAGCATGATTTAGAATAAATCTCTCTGTAGAAGCAGGAGAAAATGTGTTCCACATGGTGTTTATGTGCCATATAGTTGCAGCAGATGAAACACACACACACACACACACACACTAGAGAGACACTTGAGTCTGAACTCTCTCTGACCTGCTGCAAATACAACCTGTGCTGCTGAGTTTACAACCTTTTAGAAACACACTGGAAACCTTTGGAGCACCATATCATTCAAACTCTGAATACAAACCATTAGTGAGGAGAATAGACATGATTTTTTTCCTCCAAGGAATGAAGAAATGATCAAACCTTGATGTGTAAAGAATGAAGAGACACTGAAAGATCACAGTGGAGCTTTTCTTCATATCATAAACTGTCTGTGACTTTGGGCTTTTGTGTTTTTACTGACCAGATTTAATCCATTATGCTGCTGTTTCCTGGGCACCCTCTAGACTGATGTTTTTTTACATTCCGGAAGAGTGTGAAAGTGTGTGTGGTGTCATGGTGAATGTTGTAAGATGTATCTTTGCACTGGAGATGTGTGAGATTGGAAGCAGAAAAGGAAATCCAGACATATAGACGACAAAATGTTGAGGAGTACAAGGGAACGAATCAATAAAATAAAAAATTTGACATGTATACATAACAAAAGTCTTACACGTTTAGACAAAGGAAGCTGTGATGAAGGGCTGAGTGGTACTGTCGTCCTTTGTAGAGGAGATTCATTTAAAGTTTAATTACTGCCTATTGATTGAGTGCCAATTTAGAGAGTGTAGTGACACATGTGTCTACGTATTTGAGGCGTAGAAGAAAAGCTGTTCAGCAGAAGTTACGTAGTAATATTTGTTAAAGCAGGAGACTGATCATTAGCCCAGTCAAATACAAAATCATGATCCGTGCTGCATTGTTCACTTGATGAAAATAGTACGATCACAGGATGAGCTTCATTACAAAATAAGAATGCACAGGCTGCGTTAACACGAGGTGCCATTGTGTTCACCTAAAAACATTGTGTTCACTCTGTTTACATTTAATCCGTATCTGAGCATATCCGGAGGTAATGTCTAACTGTATTTTTCAGTCTTTTTGGCAGCATAGCCTCATGTGTCAATCAACTGGGGTTGCAATGCAGTTTAATAAGATATACAGTAATAACATATATATCATACTACAGTCCGGTTACCCTGTCCTATCAACAACAACAAACATATATCAGTTTATAAATATATCAGAACAAACTTCACCTCCTCACACTGTCCAATGCTCATGCGCATATGCATATACAGAAGCGTACACACTCGCAGCGCCCTGCTGGAAAAAACCACACAGCAGCGCTACTCAGACCGATGCTGGAATTTGTTCCAGCTCAAAAGAAAGCGAACCACATGACATCGAGATTAAACGAGAAGAAAAAAACACTTGTTAAAATCTGTAAATAAACATGTACAACTGTATTGATTATGTAGCAATTATTTCCACTTTCATACTTGTAATCAATAAATATATTGTAGCATATAATGTATAAAAGTACAAGGTGTTTAATTGTTTTATAAAGAAATTTAGTAGTTTTATCTGTGGCTACCTGTCTACACTGTACTGGATGGATCGCTGAAAGGCGAGCCCTCTCTACTAACGGCACAGTCTCAGACACACACACACACACACACCAACCAACCAATGTTTTTTCCGGCTAGTGTCATGCAAGTCCCTTTAAGCAACTTAAGTCTGATCACATTCATACCCTCACCAACACACTCCACACCAGGAATATCAGTTGGATATTTTTGAAGTACTTCTGCTGCTATATTGAATTTCTACTATTGCTTACATATCCCTCACTGCTTTTGTTTTATTTCTCTTTTTCATTCTTTTGAGTGCTCTTTGAGATTTAATTTTTTTTTTTTCTTTTCTTTTTTTTTTTTTTTAAATCGCGCGATGGAGTTTTAAGGAGTGGAATCTTTTATAACTGTTGGCAATTGAATGTTTCTCAGTTGTTGTTGTGGTTGTATTTAAAAGTTGTTGTTGTTTTTCCGAATAGTTAGCACCACCAAGCTGTACAGTTCTTACCCTGGTAACACTACTGTAAATGGGTTGGCTACATTGCAGTGATGTTGCCAAGGGTTTGACATGTTGTCACCACGACACCAGGGTTTCACTGCACCACCCAGGTGGCCATTTGAAATACAGTCTTTATCAAACAGTACGGAGGACCACAGTAGAGGAGGGCTGGTGCAATGCATGCTGGGAGTTCTTGACGGATTCCCTTAATCATTCAGTTTGAGGTTGGGCTGCGTCCCAGTCTATATAAATTGTGCCCAGTTTGTACTTCAGATATACTAAATAATCATCTAGTGGCAATTTATTAAGATGAAAAGGGTAACTTAAGTATTATTGGGTAAACTAGTTTACAGAAACTGTTGGCTTTGCGTGTCTACATAAACGGTGGCCATATTATGAGTGCCATAATATATTGGTATGGTAAGATACGGTGTACCTTGGAAATCACTGTAGTGCTATATTTGCATTGATATTGTCATGAAATAAATTTTATATGATGAACCTAATAGACATGTGCGAATAACAGTTTGTGTGTGTGTGAGAGAGGGGGGCAATCTACATGGATTTTTTTTTCTTTCCTGCAGACCTCCTTAACATACAATCAGTGGAATATCTGCTTGCACATTCTAATGTGGTAATGTTTTATTCATTCCCTTTCTCTTCGAGGTTCGAGGTATGGAAATGTACTCAGCCTCAAGCTAACCAAAATGTAGATTAGTTTGTTGCTTCATTGGAACAGATTTAGAAAATTTAGCATTAAATCACTTCCTCACCAGTAGTTACTCTGCAGTGCCGTCAGAATGAGAGTCCAAAAGCATAAACATAGGAAAAGAAAAGGATATGACATGTGGCCAGGTATGGTTTCTCATACTAGGAAATTGTGCTCTGCGTTTAACCCGTTCAACTGCACACACACAGCAGTGAGAAGTGAACACACCCCCGGAGCAGTAGGCAGCCAGTGCTGCGGCGCCCAGGGAGCAGCCGGGGGAACAGTGTCTTGCTCAAGCTCTAATAAAAATGTCTAAGAGGACAGCAGGGAATGACCTTTTTAAGGTGGAAGTGTTATTATGGATTATAGACTTAGTAAAAGTAATGGTTTACAGTGTTACTTCACCCCAAAATGAAAATGTTGTCAATAAATACTCACCCCATGTCGTTCCAGATTTATTGTTCCTCGAAACACAGTTTAAGATATTTTGGATGAAAACTGGGAGGATTTCGACTGTCCCATTGACTGCCAAGTAAACAACACCGTCAAGGCCCAGTATGAAAAAAGTATGAAAGACATCATATGAAGCTATGACAATACTTTTTGTATGAATACAAAATCTATCTATAAAATTTATTAAATTCCCAAATCCTTTCCGATTACAACATAAACTCTTCTAAATCGTGGATTGCCTGAAGGCTGAGTACATTTTCAGCAATTGTTCATATTTCGTGTGTAATTTTCCTTTCACCCTGACCTTCCAGACTTGTTGTTTCAGTATCCAGTTTCAGTTGGGGTAGTTGTTTCTTACTCATTTGTCAGCATCATAAATACCGTGAACTGTTATAACAGTCTGTTGCTGACTCGTGTTGACTGATTTGCTCTTCACTGATGTTCTGTATCACAGATCAAGCTCTTGTACAAGTTTCTCTGTCTACAGGTCTTCTGTAGAGGCTATTGTTGGCTCTAACCTGTCATCAATCTTGAACATCATTACAGACGTTATCTGACTGTTGTGATGTGACAGATTTATCAAGTACTGCCAGTGAAGCATCTACAGATTAAATGCTGGGCACTCTCAGATATAAAGTTATATAAAGCTGTCACTGGGGCGGTACCTTTTCAAAAGGGACATGTTTGTACCTAAAGGCTACATTTTGATACCTTAAGGGTACATATTAGTACTTAAAGTGTACATATTTGGACCTAAAAGTTACCGTCCCAGTGATAGCTTTTGTAACTTTATTTCTGAGAGTGTGGGAGAGTTTAAGAGGTAGATGTGTTCTTCAACACCTGAAGTTATGCTTAAGGGTTTGATTCCCAAAATATTAAAAAATATAAATGATATATAAGACTTATATATATTTATATAGACTTCCTAGAGACTCCTGCTTGGCAACACTCTCATGAGATAATGACTGATGCCCCCACTAGTCTCTGATGTACCACTTTGCTGAGGGCGAGGGGTCCAAGTGCGCAGCCATTGGCCAAGAAGTGTCTTGAGTTTTGCTAAAGGAGGGGCTTTGTTTTTTGAGGGGTGGGGTTGATCGGAGCTGGGCAGGCAGAGCTGGTTTTACTGCAGTATCGGCATATTAGTGCTGCACTGCTCTCTCTCTCTCGCTCTGTCTCTCTGCGGAATGCGCACTGCACTTGTGGGTGGGCAAAACGCCGGGCGTTACAGAGAAAGCGAGGTCTGCTCTTACTCAGTCCTCGCTTGAGTGCTCAGGTTTCGGCAGAGTGCCTTGAGAATAGCTTTTGCCCAGTTTTTCATTTTAAAAAGCTTTCTATTGAGACCTTAAAGATCGTTTTAACCCTTACTCCACACCATTCAAGGGTTGAATAGCTTTTTATTACTCTCAAAGAGAGTGTTAACCCCGAGGCGTTGACTCTGTGAGTGCCCATTTATTTCGTCCAGGAAAATGGCAAAGGATGATAATAAGAACGCGTGGAAGGAGTTCTTTTGGAACCCGAGAACGCGCGAGTTCTGCGGCAGGACCGCGAGCAGTTGGGGTAAGTCTTGCACACATAATCGACAAGATTTTTCGCATGCACATATGCTAATTAGTGTAAAAAAAAAATGCAGTTAGCTATAATAAGTAGGCTAGTACTGCGCTGCAATGGTTAAAGCAGCGAGTCTCACCAATGCGGGGAAGTTCATTGGAAAGACGGATCGCTGTCCGAGGTGCTGAAACTCCAGTTAGTGCGGCTGTGGTGCGTCACATGCGCTTGCTTTTCTCCGCCGCGTGTTTATGCAGCTGTAAAACTTACTACATAATGTAATTTTCTTAGTCTAATATGTCTAATGATAGATCCAGATAACTGATTATTGTGTTATGATGGAGTTTGCGGGAAGAAATGTTGAATGCGCGGCATCAGCCAATGAAAAGCGTGGAGAAATGTGATGCGTCGAGACACTGCAAAACTACACAACGCGCTTCAAGCAGAATATCTGAATAGAGACAAGCACACATCAGTATTCCCTGCACCACGTTCTGTAAAGAACAGACGTCATTTTAACTGCAAAAGAATGCTGGAGTGCTGCAATAAAAAATGTAGAATTTAACCGACGAAAATGTTTTACGTACACAGAATTATTTATTGTTCATTTAGCAAGGCAGTTAATGTGTTGTGAAATATAGTATAATTTTCAAAGTATTAATCACTTTTTAATTAACAAGGAAATTCTAACATTTTCTTTCTAAAATTTTATCGTATTGTTTTAGTGTAGTGTGTTTCCCTGAGTTACCCTGACAGCTGCTAGAGAGGCCAATTTTGATCAGCTATAAGCCCCTGTGTGCCATCTGTATCATTATCTGTGCATTTCATCACATGGCAACTCATTTTAATAGTTCACATAGGCCCATATATTAACACATAAATGAACTAGAAGCTGTAGGACATACAGTCACCAAAATGCCAAAACCTATAGTTTGTAACATCCTTGACAGTGCATTGACAAATTTTACAATTAAATTTGTTAAAACTTTCCAAACAGAACGCTAATGAATCTGCATTACTAATTGTGCAAGAGCTTTCTAACAATGGATGTGAAGCACTATACACCTTTAGTCTAGTGCATATTGTTACAAATTGTCTTTTGCAGTGACATTGAGATGATTTAATCTAGCCGAGGGCCATTTTGAGTGTGTACAGGGGGGTTGTGAATTAGTGTAAGATGTAATCCTTTACTAATAGGCTCATTGGTTGCCTTGGTAAGGCTATCATGTGAAGGTATAGCCTATTCAACAGCCGTAGAGTAATTCTGCAACTGAATGTGTCTTTTAATCAATGTGTGATGCCATTAAATCTACAGCACTCTAAAAATTGCCTCTCTGGCATCTGTAACTCGATTGTTAATCCTATGCAAAAGATACAGTGTGTGCGTGTGAGAGAGAGAGAGAAATGCTAGATCACTGCCCTCAAGACTTCCATGTATGCCAGCACTTTTTGCTCTTGGGAGCTCAGTGTGTTGCACCTCACTGAGAGAGAAAGAGAGAGAGAGAGAGAGAGAGAGAGTGTCTGTGTGTGTGTGTGATGCTCTGAGGACTAGCTGCCTAGTTAAGTCAGCGTGCTCTCTAAGACTCCTTAATTAGTCTATTTTTGTCTGTGCCCAAACCAGAGTGAACCTGGGTATGCTTAAATTCTTTAACAAAGTACATCCTCATTACTGGAGCTTAATAGTGACCTATGGAGGACGGTGGAAGCTGCAGCTACATCCATACAGCTGTGTCTCTTATTGAAACATATCCAGGGTTGCTTTCAAGACCCTGGAGCACAAAGGGGTCAATAGTATCTGATATCTGATTAGCATTTAAAGCTGATTTGACGAGAGAGTCATATACAGCCGTTGTCTTGTTGTTTAACATCACTCTTGCAAAGGCCATAATGATCAGCAGATGATCTTAAAGCTTCCTTTTTAAAGCAGTATAAGGCTTCCTGGAAACAAATCAAGCAAGAAACGTTCTGGGGATATTCTAGGTCAGAAGATTCCTAAAATTTATTTTATCAGCTAAAGCCCTTTGACATTAAATATTTAAAGAACTCTCTTAGATTTTAAGTTGTAAATGTTTAAGTTGTGATAACATATTTGCATTTTTACAACTCTCTGATGATATGTAAGTGAACAAATAAAATAATTAATCTTTTTTAGTAAACATAATAAATTATTTACTATTTACTAAAATGTCTATGATATTTATCAACTCCCAGACACTCTGCATTTCTCATATCTGAATAAAATAAGGTTCTAGCTGGATCATAGACAGCTTTGAAAGATCCACTTTTTGAATTTAATCTTGAATTTAATGAAATATACATCTTATTCGAACGTGTATTGTCCCATTTACTTTACAGCTACACACCTTATGCATAAATATGCAGACATGAAATGTTATTTTGAATTAAAAAGATGTAATTTTGCCTATTGCTCATTTTCCATTATGAAAAATGGTCAATTACAAGGTACAAAACACAATATTATTGGCACAATAATGCTAACACAGCAACAATATTATAGTGATATTAATATGAAGGCCTTCTGAAAGTGGTGCCAGTTTCAGTTGTTTTCTTCTTTTTTTTTCTGATAAGAAATATTCATATCCAGTATACTAAATAGCTATCTGCAGTTGTTACCCTACAGATGTTTGTGATTTATTTATTAATCTTTACCTGACTTACTCATGTTTGTTAGTCTAGTAGAAGTATTGGGGTTGGTTCAGTGTTGATAAATGAAAAAAAGAATTTAGCTATTATGTGTAGTTTTTAATAGTAATAATTTAGATTTATCATTATTATCTCTATATTTATGTGCACCCATTGCACCCAGTTATTCCTGCTAAATAACAGGACATTGATATTCAGAGATTGCTCCCTTTGTCTGCATCACAGGTGTGAGTTCTTCTGAAGTTTTTAATAGTATGGTGGCCTGATAGGTTTGATGCATTTAGGGGCTGATGAATCCGAAAGGATGTGGGCAGATCTAAAGAGACTGTTTTGTGGGGTTCATGTCTGTATTAAATGAGTGTGAACATGCAAATAACAGATCACAGCGGCACATTCTGCTCCTCTCTTTCAGGTTGCGCTCAAATTAGAGGGTTGAAAGAGGGAGGGCGACTTTCATCATGATGAGAGACAGATAAAGAAACAGTAGAGCACAGATAGAGTATCAGACTACCGTGTGCGGAGACACACACACAGATCCAGAACAGCTGATTAGGATGTACCACGTTTAACCCCTTAACCAAGTTGAGCAAGTAATGTTTGATAATACAGGTACAGGTTATTTTGAGGCTGTCCTGCTGCGAGATTAAGTAGCGCTTAATGATGTGAACATTTGGGCTTTGCTGGTGTCCCTTGCGTAAGGCAACGTCCTTACCTTATGTTTGCTCACTTCCTCTCTTGCACATGCACTGCATCCTTTTTCACTCTCTCTCTAGGCATAGTAGCACACACTCCTGTGTAATTTTATCCTGTAGCGTAGCCTCACAACCGCACTGCTGTTATTGATCAGTGAAAGCCTGTCCGTGCGGGGAGCTCCAGGCTGCAGCAGGGGACAGGGATCCGGTTTCCCTCCTCCCTTCAACCTAGAGCAACCTGATCGACTGTCCCCAGAGGCCTCGCTGTGTGAAGCTCAGGTGTCCTGTATTTTAATGAGATCTCCTCAGGCATAAACACTCCTGCTATGCACCACAACTTACAGTGAACACATTACAAACAGGCACCTTCAACACTTAGCATTCTCTATTAAATACAAACCATAAATGATTTATTGTGTTGGTGAGGATGTTTGAAAGTACATTGTTATTATACGGCAAATGCATGAATTACTAAATCTTTCCTTTTAGCCTGAGATAGTGTTCAGGTAATTAACATTAATTTTTAAGGAGCACAAGTCCAGCAATGTCCTGCATGCTATAAAAATTTAAAGGACTATTTTTTTAAGGTAGAATATAAATTCCAAATGTACAGTTTATAAGAATTTTTTTAAAGAAATTAAGTTTTATGCATCCTTGATAAATATTATCGAAGGTGACAGTAAAGACGTTTATATTAAAATTTTATTTTATACATATTATTTTTCAAATAAATGCACTTCTTTTGAATTTTGTTCAGCAAAGAATCATGGTTATCATGGTTTACACAAAAATCTTCAGTAGCACAATTGTTTTCAGCAGTTTTAATAATTAGAAATGTTTCTTGAGAATCAAATTAGCATATTAATTTAGAATGCAATTTATTCCTGTGATGGCAAAGCTGAATTTTCAGCAGCCATTATTCCAGTCTTCAGTGTCAAAAAAAAAGTTGAAACAGAAAACAGCCACGATTCATTTTAATAGTATTTAGTGCTGTCAAAGGATTTATTGTGATTAATCACATCCAAAATAATGTATGTGTGTGTACTGTTTATTTTATATATATATATATATATATATATATATATATATATATATATATATATATACACACACACACACATGCATGTGTATATTTAAGAAAATATGTTATGTTTTATATATACTATAACATAAATATATAAATGTATATACATGTAAATATTTTCTTAATTTATTGAATGTGTATATTTATATATACAGAAATAAACAGCACACACACATCTTATGTAAACAAAAACTTCTGATGGGATTAATCATGATAAATCGTATGACAGCACTAATAATATCAAGGTTTTTACTGTATTATGATCAAATTAATGCACTCGAGCAATATACTTTTTTTTTAAAAGAGTGGTAGAGTATATAATCCCATATGTGAGTAAATCTGAGGGGAAAATGTTAGAAATTATCTATCAATACTTTCTCATTAACACCAGCAAAGACTTTTCCAGCCTGCTCTCAATTAACCATACTGTACAACATTATAATCCATATTACTGTACTGACATTATATACAGTACCTCTTGAATAAATAACAACTGACATAATAAAAAAATAAAAAAAATAATTTCATATTCATAAATATTCAGTTGTTCAATTCAGACATAATAATCCTGAGTAAAATTATTTTATTTGGGTATTTGGGGTTGATTACTTGTATGCACAGACATGTGTTTCCCTGAAAATCCCCCTTTGACTTAATCTGCCCTCTTCTTCTCCTTCTGTCACCTCCCTCCCCCCTTTTACCCCTTTTAACCCACATCTGCCCTGCAGTAATTCAATTTTGTCAAAGACTAGACATTTACCAGACAAGATTACCAGACTTCGTGTAAAAGGGACATTAGTGTGTAAAAATATGAATGTGTGTAAGACAGAGCTGCAGTGAATGTGTATGTACAAATGTATGAATGAAGAGAGAAGATCTGGGTGCTCTGGTGAGAATTTAAGAGGATTAGGTCTACTAGTCTTGTATCTTTTCACAGTTACATCAGCAGAAGAGAGCGAGGGGGGGGAGAGAGAGAGAGAGAGAGAGAGAGAGAGAGAGAGCACAAAAGATAGTCATAAATGGTTATTATGGTTATGTGGTCACAGTATTCTGCATGTTCTATTACAAACACTCATATAAAACATGTTTTCACCTCCTAGGAGTGTAGGAGGAGCTACAATGAAGGAAACATGTTCAACGTTATATTACAGACTCAAGTCACAAATCTGTATCTCTACTTTCATTTCAAGAATAAAACCATACTTTTGTTAACTACTCGTAGAATTTTTTATCACTTAAACTTTGATAAGGGCTTACTCTAAGAGCAAATTCCAAACTTGAAAGGACTTGGCCACTTGGTGGCACCATCATAGTAAAAAACATAAAAATGGCTGGTACTGTTGCACTATTATTCCCGTCGAAATTTTTTCTTATCTGTCATTAGTAATGCGTAATGCCATGCATAATAAAGCTTTATGAGGCTTAAATGCCAATATTTGCTAAAAGATAAAAAAAGTGTTTAAAATTTAATAGAATATACACTGTTGTTATTTTTACCATTAAATTCCTATATTAGCCTATATTTTGATGCAAGTTTGCTAAGTTCGAGTGGCATATTGCGTTTTACGTTTATGGAAAAGTTTCCAAATTCTTGAATACAGTATGTATTTATGGAGCGTTTGAATTTGAATGTTTTTTTTGTGTCTTTGTAGGTCTGATCCTGTTGTTTTATCTGGCATTCTACATTTTCCTGGCTGGATTATTTGCTCTCACCATGTACGTAATGCTGCAGACGCTCGATGACCACAGACCAACATACCAAGATAGACTTTCAACTCCAGGTAATACATACAGACTTGATCCTAAAAACTGTATAAACTAATTATTATTAAAACTACATCACCCTTACAGGTAACTACTGATACTGCAGTATTGATGTTTACATGCATTCTAAATGCAAAATGAATGTAAACATATACACACTCAAAGTCTCTGTATCGTCCCATTCTCTTAATGGTCTTACAGGAATGATGATCAGACCTAAAGGAGATCAGCTGGAGATCGCTTACACCATGGAGTACACAGAGACCTGGGAAAGATATGTCCAGGCCCTCAATAACTTCCTTTCACGTGAGTGTCATGCAAATAACCTTTCATGTATTACGCAGAACCTGCCGCAGTCATTTTACTATTGAAATCCCACATGCTATTTAGTTGACAAAGGGTCTTGTACTGTTGCTTCTTGTATACAGCCTACAACGACACCGTCCAGGCCCAGAAAAATTATGATTGTAAACCAGATCAGTACTTCATCCAGGAGGACAGTGGCAGCTTGAAAAACTTCCCCAAGCGTTCCTGCCAGTTCAAACGCTCCATATTGGAGGATTGCTCTGGGCTCACAGATCGTTACTATGGTTACAATGATGGCAAGCCCTGCATCATCATCAAGCTCAACCGTGTAAGATTTGTCAGAAACATGTACAGCATTATCTGAAAATGGTGAAATTACAGTTGAACAGTTATTTTGCAAAACTGAAGGATTATTGAGAAACAGCTAAATATATAATTGAACAAATATATGCATGATTTGATTTTAGGTAATTGAATCCCCATAGTTTTATCTCCGTAAAGACCTCAGAATCAGAGACAGTGGCCTGAATTTGTTTTCTAATGAGACTCAACTTGACTTGTCTCTTCTTTTATTTGGTTTTCTTCTTCGTGTCTCGTTCTTTTTCCTCTCTCTCTCTTATTTTAATCTCAAATCCTTCTTTCTCTGAATTTATTCTTCTTTGCAGGTGATTGGTCTGTTGCCTGCAGCAGACGGGCAGCCTCCTTATGTCACATGTGGTGCTAAGGTAAGGTCTCAGTCTCTCTTCCTTCAACTCCTTATTCTCTTACTCTCTTTATCCTTCAGTCTTTTAAAAAGGGATTGATTTCAGATTAAAGTTACATGAGCCGTTCAACAAGGTCATCAGATTAAATTAGCTGGTAATCAGAACTGTGGCCAGCTTCAGACAAAAACTGCCACGGCTTTTGCTATTCAGGCTCCTGCAAATATGTTCCTCAGTCTATATCTTTCTTTGATTATTAAACATCACACCCTTTTACCCTGTCAACATATTTTGCTCTTTCTTATCATTGACCCATCATTCCTCCTCATTTGTTCGTTACTTCTGTCATATAAATGTTATTTTCAGTGTTGTTTCAGTGTTTGTTCAAAATGTGTTGTTTTACATCATCATCTATGTTTATGTTCCATGTGGTTGATTTGTTTTGGGGTTTTTTTGTGTCTCACCTGTTCTCCCCCCTCCATTCTTGTCAGAAATACAAAGTTGGGAAAGATGAGTGGGTAAGAATAATAGACAGAATGAAGAATAATCATTTTCACAGAGGCAGAGAATCCATAATGCGCATTACATATTCAATGTTCCACAGTGAGCAACAAATTCGAACCCAAAATGACCACTATTAATTATAAAACTATAAATTACATTTAAAATCAGCAAAGGGTAAAATGATTATTCATACAGTCAGATCATAGGCTAGATAATTCCAGCATAAGATCATTTAAAGTTTCTCTGTTTGTTGTTTAATTTAGCAACAGTGGTATAACAGGTTGATACCTTCAGTTTAAATGCTGAGATGAACTCATAATATCTCCCTCCCTTTGTAGGCAGATGACTCAGATAAACTTGGTGAACTGATGTACTATCCCCCAAATGGCACCTTCAACCTCATGTACTACCCATATTATGGCAAGAAAGCCCAGGTACAACACATACACACACACTTGGAAAATATACAGTACATGTATAAAATGAACACTTACAATCTGTTTTCTAAATGCAAATTATTGCTCTTATTGTTTTAATCTATGCATTTGTGTTGTTTAAATTATTATTTTTAAACCAGGGGCCAGTCGCATAAAAGGTTAAGATTACTCTTGGCTAACTGCTAGTCGGTCAGACTAGCTCTTAACATGTCACATGACATGTCTTAACATGAAGGCTAAGTTTATGCAACTGGCCCCAGATCAGTTGTAATTATTAATCTAAGTGTAATAACTTGCTCTCCAGTGAAAGAATGGATTATCTAATCATTTAGCCCACTTAACCCATTCAGATCTACCTCCATCCAATCAAAAACTAATGGACAGAACCAAGATAAAAACCCTTTTCTGATCATCTCTTTCTTCTGCTGCAGGTGAACTATTCTCAGCCTCTAGTGGCCATTAAGTTCCTCAACATCACCATGAATGAGGACGTCAACGTGGAGTGCAGAATCAATGCTAACAACATTCCTGAGGGCAATGAACGAGACAAGTTCGCTGGACGTATTTCCTTCAAACTGAGGATCAACACCAGAGATTAAACAGGAGAAAGTGTGTTCCTTTCTTTTACACACAGACACACACACACACACAGGTCCTCCCCAATCTAAAAGAGTGTAGGATTATGCACAGAAGGCACAGCTAGATACATAAACCATACAAAGCAATCCTCATCACAGACAGAGCAGAGAGTAATACTTCAGCATTTCAAAGTACATTTCTTTTCCATTTGAGACTGTAGTGAGGTTGTAGAGAGTTAGGAATGACGTTTTTGTGTGCATTTGTGTGTGTACATCAGTGTCTGTGTGTGTTTGCATGTGTGAGCTGAGGTATTCTTAAACACAAAATTTAAATTGCATGCTCAGTTATCTGAGGTATTTATTAAAAGATAATATATTCTATTAAAACAATATTAAGAAAGGCATAACTTTAAAAGATTCCTAATAAATATGCTGTGTTTTCCCCTCAGTATCTGTTCATTTAGCAGAAATAATTTATTATCATTTTAAAGCAGGTATCTATGAATTAATGTGGCATGGTCTCATGTGTTTTCGGAGCGTCTTTTGATTGCTGGGATTTTTTTTTTTTCTTTGGTCTTTTTTTTTGCATGTGTGTGTCAGTTCTGAAGCGCAGTATTGAAACCGCTCCTCTGTCTGTTTTGTTGTTTTGTGCGTGAAGAGGATATTTTAAAAACCAACTTGTAGCTAACGCTGTGCATGATGATCATCCTCTCCAGCACACACAAGAAAACTGATACATCTCTGCATTCCAGTTTGTTTTGACACAGCCTGTACTTTCATATAATGAAGTGTAGTACGTTTCATTTATCGTGGGGGGGGGTTTGTTTATATGTAAAAATAGGTCTTTGCAGTATTTTGCCATTTTATTTTTTATGTGTAATCCAATTTGTCTCACATAGTGAGGGGATATGATGTTTTGTATTGATTTGCATCGGCTTAGAGGATGACAGCAGGCCTGGGTTCAGTTTAAAATCTGACAAAATAGATAGGAAAAGTGTGTTTGGTATGCGTGAGAGAGATTCCTGCATGTGTGTTTTGTTTTGATTTGTGTTCATCTTTGTGCACATTTAACTTTCATTTAAAATACGTTTTGGATTTTGTTGTAAGTGACTCTAAGCGTAACCATAGAAAGAGAGAGATAGAGAGGCTCTAAGAGCAGGAACAGCAGGCTTATGTTTCTGCTGATAAGGAAGACAGAAGTGAATCCATTCCAGTCCTTACCCTGCATGAGTCAATAAAACAAAAGACGTGGTCACCAACCTCATTTCTCATTCTCATTTTTTTTTAAACACCTAAACTCAGTACATACACATACTCCATTCTGAGAAGTGTCTTGTGAAGAGTTCATGTACACTATGTGTCATAGAAATGGCAAGTGTGTACACTTCCTCTAATTCCCTAATCCTTTAATCTCACTCTAATAAATAGATACCGTGCTTTAAACCGAGATTTCCTCAAAAGCAAATCTCTATCTATCTATATCTTTGTGTCAGCTCATTTACTGAAAATATATTCAGCTGAGTGACAAAACACTTTTGCTCACTTTCACATGTGCGTCTGTGTTGACTTCTGTGTCTGTATATTGCATATTTTATGTTTATGCATGGTGTGGTTGTTATCCGACTCGGCAGAGAAAGCTTCACATCAACAGAATTAAAGATTCATTTACCTCAGTCCTCAGATCTAATATCATTAACTTGACCCTGTACACTAGTTCCCTCTGGAGATAGAAAATCTAAAATGTGTTGTTTTTTTCTGGAAAATGTTGTTTGTCACATCATGCACAAAAGGGAAAAGAAAAAAAGAAAAAAATCTATATCTAGAGTTTTTGGTGCATGCAATCTTTAAGACAATGGTTTTGTAAACAGCGCCTCTAGTGTTTCAGTTGTGCTGCTGTGCCTCTCCCACGCCACCAACTGTTTCTATTGGTGAAGTGCACTTTTTATAGTGCATTAGCCTATGTTGTAATATACACGAATCTTCTGAAAAGCAATATATTTATATTTTGAGCTCCTTTGGTGTATAAAGAAAAGTTACATGCTGTATGTGTATTTTCCTTTAGATTGGCTGATCCCGAAGAGAAATGTTGTAATATTAAAATACGTTTATAATTGAGAATGGCTATATGGATTTTAAAATCACATGCAATATAAAAAAGATCTTATATTTTCTAAGAAACCTATATTTCTATTTTTGTTGGTCATTTATGAATAAAAGCATGTAACAGCTGGGGAATGTATGGCTGCCATTAAGCTTTGCAGGGCTTATGACAAAATTCAAGGAGATCAAAAGATTAATCAGCCCAAGAATGTAGTAAATCATCATCACTTTAATAGTCTAGATCTCTTTGTAGCCTTTGAAATACCAAAATGTATGCAACTTTTGTTTCATAAAACTAGCATCGGCAATATAAGTCATGTCAAAGTGGATGATCTGTTTTAAATAAATCTCTTGTGAGAACTCAACAGCTATTGAAAACTGGATGAAAAGTAATTTACTTAATGTATATGAATAAGTATATACAGTAAATGCTGTGGTTTAGACGTGTTTGAACAGATGGAGTCAGCTCACCACCTCATCACCTCACCACCTGCAGCTCATTTGTTATGGCTCAGTGTTCTGTTCACACAGAACTGGACCTTGTGCAAACTGTGCTCAAATGTTTGATGAACAATAAGAACCTGACATTATATTAACTAGTTAAGTTAAACACCTTATGTAAATGTTCATAAGCTTAAACTAATGTATTGAAATAACAAACTTAATAAAATGAACAACAGTGCACTGTCTCCTCCTCATCCATATAATCTGCATAATCATTTTCAGAATTGTAACGTAGAATTGCAGAAAGTACCACTGCATGTCCATATGAGTATATCAATGTCATATATAATTTTGCCCTTATTATTTATGCTCATGCACATTAGTAACAGCAGCACTTTAGACTTTACAAATAGTTATCTTATAAATGGATTTGATTTGAAGACCTTGCTCTATTTGCAATAGCTTTGGCTCCCGGGAATGATATACATGCGTACATAACCATATGATGCTATATGTCAATATAATACACTCCCAGAAAATACCCTGACACACAAAACCCCTAAATGGTACATATTACTACTTAAATTACATATTACCTAAAGTGTACAATTTGAAAGAGTACTTTCCCAGTGACAGTTTGGTACTGTTTTCATTGTTGTTGTTGTTGTTTTTACAAATCATTAATATTTTTGTTGTCATATTCTCTTATTAATTTTATACTGCTGATTTTTATGGTGTATGTCAGTATAGTGTTAAAAAAAATAAGTTAATATAATTAAGCAGACTCCTCTGTGCTTATATGGAGCCAAAAAAAAAAAAAAAAAGATTGTTGGATTATTATCTAATTTGCTATTTCATATCAAAATAAAAGTAGGTGTGCATGTGAGAAAATATCCCTTGAACAATCATTAGGTATCAGTCACTCATAAAACTGCTTTTGATAAGGATTGTAAAAAAAAAGGTGCTCTGTTGAAACAGGACTTCGGACCGGTCTGTCTCTGCTGAGCATGATTTAGTTTATCTTTCACAGTCGACTAGGACTATATCTCCAGCGTTAGGAGAACATGTCACAAACTGAACACGGCATGTTTACCAGTTCTTATTTTTTCATTCATAGTTACTACACAAATTAATGTGCAATTTGTTTATTGTGTTCTCTTTATGCAAACGGTACTCAAGTATTGATCAGTGGTCATTCATTAGCACCAACAAGTATACTGTATATTTGTTTAAACAAGAAAACTGTATGTAAATAGAATAACTGTGATTGTAATATTTTAATAGTGAAACCTTTTTTTTTGTTTTTTGTTTTTTCACTAACAGATAAAGAATGAAAATGGCCCATTCCAGTTGTCTTGAATTTGGTCAATCATAATTTAAGAAAACTGGTCACTGTAATCTTTAAGAAAGTGGATCTTGCTTTGAGTGTATCAGAAAGACCAAATAAATGACCCTGGATAAGTATTTATCCAGCAGTGTTGTCATTCTTTTCCCTTTAGGGTTCAAAGCTCTAGTCTTATAATTTAGTGCCCTGTTCTCTAGGTTGGTCCCGCTTATACTTCCCATGATTTTTCTGTCTCTACACTCAGGGCAGGTCTAGCATGCGGTGTTCCTGTAGAGCGACTTCATTTCTCTCGTACACTTCTTCTATTGCTCTCACTACCCTGTTTAGCACCACAGCAGCTTCTGCCTGCGTTTCCACACACACCAGCTGGTAGAAATAAGGTCGTTCGGGCATAGCAAGAAAAGCCAGCTCCGCTGCTTTCCTTACCCACCAGGTGTGATGTTGGGCCAGTGTGCGCTGGTAAGTCTCTTTGCAGAGGTCAGAAGGGGGTCGCAGATGTTCTCCTTCGCTTGTGTCCTTCCCGAGTTCCGACAGGAAATTTTGCAGCCAGAGCAGAGCACGATGTAAACGCAACAGAGTCCTACAGCCTGAGTTTGTCTGCTTGTTGAAATCCACCAAACCGCTCTCCAGCTCCCATTTAATCATAGAACGAACAGAAGTGTAATCAAATGAGAGTCTGTGATTGATTTCAGAGTAGTCTGAAGAGCTGTTATGAGATTTCATTAAGACTGGGTCACTTTGCCCGTGCATTTTTCTTTCTTTCATATTCTTCTCTGCCTCTTTTTCCGCTTTTTGGGCCAGGTCACGGATGATGGTAGTTTTCGATTCAATTTCTTGTGAAATTAAACCTACCATTGGCCCCAAGGCTTCCAGAAACCTTAAATGCATAGAAAAAGAGATATATTTTCAATGTGTATGTTTCTACTTAGATAAGAAGTATCTAAGTAGAAACATACTAATATATCTGAATATGCATATTTGCCTAATATAACAGAATATCCAAATTGGCAGTAGCTATTCATAAAATAGTATGTGAAAAGTAGACATATGTGGCTTGTAACTCTTCCTGGAAGTTACACCGATACGCCAGAAGATGGAGACAAATGCTTGTCTTTTGTGTAAGTTATTGATTCATTCTCGATCAAAAATGCCACTGTGTTGCTCAGAAATGCACAACTGCACAATGATTCTTGCTTTGCCTTTGACTCGAAATATAGGCCATTTGTTGTTGGAATGAAATACAGTCAATAATCTGCAATACTTTGTTAGTATTATCAGTTTTGCTGTTTTTTGCTGTTTGAAGTGTAAAAAAAAATTGTGGCAATCTTGCTCTACTTAACTATAGAATGTAGCATATTTAGTTTGCTATATGATGAGATGCAATGTCTGTTATCTTACTTAATAAGCTCGTCCCAGCTTGCCAGGTACGGCTTTAGCAGCACATCATTGGTTGAGACTGGAGCTGCCTGCAGGTGAGCCAGCAAATTGGCAACTTGAAACCTCTGGCCAGGACATACTCTCAATGGAGCCACATTGTCATCTGAACCATTAACTATAATGAAAGACAGAACCTGAGAACAGTGAAGAAAGGGCAGATTTTAGAGGAGCGTGATGCCATGAAATGACTGCATGAGGAAAGTTTCTGTTAGCAGCTTTGCATAGATTTAAAATTTCACTTTAAGCCTCAAGTTATTTTGTGTTCTTTTTTGAACACTACTCTTTGAATTCAGCACTCTTACCTTGTTTTTTACACTATAAACCTTTGGACAGGTATTCCACTGGTCCGCCAGCTTCCCATCTACAACGAGAGACAGAGGATGAGTAATGGGAGAGAAAATTATTAGTAAATCATTATTTTTTAGGCTAATATATTTAAATCACATAAACTGATTTTGTTACGTATTTAAAAAGTAATCAAAGCCAGGATCATGAACTGATTAGGCTCCCATATAAACCCATCCAGAAGATCTGTGAACTGTTAATACTGACTTATATAAAGTTATCCAGTGTAAATATTTCTCAGAATAATAAACAAGTAAAATAATAAAAAAATAAACCTAAATCGTGCCATTGTTTATTGATTTGCATGTCATTTAAAGCATGTTTTATTTACTTTATTTTATTGAAAACTACATTTTAAATAATTTTCACAGAGACCAGATTAATAAAGCAGTGAGATCCATGAAGGAATCATACACTAAATCTATTAAGCATTCGTAAATGTATATGTTTCAGATACCAAAACCTCTCTCATTAATCAATTTAAGATGTGAATTCATGTCTATTCAGGATCTTCATATGTTTATCTTTTTGATGAGTTTTAGTCAGTCAGTTCTACTGTAACAGAAACCGATAGACAAATATAACTCAATATCATCAAAACTGATATTGATTACATTGACTGAATTATAAGCGTCACACAAAAAACAAGGCAGTCTCTCAAAAAATCTATAAACCTGACCTACAGCGAAATAAAATAGCTAACAAACTAAATACATTACATTGAGTCTGATAAATCAAAGTTTAGAAACAACGGGCAAAACTTACGGAGCCACAAGGAGCCAAATAAAAGAAGGATGAAGACAATGGCAACAAAAGCCCTGCATTTGACTCCCATAATGATCCACTATCCTCCTCTCTGCTGCGTCTCCTCAGGGGTCTGACTTTCCTTCTCAGTCTATGCGCTTCCAGTCTCTATCCTGAGCATCTCTACACCACTGTGCCAAGTACCTTTCTTCTCTTACAGAGTGCGATTGTAAGTTTTTGAATGGGTTTCAAACTTCACTCAACCACAAGTTGGAAAGCAAATTCTTGCCCTCATGTGTACACACTACGAGACAGACACAGTATGTATTTTACTTCTTGTTTTGAGCTACGTCCTGTATAAGGTTAGTCCCCCTGTAAAACTTATGTTAAGCTGATTTTTGCGTTATGCTGGGTTTTTTTTCTTTCGTCTCTAGTCCTGCTCTGTCTGTACTGTCAGACTCCAGCGATGTTGCGCAATCTCAGAGTCCATAGATTAGTCAGGAACAACAAATCACTCCTTATTAGGAAAGCCCAGCAACCTGAAGTAACCTTTACACATGCCACAAATAAATAGTAAAGTCCTGGAATTCTCAAATGAAGTGAAAAAGTGAGGTTCCTCAGTTTGAAAGATTCAAATTCCATATTCAAATGTTGAATTCAAATGCATCATATTCAAATGTTAAATTTAAATATTCTGGTTAGGCAACTAAATAATGTAGGTGTGTTTTTCTGTTTAATTACCTTAGATTCATTTGTATTTCTATATCATAGTAAAACTGATGAAAAGACACCATCATGTTTGTATATTCAAATTCGGTGGACTGAATGACAAGGCTAATGCCAGATACTGGACAGTCACTGTGACCTGAAATGTCAGTGAGCACCTTAAAAAAGCTGTCACGCCCTAAAAAGCTACCCCTCTGGTTTGGAAGCTGATGAAAATCAATGTCCCAGTTTGGCAGAGTAAGTGTGGCTGAAGGCATTAGCAGTTTGTCTCTGTGTCACTATATTTAGGCCCAACTGCTGATTTATAGATGTCCCTTCATTTGCACAAAAGCAATCACAGGCATTCATCAAGGATGACATTATCTGAAGGCTATCATTAACTAAAACATATGCACCATACAGGATACTGATTATCAATGTCATTTCCCTCCTCATGATTGAGTTATCCTTATCTCTAAAGAAGGTTTATTAAATGCAAAGACACGTCAATATATATATATATATATATATATATATATATATATATATATATATTGAGATCACATACAATATATAATTCATACATTAAATATCATAATACATTAGATATTTTTTTCCTAGAGATTCTACAGTGGACACTGGAATCCAATTTAAGATTCTGTAATCTAACCCTTTTTTTTCTTTTTTCAATCTCCAAAGTAACTTACGATCAATTCAAGAATCATTATCAATCAGGGGCCCAGGGCCAGAGATGACAGCTTCTTGCTTCTTGCCAGGGCTTCATAACAAAACTAGCCCAATGACCAATGTCATTGGTACAAAAAAGTACTGTTAAAAATGTAGAACTACAGCTACAGTTAAAATGTTCTTGTTTGACTTGCTTTAGCGTGTAGCTTGGAGCTCCCCCTACTGGACATTAAAACGATTTACTTCATTAGAAGGAATAAATACGGAGGAGATTGAGGGCAAACGCTAGTATCCTCCAACATTTGTGCAGGAGGCAATTCATCTGTGTAACAAATTGGAATATTTGCTACATGTTAAGGGGTGAAATTAATCAGTTTTGAGACTGTGTGGAACCAAGATGATAAGTTCATTATGGCAAGATAAATATAGAAAATCTAAAAATGTTTTATATGCATTTCTGACATTCTCATTCGTCAAAGACAGTGCACGACGTTTGCCCCGGATGTGGCATTTCCGGTTACCCAAATGCAACACGGTTTAATTACAGGTCATATTAATAGTACACAAAGGAGACAGGAATTCATGCTCCGGTAAGCCTACCGACAAGCTTTGCAATCCAGTGACACTTAAGCCCATGTACCATGTACAACTTAAACCCAGTGGCCAGCAACTGGCAATGCTATTTGGCTCATACAGAACGTAAACAAAATAAAAATGCATGAAATAAACAACATGAGTGTGTCATAATATAATTTAAGAGACTGACATCAAAGAGATTGGCCTATCCTGCTGTGCATAAGATTACTGAAAAATGTTATTCAAAATGTTCTCTTTGATGTGCAGCCATGCTTTAAAACCAACCTATAGTGTCAGTTGTCACAGTATGTGCTGGACTTCATAAATCATTGAAAAACTGACACGCCGGACAGTTATGTTCATGATATCACCCCTGAGGCATCTCCCATAACTCAGTTACGAACTTTTGACCTGCTGGGAACAAAAGGAAACTTTGAGGATTTGTTTGCTAGATTCCCTTTCACACACACACACACACACACACACACACACACACACATTTTCTACCATTTTCCATTAATTTTATTGGCTTTATGCTGAGCTAATGATATTTATATCTACCCCTTACACCTCCAACGTCAAACTTTGTTGCATTTTATATTGTCATAAATTGATTACTAGTGTGTTTACTAAGCTGTTTTCCTCATAAGGACTGTGGGCTACCTGCTGGCTAATATCCTTGTTAGAGATTTTGGCCCCAATGTGCATCTATAAAAATGTACACAGAAAATTCCTTTATGTTGACACAGTATATTTAATAGTATATAACGTCCTATTTTTTCCAGACTTTTCTTACAGTTTATAGGCAAATAATACAAAACACACACCCTAACCCCTGCATTTACCTTGTTCCAGGGAGATACGCAGTAGGGCACAATGTCCAGACAGACACTGGTTATTTATACCCACGTTCATGGGAGACATCAGCACTATGGCCCTTCAGACGGCCCCTCAGTACACCTGTTAACATTGCTTATTTCTTCAGACTGAAACACAATTCCCTGAGGGTGAACCACACCAGTGTTGGAGAAAGTTACTTTTAAAAGTAATGCACTACAATATTGCGTTACTCCCTAAAAAAAGTAACTAATTATGTTACTTTTTATGGAAAGTAAGGCGTTACGTTACTTTTGCGTGACTTTTAAAATATGGGCAGAGCTTGAGTGTTTTTAATATAAGAAGTTCTATTTATAACAAATGTAAAAGCACACTAATTGTAGTAATTTGTAATGTAGAATACAGAAGAAAGTTCAATACCCTTCAGCAATAAAACAAATAAAATAAATAATAAGAATAAAGCACAATAGTTCATTTTTGAAGTCATTTTTGCTTGTAAGTATGTTTGAACTAGATCATCAAAGGTCAGCAGCAAAGAGATTGGTTAATAAAATGGAATTAGATACATTTGTGTAATTTAACTATTGCAGGTTTGCGTCATATTACTGCGTTTATTTGAATTCATTCTGATGAACACTAAATCTGTTTTTGAGAGATAGCCTAAATTAATGCACATTCACATTTAGCCTAGATCTACACTGTATTCACACACGGCACACAATGCTCTGTGGTTCTGATTTCTCCCAACATGGGGTCAGGAGACTGCTTATCGGTATAAAGCCATTTTGATACTCGCAGAAATGCACGACTAACATCACCATGTGTTCGCGCAGCAGTGAGTGGAACCAAAGTCTTGCGATTGACACCTGAAATTGGCGCTCCCGTCAGCATGTTTTGCCTCTATTCATAGTATATGAGGTCACTAACAGTAATACTAGAGAAGCAACCTACATAATATGCATCATTGTCACGTATTAAAGGCATAATGATATTGGCGATTAGTGAATGTGACTTTAAGAGCGCGCTGTAACTCGAGCCTCGTGCCGTGACAGCTGGAGCAGTGAGTGAGGGCAAGAGAGCTCGGTTACTGACCACTCGAAAATAACGTGTCTGTCTCTTTGTTACCAACTTTTAAGACGGTCTTTTGGCGACCATGGCCGACCGGTTCGGCAGGACGTGTGTAGTTGCGTTTGCGCTCGTGGCCGCTGTTTTACAAGGTATGTGCTCTTTTGTAGCGCAAAACTAAGTGACTTAACGTTACTTGGCTCTCCGTCTTCAACACACTTGCTGTCCCACTGCAAGCGCAAGCAGCGTTATGTTTAATTGTGAAATATTTTCTAATGTTTTTTTTCTATATTGTAGTCATTTTAAGCCATATGTTGGCTAAAGCTGTTACAAACATTAAAATTTGTTTTAGGGATTACTGCAATTTGTATTAGGGTCACAGTGCTGAGGCAGTTTTAAATGGCTGATATTCATTATGCATATTTTGTTATGATTTGCAGTTTTGTTATACATATAGAAAGTTAATTAGTTGCAGTATAACTGAGATAAATCTGGATGCTTGAACTATGTGCCTTTTGGACCTGTAATAATAAACTTTTATGTTATTACTCGTTCACAGATTTATTCAGTTCGTCTACTAACAGGTGTTTTTTATTTAAGTTTGGAAACTAATTTCTGTCTTTCATTCTTTCATTTTGCAGTCAGTGCAAATGAGGAGAGGCAGTTAATTGCAGATAAGTTTAAAAAATATAATAAAAATATTCGTCCAGCAAGACACGCTGATGAAAAAGTCAAGGTTCAGGTCAAGTTAACTCTCACCAACCTCATCTCTTTGGTAACTAATCTACCTTTTAAGAGTAAAAAGTATTGTGGGTTTTAGTAAACAAACGTATTACTGTCATATTTGTTAAATGTTAGCTAAAATATAAAAAATGCACAAAACTGAAGATAATTTGTACACCATTGCTACTTCCTCTCCCTCTTTCTCTCTCTCTCTTTGAGTGTGTGTAGTGTGTTATCCAATGATTTATTCAGATCTGTCTATTTGGAAACTTTCTCTTCCTGAACAGAATGAAAAAGAGGAGACTTTAACTACAAATGTTTGGATTGAGATTGTGAGTATTTTACAGAACCTCCCAGGGGTCGTTTACACAAAATGTGATTAGTCTTTTCTTTCAATGTCTGCGTTTCCATTATCCTTTAAATTGCGAATTGAAAATACGCCTAATGGAAACGCATCAGTGCTGCAGTGTAACAGATCATTTTTATACATTTTGTTGTACATCTGAGTACAACAAATTATCGACTAAGGAAATATGTAGGGCTGGTAGTTGGTTCTGCCCATCGATGGTTGACTGGCCCATCTGAATGCAATCTTGCAGTTAGAAAAGGACAGAGTTCAAAGGGTTAGTTCACCCAAAAATGAAAATTCTGTTATTAATTATTCACCCTCTTGTCGATCCAAACCTGTTTGACCTTCATTAATCTTCAACCCACAAATTACAATATTTTTGATGAAATCTGTGAGGTTCAGTGGTTCAGCTGTAATTTGATAAAACTACAAGTATACTTTTTGTGCACAAAAACTTTTACATTTCTTCTCTATCAGTCTTCCACAATTGTGGAGAATGCTATAATGCATGCACGCATAGGACACTCTGCTCTTATTTTTTCACGAACAGAGGGGTATGTATTATTTTTGTAGTTTAATAAAATTACTGTTAAACCACTAATGTCACATGGACTATTTTATCTGTTTTTCCTTACTTTCCAAGGTTTCTGTGCCTGGACTGCGATAATACCCTTTCTGTCTATGAAGGGTCAGAGAGCTTTTATCTTGATCTGGTTTTAAATTACTCCAGTAATTAATGACCGTATTTTCATTTTTGGGTGAACTATCCTTTTAATCACAGTTAAATCAATGCATTGTGCATTTAGAGAACATTTCGTGCTAATTTAAATTTGTCAAAAGTTGAGATTTATTTACAGTTTAACTTGGTATGGCATTCTAAATATGCTGCTCGGTCAGGCGTCTATCTCACACATGTTTACATAGAAAAACAATAGAAAAGTGTCACAGCAGGATGCAAAGACTCATTTTGCATGATGGCCCCTAAGATGCTGACTTGAGTTCTGTGGTTGCTTACACATGTAAGTAAATCTTTCATTTCAAAATGTCAAATGTCAAAAAAGTTATTACAAGAGGTTAAAGATTAGATTTGTCTATTCTTGAATTTTTGTTCATTCCACGGTTCACACATGTCTTCGCTAACACTGTATTTTTTCTGCACTTTACATAGTTTTCATTTTCTGTTCTATGTGCTGCTAATTCTTGCTTTTCTTCTATCATGTTTCTTCTCTTCAGCAATGGCATGATTACCGCCTTGCATGGAATGCATCTGAGTATCATGGCATTGAAACGCTCCGTGTGCCATACAACACTGTGTGGCTTCCAGATATAGTTTTGGAAAACAAGTGAGTTAGCAGTACAAACATCAATACATTTTCTATTGTATTTTATCTGTTACTACAGTAATATCATAATCACCTTTTTTCCCGCTCTCTTTACAGCATTGATGGCAAGTTTGATGTGGCATATTACGCTAATGTGCTGATTCAAAGTGATGGCTCCATGTACTGGCTTCCCCCTGCCATCTACCGCAGTACCTGTGCTATTGAGATCACCTACTTCCCTTTCGACTGGCAAAACTGCACACTAATCTTCAGGTTGGCACAGAGTGAGATTTGTGTTTAAATACAAGTCTCATGGATTCATGGAGATTAATAACAATATTATGGATTAAATTTTAATATATGTGTGTGTAACATTTTCATTCATTGTATATATTTTATTTAATTTTTTTATTTTACACCTGTAGGTCTCAGACATACAGTGCAAATGAAATTGATATGGTATTGGCAGAAAATACAGATACAGGGAAGCCTATTGAGTGGGTGGACATTGACCCTGAGGCCTTTACAGGTGCCATCTTCACACACTTTAAGATTTATTTTTCTCACAGACACACACACATGTTGGGTTTACATGTTTTATGATGACATTCCATAGGCATAATGATGTTTATTCTGTACAGACTGTATGTGGCCACAGAAAACTATGTGCATTTTTAGATTTTCAAAAAACTTCATTCTGTGTGATTTATAAGATTGTTTCCTCATGGGGACATAAGAAATGTCCCCACAAGGTCAACATTTACTGGTATTCCTATCTTTGTGGGGACAATAGGTCCCCATAAGGTGATAAATACCAGGTGCACACACACACGTTGTTTTTTTGTGATTTATGGGGACTCTCCATAGGCGTAATGGTGTTTATACTGTACAGACTGTATGTGGTATTGCCCTACACTGACCCTACACCTAAACCTACCCCTTACCGGAAACTGTGTGCATTTTTAGATTTTCAAAAAAACACCATTTAGTATGTTTTTTAAGCCTTTTGAATCACAGGACACTGAAAATGTCCTCATAAAACACCTACATATTGTAATACCTATGTCATACCCATGTCATTATACAAATTTGTCCTCATAAACCACATAAAACCGCACACACACACACACACAAACACACTTCAGGGAAATTTTTCAGCATGGACAGATTAATTTGATCAAATGTGCCAGTAAAGACTTTTATATAAAAAAATATTTATGTCCCCTCTTTTGAACTTTCTATTTGTCAAAAAATACAAATATCTGAAAGTTTCAATTGAAATGTTGAGGAGCACAACTGTTTTCAAAACTGATAATCAGAAATGTTTCTTGAGCAACAAATCAGCATATTAAAATTATATATGAAGAATCATGTGACACTAAATACTGTAGTAATGGCTGCTGAAAATTCAGCTTTATCGTCACAGAGATAATTAACATTTTAAAATGTATTAAATACCTTATATTTTATTTATATCTCATGGTATTTGTTTCATTTATTTATTAAAAAAGTGCAGCCTTGGTTAGCACAAGAGATTATCAACAACATGCATAATCTAAACAGCCATAAAATGAATCAAAAACACATACGATAGAGAACAATGCAGTGAAATGCATATAAAACTTGATAAAAAAAAATGTCTTGAATGTAAAACATAACTAATAGCACCTCACATGTCTGT
The DNA here is from genome assembly GCA_032275025.1 of Enteromius treurensis. NCBI lineage: Eukaryota > Metazoa > Chordata > Actinopteri > Cypriniformes > Cyprinidae > Enteromius > Enteromius treurensis. Next base: position 12,934,404 of record JAUCMU010000097.1, on the reverse strand, counting down.
TTCTTCAAATGGTCACATGGTCTTACAGAAAACGGGGAGTGGGCAATCAAGCATCGACCTGCTCGGAAGCTGACAAACTCCCGCTACTCTCCTGATGATCTGGAGTACCAAGAGGTGTATTACAACATCATCATCCAGAGGAAACCACTCTTCTACATAATCAACATCATCCTTCCCTGCTCTCTCATTTCCTCTCTGGTCGTTCTGGCCTATTTTCTACCTGCAAAAGGTGTTTGCGTGTGCATGTGCAGACATTCTGAGGTTAATGTTCAGTATGCCTTCAAATATTAAGATGCCATTCTCCTTGCCTTACAGTGTTGTTGATACTCCCTCTGTCTGTCATTCATGTTTTTGCACTCTTTCTTTGTACACTACGTCTTTGTCTCTCTCTTTCTTTTTTTTTCTTCTGTCACTTAGCTGGAGGGCAGAAGTTGACTGTGTCCATTTCTGTAATGTTGGCTCAGACTGTGTTTCTCTTCCTGATCGCTCAGAAGATTCCAGAAACCTCCCTTTCTGTGCCTCTTATTGGCAAGTGAGTGCCATTATGTTTTAATTTCCAACCGACTTTAATCAGTTTTACTGATTTTAATCAAAGTTCTGTTTTTCTTCGTTTTATTTTAGGTATTTAATCTTCGTCATGTGTATGACCACACTAATCGTGACCAACTGCATCATTGTCCTCAACTTCTCCCTCCGTAGTCCTAGTACACACAACATGTCGCACACCATCAGACATGTACGTTTATGTGTGTTTATGTCCTTAATATGTCTCCTAATTAGAAATATAATTGCACAGCTGCTGAAGTCCTTCTTGTACTGTACTTCTTTTATTCCCATTAGATTTTCCTCGAGGTGGTCCCTCGTTTCCTTGGCATGGCCTCATTTCTGGAAGAGGAGGAACCGGGAGGCAGGGCGTATGAAATGAAGGAGAGGCGGCGCAGTTCGTTTGGGCTGATGCAGAGGGCTGAAGAATATGTTTTGAAACAGCCACGCAGTGAGATGATGTTTGATAAACAAAGAGAGAGACATGGACTCATGCGCTCAATTGGTAACACAAATTTAAACATTCACTTACTGTCCCTAAGCATTCATAGCCTATAAGAGTATTGTAAACCACAGTGGTCGGATCAGGAGAGGTGCACGATTCTAGAAATTATAGACTTTCACAATGTTTATTTCTTCAAATTTAGCATTACATCACTTGCTCACTAACGGATCTTCTGCAGTAAATGGGTACTAACAGAAAGATGGCTGATAACATCTCAATAATCCACATGACTCCAGTCCATTAAAGTATTTAATAATTTGACTCAGAAAAGAAATATGCACAAATCAAGCACTGTTTACAAGTCAAAATAGTCCAAAGCACTTCTAAAAACCAATGTTGGTGGATTTTGATTTGAACGACAACAGGGGATGAATTTGTCATTGACAAAATATTATTAATAAGGATTATGGCCAGAAGTGAGGGTTTATAGTTCAAATGCCTTAATGACAACTTCACAAGATCTTAACTGTTGTACTAGAGTCATGTTGGTTACTTGTGCATTATTATAACGTTTTAGCAGCTGTTCGAACTCGTATTCTGAAGGCATTTATTCACTGCAGAGGATTCATTGGTGAGTAAGGGGATTCAATGCAACATTTTTCAAAACTGTTTGATGAAGAAACAATCTTATCTACATCACGAAGGGCCATTTGTGGCATTTTTTTTTATTTGGGGTACTGTAGGTGTTTAGGCATGATTGGATTTTGCATGTTAACATTAATTTGTACTATTCGCTTCGTATGTTTACATTTATACAACTTAAATAGATTTTCTTAAGTGTTTGTGTATGTCTCCCTCTAGTGGATGAAATTGATGTGAGCAGTACGGCAAACCTCTACAAGAGTTTGGCAAAAACAGCACCAGAAATAAAAGAGTGTGTGGATGCCTGTAACTTCATTGCTGAATCCACTAAGCAACAAAATGACATTGGATCTGTAAGTGTGTTTGTGTGTGTGTAAGTGTCCTTGCAAGAAAACATTTTTCTAAACATCCTCAGTGTGCAGTCATCTCCACCCACACACTGTTTTTCCTGCTTCATCTTGTTTTTCTCATGCTTTTCCTCTCTCTTTTTTTTTTTCTTCTCAGGAGATGGAGAGTTGGGTGCTTATTGGTAAGATGATTGACAAGGTTTGTTTCTGGGCAGCCATCTTGCTGTTCTCTGTTGGCACAGTGGCCATCTTCCTCATGGGTCACTACAACCAGGCACCTGAGTACCCATTTCCTTGGGAGAACAAAAAGTACACACCTGAGTAGAGAATACAAGTCTGTCCAAAAGAAATAAGGAACTAGTAAAGAGACTGCTTCTGACCTCTTATTTGATTCAGATAATAAATACCAAGACAGGTTTTATAGCTGGCGTTAAGCTGCACATGATTTGATCAGGATCAAATTCGTTACATGATCTTGTCTTATATTTGATATTAGGGACTATGGGTGTCCATGCATGCAATAACAAATTTTGTACTCTGTTCATGCTCAGATTTTTTACACTAAGGGGATTTTTACAGAAATGTACATTTTGCTTGTATTTGTGCGAACAGTATTAATTAGTGAAATAGTAAGGAATAAATTAACCAATGGTTTCAGCTTATTTCATTACATATGCATTACAGTTAATGGTGTGTTTCATCAGCCACTTTTTATACAGTGATGGCACTGTAGTAGGCTATTTAATATTAGTATTATAGAGATGCATGTTCACCTTTGTTTGTTCTATCTTTTTATCTCTGTCATAAAATGTTATTTTAATTTTACTTGTGCAATTTTGCATTAAGTATATTATTTACTATAAACTCTTTAAATATACCAAATCGTATGGCATCTTTGCAGTGAATAAATGGATTCTTAATTCACACTGTCTTAAAATATCCAGTGCGAACGCACAAGAAACAAGTTTGATGTTATTTTAAAATCCTTATTAAGCTATGTGCTTTTGTGATTTTTATGCACAAAAAACAGAGAATAAAATAACTGGCAAAATTAAGATAAAAATCTGTGATTCTTTTTTTTTTATGACTACCACAATTGGTAAAACAGGAAACGAGTTGTCCTTAGTAGTAACTGTTCAGGTTCTACAAGTCCTTACAGCCAGTGTTGGGGTAACACATTACAAGTAACGCGAGTTACGTAATAATATTACTTTTTTACAAGTAACTAGTGAAGTAACGCATTACTTTTTAATTTGAGAGTAATATAACTGAGTTACTTTTTCTTTGTTTTCTTATTTATTGACTGACAAGTCTCCTGGCCCCATGTCGGGAGAAATGCCAAGGAATTGTTATGCGCTGTGTGAGTAAAGTAGTTCTAGACTAAATGTGAATGTGCATTAATTCATCTCACTCTCAAAAAAACAGATTTAGTATTCATCAAAAGGAATTAAAATAAACTGAGAATGTCTCAAATTAAATTACACACATGTATCTAATCTCATTTTATTAATCAATGTCTTTCCTGCTGACCTTTGATGATCCAGTTCAACCATGCTTACAAGCAACAATGACTGTGCTTCATTGTTTGTTTGTTTTTATTGCTGAAGAGTATTGAACTTTATTCTGTATTCTGCTTTACAGATTTGAATTTACTTTTTCTTTAGTCTGAGGTTAATTTGTGACACTTCTCGGTGTGAAATAGCTTTTCATTTGCTATTAATAGAACTTATTCTATTAAAAACAAACACTCAAGCTCTGCCCATAAAAAGTAACACAAAGGTAACACAAAAGTAATGTATGCATTACTTTCCATAAAAAGTAAATAAGTAACGTACTTAGTTACTTTTTTAGGGAGTAACGCAATTTTGTAATTCATTACTTTTAAAAGTAACTTTCCCCAACACTGCTTACAGCTACTTCTGGACTAAGCCTGGTGAATAATACTGGAGCTACATAACCATTTATTTTACTTAATGAACTTTTAAAGTGGAATTCTAAATTGCATTCAATTTGACGTAATAGTTTTTAAAGTGCGTATTGATTAATAAATAAGGGATATTTTAATTATACAATGACTACCCACATTTCCTGTACTGTAGCTCTGAAAGTGTTAATTTCCTGCCATGCCCTGAGGTTTCTGTCGCGTGTTTGCTTCCTGTGGTCCACGCTCTCTGAGTATATCTTCTACTTTTATCAGTATGTTGTGTGAGTTATCATGAACTGTTTAAACAGTATAGATGCTTAGAGTACTATTTATCGCCTCTGAGGATTCCGTGATAACACGCTGCAGCCTCCCGCGTCGCCTCTACGCAAATTACGGTGGAGATGTGGGATGTTTACGCCAGACACAAACACAGGTACATTTGATTCAATAAATCGCCCAATAATAATAGAGAGTGTCTGTTTATCATATTGCCATAGACGGACCCCGTTTTTACTAGCGCCAGAAAGAGCAAGTAAAATTTCGATGCACGTGCATTCTTCCTGCGGACCATTCTCGGAGCTTTACGGTAAACCTGGCCTCTGAAGTTTGTCTACGTTGAATTTTGCAGCAAACCTACGCCTTGGGAGTTGTGATGGAGGATAAGTTATTCAGAAGTTTGAGTCCAACTGGGAAATAACAATCTACGAAACTAAAAGGTGCCGGACAAGCGCTTGATCGCGACTGTTTCTTTGGTGGTGAGTAATGTATAATAAAATCTTGATTAGAAAGAGATATTACGATCGTGCTAACTTACATCGGAAAATGGGGCTTTGCGTAACATTTTTAACAGCGAATTGTAAAATGTCTTTCTCTGTATACACTGACTGACAGCTCTTATTGCTATAAACATCTTTACTGTGTTTAAAAGCACCTAAATTTGTCATCCGAGTCAAATCGAGAGTTAAAAACGTGTCCCGTGAAAGCACGAGACCGGAATGTTAATGATCTTGATATAAAGACCCCTGATGCATAAACACCGACTCGGTCTCAAAAATGAATGAGTTACCTATCTGTATAGCATTTGGTGCGCATTTGGTGTGTAAACACGTGATGCCCACTAGTTGGGCAGCTCACTAGATATTGAGACACGACCGCCCTGTTCATTCCCACATCCTTTCGACTGCTGATGGATTAAAAGAGGGCAGCCTCATCCGGGTTACCAGTTAGAAGCAGGGTCGGAGAGATTTTTGAAGAGGGAAAGTGTCTGAGAAAGCTCACAGCACCGGAAAACACGACAGAGCGTAGATAAATAACGAATCACATTCTTTATCCTAGTGGGGAAAAAACATAATTTCAACAGTGTATTATTACTATTATAGCAATACCTAATAATACAACCGAATTTAAGAATTAGGAATAAGAATTTACTTTTATAAAAATACACAATTCTGGCATTGCAGATACTTGCAATGCCAGAAATGTGCATGTATTTTTAAAAATTATTCTTATTTTGACATATTTGTCAAGTACTAATGTAATTGTGGTTGCAGCTGTCATCAGGCTTTCAGGAAATCAAAGTCATGGGGCAGTTCCTATGTACAGTAAGTGATTTTAGCTGTGGTTTTCATATCTAAACAGTTAAAATGCAAAGAGTTGCATTATCTCAAGAGTGAAATGTTCTGTCAAATTACTTTACAAAAACTAGGTTAGGTTTTTTCTTTTTTAAATCTGGTTTCTTTTTATATGTTTATGATGAGTTGAAAATCTCCCTCTTTCTTCTGGCTCTCTCTTAGTTTACTTGAACTTCTGTCTCTCCCACTGAGTGTAGTGTTTCACCTGCTGCCTGGTTGCCTGGGAACAGTAGGCACAGTCAACTAATGGAACGCCCTCTAGTACCCTCTCTTTACCCTGCTGTTTACAAATTGAATTTATAACACAGTCCCATTCTAAGGTTTGGGTTCAGACGTTTTGGAAAGAAGCCACTTATGCCCATCAGAGCTTCATTAAATTCAAAATCAAAAATAGGGGATAAACAGCAATATTGTGAAATATTATAATTTAAAATAGCAATACCTATAATATGTTTAAAAATGTATCTGATGTCAAAGCTGAATATTTAAAAGCCTTTACTCCAGTCTTCAGTGTCATATGTTGCTTTAGTTGTTAACAGAAATCGTCAATGGAATCATAAATGCTTAGTTTAATTAAACGAGACATCTATGATTCCCCGGACATTATTAAGATGAGCATTATGTGTCAGAGCTGATGTCACAATCGTATCAAATGTTGTTACAGAGCCTGATATCATATATCAGGTATCTTTCTCTGCTTTGGTAATTATTTAACAGAGCACCATTTCCCAGCCCTAACCTGGTGGTTCCCCAACATATTTATCGCTTATTAGGCACACCTATTTCAGGTCTGATGAAATTAATCAAGTTTGTGTAATTAGGGAGACATCCGAAATGTGTGGTTTTGAGGGACCTGCAGGAACATGGTTGGGAACTACTGTACTACATATGAATTTAGAAAGCAAGAACTTAAATCACACACACACACACACACACACACACACACATATATATATGCCAAAATAGCTGAAATCAGTTGGTTATCTATTTTATTTAACTTTCCCATTTTTATTTGTTTTCTGTCAGCTCGAGTCATTTATATATTTTGAACAAAAGAATGAAGAGGTAACTAGATAACAAATGATCTGCACCACAGCTGGAGTGCAGTCTTTTATTGCTAGAATGATAGGCTCCTTTGTTTTGTGGGGAAAGTTGCTTTAGAAAGACAATTAAGCCCAAAGACTGGAATGACTCCAACAGCCACAAGCGATTTAGCTTTTTTTTTTTTTGTCCTAGTTATTTTTTCTCTTGCTTAAATGGATACAGATTATGCGATAATAACAGTGCAGACAAATCCTGCACCTGTGAATGTAAAATACACGTGCAGTAATAACAATAATGAATGGTATTTTTTAATCATATGTCTTTTCATACATATAATGATATGTTGCTTAAGCCTAAAGGAACAAACAAACAGGAACAAATCAAATGAGATAAAAATAAGAAAACGGATGTAAGGAAGATGATCTTTCAAAACCAAAAAGTGGATCCCATTGCAAATCCACATCCAGGCATTCACATATTAAACAAAAGTAAAAGGCTTTTTAGTTTGCTTGCTTTATGAGTGCCTGGATGGGGATGTTTCTTTTTTTGCAATGGTTCCACTTTTTTTTGCTTCCTCTCTGGAGCAGCTATACTTACTTGTGATTCGGTGCACTCTTGGTCAATATTTTTTTTCTTACTATCTTTCAATTGGATGAAAAAAAGACAAAATATTGTTTGATTTATCTTGCCAACACAGCTGGTATGAATGGTTTCATGTAACGAGTGCACTTTGTGTTAGAAGCCCAAATCTTCATAGCCATCTTTCCGCTACCTGTAGAACTTTTGCAAATTCCTTTACATCTGTTCTTATCAAGGATTTTCATACCAGTGTTGTTTATAGTAAAGTGCACAAATCAAGTTGAACTGCGTTATCAGGACAGGTATCTGAGAACAAGAAACATTCCCACCATTGATAAGAGAAGCTGTGTTTAGATTTTGTGCCAATGGAGAAGAACAGTGGTCTCCGCACAGATCCCTGCTGCACCCCAGTTGTGAACAGCCTGCACTGTTTCTAAATCTAGAGAATATATTGTTTGCCTCTAGTTTTATCTAATATCATCCTACGTTTCACATTTTGTTAACTATCAAAAATCATAACAAATTTTTCTTTGTTGGTGTGTTGGCACAGGTGGGTCGTGGTGCAGTAGCCTTATGGCAAGTTCTGAGACAGATGCAGGAAAAAGGTGGCAGAAATGTGTGGACTCTGTGCTGTGCAACCTTACTAAGGATCAACTGAAATCTATTGAACACAACAGTGGTGAGACAAATCGCATACTCTAGCATTTATTTTTACATCTCCCGGTAACTTTCATGTGAGCTTGAAGACCTTGATCAGTGGGTTCATATGTGTTTGATTTGAGCTGGAATTAGATAGGGCTCACATTTTCTTTCTCTTTTTAAGTTACTTTTCAGTCCTTGCCCCATGTCCCCACCTTGATGCCAAACTTTTGGAGTTGTACATCTGTTTTTAATAGGTTAGACTTAATATTGGCCATTTGTCAGTTTTCATGGGACAACATGAAAAGAAGAAAATGTTATTTGATGTGAGCTAAAATTATGACGTCACAATATATTTTTGATGTACACAATCAAGCTTTCTGATGTACACAATCAAGACCCAATATAAGCAGTAAGGCAAGGTCTTAAAATGCAAAGGACAGGTATGATAAACAAAAAAATTTATTAGTGTTTTGCAACAATTCACAGTTATCCTACATATTCTTTTTTTGTCTCTAAGGACAAAAGATTATTTATGCCTCATGTCAGTCATGCTTGTAAGAACAGATACTGAAAGTGTAACAGTGGGTCCTTATACTTCCCTGTGAAAAGATTGCAAAAAATGTAGAATGCAGAGAGAGCAATGACCGGTTTCACAGCTGTTTTGTCTCATTCACATGCTTCTAGAAGGATTGTTTTCTTAAGCATAACACTGTAACTGGGTGACTTTTGTGATCTTTGACCCCTGGTGATATAATGTTGTTGACACTGAGGCCAGTCACAATGGCTGTTTTTCAAAACAGCAACAGGGAGCCCAAATATAGAAACATCTGTTATATAAAGTAGAATCGAAACCTGAAAATTAGAGTGATTAATGTTGTAAAATGAATAAGAAATAACTGAGATTATTGTGGAGTTCATCCAGCTTGAATGCTGCTCTCATTTAAGCTTTGCTGAAATTTTGTATTACACATTACACAGCATTATGCTAGGGGTCTCAGCCTTATGTTTGTCTTTCATTATATCTATCAGAGGAACGGGACTTTTTTGTGGTACATCACCTGGCAGACCTGAAAGAAGGTTGCATTTCTCCTCTCATTCATGGCACGCCCATCACCTGTAAAGTGGAAAACACAGAGCGATACACCACCCGCTCTAAGGTGAGGTGCGTTTGTGGGTTTGTACTTAATAACATGTTGCTGTGTTTTACCTAACAATGTAAAAATCCTGTTTTCATAGGTACATGTGTGCACTCTATACACGGTCCGTCTGACACATAGCGAGTTCACATGGACGGTAAAAAGAAAGTACAAGCACTTCCAGGAGCTCCACAGAGACCTGTACAAATACAAAATGATGCTGCAGTTTTTGCCTCTGGGGAGGTGAGCTTGCATACACAGGCCCATGCAAATTCACAAAGCTTCATTTGTTTGGGCTGGAGTTTTGACCCGGTGTTCTCCTTCCATTGTTTGTGTGATTTGAATAAGATTTGCCATTCAGAGACAACAGCTGGCAAGTTTGACAGAGGAAATGCCAACTCTACATGGAACCGATAGAATCAGGAGAACTTCTAGCAAACCGGTACATATGTAACAACACGAAACCCACCTCCTTCTAAATATTTCACCCCCCGCTGTATTGTGTGTGTTGTATTTATATGTGTTTTTCAGAAATATCTGGAGGAATATTTAAACAACTTGCTAGAAAACAATTTCTACAAGAACTATAATCGGATGGTGAGAAGTTGCATGCATATATTTATATACATATAATTACTATGCACATAATTTATAAGTATATTCATGTAAATACTATTCTTATACTTTTTATAAAATGATGGTTATCCATCCTTATATATTGGTTCTACTGAATAATAATAAAAAAATGTTTATCGATGTTTTATTCTGCAAGACTTTATTCAAAATCCTTAATCCTACCCAATTCTTAAACTTCTAAATTCTAAATTCTAAATATTAATAAGCAGTAATTAGGAGTATAGTCTATAGTTAGGAGTCTAAAGTCAATAGTTAGTTATAAAAAGTCAGAGTTGATAATAGAATAATTGTAGTTAACTATTATTTATGATAATCGAATAATTGTAGTTAACTATTATTTATCATTTGAGCATTAAAAGAACTATTTCATGACTATGCTTGTATCATTCACTTGTTGAGGTCAATAATAAGTAATGAAATACTTTTTGGAGAGAGTAATTTGTACTGTAATCTAATTACGCTGTTAAAGACGCAATTAGTAACTAGTAATAAATTACTTTTTAGGGTAACTTACCCAACACTGTGTATATATTATACTTTGTTTACTAATGACTATCAGTTCTTCAATGTTGTATTATAAAAAGGTGTATTAAATATGTTTCTGCATATTAACTATTGGACAACATAAAAATTTGTTACTGTATTACATATAGTATGTGTTTGTAATATTTAAGGATGTGACTCGATGTCTCCAAAAATATTTTGTCCGATTTAGCTAAATGATGGAGGTGGTTTTATCCTCAAAGTGCATTCAAGTTGGACAAATGGACAAATACTGAATAGTTTGGCAGAGGATTGTAGTTTTATGTTTGTGTTGTGTGCATTGTGCTCTCAGTTGGACTTCCTGGCAATCAGTCCCCTGTCCTTCATCAGAGACCTTGGACCCAAAGGCCTGTGAGTACAGATTATGTGTTTCTTCTTTTCCAATTTTAGTAGTATTCCATTGTTGCCTGAATGTACTTCTGCAGCTCTTTTTTTATATTCATTGTTTTTTTTTTCCCCCATAGTGAAGGTTATATTCTGAAACGATCCGGGGGTCACCGCATCCAGGGGCTCAACTGCATTGGACACCATCAAGTCTGCTTTCGCTGGTCTCGCCGTTGGCTTATGGTGAAGGATTCGTTCCTTTTGTACATGTCCAGGTGGGATTTACCACAATACAAACACACCCATGTGTGTACTGTTATCTGTTACTTCACACTTTCTGTTCTTTTCTGCTGTTTCATGTTACAACGTGCCTTTCAGAGCTGTGAGTGTACGAGAACACACATCAACCGCACATCTCCTTGTGCAGACAATAATCTCCCTGCATTATTACAATTAATGACAAAAAGAATGTTTGGAAATGTAAACTGATATTTCCAACTGACACGCTACCGCAACAGATAGAAATAACCAACTTAAAGCCATTTTCTGTTGGTGAAAATACTAGTGGCCTAAGACTTTTTACACAGTACTGTATATATATATATATTGTCACTCAAAACACATATATCCTCAGCCGGCATCCAAACCAAAGAAGGTCATTCAAAGGTTACGCCTGTGGTTGGAGATAATGTAGAAGCCAGTCAATCAAGTTCCACCATACAGTGTCAGTATAGAGGTCATCTGTGTTGTCATCAATCAGAGCAGACGCTAAAAGAGGACTAACATCAAGTGCAGATGGAAGTGAACATCTAATGCAATTTAAAATAAGTTTGCACAATTCTGGAGTGTCACATTCAACCCCTCGGTTGCACACTACTAAATGCCTATGTCAGTGTTTTAACAGCATTTTAAACTATTTCAGGAAACAACATGAGTCATAATTTTCCTTCTTCCTTTTACAGCTTGATCCTGTTCAGATTAGTCGTAACCATGTGTGAGCCAAACAGGCCGGCCTGTTCTAGAAAACAGAACCAATTCCTTGAAAGCATTGGATAAACTTTGCCCAGCCCTTCATTGTATGCTAGTTAAAAGCCCTGAGGGTAAATATATGTAAGCTTAAGGGAATAACTGGCATATATTTGACAAAAAGAAACCAAAGGCAGAAGATCATAAATTATATAAGAACTGACCCTGGGAACATATTGATGTAATGCCAGTCCAGAAATGTTTATGTAGAAATGTTTCTTGATGAAGAACAATCAGAGGTGTTGTCTTAGTGACTGTTTTAGAGGCCTCACTTGGGTGTGGATCTTCTTATCATATCAAACATCTTTATCTACATGTTTAACATAGATATTTTATTTTTCATATATTATCTTTCTTCTTAAAACCATATATAACCTTTTTTCTTTTAATTCTATTTCACTTTTTTACAAGTCGGTAAGTTTTTTTGTGTAGTTTATTATTATTATAATTTTTCTTTAGATTTTTAAATAGTAGTGTATTACCAACATGGTTTTATTTTGGTATGTAAAATGTTGCTGGATTCTGCTCTAAATAGCCTGAAGCGTTTAATGTTTATCACCCTACTCCTAATGCAGATTAATATTTAATGTAACATTGGAGTGACTCATTTTTTATAATTGGTTTTCTGTTGTTGTTGTTTTCTGCTGTGTATGAGCAGAGATACTGGTGTTTTGTCATTTGTGCTGCTGTTCGACCCTGAGCTGAAGGTGTTAGTTGGACGTGTTTACACTGATACCAAGCATGGCGTCTGCATTGAGAACTTCAGCAGGTAAAAAAAATAGTCTGAGGAACAATATAAGGAAGGTTTGCTACTACTTTCACCCATCTGACAGACCGTTTTATAAGAGACATGTGCAGCCACAGCTGGTATGTGTGTGTTTTGTAGGAAGCTGGTGATTAAGTGCAGTAGCTACAGGCAGGCCCAGTGGTGGAGTCATGAGATTCGAAGTCTCTCTGAGCGCAGTGATTTCCTCCAGACGCATCGCTTTGAAGGCTTCGCTCCACCCAGACCGGACACTCTCACAAAGTGGTGTGTGCACTCATTTAATACGTCCTCGGATGAACCTTCGATCAAGGAAATCTGATTGATTGAGCAGTTTGGGTAATGGACTGAGTGTTGAGTAAATGACTCATTGGTTGATTGACAGGTACGTTAATGGGAATGGCTATTTCTCAGATGTGGCTGATGCCCTGGAACAGGCCAAAGAGGAGATCTTCATCACTGATTGGTGGTAAGTATACTGTCTTCCACACACACACACGTGTACAGTACATGGCCTGAATGGGTGAGCAGACACACTGCTTCCGTCATATTCCTACAATGTTAGCTGTGTCTCTGTTTTCCCCTCCTGTGGTCTCATTGGATAGGAATGTTCTTTGAAACAAAAGTCTACTTCCTTACTGTATCCTAATCATACTGGCATACTGCTCTGTGGATGCTATATGCTGTACATTACTTCCATTCGAAAGCTTGGGGTTCAGTAAGATTTTTGTGTTTGTTTTTACATTCAGCAAGGACAAATCAATTTGATCATTTGATGACATTATTTACGTATGTTACAGAACAAAAAAGAGATGTATCAAGATTTTCACAAAAATATTAAGCAGCACAAATGTTTTTTACTTAGATAATAATTGGAAAAGACTCTTTTTCAGCAGATGAGGATATTAGAATGATTTCTTTAAAGATCATGTGACCCGAAAGATTGAAGTAAAATAGGTTGAATTGTAATAATATTTCACAATATTAATATTGTTTGTTCCTGTATTTTTTATCAGAGTGATGCATGAAAAAGTATTGAAAAACATTTAAAAATCGTACTAGTCCTCTAACTAGTCTGGAGTCATATATTTAACGTATTGAAAATAGTGAAAGTGTAATGAATAGATTTGCGTTTTTTTTCTCTGCAGGCTCAGTCCAGAGGTTTTCCTGAAACGTCCAGCCACAGGAACATACTGGCGCTTGGACAGGATTCTTAAACGCAAAGCAGTATGGGAGAAGGCTTTTTACATGACATTAATCTTTTATACTGTATATTAAATAAATTCTCTCCTATATCTATCTTAAAAACCTTTCTATTCCATAAATGTCTATAGCTATAAACCTTATAGGCCTTTAAGATGACCCTGTGTGTGTGTGTGTGTGTGTGTGTGGTGTTTAGGAACAGGGCGTGAAGGTGTGTGTGTTGTTGTATAAGGAGGTGGAACTGGCTCTAGGTATCAGCAGTGGCTACAGCAAGAGAACACTGATGAACCTTCACCCCAATATTAAGGTTTGATGTACTACACTCATCTGTTCTTACTGCTGTTTGTTCTGTCATTTGTCAAGATCATGATAGCTGCCTTACTGTGGCCATGTCATGAGTGACTCAGTCTGCACTTCTTTTGCCCTAGGTGATGCGTCACCCTGATCATGTTGCCTCAGTTGTGTTCCTCTGGGCCCATCATGAGAAAATGGTTGCCATCGACCAATCGGTGGCCTTTGTGGGTGGTTTGGATCTGGCGTTTGGGAGGTGGGATGACAGCGACTATAGACTGAGTGATTTGACACCCCCAAAAACAGCCAGTACTGCAGAGGCTGCCCGAGAGGTACAGTTATAGCCAGTAGATATGATAGCATACTTAACTGATGTTCTTATCTCTTACTCTTTCTGCGTTTCATTTCTCTCTCATACCTTTCCTCTCTCTCTTCCTGTCTCAGTCTGATGCTGTGGATGGCTCTGCAGTTCCTTTGACAGATGCTGTGTTAGAGTGCCAGGATGAAGTAGATCTGAGCTGTAATGCCCTCTTGTGGCTGGGAAAAGATTATAGCAACTTTATCAAGAGAGACTGGACACAGCTGGACCAGCCCTTTCAAGGTACACAGCCCAATGCAGATTTACATTTTTAAGCACCACTTGAAAACCTCTTTATGAAAACAACAGTATTTTTGAACTACAACCTAATTTGGATATTTAGGTCTATATAATAAATGTGGGAAATGTTCGCTGTAAGTTTATAAAGGTACATAAAGAGCCATGGCTTGCTAGCTGTTTTCTTGTGATTAATGCAATAATAAGAAAATAAGATCCCTTGGTAAACTGAATTACTAGATTAAATTGTTTTTTAAAAGCATTATACTTTTATCATAATATATTTCATTGTTTAGGCTACTGTTCAAATATGTTTACATTTTGGTGCAATAATTTGATCAAGGAAAAAAAGTAAAACGGTAATATTGTAAAATATAACCATTTAAAAAATGTAAATTGTAGTAGTAATGTAGCTTGTTTTTTTCTCCCCCTTTAGACAACGTTGACAGAACTCAGGTGCCACGCATCCCTTGGCGAGACCTGGGTGCAGTGCATCATGGGAAGGCGGCCAGAGATCTTGCACGACACTTCATTCAGCGCTGGAACTTCACTAAGGTCAGAAATCAAATGGCTATCTTTAATGTTTGTTAGTGTTCTTACAAACAGTCACTTGGACTGAATCTTTATTATCATTGCGTTTTCTTGTATTCTTGTGTCTTTTAAGATCTTTAAGAACAAGTACAAGGATGACTTCTACCCTTATCTATTGCCAAAATCCCACTGCACTGCAGATAAGCTGCCGTTCACTGTCCCTGGTGCCACAAAAGCTTCTGTACAGGTACATGTGTTCATGTTATTTACTTTTCTTTGTTTCCACTGATTTAATTTCTTTTCTTCTCTGTCTTCATCTAAATATTTACAGTTTCTCTTTGATTTTTCCCTCTCTTTTTTTTCCAGGTTCTTCGTTCTGTGGATCGCTGGTCTACTGGCACATGTGAACATTCTATCCTCAATGCGTATATACATGTTATCGAGAACAGCGAGCATTACATTTATCTAGAGGTAACACTCACTCTATGACCTTACCAAAAGCATTTGCCTCTGACTCATAAGACTTTACGCGCACACACACACACACACACACACAGAGCTGAACAGACACAGTGCTCTGTTCACACACAAAGTCTCAGTGTTGTAGAGTTGTTTGCAGTGTTCTCTCCCACTAGGATCATGTGATTCTACTGCATTCAGCTGGCAACACACAATAGCCCTCTGCTCTTGCCTCTTGCTCAGAAACATGGTCCTAATGCAAGTCAGAACAGATGAGCTTATACTAGAGGAAACGTTTGCCCCTACAGAAATAGGCTTACACTGAATGCTGAAACCTTTTACGTTTGAGAATTTAAAAACTTGACATTTGTCAATAAGCACTGATATTGTCCAGAAGTAATTCTCAAGAATGTATTGAAGCGCATTAAAATACGTTAAACAGGGTTAAGAGCACCACAGTGTTATTGATAACTAAGATAACATAAATTGTTCAATTAACATATTTATTATTTATTTAATATTAAGTGATGGACATTAGACATTTTTTATTTAATAAGAATGTTCCCAAGTGCAGTTATTATATATTTTATATATTATTATATATTTTCTTAAAGGAATAGTTCTTCCAAAAATGAAAATTCTGCTCAAGTAGTTCCAAATCTGTATGAATTTCTTTGTTCTGCCGAACCCAAAGGAAAATATTATGAAGAAAGTTTGTAACCAGGCTGTTTTGGGTCACCACTGACTTCCATAGTAGGAAAGAAAAATACTATGGAAGTCACTGGTGAAAAAACAGGCTGGTTATCTTCCTACAAAGAAATTCATACAGGTTTGGAACTACTTGAAGGTGAGCAAATGATGAAAGAATAAAAATTTTTGGGTGAACTATTCCTTTAAGGATCAAATTGTATTCTTTCTATTCATCACAAACATCTGCTAAGTCTACAAATGTGCTCAATTATAGAAGTAATTTATTGAGGTAATCCTTACAAGGTTATATATCATGTTGTTAAAGGTATAGTTCACCACAGCAAAAAAAAGCCTAGGAAATAAATAGTAATATTATAGAATAATTAATCATATAATATGCATTTCATTTACATAAAAACAGCTACAGAAAAATGCAGTGCGGTAAATCCGCTAGCTGTTGTGTGAATAATGGACAAAACCTTGAAACAGATCTTGCAGTGGCCTGCTTTATAGTTCACAAACAAGAGAGATGAATTAAATTCCTCTTTTCCAGAATCAGTTCTTCATCAGCTGCTCAGATCAGAAGAATGTACTCAATACCATTGGTGATGCTATTGTCAAACGGATCCTACGGGCTCACAGGTTTGTTACCTCTTTAAAAATTGTAGTTTAGTGAAATGCAATGTACTCTGCGGTGTCTTTGTGCTTTTTTGCATTAATTGTAAGCTTTATTTGTATTGGTATAGTGAGGGGAAGAAGTACAGGGTGTTTGTCATTATTCCTCTGCTGCCTGGCTTTGAGGGTGACATCAGTCAGGGAGGAGGAAATGCCATTCAGGCTATACTGCACTTCACCTACAGGTGCACACACACACACACATATACACCAGCCCTGCCAAACAACTACATTAATACACACGCTCTCACAGCCCAAAACTTTGCTAACAGAACTTTTTCTGTGTGTAGAACGATCAATCGAGGAGAACACTCCATTCTCTCAAGATTAAAGGAGCACAGTAAGTGTCTGACAGAAACATATTTAGCTGTCTGTAATTCTGCCACTCTGGTACATTTTTTGGATCCTGTCTCGTTCTCCATCTGCCACTTTCACTTCTCGCATCTTCTGGCTCTAAATGATTTAGTTTATCTGTTGTTGTTTTAACAGCCATGCATTATAACTTTCTACCTATTAACCAATCACACAGATGGTGTGTCATGTTAGTTTTAATAATTGTCTCATCTCCCCATCAGTGCAGGGCGAATGGACACAGTATATTTCTCTGTGTGGTCTGCGTACACACTCTGAGCTTGGCCAGTCCCCTATAACTGAGCTCATCTACGTCCATAGCAAAGCCCTCATCGCTGACGACCGTTGCTACATCATAGGTGAGATACAGTAAGACACAATTTACTCTGTGACCCAGGAAACCTTCAAAACCGTTTTTTTTATGTACATTACCAGTTGAAAGCCTTTATTTAGCAAAGCATTGAATTGATCCAAAGTCACAGTAAAGATATATAATGTTGAAAAATATTTCACTGAAATCACTGAAAACTGCTAAGTAAATACCTTTGGGGGATTGTTACCCTGGGTTATGATTTGGGAATAAATGACCCAGGGTATTTATTATTTGCTCCAAAGTCCACCTGCTGGTGAATATTGGAATAATGTTCAAATCCAACATTCTTCATAATGTTCTTCAGGGTCAGCCAACATCAATGACAGGAGCATGCTGGGCAGTCGTGACAGTGAGCTGGCAGTGCTGGTAGAGGATGAGGAAAGAGTTCCCTCAGTCATGAACGGAGAGGAGTACCAGGCTGGACCACTAGCACTCGCCTTACGAAAGGAGTGCTTCAGGTGTGTATGAAGTACTTGTGTCCAAGGCAGCTTTGCAGGTGTATTCAGAGTAGTCAAGCTTTCTGTAAAAGTTGTCAAAAGAGTCACAACCGCCACCTAAAACGAACAAACTTAAGAAACTCGCATTTTTTGATGGGATTTTTATGAGCATAGACATTTTAAAATAAGCCTGCAAAAGGACATTTGAATAGTAATTGAAAATTTCTTTAGACATGCTTTGCATGGAGGCTCAGAAAGCTGGATCCTCCTGCATTTCCAGCCCTGACTGTGCTGCGCCACCGCATGAGTTTTCAGTCTGAATCCAATGTGATGAGATAACAAGGCTGTGTACCAAAAATAATGGCAAGAACACACATCGTTCTTTGAGCTGTCCTTACAAACTGCACGCAGGAACAAATTTACATGATGCAACCAGTTGTTCTGCTCAATATTTTTGTGGAAACCGTGATGGTTTCATAAATACAAAGTCAAAAGAACAATATTTATTTAAAATATAACTTTTTTTGTAACATTATCATTATGATTTATAACTGTTTCCTTTGAAAGCTTAAACATGCTCTTGCTAATTTAAATGAATTAAAAAAAACTCCCAGACTAACATTCGAATGGAAGTATAGTTCAATAGGACTAATCAAAACCTCACAATTTATTTATGTGAATCAGTATATAGTAAGGTTTTCGTGAGCATGTTAAAGCATTTCATTGAAGATATGCTACTTTATGTGCATTAGACAAGAAGGCCAGAGAAAAGTACCATATCATAAATAGTCAAGAGACTTTAGCTTTTCAGACTTTTGTAGACTTTCACTTTAGCTCTTTTTGCATTTCTCTCCACAGAATGCCTTTAACGTAGCTGTATAATGTGAGAGTGGTTCTGTAGCGGTGGCTATGATAGATTCGTGTTTGTGCAGTGAAGCACCTCAGCTTCCCATTTTGTCCAACTTCTCCCTTGTCTGTGTAGGAGTGTGTGAGTGAAAGAGAGAGGTGTGCGCGTTTGTGAGCAGAGCAATTTGTGTTGGCACGCTGCGTTCCATACTGCCAGCTACCAGAACATCTCTTGGTTGCCAAGGGAAACAGTGAGATGCTTTTAATGATGCGTGTGTCTGCAGCACCTTTCACTGCTGGCCTTGGGATGTGACCTCAAGTGATTGAGTTAATGTCTGTCTCTGGGTCCTGTGATTTGATTGAATTATTCCACACTAATCTCCTCATATAATAGTTTTCACAGCTGACATTTTTGCTTTATGAGACTTTCTAGAGAAAGGGCACCCAAAGGACTCACTGTATCAGTCTAAATTAGTTTTTTTTATGTATGTATAAAGTGTTATTTAATTAGCTCTCGATATGATATTTACATTTTACATTTATTCATTTAGCAGACACTTTTATCCAAAGCGACTTACAGGTGGGGAAAACAGCATTTCGGATAGTGATCGGAAGAACATTCCACCAGCCAGGAACGGTGTAAGAGAATGTTCTGCAAAAAGATTTTGTGCCTCTTTGTAATGGTACAATGAGGCGTCTCTCACTGGCAGATCTCAGAGATCTGGAGGGAGTGTAGATTGGAAGCAGTGAGTGGAGGTATGCGGGAGCCGAGCCGGTCATTGTTCCATATGCAAGCATCAGTGTCTTGAATTTGATGCGAGATGAAATTGGGAGCCAGTGCAGGAAGATGAAGAGAGGTGTGACATGGGCCCTTTTGGGCTCGTTGAACCAGTCGTGCTGCTGCGTTCTGAATCATTTGTAGAGGTTTGATTGTGCACGAAGGAAGACCAGCTAGAAGAGTATTGCAGTAGTCAAGCCTGGAGATGACCAGGGCCTGAATCAGGAGTTGTGTGGCTTGCTCTGTAAGAAAGGGCCTGATCTTTCTAATGTTGTGAAGGGCAAACCTGCAAGATCGGGCAGTTTTAGCGATATGGTCTTTGAATGAGAGGCGGTCATCGAAGATAACTCCAAGATTTCTTGCAGAAGTTGATGGGGTAATAGTTCCTGTATCCAGATGGATGGTGAAATCGTGCTGTAGTGTTGGAGTTGCAGGGAATTTTCTAAAAATTTAAATTTTGTAAAAAAAAAACAAAAAAAAAACATTTTTCTATTATCATTTGCATTTTATAAACTTAAACAATGTATGGTTGTAAATTTAACATTTCACAAGTTTGATGCACAATTCTGAGTTTAAATTTCGCAATTTGGTTTAAAAATATATATCATTTAAATAAAATGTAACAATTTTAAATGAAAAGACCCTTTTTTTATTCACATTTGACTCACAATTTAGTTTTCTCAGTATTAAGATATCAATATATCAATATTAACTTGCAATTTAGATTGTTTTTCTTTTCATTTTAGACTGAACCCATCACAATTCTGAATTTACATATTACACTTCAAGTTTCTTTAGTTTTCAGTTTTAATAAGAAAAGTACTTTAGACCTCATTGCAATTGTAAATGCATTAATTTTGTGTTTTGTTTTGTACAGTTATTGGCTACTTTATCAGAAAAAAAACATTAGAATTGTGAGACCAAAAAAAATTATGAAGGAGGACACAGACTCATACTGTATCTGAGCTTTAACCTGAAACACTTCTCTCTAAAAACACACTGATCTAGTGGATAACTTTCCTGAAGAGCTTTACTTTTTCTTCTGTCCGTCTCTCATCTATCAGAAAGGTTAGTGCTGTACAGAATAAAATGTGCATGGCTCAGATCCTAATTTACTGCACGTGGGATTCAAGTCCAGTCATGTTTATTTCTATAGGGCTTTATAATACAGCATCAATTATGAGTTCAATTAATGGAGAGCAGCTCTTAAGAAGACAATAGTGTTATTATTCAGCTCAATGCTGATTCAGTTCAGTTCTATGCCAATGACTTTAATTGCAGCTTATACTCAGCTCAACTCAGTTCAGGTTTTGTTCTCATTGGTCCAGTTTGTTTAAATCAATAATATTACTGAATTATGTCTTTTAAATATACATTTTTTTCTACTAGAAGAATTTAGCATTTTAGAAAAAAATAAATAAATAAATAAAGATAATAATGTATAAATCATTCAGATTAGTCGATGAATCAAACATGTTTTCTCAGCTCTCATCCACTGCTGTTGTTAGTAAAGTCAAACACATTGAGAGAAGTCAGGAAAAACATCATTAGAGACTTAATAAAACTGTTCAAAACTAAGAAACACATGGTGTCTATATGGTAACACTTTATGTGAAGAATATGACTGTACATGAGCAGCTATAGTTTATGAGAACGTGTGCCATTGAGTTCAAGACAGACAAACACTCTTCTGACAATAGAGTCTCTCACGTGTTCCAATGCAGCGGTTGCCATGGAAACCTGCCAGCTTGCTTCATTAGATATGACGGATAACAAGGTTTCTGAAAGCCACGGTGTTCACATGTTCTGCAGAATCATACTAAGTGTGGAGTAACTCAGACAAACATGTAAAACACAAATCATTATCCCATTATACAGATTAGAATAGAGTCAGGTTCCAGTGGCACACACACACACACACACACGGCCCCCATAATGTGATAAAAACCAGGTGCACATACTCACACACACACACACACACACAACCTTTAAAAAGCAATTTAAAAAAAATGAAACTGTAATTTTTTAAGTCAAGATTTTTACATTAAGGGAAGGAGTTTTTAATATAAATATTTTTATTTATTAATTACTCTTTTATTTCGTT
>JAUCMU010000097.1:12902533-12912746 GCA_032275025.1 Enteromius treurensis | reverse complement strand
GTTGTGAAGGGCAAACCTGCAAGATCGGGCAGTTTTAGCGATATGGTCTTTGAATTAGAGGCTGTCATCAAAGATAACTCCAAGATATCTTGCAGAAGTTGATGGGGTAACAGTTAATGTATCCAGATGGATGGTGAAATCATGCTGTAGAGTTGGGGTTGTAGGGAAAACGCGGTTAAAGTTTGTAATGATTAGAATGGTGACAGAGATTGTGCAGCAGAGCTGTTGTCCGTTTATCTTGAACTGCACAAATGTTTTAATAAACTAAATCCCAGAACTATATGGCTCACATTCTGACCAATAAGGGAGGGTGATATTGCTTACATGTGATAGATATCAACATGCTTTGGTCCATTTAAGTGTTGCATTGTGAAACTGAACCAATCCGCTCAGAAAATGCAAAATTGTAACAGTTTAACCAAGCAAACAAGCTGCTGATTTGAACTTGTTTTTTAAGAGATAATTCAACCAAAAATTTTAATTCTGCCATTAATAACTTGCGCTCATGTCATTGTCCAGACCCATAAGACCTTTATTCATCTCAGGAACACAAATTAGTTTTTGTGTTTTTTTGGGGGGTGAAATCCAAGCTCTTTGACCCAGCATAGACAGCAGTGCAACCAAAATGTTCAACACCCAGAAAGTTAGTAAGGACATTGTTAAATTAAAGTATTTATTTTGTTTTTCTTTTCACACAAAAAGTATTCTTATAGCTTTATAATATTAAGGCTGGACCACTGATGTTATATGGATTATTTTAATGATGTCCTTACTGCTTTTTTGGGCCTTTAACATAGTAGTTGCACTTCTGTCTATACAGGGTCAGAAAG
This sequence comes from Enteromius treurensis, assembly GCA_032275025.1. Lineage (NCBI taxonomy): Eukaryota > Metazoa > Chordata > Actinopteri > Cypriniformes > Cyprinidae > Enteromius > Enteromius treurensis. The sequence goes on along the minus strand of JAUCMU010000097.1, from coordinate 12,911,916 downwards.
CTTATAGGTTCCTTAAAAATATTTTAATTTGTGGTCCAAAGATGAACAATGGTCTTGCGGGTTTGAAATGACATGAGGGTAATTCATTACAGAATTTTTGGGTTGACTATCCCTTTAATAAAGAAACCCACTTCTCAAAATACTTTGTTACTAAACTGTACATATAAATGTCAAATGTATTCTTTTCCTCAGCGTACTTCTCGGAGCAAAATCTGATCCAAATCTGAACATTGATGATCCAGTCTGTGATCATTTCTTCAACGACGTTTGGAACAAAATCGCCCAAACGAATGCCATCATCTATGAGAAGGTGAGGGACAGAGCATTTGTTCTGGATTTTTTCCACACTCCCACTGTGTCATTTTATGTACTTCATGTCTTAAACTAAAGGTTTTCTTTTTAAATCACTGTAAAGGATTTGAACTGATACAAAAGCACTCAGCGCGGGACTAAACTATGACAAAACCTGCAATTACTGTAATTTGCAGGTTGTGCAGTAGTCCTGCAGTAAAGCCTTCAGACAATAGCACCACTCCCATACACTTCTGTGCTATCATTACCCATATATTTACATTCACAACTCTAATCCCAGTGGGTGATTGTACTAGTTCCAGTATGAATATCCGGAAGAAATGTTTTCGCTTTAAAATGATGGATTCTAATATTAGGCCAGTGTTTGTAAAGCAGTATTTTTTTCTTCACTCTGCAGGTTTTCCGATGTCTTCCACTGGATTCCATCCGGAACTTGCGTGAGCTGCAGGAACATGTGAATGCTCAAAACCTCAGTCTTACTGACCTGGAGAAAGCCAAAGAAGAAATACAGGTCATCCAGGGCATCCTGGTCCATTTCCCGCTGCACTTCCTATGCGAGGAGTACCTTCTCCCACCTTTTAAAAGCAAAGAAGGAATGGTTCCTATGGAGGTCTGGACATAGCAGAGTTTCCAGTGAAGCAGAAGATTTCAGAGCTTAAAATATCACACATCTGCTTACTAAGCTGGAAGCTATGGTGGTTAACCGCCATACTTTATGTCCATTTTGATTTGGACTAAAGTAATGATTGATTAACACTAACCCAAATTAGTGTAGAAACAAAAAAAAATTATCTTGCAAAAGAAGATAAGCGCGTTTATACCAGAAGAATCACATAGTGTAGTTTCTAATTATATGAAGATACGATGAAATGACATCAATCCTCACCCTAAATGCCCATTACGACCATGAATGTAATGATCTAAGTATGTAAAATGGCCGAGGTTTTAAAGTGCTGCATATCAGATGAAGAAAGAGGAGCGAATAAGGCGATGACCGAGGAACAGAACGTACATTTATTGTTGTGAATGTGTGTGGGTGGATGGAGCCGCTTTACCTTCTTTTCCCTCTCTTTTTTATTTCTTTCTTGTGTGCACTACACCTCTCAATGCAGTGGCAGCAAATCTGTCAGAACATTTGTGGTTGTTATGGTGACGGGTATAAAGAGCTGACTTGGTCTTGGCTGCTGAGAGAGATAGAGAGAACGAAAGAAAGAGGCAGGAAGAGGTTGAGAAGAAGCAGGAAAAAATAGACAAACCGTAAAAACACGGATAACTGTGTGTACGTGTCAGGGCGGGGGGTATGCTGACATACTTGGTCAGAGAAATTATGTAATGTTTTTTTGAAACTGGTAGAGGGGGAGTGTTACGGAGCAGGGATCAGGTGGGGCTTCAAACATGTTGAGATATTCAGGGGGAGTCTCAGCTCAACATTTATCACCCCCTCCCCAATCTCCATGACAACCAGGAGAAATTATTGTTATGTAATAATGTTAGCCGCCCAGAAGATTCCACTTTTGGTTTTTTTGGAGGGGGTGTTGACACAAGTAGAGAGTACACTGGAGGCCAGATAAGCAATGCTAATTTTATCAGTGCCCCATTTTATAAACAATCACTAATCTGCCTGTCTAACGTAGAATGTTATAGATGACATCACCTGCACTTGAAGAGAATGTTTTAGGGTTTGACCACTGGAGACACACAACCATTTTTATACTGTAACATTCCAATCACACCAAGCAATCACCTTTATGAAGTGACAGTTCTGATCTTTTTAAATCTCTATACCTGTTATACATATTAATTAACATATCTGCTTTTGCACATTTTTAGACTTTTCATGTATATAAAATTGCTTTTATTTAGAAAGCATACAGAACTAATATTTCAATGAATCTTGGTGTGTTTTAACAACTTTTGGACATCTGTATAGGCCTGACCTAGGGAAGATGCCAAATTGAATTTTCTTTTTTGCAGTCTTTACAATGGCATGCATTCTTTTAAAACAAACTCACTATTATTTTTAAGCTGTTTTTTTTTGGAGGTCTACCGATTTTGATTAATACATATATATATTTTTTTTTTTTTTCAGCTGAACAAATTGCTTGTTAAACAGTACAATCAATTAAACACACTGCACTTTTTCTCACAGTCTTGTTTTAAATCCTGACCGAAATAAAATTTGATGCTACCCTGACTAAGGTTTATAAGTGTTTTTTTGTTGTTGTTTTTCCCCCTAAATGTACAAGATTTGGGGATTCATGACTATTAATTACATATCACAGTTGTTTGTAAACCAGTTAGCAATAATTTTTTCCCCTCCATCTGTTCTACACTTAAATAAATGTATTAATGCACATAAGATGATTTGACTTCTGTGTGTTTTAGTGTTCTTAATAACTCAAGGTCACTGTACAGAGGGAACAACACAAATGTGAACACGAGATCAATCAGAAACAAAAAAAGACAGGAAGAAAAACAAAAAAGGAAGGCTAGAAACCAAGTATATTAAATAAAAAACGAATCAGTAGCGATAAGAAAACCCACTCAAAGGGATAGTTAAGGGAGAAAGTATTAAGAAAATCATACAAACAATTTCACCCTCATGTCATTCCAAACCTGATGTTTTTTTCCCATGCAGACTGCAAGACAAGATACTTTGAGGAATGCTGGTAACAAATGTTTTGCTGGTCATTGACCTCTATTTTATGGACAAACACACAACCAAAATATTTGATTTTGTTACATAGTTCAGCAATAGAAAAAAAGGCAGGTGTGAAGGTCAGAAAATTAAGACTAAAATTAAGTGAAATTATGTTTATTTTTTGTGGTAAAATATACCATTAATAAATATAATAAACTATATCTTTAATGTATGCTAAAGAATTCTTAAAACAAAGGGCCTTTAAAAGATTCTTCACTGCCATAGAACAACCATATTTGTTTCCCCAAAGAACCATTCAGTCAAAGTTCTTTAAAGAACCACCTCTTTCTTACCACAAAGAACGAACCTTTTTTGCAACAGAAGTGTAGGCTTAGTTGTGGTAAAGAACTTGCTATAGAAGTCGACTTGAAGTAAATTATAGAAAGAAAAAAACATGTGATGTTGCAATAGTTAGGGAGGTTTTACCCCGGCACCACCTGTCTCCATTGTAACTATAGCTTATTAAGGTAGTTTGTCCCTGTTGCAGCACCGTAGCACCAACTCCAGGAAGACGGGAGAGAGGAGTGCAGGGGAGGGAGGAAAAAAAAACAAAGTGGCTGGAAAACAGATTGTTGTGTATTCTTGCAGAGGAGGGACGTCACAGCCCGACCACAGACAGCAGAAGAACAAATAGGATCATACCAAGACAGGAGAGAGAAGTTCAATCTGACACATCAAAACATACAACGTTACGCGCAAAAGGACAAAGTTGATTCCCGTGGCGACTCGTTAGGGAATATCTGAATAATAATTAATACTATGTATGCATCGTGACCAGGCGCTGCCATAAAGGGGTCCAGGCTAAAAACAAGGAACTGTTTATGGTTTTCCGCTCTTCCCCCTCTCTTTCTCTCCAACAAATCGGCGGAGGTTATGCGCACGACCGGGAGTTGCCGCTGACTGACGGCAGGAGGCAATGAAAGTTTGCCAGGCGGGCGGAATATTATTCGACGTAAACACTTCTTGTTTTTGACACCAGGACTGCGCATTTCAACCCAGTACACGTTGCCGAGACTTTTAAAAAACAGTGGACATTAACTGAGCCTAGCAGTGACATCGAAATCCACACTGAAATCCTGTTTTAAGGCGTGTGCGTGGGTTGCGCCGTAACATGACGGCAGAGGCAGATTGACGCGGATATCACGAGCGCCGCTGTTTAGCGACTTATCGCGAAGTTCTGCCTCTTGATATACCTATTTTGTGATTTGCACGGCTCGTGTATATATTAATCTGCCGTTTGTGACAGAGGTAGGCTTGGCTTAACTTACGCAGTGCTGCCAAAATGAGTGTAGAGACGGAGCGCAGTGTGGCACATCTGACTCAAGCTCATGTAAATGTTGCCATGCAATCTTCAGGATTATAGGCTCAACCTCAGCCTTTATCATCGATAAATGCTCGCTAGGCATTTCTCGGTCGTGTCCGGCTAACGTTCGCCTGAAGAACCGGATCACTTGGCCTTAAAGAACCTCTTGTTCTCCGGTAAAGAAGAAACAAACATTTTATGGTCCGAAATCCCGCAGCTGTTGTCGGTTAAACTGGTCGCGGCGAGGACGAGCCAAATGTTTCTCCAGGGACCTCACAAGTTTTACTGAAGTACCTGTCCCCTGAAATAAACATTGTGAAAAAAAATAATTGCGCAGTCGTAGCTGCGCCTTTGGAGTACCTATTTTAAAATTTCCTTCAGAAATCTTGGGAAAATGTCCGAAAACGCACCTACACGGAGTCTGGATGACATCGACCTGGCCGCCCTGCGGGTGAGTTACTGTTCACCTGCCTGCACCTGCCAGAGGCCTTCACACCCAAACAAATCATAGCAGCCTGATCAGTGCCATTAGTATGGGTCATGAGGGATAGTGTAAACACACCAGCAAGCTTTTAAGTAATAATCTTAAAGGTTTTCTAGCTCGTGATGGTGATGTTCTGTGAGCAGTTTAAATCTTAGGCGTGTATTTAGTAACCTAATAATCCAGGCCTGAAGTGTTTATGTATTTCTGTATGTGTGTGTATGTAAATCTAGCTTTCGCACAGTGGTGGTTTGGGAGGGCCTACCTTGCAAATAAATGTTGACACTGAATAGGCTTGTTTTGTAATTTTAGAATAGCTCTCTTGTTGCATGGGGAATACCCTGCAAAACATTAGTGTAGCTTTCCATTTAGGCCTTCACTCTTTTTGTGTTTACATACAATACAAATGTTATACAATGATTCAGCGGACTGGCTTCTAATTTTATTTATTGCACACTCCCTGCAGGCCACATGCTGGAAAGTCTTGGTTAATGGATATATCAGATATTTTTACAGCAACGATTGAGTCTTGAGTTTTGGGAAGGGAGAAAATTAGTTGCCCAGTTATTTTGCAGAAGTGGGCATATTACCGTCTTGACGTTAATCCAGACTTCATGGCAGGAAGATAATAATCCTTCACCAAAGTCCGATTAATCTCTTATCTCACCAACGCTCAAAGGTTTGGGGACAGTGAGATTTTTAAAATGTTAAATGCTAAAAAAAAAAAAAGGTTACTGCAAAAATAAGTGCGTTTGTGGAGGCCATTGTACTTTTTTTGCACAGCATTTATATTCACTCAGTAAAAATAGTCAAAATCTTTACTGTCATATTGTATTAAATTATACTGCATCTCACAATAAAAAGTATTCATTTCTTTCTTTATAGAAACTTACTGACCCAAAACCTTTGAACAGTAATGTGTGTGTGTGTGTTTGTATGTATATATAAATTAACCCTGAGAATAGATAACATATGTTAAACACCAGAATAGTCCCCGTGTAGTTCATGTGGGAGCAGAAGGCTGATCTGTTCATCAAGCTTAGGGGCACGTTAGCAGGTGGCTAATCCATTGTCTTTGGGCTAATTACGTTCACTAATTTAGGTGAATTCCTGCATGTAGATAAGAAAACTTATTTGCCATTCACAAAGATCAAAACATGCACTAAATGTCCTGGTTAATATGATATTTGCGAGTATTATAGTTACTTTACAAATTAAATTTTCAATTTATTAGTAATTTATAATATTTGTTATGTGTTTTTTCTTAATTTTTTTTTTTAGGTTAAATTTAAAATCAGTTTTGGTCTCAGTTTTAGTTTGATTTCTTTCCATTCAGAAGTTCTTCTCAAACTTGAACACTTATGACCTGTCATTATGCCTCAATCAAATCGTCTTTTCTTTCAAATGACAGATTTCTCTCCGATGATGCAAGCCAGACTTCTCCAGTCATTTAGTTAGTTGCCAAGGCAACATTTCCAATTTTTCATCTAATAATTATATATTTTTCTTTCCAGCTTTTTCTTTCAACGGACAAAAGCATTCTTAATAGTTTTAAGTTGACCCTGGTAGCTTAAGGCTTAGGAATACCGAGGTATGCATCCTTCCTAAACAACTGATTTGAGCCCCCTGTGCATGTGGGCTGGAAGTAAACAGTATAGGACCCAATCCATCCCTCTTTTTTAACACTTAAGCAGTTAAGCGTGTTAGAGGGGTTGTGAATAAGCCATAAACGTTAGAGTTCTTGCCGTAACTTTCCTTCTGTCTTGTGTGTTGGTACAGTGAGTTCCTGGGCACGGCTTTCCAGGGTGTGATGCGTCTGATATTACCCCTAGAGATAGAGAAAGAGCACGATGATTCACTTGAGCTCATAGTTTGATAGCTGTCCTATATAACACCCACATAGCACGTCTCTCACACACCATCAGACACACATTTAGACTATCACAAGAGGTCTGCCTTACATGTGACTCTCTTGCCAGAATTGCACACGACCGAGGTGGTTTGTAGTTTCGTTGTATTGTATTTGAACTCGAGAACAACCTGCTCTCCAGTTCACCTGTGGTCATCTCAGTTTCCATTCTTGTAAGGATCGCTTTTAAATAACACTAGACTTGCCAGAGCATCAGACTTGGCACAGAAGTAGGTGTAGTTATTTGCTAGTGCCTGAGTTTTGTAAAATCATATTCAAATGCATCTATTACATAATCATAACAGCAGCCATTTGATGGTTGGGTTGCTTATGTAAATGAGACATAAATGCTAATGACATCATAACAGAAACCAGAATATTAAATAGTAATGATCTACGCTGTTTGGGTAAACACAAAGTAATACATTTGCATCTAGAAAAATCTGACAAATTTAACAGAAGCTTGTCTCTGGCTGATAAAAAATAAAACCAGCTGTCGAATGAAGCAGCTGAAGAACACTTGTGCATAAGACCAGATGTTTGCTGTACACTGGCAAGGAGCAAATCTTTCTTAATGTTTATTGGGGTCTGCGTTCATGAAGTTGCAGGTTAATGATGCAACTTGATCTAGTAATACTTAAATATTGATAACCGTATATTGGATCTGATTACTTTGGTGCCAAATGGCTTTATCCCCGGTCAGATAGCTGCATGCTGTTTAGAATATATCCTCAGCTGTTTTCATTTTCCAACCTTAAGTCTGTCTCTGAGGGTTTTTTAGCAGATAAGTATTCTAGCTGTGTTAACTTCGTCACACATCCATAAAGGAACTAATACAGTTGCATAACAGAATTTTTTCTTCTATACTTGACATGCATTGTAATGTTGTCATGTGCAGTGCATGGTAATAATGCAAGGATAGTTCCTGTGCTTTAATCCTTAAAACAGATTGAATGATCATGTCATGGAAATAAGTGAATAAGATTGATTTGAGCGTCATTTTACTATTTTGCAGTTACAGTTTGTATTCAAATAATGTAATTTGATTTGACGTTTCTATGTTTCATATGGGCTTTTCAGTGAACACTGGCATATATTTTCCATTGCCATGCTTTAGTCTATTTCTGTCACTCATCACACCTTTACGCGCATTGACTGACTCATATTTATTTTGTATTTTTTATGTTAAATTCTGTCGTTTCACAATCTTTGAAAAGCCAGAGGCAACCTTGTCACTAACCTTCCTTCCCACTGTTGTTCCTTTCTCAATTTGTCCTCCTTTATTCTCCAGGGAAAACCTTATTATTATCTGTTTATCATCTTATTCATTAGCTCATTTATTCATTTCACTGCTTATGTGTCATCTCTCTTTCTCCCTGAGACAGATGCTCTCTAGAGTATAGACTAATTTCTTTCGGTGATCTTCGTAAACTCTGCTTTAATATTATAAGGGCTGAAATATATATGTTGGATATGACATGTTATTTTGTTTTCTAAACTGTCTTGTTTTTTTAATCTGTTTGTGTTTGTTCTTCTTTCCATTCGGCCTCTTTTTGATGTTTCACATAAGAGCGTGCTGCTCGCTTACAGCTTGCCACTCCAGATCTCTTTGAGGGAGAAAAAGAGGAAGACAAAAAAAAGAGAGTGAGAGAGAAAAAGATTGCAGTCGTTGGAGGCAGATGAGAGCGAGATGATCGTGTTGTGTATATGTGTGTGAGAGCTAGGAAGAACGTTAGCCTTGTCCACCCACAGAGCTGTACCGGGGCCATATTGAATCACACTGTGTGCATGTGTGTGTGAGAGAGAGTGTGTATGTGCTGCGCTGGCTGTTTTTAACCCTCTACTCATTCTAGTTTTTGGCTGCGCTCCCCAGCTGAAGCTGCACATAAGAGGTACATAAAGCTGCTAGAGAGTTTCATAATGGTTCTTCATACAAGACAATACAGCCTGAATTCCCCTTTTAAACCCTGGGGTTTGTTCAAACATGACGCTTTGTCTTGTTCTCAATGGCTGAGCAGGTAATGGTTCTGTCATTGCCATCCTAAGCCAGCAGGGAGAATTTTTGTAAGAGGAAAAAAAAATCATCTCCAAAATGAGCTTGAAGGAAGACGTAAAATATACCCTTTCCTGATCATTGTGCATTTCACATAGGGTTGGGCGATATATATATCGAAGGATATATTATGCGCATCTCGTCAGTAAAGCCGGTTCTTTGATTAGAGGTATATCTCCATCAGCTGTTTTCAAAAGGAACGCCAGCTTATACACAGAGCCGTAGATCACTGACAAGCTACTTGTTGAGTTTCGCGGGTGATTCAATGGAGCAGCTTAACTGAGAAACTCAACCCGTAGCTTCTCACTGATCTACGGCTCTGTGTATAAGCTGCCGTTCCTTCTGAAAACCGCTAATCAAAGAACCGGCTTTACTGACGAGATGTGGATAATATATCGATTAGGGGTGCTCATTTTAACCGTTTAACCGTTAACCGACCGGTTTGAAGTTTAACCGATTAATATAATCAGTTAAACGGTTTAAAAGGTCATTTTATTTATTTAAGTATTTCACCTACTCATAATCTATATAAAATTGTGTTGACAAAAAAAATCGCATTTTATTGGCCACATTCACACAGCAGCAGAACACAGTTGTTGAGTCCTAATACAGGGAGTGACAACC
>JAUCMU010000097.1:12872657-12888026 GCA_032275025.1 Enteromius treurensis | reverse complement strand
CCACTGCTCCGGGTGTGTGTTCACGGTGTGTGTGTTGTTGTTCACTTCTCACTGCTGTGTGTGTTCACTTGGATGGCAGAGCACAAATTCCTTGTATGGGAAACCATACCTGGCCACATGTCACGTCCTTTCCTTTTTTTCCTTTCCTTAGTTTTCTAAACCAAAAGCCTAAGATAACATACAACGATATACAGCCCTTAGATAATATTTAGTGCTGGGCAACAATTATTCGCAATTAACTGCATCCCAATTTTTTAATTATGCAATTCATGCGTGCGTACTGTGTATATTTATTATGTATATGTAACTTAAATTCATGTATATATTTAAGAATAACAATGTTTATATATTCAATTTATTTATATTAATAAAAAGCTGGTTTATACATATATAAATCTGAACATAAATATATAGATGTAAATATTATAAATATATATATATACATAGTATATGTGTGTATTAAATATACTAATACTAATATATATATATATTAAATATACACAATAGACATACATATATTACATAAACAAAAAACTTTTATTTAGGATATCACGATTAATCATTGCCCAGCCTTAATAATACTATTTTTAAAACAGTGTATTTTATGATGTAGTAAACTTAATAAAGAACTATTTTGAATTTAAAACTGATTATGATGTTACTGTTATTGAGTGTTAGAGCTAAATGAGCTTATAGAAAGTCACTTTTTGGCTGCATACATCATCGAACTAAAATAATAAATTACAATAATAAAAAGATGAGAGATAACTGTGAAATTCCGACAAATGCAACCACAGCCTTTAAAAATTAGACAAAAAAATGTAGCACAGCTCACAAAAATGTCTTTATAGAAATTTCTTTCCATTGTGACAGTAGCTCAGCCAAGGATGATTAGCCAACAAAGATTAGTTAATATGTGGGTCAGTGTGTTGTGTTGTTCATCAACAGGCGCAAAACCACGGCCAAAGCACAAACCACAAGTCATGCTCATCTGCTATTTTTAACTTTTAGTTTTGTTCTTTTTGATGAATTGTTAGAAGGTTGCGGATAAAGATACCTGGAGTCTGTGCCCCAGTGCATGGCGTAGATTTTAGCCAAATGCCCACGAAGCGTGCGCCTCGTCCTCATCTGTATCCTCCCCACCGGGTCCAGGCCTGCTGTTATCTACCACAAACAAACACAAACTCCACATAAGTGAAAACCTAAAGACCTCCCGAGATCACATCATCCAGCTCCTATGTGTATTTACATCTCACCTGAGTGAGTGTGGAGTCTCCACATGCTTTCCTGGCATCCTGAGAGACAGAAGACAGAGTTAGGTGAATCATTTCATTGTCACCATTGCTAAAGTGGGGGTATGAGCTGTTTATAAAGTAATTGGGAGTGGAGTCACTATAGCATTACTAGAAATTGTTTATGGCATCTATATTATCTCCTCTAAAAGCCAAACGCTGAAACTACACCAACACTGACAGTCTTGAAATTGATTATATTATAAGTTTTATTCTGTTCATATGTAAGGAATGATGTCATTATAGCAACATAAACCCTAGTGCAGTATTTTTAGCAGTATCAGTATTAGGACTCACTCTGATCTGATTGCGCAGTTGCTCAGCCTCCTGTCGAAGCTGCTCGAGCTCACTCATCTTGAAATCACCTTTAACCTTTACCCTCTGACCTCTCTCACCCCCTCAGACACCTGTAGATTAAAAAATGATATATGCATAACATTAATTCCTCTGTGTCGATATGCAGGTTTGACGAGCTGAAAAGAAAAATCCAAATGTTGTCAAATAAATGTTGATTGTAAGATTTATAGTCTTTGTTTGTACTTATTGTAAAAACATGTATTAAAGATATGTTTAATACGGATCATTTCATTGTGCAGACGCTGCAGACCGTAGATTAACATTACAGCTTGATCTCTAATCTCTTTTAATCTGGCTAACAATCTTTACTACAATCGGATTAATATTCTGGGAGCCAGTCCAAACACACAAACAAGATCAGGGTTGTCATTTATGGCATATAAAATTGTGTATATCGGAATTTAAACTGAAATGACAAAACATTCATTTGTTCTAAACTACTTTCTATACAAACTGCACTTGCCAATATTGTTTTTTAAATTGAACTGAAATGAGAAAAAGAATAGGTTGCCTGACCTGAAACCGTACATGAGGTTACACATTCAAATTGGCATGCAAAAAACACACAGGATTTTTGCATGTGTTTTTTTCACAGTCAAATATATAACAAATCATCCACCAATCCCATAGTCTTTTGGACCTTATAATCAGTTCTACTTTGCATGTTTCCAGTTATAACCCACAGATCTCAGTATGGCTATTGTATCAGTGCTGATGGGAACTCTGAGACACGGATGCAAAAATTATTGTTATTACCCCCTTGCCACACATACTTATTACAGAGCCTTACCTCCCTCAACAACACACACACAAAAACACAACATCACAGCAGAAAGAAAGAAATTAAGCCACGCATAAGAATCAATCTGTGAGGAAACTCCACACAAAAAGCATAAATGCCACACACGCCCACTTAAAAAACTTACATCACAACCCATCATGGAGATTGAAGCATGAATAATCCCATTTTACCCACAAAACCTTTCACTAAGACATAAATGGCTTAGATCTGAGGGATCTTGACTAATCTCGATGACTGAAACCCCTCCTGCACCTTTTAAGGTATTCAAGCATGCTGGAAGAAGAGCAACTGGTTAAGGAGAGAGGGGTTGGTTATCATCTGGTCCAGTAGTAGTGCACCACAATACAATATAGAATGAAATGAGCTAAATATAGGTAAAAAAATAGCCTTAGGATTAAACATTATCTATTTATTAACCTGTTGTTTTTATCTTCTTTGCAGCGGGGTTGTATTATTGTCAGCACTATGTAAAATAATACGACTTCATACATTAAATATGACTGGAGTGGGCTGTCAGCTGATAAGCACCAAATTGAGAGCAGAAACAAGGCCACCGCCTCGGAGCAGGCAAATGTTTTCTCCGTCGCCATAAAACACAGGTTAAATGTTTTGTACGACTTTTATACACGCAGAAGCTGGTAAACAGACAGATGAGATGTGGAGACAGCGTGTTGCATCCGGCTTTTATCGTCACGTTGCCGCAGAATGGCGCGTGCACAGAACCATTTGTGGTTAAATCAGATGAAATGATCAAACTCTAAAGCGCCAATAAATGACTAATAACATGCTCGTTGGAAAGGTGTCCTTGGAGTTCTGTTTGCATTAACTAAAAAAAATGTCAGACTTTGCCCCACCCCTACAGCTGAATGCATATGCACTCTCTGCATAAAGCAAGGGAAGGGAGAAAAGTAAGCGGCATTTCTTTCTTATACTGGCACAAACCGCTGTTTTGACTAGAAACCGCAACCTATTTAAACCACGCATCCTTTTAAACCCGGGAGACAGCTGCAAAACGTGCGTTTGCTTTGTCACATGGGTTACGTTTATGTTTCAGTCAGATCATCCTACGCCCAGAACAACAGATTTACCAACGTCCTCTTTTATCATGCTACTGACATTTGCATATGGCAAGCCATTTTAACAAGTCATCCTAAATACAAACTGAATAGTATCAATATGTAATGCAAATTTTTTTAATCCTTAGCATGTAATTGAGTACTTACTAGTATCTTATATTGGGATTTAGAGTTCGTATGATACCTAGTATATCCCAAACTGGTACCTATTCCAATTTTGCAAGTAGCTTAATTACTCAGTGCTTATTTTTCAGTGACTATTGCCGTTTCTTCTTCAGTTTTTTTTCTGGTATTAACTAATCAAACACTGGTGGCCATCTATTACCATGACAGTGTATTCAAATCTGTACTAGTAAAAGTGTTTCTCTACCAATAAGATTTCAAATGATCAATAAAGTAGCCATTCTAGCCTGGTATAACATGACAAGTATAAAGCAAGTGTCAATAGTACATACTAGGGCTGCACGATATTGGGAAAAAATTACATTGCGATATATATTGCGATGTGTACAAATTTATTTATGTTCATCAGCATCATCCTTTTTGTATCCAAAATAAGCGCTGCGTGATAATCATCGCGCGATATGTATTGCGCATCTTGTCAGTAAAGCCGGTTCTGGAATCAGCCGTAAATTCCATCAGGTGCGTGATCTTACATTGAGCCGCATTCACTAGGCAGAGCCGTTGTGCACGGACGAGCTGCGCAAAATCGGGTTCATTATCAGCGTGATTTTGACACTCCATGCAAAGTACCTCTTTTTGATCAACATCCTCCTTTTTGAAGCCGAAATTCTTTTTGCGGCGGATCCTCTTCGTCGCGCATTTTTAGCAGCGGCGAACCAATCACTGTGCAGGCACGCGGGACGTGCATGTCACCCCAGCAACAAGCCATACAAAAAAACTCGTGTTTACTGTGTGCTTCCGTTCTCTTAATACACCATGGGCTTCTACCCTTCACATCGTATGTTCGGGCGATGTGACTATCGCTCACGCACACATCGCGATGTCGATGTCAAAACAGAATATCGTTCAGCCCTAGTACATACCAGTGTAATAAACATAAATATTTAAACCATATATACTGGTAAAGCTTGTATATATTATAGTAACTATTCCAGATAAGCAAAAAGCGTAAGTACCCTCTGAACAGTGAAAACTGGACCGACTGGAATGAATATGAATATAGTATGAGGTGGGCTATTAAGTGAATTATGTATCTAGAGAAAGTTACAATTATAGTAGTCAGTATTAGATTGATTACTAGTCATTTAAAATAGTGAATTAATATATTTAGTATAAAGCAGTAAATGTTAAACCAGCTTGCCATAATCAGTGCTGTGGAGTGAGTAAAGCGCTGGAGGCTGCGGCCAGCTGAAGAACAGGGGGCTTCTGCTCCATCAATTCACGACTCACGGCTAAAAAAACACATGCAGCCCCTTTAAAAACAGATGTAATGTGATATATAATCTTTATGATATTCCTGTTGGTTGTGAATAACAATCCACGAGTGATTTAGTGGATGGGGAAAAAATCTGTAAATGATCGAAAATAACACATTACAACTGAACACGAACCCATTGAATCGTCTACATCTCCGACTCCTTTCCTACTATTCATATGTTTTGTGTGGGTCACAACATTCTGATAAATCTTGGAAATGAATAAAGGCCTACCTGTTAATCTTCCTGTTTGGCTTTAGTCTCCGCGTAAAGTGAGTGGAATGCTGAAGTGGGTGGCGGAAGTAATTCGCAGGGATTTTTTTTCCTTCTGGAAAATGATTAGGACTGCATACTGTCGGTTTTTTCCTAGTGCTAGTTAGGCCTCGGCGACTGTGTTTCATGTACGAAACCAATCAAAACGATGTTACCGTGAAGTATGGAGCTACCATGTCGCCCTTCTCGTTTAGTGACGATGGGAAGAAGCCTTTTCCACGGTAACTTAGTCCTGACAGACGTTGCTACTGGGAGGACAAACTAATTTTGCGCCTCAAATAATATGATTAACACGTCCAGATACAATAAAGCTTTCGAATGAAGTCGTTGTCTTTAAATTGCGTTGCTTGATCCTCGCCGCTTCCCTCCCGACTGTCTTCTTCCTCCGTCTTCTCGTTCTGGTCTCTTCGTTTGAACCGTCGCTCCTCGTCCAAGAAATTAGCTGTTCGATACAACGCGAGGCACCCCGTGGCCCTTTAAAATTTTTTAAAATAAAGTAACCATAATCGACTTGGTTATCTCTCCGGAGGAGCATACCCGTCCATCAGTTCAATTGTGACTGTGTCAGAATAGGAGGCGGGGTGAAATCAACATAAACAACAGGACAGTTGTTTTCTAAATAATTCAAATAATGTGCGCTCGCTCCGCTGTCAATTCAATCCCGTGTGAAATCATTCGGTCTGCACCAGAAACGCGTAGCATCACATATGCGCGATTCAACCACACCCATTTTATTGCGAATGTACCACTGCGGCGCAGACCTCCACCGCCAGACTGCCAAACTGGGGGAATAAACAGCACCTCACGCTGGAACACACTCGAGTTTAGGCCGCTAATAGCAGGTCTTTCGTCAGAGGTGAAATAAAGAATAAGCAGATCTTAATTTAAACTTCTGTGGAAGTTAAGAAATCAATGTTTCTGAGAAAAGCATGACACTGGACAGAATTCCCCCTACGCGCTGCTCAGTGACTATGAATGCGCTCCTGCGCGGAGTGTTGCCAGATCGCGCAAGAAGAGTCGACAATAAGCGACTTACCTTGAAAAAGAAGCATAAGGGAGCTGAGAAAGGAGAACAAACTATAATAATGATGAAGGGCGAGGCTCCAACGGGGTATTTGGAAGTGCCGTTAGTTGCTGTCAGTTTGTGCTTTTATTAAATTTTTTTACTACCAACTTAATTATGCTATTAATAAGCTAGTGTTTTGAGGGCCAAGAACTAGCCATAAAATAAATTTAAAAAAATACTCTCTCTCTGTGACTAATGGTTTATTTTGTATTGAATATAAGGCTATATTTGGTGTTTTGTGTGGACTGTAATTAAGATTGATTATATGGATTGTTGTTAAAATTGTTAAATAAAGTAGCTCTCTTTCTCTCTCTCTCCCTCTCACCATATTTCATGTTTCAAAAAGGGTGTTTGCATGTGTATGAGTGTAAAAACGAACCATATATTTTATAAACACACACACACACACACACACACACAAGTTGGTTTTTGTGATTTATTTTACTCAGGCGTAATGGTTTTTATACTGTACAAGACTGTATGTGGTATTGTCCTACACTGACCCTACACCTAAACCTACCCCTTACCAGAAACTGTGTGCATTTTTAGAATAAAAAAAAACCACTATTAAGTATGTTTTTTAAGCCTTTTGAATTGCGGGACACTGACAATGTCCTCATAAACACCTACATATTGTAATACCTATGTCATACCCATGTCATTATACAATGACACACACATATATATATATATATATATATATATATATATATATATATATATATTAAAGGCGGACATAGCAACAGCGATTGGCTGTATGAAGCCAGAAGTTAAAAGATTGCATAGTTTAGTAAATTCACTTATCACATCTGTCTTTTCTGTTCTGATTGAGCAGAACAGAACAATTTAATGATACATTCATTTCCCATATTTTTCAAAACATTTCTAAAAATAGGCCTACCCAACATCTATTATTATCCAGATAAGTTCACAGACACTTTCTCAAATTACTTAGAGCTGTAATTAAAATTCCCATGTAAGGGCACTCAGTAATGCAATGCACACTTTTTCTCTAGAGACATAAACTGCCACCCACCGGAGACACACTCCTAATTACACCTGCCATAATTACAAGTTGAGGGGAGGGGCAGACAGATTATTCTACTTTGCATTTGATGATTGGCCCGTATTAAAATTTATGACGGACTGGATTGTCAATGCTATACTGCTGTGAATGAATATCAAACAGTGATTTACTTGTTTGATCTACAACTCTGCACCATTAGACTGCCCCACGCATTATGGACAACAAAATATGGTCAGCATGCATTCCCCTCTCCCCAAATGTAGTGATGGTACATTCCATCTGCCCTACTCCCCATAAGGGACTGTAGTATAGCTGTGGATGGGTTGCCCAGCAACACCATTTTCACAGACCCATGCAAGCAGTATGTGGTTGGATGGACATGAACTGTTCTGCATGTATCCTCCAGACATACATTCATAGCCGCTTAGGTAGATGTATCTTATCCAAGCTATGATGTAGATAATGTAATGGCTATAGGCAATACAAAAATGCATAATTAAATGCTTTAAATATACTTCTGCCAAAAGATGACATGGGCAGAATAAACGGATGGGTGAGAAGATAAGGAGTGCAGTGTGATCACACTCCTTTTCACATGAGCTAAACAGGGCCCAGATTCACAGACACCAGAGAAAGAGGAGGGTTCACATTCTGGTGTCAGAACGAGCAGATTTTGGTGCAACAACACTGGGTTTAAAATAAATGGAGTTTGTGTTTTTCATTTGTCAACCTCTAGAGTGCGCTATTGCTCTTTCTTACAGCACGTTGGGGAAAAGAAAAGAAACTGTCCACATTTTGCCATTATTCGAATTAAGGCTACAATATAAATCAAAGTATGCGTAAATAAGTAAATGCTAATGTAATATTAATTAATTGTTCATTTCCAGAAATTATTTAAAAATATATATATTGTGCAAAAAATTAAATCAACTGGACAATACTTTCCGAAATGTTAGGATGTTGTTTGACCTTTTTATTCCAAACACAATTTAAATGAAGAAGCAGTGCTTAATCTAGTGTTCTCCTGCAAGCTTCCTCTAATGTTTAACCGAGTTGTGTGTTTAATCAAACAGTGTTCATAGGTCAAAGGTAGACAGAAGGTTTCTTTCTAAACCGGTGCAAACTCAGAATTTATGCAACACAACTGCTCTTTACTTGAAATTACCTTGTATTTTCCTTGCCTTTTTTGATGATTCTTCTCTGACTATCTGTGTTAATTAATTAATTATTTAATTAATGCCATTTATTTTTTACATGGATCAATTTATATACTTACATAATTTTTATCTAAAACTCAAAATCCCAGGCTGCTGTTGACGTCATTATTCTTCGACACTGACGACAGCAGGAGGCGACAGATTGAGTAAAATTTACCAAACACTTGTGGGTTGCTGTTTCTTTAACATCACAACCAGGTAGCGTTATCGAAGTAACACCATACCAATGATGGAAGTGAGGCCGTAATTTATTCTAGTCATCAGTTCGCTAAGGCATAAACCAAAACCGTCTCTTCTGAGCTTTGCAATCACGCATACAACATTACATCTCGCAGTGAAATACTGCCTTTGGATCTTAACCATGACTTTGAGCATGGACATCAGCGTTTCTTTTCTCAAGTGCGAACTCGCCTCTACTATCGACCAGGCGGTAAGATGCGCCGTCGAAACGGTTTTAAAAGAAACTGCGCGAGTTGTTGGCATGAAGCTGGCCGCTGCTCGAAACGCAGCTGCAGAGTCGCACCGAGAAAACCAGACCCTGCGCGAGAGACTGGAGATCTCCGAGAGCGAGCTGAAAGCAGTGCGCTACTACATGACCGCGGCCGAAAAGAACATCAAACAGTGTTTGCTTCTCAACAGAAACCAGCCCGGGTCAAATATCGTGCGACCAAACGCAGACGACGCACTTTTCGTGATTCCGTCGCGCGCTGCGGATGGAAGCCCAACATTACAGACGCAAAGCAGAGATTCCTCCCGCAAGAGTTTCCGAAACTCGCCGGGAAGAATCCACAATTCCAAAAATCTCCCTAGTGTTGGACTCTGCCTCCCCACGGTGCAGTCAGACTGGCCTCGGGAGTGCGTCAACCGCAGAAAGGCAAGAGGAGGGACCTCAATGGGAAGCAGTTCAGCACTCGCGAGTGAACCCACGGCTTCACAAACTCTTGTGGAAAACAATCCTGCTCTCTACAAACCAGAAGATGAGCCAGGGGGCTCGTTTTACATCACGAATGAGGGTGAAAAAGGTTACGTTTTTATCCTTTTTTACCATTTGCTGCCAAACCTGTGAGCACAGAATTGGTTATCAATCTTGCATAGTCTAATATAATAATAAGACAAAAACAGAAATGAAAAGCAACAAATTTACAGCAAAAAATAAATATTGCATATATATAATATAACAGACTACTAGTATATAAATACTCCGTCATGACCAAATCTCCTCAAAAAGTTATCCACATCCAGGCACTCACCTTGCAAGCAAAGTACAAAGCACACAGTATTGTTTGTGATCACTTGATGCGCAACTGGTCTAGTTTTTTTTTTTTTTTTTGACTAATATGAAAGTTATACTTGGTTTTTATTACTTTAAAATCATGAGATTTCACAGCAAAACAATACAGTTACCACAACCTAAATGGTTGTGCTTTTAAAAATAAATAGAAGGCATTTTACATTAAAAAAAAAAATTTGAACATGAGCCTTTCCTATGTTTTACAGACAACAGTTCGACAGTAACAGACAGTGAGAGGAGACATGAGGAACCAGAAAATCCAGACCCCTCTGCAAACCCATCAGAGGATGCACCTGACATGGGAAAGTTTGAGTTTGAAATGAGCACACCAGCCGGGAATGTCAATGAGCTGGAGCTGATACAGGTGATGGAGGACTCTGATGATGTCAAACAAGGCACCATTAAAATCGAAGACGATCCTGATTCCCTTACATTAGAGCCTCCTTCATCAAATCTTGCTGTTGCGTCTTCGTCCAACTCCATGCAAGAGTTAGCACAAATCTCCTTGCCTTCGATGCGGGAGAGTGATGGTGATGCTTTGCTGGCCTTGGCGCCACCTCTTAGTATCGACTCTGGGTTCACCAGGACTATCGAGAGCCCTGATAAAGTGCATCGCTGCAACGTTTGTGGCAGGGGGTTTAGGCGCTTCTACTGCTTGAAAACACACCAGCGCATACACACAGGAGAACGGCCATATCCTTGCAGATATTGCGAGAAACGATTCCGCCATTTGGACAGCTTGCACAAGCACCAGCGCATTCACACAGGAGAGAGACCGTACCGCTGTGCTGAGTGTGGATGCTGCTTCAGAGAACTCGGTCAGCTCAAAAAGCACCGACTCAAACACTCGCCTACATTTGTTCCGGTGGCAAATCCCACCTTCCCTCTCCTCCCAGCCGGACCCTCCTATGTCTGGCCACATCTCAACACACAGTCTTTGGATTCAGTCTAGGCATATTTTCTAAGCATGGTAATTGTGGAAACTGGCACGGTACTACAGCAGTATTCAATGATGTTACAAAAGCATGTTTCAAACTGATTTTAAAGTGCAAAAGAGTGCAATAATAAAGAATTAAGCGTTTTTTCAATGGTTATCTAACTATATTTTCTGGTCTGGTGTGTTTTAGTCCAGGTTAAAATGTACAAGTGTAAAAATGCATATTATATAATGCTAAGGATTAAATGCTCAATATTTCATTTGTTGTTATTAATAAATACCACAGCAAATACAAAATCTGAATAGTTGCATTTAAATTAATACTCTTTGAATTTATTCAAACAGGAATTCATTTAGCACTACTTTATGTACAGGGGTAACCACTGTCTTTCTGCTGTTCGGTAAGTGCTACATACCGTTGGAGCATGAATTTGCATTTCAGTTTGGCCGGTTTGCGTGTTTTATTTTTTGTGAAAGTGACTTATTTTATATGAAGCATACATGTCATGCAGTGACATAAGCTAATGTGCAGTGCAGTCTAAGAAATCTTTACATTTCAGAAAACAGAATTATTATTACCCAGAATTATTCAATGTATTTTGAAGTGTGCATGAATACAGTACTATATGTTCTTTACCGCAATGTACAGTGTTACCAAATACCAGCAAATGTCTGATTCAGTCCAAGGCCTAGTGAAGAGAAGATGGATGCATTTTATGAGAATACATGTTATGGTACAAAAAAACACAGATAAGTCTTTTTATATTTATAGATATATATTTGCCAGATTGTGTACACAGATTCATATGTACAAATTTCCTCATACACTGTGCAGCATAACTATAATGAGTTGTTTTCATACATAAAAACAACAATGCAAGTGTTACAGTACAAAGCATTTAAAAGGGCCCCATCTATGATTAAACTTTCACAGTAAGTCATTTTCTGGCCTTGAGACTTGATTTTATCCACTGATCATCACACAAAAATGTGCATCCTGCACAAATCAGAACTGAAACTAATTATTTTTTTATTTAGTATGCAGCACTTAACAGAATTTAAACACATAAGAATGAAGTATAGCAGAAAGTACCATGACCATGTTAAGTTTTTTTTTTTTTTTTTCATTTTATAGTGTAAACTGATCAAATGTTTGACTTTAGTTTTTACAATAACGAATCAAATAGTAAACAACACGGTTCTCTCGTGGTCAACTCAAAATCGTTTTCCCACTTGTGATATTTCAGCCATCCTCTCTGTGAAGTCACATGGGCGCTTCTTCTGTCCCGTGACTCCTTTTTTTTTTTTAAACAAACTGAGGGGCAGGCGGGACAGTCCAGCCGTGCTGCAGTCTAAAAAGGGTACGTGATCATTAACGGATCATTAATGATCTCAACGGACCGTTACATAATCGATTCATGTTTTCATTAGCTCTTGCTGGTTCACTGGGGACACGAGAGCGCGCTCCTCGCCATCCGTCATGTCCCGGGGGTTTGATGATCACGAGATCTGAGGCTGCTTACGAAAACTTTCCACCTGCGATTCTTTAAAGAAACGAAACCAACACGACATGATGCTCTGGTGAAACATATCGGTTTCAGGACATCCTGCATCCACATGGTCAAAACGAGTAGTTTGGCTTCCTTGCGGTTTGTGTAGTTTCTTCCTAAAAGCGGAAGTTACATACATACCGCTTTAGATTGGCGTCGCCGCCGCTGTTGTCCAAAAGGACAGGTAGGTCATGTTTGCTTCTCCATCTTCTTACTGTACTTCACCGTTATTATGTGTCAGCATAACCTTAAGCGCACAGGCATCCTTAAGTGCTCAGGGAGGTGGCGGTCTCATCTAGAAATGCCAACTGCTTTTCTGGGATTAATGTCTGCTTGTTTATTCAGACAGTTACTGCTGATGTTAGTTTAGCAGCGAGATATTTTAATATTCACGTTATAATCCTTACACGTTTAGGACCGTAATGCAATCTTTTTTTTTTTTTTTTACCGCGTAAGAGTAAGTTCGAATTGTTTACATGGTCATGTACTTCCGCTACTAGAATGATGCGATGTTTTGTTTTAAAAACGCTCTTCAGTGGGCGATCGAGGTCTTACAGTCTCAAGGTTTCAATGGTCATGAAAAAAGTATATTAAATATAACATTTGCATGCCTCGAAAAAGTCGTGGGGATGGACATTTTATGGTGAAAGCAGCTCCAAGCTAGACATTTTTAAAAGCACAAAAAACAATGTATGAATTAATAATCTAATAAGTAAAACAGTAATATTCCGTTTTAAAGTATATTTTAAGATGTCATTTATTTATATTATTGCAAAGCTGAATTTTCAGCAACCATTGCTCCACCCTCCATTAAAAATATTGACAGTTGTTTTTGTGAGAATATTTACTTTGATGCATAGAAAGAAGTATTTTAACAATGTCACATTGAAGCAGTGTGATGTGCCTTGAGAAATAAAAGTGTTACATAGAAAAAAACTTTTATGACCCCAAATGTGCTATAGTGTATATTATGAATGTCTGAATAGTAATAATAATGATAGCTTGTTCAATAGTTCAACTCTATGACTTATAAATTGTCTTGATTTGCATGTGCTAACCAGGAAACGCTCATACGGTTTCTAATTGCAGGTTCCTGTTTTTCAGACCATGGCAAACGAGCACTCTCCTCTTCTTGTTCACGGGGTGTACAGCATGACGGGTGATGCTGAAGATTCCAGGGCTGGACCAGCAGGGACAGGAGATGGATCCCCCAAATCAACCCCCCGCAAACTCAACACCTTCTTTGGTGTCATGGTGCCCACCATCCTTTCCATGTTCAGCATTGTACTCTTTCTTCGCACGGGTGAGTGAGAATGATGGGAAAAGACAGAAGTCAGTGACCAGAGACTTGATAGAGTATTCTCCCTCTACGTGTGTTTTTGTGTAATGTCGATTTTGCAGGTTTTGTTGTGGGTCATGCTGGTCTTCTCCATGGTCTCCTAATGCTGTTTGTGGCCTACTTTATCGTCTCCTTGACAATCCTGTCTATATGTGCTATTTCAACTAATGGTGCAGTGGAAGGAGGCGGGGCCTACTGTATCCTTAAACTCTAAATCTCTTTGCCAAATAGAGCGCTAGAATTGCAAGCTCGATCATATGTGAATCTGTTGTGTGTGAGTGTTTGAATAATGTTGTTGACCTTTAACTCTTTAGTCTTAGTCATGATCAGTCGTTCTCTGGGACCAGAGTTTGGAGGCAGTATTGGTCTGATGTTTTACTTGGCGAAGGTTTGTGCATGTGGTGTTTATGTACTTGGTCTGGTGGAGGCCATACTGGACATCTTTGGCAAGGATCCAGGTGAGCTGTGCATTGATTAACGCTATACTAAACAGCACTTGAATGCGTATGGCTTGTGTTTTTACACTGAAGCATCTCTTTTCTTCTCTCTCCAGGCTCTGCTGTGTCACATGGGCTGCGTGTGTTGCCGCAGGGTTATTGGTACACTGTTTTGTACGCCTCTATAGTTCTGTTGCTATGTCTGGTGGTGTGTCTGGTTGGTGCTCATATCTACGCCAAAGCCTCTTTTATCATTTTGCTGGTGGTGATGGTGTCACTGATCTCTATCATCATCAGTCCCCTGATACTCAGTCCACAGCACTTCAACATCACGCATACATACGGCAACAACCACACCGTCACTGTCAGCCCCAGCTACACAGGCTTCAATGGCACTACGTTAAAAAACAACCTCGGACGTGAGTAGGATGATTGTTAATGCAATAGAGGTAGTGATGGTTGTGTGGTTGTAATGATGATTATTGAGGCTATTTACGAGCTATATTTAAAAAGACATTAAAAAGGGAAATGAAACTGATCATGATTGTGTTGTGTGTTAGATGAAGCATTTAATGGAAAATGATGTATAGGATCGTAAAATATACCTCAAAAGAACATTTTGATTTAATGGTAAAGGGAGTTTTTCCTATACTGTATATGCTATGCGTGTACACTGTTGAATAGTTAAGGGTCAATAAGACTTTTTTATTCACCAAGGTCACTTTGAAGCGTGATAAAAGTGACATAAACAATTTTACATTGTCGTGAAGAATAGAAATAAATGCTGTTCTTTAAATGCTCTGTTCAATGAACAACCCTAAAAAAGTAGATTTTTTTTTACTGTAATGATATTTCACAATACCTTTTTGTTGTAAGTTTTACTGTATTTTTATTTTATTTTTTCTGACCCTACATATTTAACCTATAGTATTAATGTATAATATGATGTAATGGCAAATAATGAGACAAAACATTTCTCAAAGACAAAAACAAAATATATAGACAGTGATGTCAGTAAGTATTTGATCACCCTGTGATTTCGCAAGTTCTCTTACTTTTTTTTTTTTACAATTTTCAGCATAGGTGCATTTCCACTTTCAGAGACAGAATCTAAAAAGAAAAATTCGGAAATCACATTGTATGATTTTTTTTTTAACAATTTATTTGGAAATTACTGAGTCAAAAAATGTTAATATTTGGTACAGAAGCCTTTGTTAACAATTCCAGAGGTCAAACGGTTCCTGTAGTTCTTCACCAGGTTTGCAC
>JAUCMU010000097.1:12858431-12872557 GCA_032275025.1 Enteromius treurensis | reverse complement strand
GAAACAATATCTATGAAAAGTTTCAGTCGGGCTTTAGACAAGGGCACAGCACTGAAACCGCTTTAGTGAAAGTTGTAAATGATCTGAGAATATATAAATAATATTTCTATATTTGTCCTCCTTGATTTAAGTGCTGCTTTTGACACAGTTGACCATGATATACTTTTAAATCCTCTTAAGGAATATATTGGTTTAACTGGGACTGTTTTAAATTGGTTTAAGACATATTTAAAGGGAAGGAAGTATTTTATTAGCTTAGGGGACCATGTATCAGGAGTACATGATATTCATTTTGGTGTACCACAAGGTTCTGTACTTGGCCCTCTGTTCTTCTCTTTATATATGTTGCCATCGGGTAAAATTATTGCAGAGCACAGAGTCAGCTTCCAAAGCTATGCTGATGATACCCAGTTATACATATCTTTAGGGCCAGAGGATCCCGGTGCGGTAAACAAACTGGTGAATTGTCTAGCGAGCATTGTTAGCTGGATGAATAGAAATTTTCTGAAATTGAATAAAGACAAGAGTGAAATTCTAATTGTTGGCAATGAACGGCAGAAAAAAAATGTTCTTAATAGTCTGGGAATTCTGGCACTACAGACTAAAACTGAGGTTAAAAATCTAGGAGTTACACTTGATTCTGAGCTTACATTTAAATTGTCCACTGAAGGGTTGATAACAGAGTAGGGCTGTAGCTATCGAATATTTTTAACAATCGAGTATTCTACTGAAAATTGACACTTTTATTCTCTGTTCTTTATTCATTAAAGAGCAATATTAAATTTGCAAGAGAAAATAAGACCGGCCTCTTAAAATTAACACTTCTATTCTCTGTTCTTGCTTAATTAAAGAGCAATATTAAATATGCAAGAGAAAATAAGACCGGTCTCTTAAAATTAACAACTAATTGGTTTTTTTTTTTGGAAAAAAAATATTTATATTTATTCATGATATTTATAAAAATGTTAATATTAATATTAAATATTAGGCAAAATATTATTATCATACAGTAAGTTCATGGCTTTGCATTTATAAACCCTATTCATTGCAATCAAACTAAAATTACCCCACCTGTTAGACTTAGGGACATGATTACAACAATTTATTCAATGTTCAGTATTCTAAAGTATCAAGTATTCATCCAAGCCATGGTTTTGAAAAAGTATTACGTATGTTTAATTGTAAAAGTCATGCACAACTTTTTTGACAGTAAACACATTCCTTTGATAAGTAGCCGTGGTATAAGCTGATAAATATTAAGGTATAGTGTAATCGTGCCCTTGCCGCCCTGCCAAGCTGTGGACTTCTGCATTCTAACTGGTTGACGCCAAACCGCGTCATAGCTCATTACCATAAAGTTAACCTGATTTCATCCTGTCCATTTGGTCTCTTTGCTCATCGCCATGGTTATTGCTCGCTTCCATTACCCAGCCCGCACTAGTCTGTGTTCGTGCTCTCAAATCAAAACACCGCTGTTTCCTTCCACTTCCGAACTCAGTGCATTGTCACAGTAATGCAAAAATCATTGCAAAAAAAACGTGACATGAACTTTAAAATTAATTAATAGAGGCTTAGAGGCAGAGGATTTTGCCTAGATCATTTTTTGTAATCGAGTTACTTGAGGAATCGTTTCAGCCCTATAACAGAGCTTGTAATACAACTGCATCAGTTGTTGCTTTGGTAACAAGTGTTTACATACAGTATGAGATGTAAAAAGCAACCGCATTATGGAGGATGATCAGACATTTAACAGTTTAAATAGTGTGCTTTGTGAGCAACAGACAGTAACAAGGAACAAACAAGTGACATATGCTGAATGGAAATGTCACTACACACATTATACCAGCATAGTAGAGCATTTTGTAATTGTGCCTTATTGAACCATTCTTAGGTGGAAATACTACTGTAACCGTTCTATACCGTTCGTAGAACCATTTTTAGAACCAGAATTTGTTTTACTGACAGAAGCACCACAGTGCAACAGAATAACAATGATAAGGCAGGGCACATTTTCAACTGGATTGGTCTTGAGGCTGGCTAAGACACTCCAGAACCTTGATATGCTTTTTACAGAGCCACTCCTTGGTTTTCCTGGTTGTGTGCTTTGGGTCATTGTCATGTTGGAAGACCCAGCCACGACCCATCTTTAAAGGAGTCATACAAAGCCAAAGTTTGTAATATAATTTGTTTTAACATTTCTTAATAGTTTTACAAAAGCTAATTTTACCCTGTCAAAACACCTCAGGGCGGGTCTGAGGTAAGACACCAGTTCAGTCTGTGTGATACGCTGCTGTCAATCAACTATTGTGGGAGTGGCCTCAGTCTGTGTGACGCCACACCGACATGCATTTGAGAATGGCTTGATTTCAGAAGGGGCAACAGTTCTCTTCACGGCATTGACCTCCCGTGTAGTTCTGGGCTGATTCTTCACCATTCTTACTATCATTGATACCCCACAAGTAGAGATCTTCTGTGGGGCCCCAGTCCGAGGGACACTTACAGTCATCATTAGTCACTTCCATTTTCTGACAATTGCTCCAACAGTTGTTCTTTTTTCACCAAGCTGCTTGGCCATTGCCCCGTAGCCCTTCGCAGCTTTGTGAAGGTCTACGATTTTTTCTCTTGTGTCTTTTGACAGCTCTTTGGTTTTTTTTGGCTGACTGTGGGGGGCACAGGTGTCTTTATGACAGCTAACGACCTTAAGCAGGTGCTACTAATTTAAAATCATGAGCAGAGTGTATCTGGACTATTTAAAAGAAAAATAACAGGTCTTTGAGGGTCAGAAATCTGGCTGATAAGCAAGTGATCAAATACTTATTTGAAACACAGTGATTCCCAAATACATTGTTGAAGAAATCATACAATGTGATTTCCGGATTTCACAGTGGAAATGCACCTATGCTAAAAAATTTTAGACCCCTCCATGATTTCTAAGTAAGAAAACGTGCAAAATCACAGGGTGATCAAATACTTACTGACCTCACTGTATGTAAATCTGCAAATAATTTGAAGATATTTGCCATAAACTTCTATTAATTTTTTGTTAGCACATTTTTAAAATTATTAATCAGATTTGAATTGGATAGATGATAAATGCTTTGGATGAAAATTACTCTACTAAATAATTTTTTTAAAGATATATTTATAAATAAATAATACATCAGAGATAAGTAACCAATCTAGACTGGTGCACAGAGACCAACAACAGAAATGGGAAGTTAACTTTGACCCTTTTACATCTGGGCAGCAGCTTTACCATGAATTTACATGGTGTTGATAATATTATGGTGCGGTACATATGCAGAAAATGTACTTTTTTCATTAAAAGTATTCATATGCAGCTAAATATAATAGCTTCTGCAGTTATTTATCAGGGCACATAAAATTGTTTCCAATAATGTATATAGTTATATATAAACCACTTGCATGTGTGTGTTTTTTTTTTACATTTATTTATTTTTTTCCTGTAGCGCACTACTCTCTGGACTACAGTACCAACACAATGATGTCTTTCGCCACAGTGTTTGCTGTGATGTTCACCAGCTGCACAGGCATCATGGCAGGAGCCAACATGTCGGGTACAAAACCACACAACCGCAGACACCTTTATTTATTTGCATCCTCTTTTTGGTTTCTAATCTAATTGTGTTGACTTTTGCTATATTGATTACACTTGTATATTGGATGAGTGACATAAACATGTCATTTGATTTGTCTCACCTTCTCAGGTGAGCTGAAGAACCCCAGTGAGTCAATACCTAAAGGGACCATCATGGCGGTGTCATGCACCTTCACTGTCTATGTGCTTCTCTTCCTGCTCCTGAGTTCCACCTGCGACAGGTGCGGTTCACAACACTTAAGCTATGTGTAAATTTACACAATTACACAATTTTTTTTCTTCTGTTATTTCTTGGTCTCTCAGGTTGTTGTTAATCAATGATTACGCAGTGTTTCAGCGTGTGAACGTGTGGCCTCCTTTCGTGACGATTGGGGTGTACTGCGCGTCTCTCTCAGCTGCTATGTGCTCCATGATAGGAGCTTCTCGAATCCTCCATGCGCTTGCTCTGGACCAGCTGTTTGGTGAGTATGTGGTTTTGGCCATTTGTAGGTTTGGTCTATTTAAGAGATATATTTCTGGCTGGAAACAGATACTGTAGGCATAATCAAAACGAACAAGCTATTCTATTTGAGAAATTGATTTTATTGAATTTATTGAAAATCATTCACAGGAATCACAGAAAATGATTGATTGATTACACAATTTATCGTAACAATGTTATGTGGAACATCTTTTTAAAAATGTTTGATTATTTGAAAAATATTGGCTAAAATCTAATATTGTGCATCCCTAAAATCCAGGTATATAACCTCAGGAATGTTAGAATTACAAATTCAGCAATACACCTGTTCATTGCATCTACAAAAAAAAACATGAGGTCATGTTTGTGTGTGTGTGTGATTTATTGAATGGAACTGCAGTTAAAATGTTAACGGTGTAAACAGCAGGGATTTGATCTGTTCTGTCTGGTGGAGCAAAGCTTCACACCACTTGTATGATTGAAATGTTTACAGCAATTTTTACTTGAAATGTTTTGCATTACATGCTGAAATTCCAGGATACCTTACAAAAGTGTAATTTGATTATGAATATAAACAGAAATGGAAATGGTGAAACATACATGACACCCTGGATATCATAAAGAATGTTATGTCAACCACCTGCTGGCCCAGTAACATTGTTGGTTTTGACATGGCTTATGATATGGTGTAATATTATCCTGGAGTAAGGAGATGGTGGTTCTCTACTTTTTTGTTGCGTGTCAGTATTTTGTTGATCTGGTTTCAGGTCTGCCTCTGGCTCCGGCTGCAGTCACCTCAAGCTCTGGGAACCCATGGGTGTCTGTGCTCTACACCTGGGCTCTGGTGCAGGTATAGAGAGCTCTGTGCATGTGTCTTTCAATGCTACTTCTGTGACACGATTTAAAGAATATGATTTAAGAATGTGTGTGTGTTTGTGTTGTAGTGTACACTGTTTGCAGGACAGCTAAATGTGATAGCTGGTATTGTGACAGTGTTTTACCTGTTAGCGTATGCAGCGGTTGATTTGGCCTGTCTGGCTCTGGAATGGGCCTCTGCACCAAACTTCAGGTACTGCTCTAGTTGTGTGTGTGTGTGTGTGTGTGTGTGTGCTATTTTTATTTATTTATTTACGAGGACAAAAATTTGTTTTAGTGACATGACTATGACAGGTATTCCAATTTGTAGGTGGTTTATAAGGACTTCCTATGTCCCTGTAATTTAAAAGGCTTAAAAATCATACTAAATGGTGGTTTTTTTTTGAATATCTAAAAATGCCTGTAGTTTCCTGTAAGAGGTATTTTGAGGTGGAGGGTTGGTGTAGGGCAAAAACATATAGAGTTTGTACATTAGGCCTATGGAGAGTCCCCATAAACAAAAAATTCTGACTCTGTGTGTGTGTGCATTTTGATTTGACCAAATTAATGCATCCTTGCTGAATAAAATACTGACTCAATTTTTTATCGTTAGTGTAAGTATTCATTTCTTTTTTCCTTTCTTTTCTCTTTCCAGGCCAACATTTCAATTTTTCTCTTGGCACACATGTTTGTTGGGTATTATAAGTTGTGTGGTAATGATGTTCGTAATAAACCCAGTGTATTCCTCGGCCAGTATTGTGCTGCTGCTGCTCCTCCTCCTGTTCCTGCACTACCGCTCTCCTACCAGCAGCTGGGGCTACATTAGCCAAGCACTTATCTTCCATCAGGTAACCTCACACACTCTCAAGCCTTGAGAGCCTTCCTGCACTGAACTTTTAAAAACATGACATAGATAAGTGTTTCTGTGGTTCTTTTAGGTGAGGAAGTACCTTCTGATGTTAGATTCCCGTAAGGATCATGTCAAGTTCTGGCGGCCACAGGTCTTGCTGATGGTGGCGAACCCACGCTCCTCCTGTCAGCTCATCTGCTTTGTGAACCAGCTGAAGAAAGGAGGACTGTTTGTTCTTGGGCATGTGCAGATTGGAGATCTGGGTAGGACGCAATAGGGAGCAATTGTATGATAGAACCCAATTTTCACAAGGTACACTACCGTTCAAAAAGTTTTAAAACGGTAAGATATTTAATGGTTTTTAAAGATGTTATGCTCATCAAGGCTGCATTTATTAGAGAAAAAATCCAGAAAAAACTGTAATATTGTGAAATATTATTTCGATTTAAAAGAACTGTTTTCTGTGTGAATATATCTTAAAATGTAATTTTAAAATCATTCTAATATGCAGATTTTTTTATTATCAGTGTTGGAAACAACTGAGCTGCTTATTTTTTTTTTTTAGGATATTTTGATCATTCAAATATTAAAAAGAGAAGCATTTATTTAGAATGGATAATAATGTTCAAAACTGCTGTTACAGTAGTTTACTGTTACACTACTGTTCAAAAGTTTGGGATCAGTGCATTTTTATTTTTTCTTTGAAAGAAATTAATATTTGTATTAACAAAGGATCTATTAAACGAACAAAAAAGTCATAGCATAGATTTACATTTTAGAAATGTTTATATTTGGTAAAAAATTATGTTGTTTTTTACTTGTTAATGAGAAAAAAGAGGGGAAAATATCACAGTTTCCAAAAAATATATTTG
This sequence comes from Enteromius treurensis, assembly GCA_032275025.1. Taxonomy (NCBI): domain Eukaryota; kingdom Metazoa; phylum Chordata; class Actinopteri; order Cypriniformes; family Cyprinidae; genus Enteromius; species Enteromius treurensis. The sequence goes on along the minus strand of JAUCMU010000097.1, from coordinate 12,865,901 downwards.
GCTGTACAACTGTTTCCAACATTGACAATTCTAGTAATAAAGCCTTATATTAGAATGATTTCTGAAAGTGACACTGAAGAGTGATGAGTAATGATGCTTTGTATCTTAAAATGTAATTTATTCCTGTGATACAATCACACAGAAAACAGTTATTTTAAATTGAAATAATATTTCACATTATTAAAGTTTTTTTCTGGATTTTTAATCCAATAAATGCAGCCTTAATGAGCAGAAGAAACATACTTAAAAACCATTAAATATTTTACTGTTCTAAAACTTTTGAACGGTAGTGTATATAGAATAAAAATAGTCAGTTGCCACAAATGCACTTTTAGGACCACATTAGGTGTGTTCTCTGGCTTCTTAATCTCTCAAATGATACAGAAAAGCTGTTTACATGATGTTCCAGAATGCTAAACCATTTCCTAAGTACATGTAAGCGGGGTCATTGTTGCTATATAAGGCTGGCCAGGATGCTTAAACAAACAAAGCTGTGTTTTGATAATATCACAGAGTCAGTGTTTTTAATCATTGCATAATAAATTACAGTGAATAGCTGACTACAGAAATCCAGTTTAAGAGAAAAGAAATGTCATTATTTGTTTTGAGCAAATCTATTATAAGGCCTGATGGTGACTTCTGATTTTGTTTTGTTTTTTGTTTTTTTTCGTATGTATGTATGAGAAATGTATTTCTCATTCCATTTTAATCTGTCCATTTAAATCAGATTGAGTGTTAACTCAATCTAATCCACCTCCATGGATGGCTTGCTGCTTTATTTATTTATTTTTTTAAATAGAGAGATCACAAACTTAACTTTTTAGTGTACCAACAAAAAGTCTACTCGCTCACCCATATTCCTTCTGCGGAACAGTAAAGATATTCTGAACAATTTCTAAACAAAAGCATTCGCTTTCATTTTATGGACAAAAGATTTTTGTCAATAGATTTGAATTATTTTAACTGTATAAATTGACAGAATTAAACTATTTGAGTGAACTATACATTTACGATATTAAACAGTCTTTCTGATGTGAATCCATTTTGTCAAATGTTCAGAATAGAAAGAGGTTAACGACTGAACACGATCTCGGAACTCTTTCTTACAGATGTGTTGCCAGCAGACCCGGTGCAGGCACAGTATAATTTCTGGTTGAGTTTAGTGGATAAGTTGGGTGTAAAAGCCTTTGTGGATTTGACTCTCTCCCCATCTGTCAGACAGGGCACCCAACATCTACTCCGCATTACTGGACTAGGTGAGACATTTCCTAATCACATTATCTTAACAGCACAGAGCTTTGAAGGATCAATCAGATTACAAATTATCTTTGTACAAGTACATCTCTAGTGAAATATTTTTTTGTAGAAAAGTGAAGAATTTGTTTTTCTGCACTGTTTGTGTAAGAGCTCAGCTAGATCAGAGATCAGCTTCGGCTCAAAAATGTTAAAAGTCATATATTTTAGGATTGACTCATTCTTATCATCAGTAAATACATTATTTGTCACCGTGAAAAGAACTCCTTCAGTAGGGTTGAGCAATTGTATGCAGATGAACTTGTTCCTTTATCTGTTCGCCTGTAAATGAGCACTGTTATCACATAAGTAATCATACTGTATTCTTCTTTAGACTTTTCTCTCTTTTATCTGAGTTCGGAATGTGACTTTGCAATCTGTGTTCAGTCTAATGCACTAAAAGACAAGTTTATGGAGAAATAATGGCATGAAACATGTTTCTATATACTTATGTTTACTTTTGAATAGCATTCAAAAACAAACATGGTGTTTTGAAATCTCTTCAGAGAGACCAGAAGAAAGACTTTGGATTTGGAAGCCAAATTCTCTTTATTGTGAAAGATGCTGTCCGCGCTGCAGTCATCAAAGTAATCCTGACTAAGGCTTGAATGCCTTTTAGTTTATATACATTTACAAGGAGGGGGAGTACAGACGTGGAAAACAAATGGCATGCAACTGCAGGATCTTTGGATAAGACATTCCCAGCCTTGATCTGAGTTAACATACACGTGTTAGAAATGCATAGGTGTTATGGAAACCTTAAACAAAAGGCACAGCTGAACCTTGAAAGGATTTGCATTCACACTTATGGCCTGTCTTAGCCCGGGAAAAGACATGGCATTTCTAAATTTGTAATCCTACAATGGCATGACTAGAGCAGCCAGATTTATGAACAAATAACTCTGAATTAGTTAATACATGAACAAAGTATTCTATTCTTTGTAAATATTTAAGGAACACAAATTCCAGGCATGTTTATTTCCGACTTACTGGGCTGTCATTGTTGTTTTGCGGGCTATGTGACGTCAGAACTGGAAGTACATTAATCTAGTACGAGTTCACTGGTGGGAAGGTTTGAGTGCCATTCTAGTGCACTTCCACTGGGTTGAATGTTGGGAAAACACGCGTTACGGGTTGCCTGGAAAGCAGCAATAGTTCAGCTCATTTAAAAAACAAATGACTCTGGTTTTTCCATTTCTATTCTCTTCTTTTTCAGGAGGCATGAAGCCTAATACTCTGATCTTGGGCTTCTATGACAACTGCTATCCAGAGGACTACTTCCTTCAGGACCCAGTCTTTTGTGAGGGTGATAGGGGTGAGGGGGATAATTTCGGGGTGGACCTCCCATCCTTACAGGCTCATTTTCCACCAGTGCGCCATGCCGAGAGCCCTCGCGCTCTGCAGCCTGAAGAATATGTGAGCATCATCCAAGATGCCATAAAAATGGGCAAGAACGTTTGTTTAGGCCGTTACTTTTACCAGCTACCACCCGAGACCAAAGGCCAAAATTATATAAGGCCAAATGACAACATGGACACCATTGACGTGTGGCCAACAAACCTACTCTCCCCAGGCAGCGCCAGTTACGCAGACGTCTCCAGTCTTTTCATGCTTCAGATGGCGTGCGTCTTAAACATGGCCAGCAGGTGGCGCCGTGCAAGGTTGCGTATATTTGTCTGTGTGGAGTCTGAATCGGAAGACCAGGGCTGGCTGGCCAAAGAGGAGCAGTTTAGAGAGTTGCTGGGAAAGCTGAGGATTCGAGCCGCTATTAAGATCGTGGCATGGGATAACATGGCACGCATGTGTAGGGGGCCAAAGTCTGAGGGTCAAAAAGTGACAGAGGACTTCCTGTGTGCCGTGAATGCCCTGCTTAGGGAACACAGCTCTACGGCAGCAGTCCGCTTCCTGTATTTGCCCAACCCTCCCTCCAGTTCCCAGCTGTCACAGCAGTACCTGATGCAGCTGGACACGCTGACGCGAGACCTGGGCCCAACTCTCTTGATTCACGGGGTCACACCGGTAACATGTACCGAACTCTGAGAAACAGTAACCAAAATGTATTTGTATGATCGAAAGAAACCTGTTAGTGAGCAGAATATGAGTGTATTTGAAAGATAATACTCTCAAATTGTGGGTGGTTTTTTTTTCAGGATCAGGAACTGGTGAAATATGTGCTCTTGGTAAAAATGTTGTTTCAAAACTGATTGATGGTGTTTGTGTTATAGGTGAAAACAGGTGTGTTTTGGGTTTATGAGTAAATACTGCCAATCATGATGTGATGCACATTATTTTTGTTCTCCATTTGTTCTCATTAATGTTAAGTTCAGTGTTGGTGGAAAGCGACTGCTTGCATTTCTTGTGATCCTTGTTTATGTATTTGTGCAAGACGCCGTATGAGAAGAAAAATGTGGACCGATTAGGATGGAGAGGTTGTCTTGAATGAGAAATGGTTTCAGTTGGCACAGCAACAGGGCAGAGTGAGTCGGTTTACTTGCTTTTTGTTATTTTAATGCGCTGTTGGAGAATTTTGTTAATCATTTCTCCCTTTTCTTGATAAAAACGGGCTTTTGCACCCTTTGTGACCCAGTTAAAGCTTATGAGCCATTAAGACTTTTGGGTTCGGATCATTGTTTTTTTTGGTCATGGAATAACTCAACTTTGCGTTTAGAGCTCATGCGTTAGATTTGTGCATTCATAGTGCATTTACTGTCACATTGCCATTTATATAGACACTTTATTTATTATAATTATTATTATTATTATTATTACTACATTCGTGTATATGTTTGTATGTATAAGTCGTCTTGTGCACTAGTTTTCATTATTAAGTCTGTTAGACTGGATTTCATATTGTGTGCCTCAAGAAATTGCCCTGTCTATTTGTATTACCTCTTGTTGTTTTTACATCCTTCTCTTTCCATTATAGTTCAAACACATTGTGCTGATTAGGTTAAAGAGGAGCAGGGAGCTCGTGAATGGCTTCTGCTTGATCAGGGCAAAAGATTATGTTTGTGTTCAGTCTGTGCTGGTCTTTGTGAGATGAAAAGGGACACTGGCTTAATACTTGAATATTTTGCACATTTGCGCATGTGTTAAGCAAACGAAAACACAATGCCAAAGCCCAAGAATTTTAGGCCTTTATCATATCTCTAATACTAGGAGTCTTATGCTAAATAATAGATGTATACAAGCAATTCCGTTCTGTACATTTATTACATATAAAATGTTTTTAACAGTGCTTTGAGTATGCACAGCTTGCTTTACACAATCCAGTTTCCATATAATATGGATAATATATTTAGAATCTGAAATTAAAGATCATTCAAGTACATTATTAGCAATTTTGTTAGGATCAAGTCAGGAAGTTCAGTAAGGATGTGTTGTGGTTCCCCAGCACTATTCAAAAACTCAATCATATGACTGAATGTAGAGTCAACAGAACAGAAGACTATGAGATTAAAGAAAATATTTCCGTTTTTTTTTTTTCATTGCCTCTTTCTTTATGCTAAAATTATAATGCTGTTCTTTCAGTCTGGGTTGTGTGGTTTTCTTGTTACATTATGGTAAAGTAATAAATAAACTATGTATGTAAAAGTCAAAACCAACTGTATAATGATTATAAAGTGGTTAAAGGCTCATCTTTTTATAAGATTTATAGTTAACTGTTGCCACCTAGACTCAAAAAATGCTGATTCAAGGGGGGAAATTACTCCCATGTAACTAAACAGATATCCATATATAATATATAATATATATATATATATATATTAGTTTTTGTTTTTAGAGGCAAAACCCTTTCAAATAAATTGTTGTTTTACACTCTCTATTCTTTTTCATAATATTAGTTTTTTACTGTATTTCTGAATGAATAAATGCAACCTTGAGTATCAAAAACATTTATTAAATCTTTCGACCCCAAACATTTGAACTGTCGTGTAAATATATATTACTTTAAATAGAAAAAATTGTATTTACCTTCTCTCAATTTACCCTGCTGTTACGCTATGAATAGGGTGCATAGGTTGAGACTTTCAGATTATGATACAAATACACAATGCAAATACGAATGTTAACCTTTACATAGAAAAAGATCAACCAACTTCCCAAAAAAATTTAAGTGTGTGTGAATGTAGTAACAAAGCATCCGTTTACCTGTCACTGCAGTAAAAAATATCTATTAATATCATTATACGTGTTTTTGTATGTGAATGCATTTTTTTTCTTCCATCTTTTCATCTCTGCTGTGCGTGGATTTGTGTCAGTCTTGCTTGTTATGGGTCTCTGCCATCCTCTCCCTTAATTTGGGTTCAACTTTATGAGCGAATTTTGCCATACGTTGCACACAAAAGGACGTGAGACGCAGCCAGCCCGGGAAAAAGATGGACAGAGCAAAGTGCTGAAACAAGAAAGAATGGCAAGTTATCCTTCCATAACATTTAAATAAAATAAAAATGAATAGGACATTATAACACAACCCTGTATTTATTTACTACACACAGAAACATGTATTGAGAAGAGGGCAGAAATTGTTACCGTTCTACATTGAATTAAGTTTACCTGCAGTGCATGAGTTAAACATCCGCTTGTGTATGTTGTGTAACCCACAGTGTTCAGAGCATCTCTAGCAAACGATGCAGCACTTTTCACCAGTGGATTCACTGGCACATTATAAGTCATATTAGTGGAGACCATAAACGGGGCTACACACTGGACAAAGAAAGAGAAACAACATCAAGGTATGACCCAAAAAAAAAAAAGTACAAGATGTTTACCAGTACTGGACTTACTTGAACTGTGATTCCTTTTGACCTGTATTCTGCATGCAAACAGCGAGAGAAATATGTTACAAATATCTAGGTGTGAGAGAAGAGAAAGACCCACTTTAATAATTCTTTTGCATGTTATTCTGTAAGGCATAAGCGTATTACATTTTTTGTGTCCAACATAGATGTACCTTAGTGGCAGAATACACTGACAGCATTGGCTGTGGCTGAGATGCAGCTTCTGATGATATGTTTATAATGAGGCCTTTCCCCCTGAGATTAAACACAAGCCCTCATGTAAAGCATAAGCAGCGTTTTCATAATTTAACAGATATGATCAGAGCCGGCTCTGTATTTACCTCTCAAGCATGCCTGGTAAAACAAGTCTGCACATCTACAAAACAACAACATTGCCATCCTCATCACTGCTGTCGACTTGTTATTGTTGAAAACAGTTAGTGCTTAATATTTCTGTGGAAATGTTGTATTATAAATAATAGTATAGACTGTTTATTTAATAGACTGTTTTCAACATTTGTAACCATTAATAATTATAAAGTACATTAAAATTATTTCTGAAGGATCATGTGACACTGGATTAATGATTAGAAACAATTAGACAACAATAGATATTTTGCAATTAAAATAATGCAGGGTGAGCATAGGAGAAAAGAAATAAAAACGTATGTATGTTACAAGTTATTAGATTACGTTTATATATGCAGTCTATTTATTTATATACATATCCATCTACAGGTGTTGGACAAAATAATATAAGCATCTGCCTATTACTTGGGTTAATATTGTGTGTGTGTTTAGGCTGCAGTGGAAAAAATAAAATAAATAGAATTGCAATTAGCTTTAATTTGTCTTTTTATTGTGATATAATTTGTATTCTCCAGTATTTAGTAAGCTGTGGGTCAAAACCTTCAAAAGAGACTGATCGTGGGAGCCTGTGTATCAAGAATATCTGTAACCTTTAAGGCACAATATGTAAGTTTTCGCTAATAGAGGTCGTTTATGTCGAATGTCGATAACGCAAAGACGGAGCGTGGAACGTTTTTGTCGTTTTTAACAAATCATGTTCACGGATTAGAAGCTCATTTATGTAAGGGATAATGTACAGGCAGCCTGTAGTTATCGCAGAAATAAGCCCCGACAGTGTGATCAGGTATCACGCTGAAGGGGCTTATTTCGCAATAACTACCGGCTGCCTGTATATTATCCCGCTTATTCCACGGCTACTTGCTACATAAGAAAAAAAAAAACTGAACATAAATATGAATTTGAAACATTTTATTGGCATTTTTGTTTTAAATTAACATTTTCATCCTGCTGCGAAACGATATAGTACCACGTGACTAACATTCAAACGTAAGACAATTTATAACATCTACATATGAATATATAACAA
>JAUCMU010000097.1:12838142-12858331 GCA_032275025.1 Enteromius treurensis | reverse complement strand
CCCTTACCTAAGCTACATACCTTCTATGTACATATCACAGAACAATTTAAAATATTCTCTCAATGCATTCTATGGCATCTTTAAACCACTAGTCAATTACTAACACTCACGTACATTATGCAGTGTTGATCATTCAGTTTCCATAGTGGCTTTAGTTCAGAATAACCCGCGTGAATACGTCAGTGATTATTCTTCCTACAACGGGCAACCACTGGCACGGTGCAATTAAAATACTACTAATTAAGAATACACATTTAAAGTGTTCCGTCTACCATCATAAAATAGTTCACTTAAACCACCGGTCAATTGTTAACACTCACGTGCAATATAACGCGTTGATTATTCAATAACCACAGTAGCCAGTGTGACAACATCAACGATTGTTCTTCCAGCGACGGACAACCACCTGCACGCCAAACAATTTACCTGCTGCTAATCGGAAGGGAATCCTGTCTACCATCAGAGGCTCAACATCGCCTCCCAGCGGCCTGGCTACATGACTATTATAGGCAAAAATGTATGGGTTGTAGATCAGATTCACATGAGAAGCAGATCACACAGTGTGTGTTTTTTTTTTTATACAAGTCAGTTTAATCAATGACAACATATTTATACAACACAATTATGAAGCAAAAATGTATTGAACTGTAGACTACAAATGCCAGCTTGATTGTCTGTTCTGTGCCTTAATTATCGCCAAACAGACTAAAACACATTTAATAAATGACTATACTCGTAATTATGTAATGTCTTTGGATTTTTAGCACTTGTGAGATTTTAGTCAGTCAGAACTATATTGTGGTCAATATAAAAAATGACTTGGAATTTACTGTAAGAAGGGTGGGGAGCAGGAGCATTACTTTTACCTTAGTAAAATATCCTTAGCTTGAGTATATTGTTAAATAAAAGCTATAATTAATTAGAAAAATGAAACTAACTTTTTTCTTTAAGTCAATAAAACTAATGTGAATAAAACTGCATTTCTGCATCAAAGTGACTGAAAATTGTTCTTTATTGTAGATCACTTTCAGTATTTTGCTACACGATCTCATGAATTTTTTGCTAAATCATATGTATTTTATAAGTTGCCAATTCGTATGAATTTGTATGAATGACGTACACCTAACCCTGCCCCTAAACCTACCTGTGAGTGGGGTTTAGACAAATCGATAAATTTGTACGAGTTAGCAATATTTTGCCAACTCATAAGAATACATACAAACTGGTGGTGAGACTGTGTTGGTGCATTATATATGCACACCAAACATGTGCATGTCATATACACCAAAAGTCAATTTTTGCATATCAATATCACAATTTTTCATGAGACCAGTAGAGCTGATGTGTTCAGTGCAGCAGGATGAAGGAGAGCAGAGAACAGAGGAACAGGAAACTCTGAGAGATGCTCTCAGCACCGTTCACACTGCGAGTGATGCTTTCAGCACCATTACACAGGTTCCCTGAACAACATGAGATCCTCTTAAAATTATCAACTGAGGCTGTGCTGTCACAAATGGATTTAGAGGCACAGCCTTTTACAACCATCGACTGCTCTCCATAACCTGCTGATGTAAAGCAAAAAACACAGGTTATTGTAAGCATTATGATATTTATTGAAAAGATATAAAGCTTAACTATTTAACATAATAGAGATAATAGTAATAACTGTAATCTTTTTTTTTTTTTTGCAGATTCTCACCTGTTGCTGTAATGCAGCGGTCTTCACTTCCTGTACAGCTCACTGTTTTTGAGCAGTCCTTCTCATCACATGAGTAGCATTTCTTTCCATTGGGGACATTGCTGGGATCTACAGAGAAAACAGGTATTATTTTTTATTTTCCATAAAAATACAGCATCAAATCAACATTTCCTATTCGAATGTTCTTTGGAAGTTATTTTTGACTTAAACAAGGATGGCTATTTGCATTTGTTCAATACCTGGAGCATCTGGGAGGTTACACTGGTCTGTGTTACAGCACACTGAAGACCTCTGTAGCATGCCGATGTTCATGGACCCACTTTCACAGTCAGCAACACAATCTTTAGCCTTCACTTTAGCACTAACGGTGCCTAAAACATGAATGAGTCAGTAAAGACCAGTTACACACATTATTGTGATAAAATATTTAGTTTTCCCCCAGTTTCAAGCTGGGTACTAAATAAGCAGCATAAATTTATATTGACTTTTCTGTGATTACATTTGTATACAGTAGTTGCTACATTTGCAACATTTACTACAAACTTATTACACCTGTAAGTTACATTTCCATTGAAGCAGCACCAGTTAAACAACAACAACAGAAAACACCAGCATGTCAATCAGTCAAAAATAACATTCAATTTCAATCCACCATGTTGGACTTACCAACTTTTGTTACTGCTGTTGAACTCATACATTTGGAAAATCCACTGGGACATGTTTTTGCTTTTTGATTTGCACAAGAATCCTTCTGAGCCAAGCACTCGTAACATCTGAAGCACTGTCCTTTAGTAATAAAACAGAAAAATATGACAATAATGTTTATTTTTACTCACTAAATTTACAAAACTATTTGTCTTTGTACCTGCAGTGAAATAAATGAAAAGAAGAAAAACTGAGATTTTTAAATCCATCTTGATCAGGAGGTGAGTGAATTAATGTGCATGATTCAGTTTCATTTTATAGCTGATCAAAGGGGGAGGGTCTTTAACTTGTTTTCCTCTGTGGAAAACAGGATGTAATGCTTTGAGCACCTTTGACACATCAGGTCAGGTTACCGTTTTTTGCCTTTTTTTGCACCTTTTTGTCTATCTTGAAGTAAGTTAAAAGAAACAGCCTTTAAAAGGATAAAACACAACAAGAGAAATTACAGAAGGTTCATGTATTCAAATTTAAATATCTTGTCTTAATTGAAAAATTTTATTCATCTCCTGCATTAGAAAACAGACAGCACTCATAAAACTCCCAACTGAATTTAAAAGAGGAAACAAAGATTTTTTTTTTTTTTTTTTGCAGTTTTTCACTATAATGTACTAAAAATGTACTGATTTTTGGTTGACTCCATGACAAACCTGACAAAACTATGACAATTTTTTTCTTAAGAGAAGCCACAAAATTAATTGCTACAATAGACAAATTAGACAAACATCAGACAAACTGAAAAGAAAATCTGACAAGCCTACTTGAAATCATCACTAGTAGATGGATAAATCTGCTGTAAAAAACACTTTAAAACTTTACTTGGAAACAGGCATGTTAATCACAGAAACACACAGAAAACAAACTAATTTAATTACTTCAGATATTGTAAATGCATGAAACCATGATAACAAAAAAAAACAAAAAAACAAAAAAAAAAAAACAGAATAACAAGCACACTTAAGTTAGCATAGCATGAATAGAATGTGATGTTTAGTAGCAGCTGTAGAATCTGAAGGACTCACTGAAACTGGAGGTACAGTAGAAGAGCAGAGGAGACAACAGCAGGAGGAAGCTCCCCTTCATTACCTTTTCCCTGAATGCTCACTATCGAGGGTGAAGTTCAGGGTTTTCCCACCAAGTACAAACACACATCAACGTTCTTTGGAGAGCCTATTGTGTTGCGAGCCGTGCTTGTTTTTTTCTTATGTGAGTTTTTGGCAAAGAATGCTAGACATATGGCGCCATATGCAAACGTTCTTTTAGAATTGCAGGTGCTCAAAACAAGCTGTTCAGGACTTCCTTAAGTGTATTGGTGTTATGGTGGTAGCACAGCTTAATCAAAAAATTTCAGTTTATTAAATTCAGTCACTCTTTTACCCAGTTTTAACATGGTATCCTAGGGAGACAAAGCAAGACAGCATACAAACGGAAGATAAAATCCACCGTGGCAGGACTCATTGTTTACACTAAAAGTGGCATAGCTTGCATGGTGCAGAACTTTATTTACTTTACTTTAGCTAAACTTTATTTTAATGTAAGAGAATGTGCAGCCACAGTTTAACCTTAATGTGCAAAGATTTTGGTGTCATTTGCTTACAGCTATTTAAACTGTACAAAAGCTGTCACGCCCATGTTTGTGTTTTGTGACACTACTAGTTTAGTTTTGGTTTCGTTTCATTACTTCCTGTGTTTCCTTATATAGTCTTGTTCCTGTTCTTGTTAAGTTAATTAGTTTATCCCTGCCACCTGTGTTCCTCACCTGTCCTGCATCTTCCCTTGTGTATTTATAAGCTCTTTGTATTCTGTCCAGTTTGTCGATCGTCAGTGTTGCTATGTTGGTTGTGTTAATGTGTCTTATGATCTATATGAGTAATATTAAAGTTAAGTTTGAACCGCCACTTTGGAGTCTTTACCTTGTGTTAGATGCACAATCCTGACAGAACGATCGACCAAAACTGAAAAGATCCACCATTACCCAACCGAAGAGAATAATCACCCCGGAGGAAATCCTTAATCGGCTCCTCCATGGGCTAACTCCTCTTACCGCTCCGCACGAGCGACGGCCAGGAGGCCGTCCTCCATTGCCCTGCTTGCGCCTCGCTGTTTGGCAGAGTCCGCTCCCAAAAGTGGCACTAAATGGAATTAAATCAGCGTGATCACAACAAGGAACTTCACTACTTGGAGGTAGATCAGTGCCAGCACCCCAAAGAATTACACTGTGTGAATGCAAATCAGTGCCAGTACACAGATTCCAGTCCATGTGGTCTGGGACCAGAGCCAGATGTGTTGTCCAACATGCCAGCACTGATCCCTGCTGATACCGGTCCACAGTTTCCCCGAACCTGTCCCAGAGTTTCGATCCGGAGATCCGTTCCAGATTCCAGTTCCTAGTTTAGGGCCAGGAGAGCTGATCCCAGTTCCAGCTCCTGATTCTCGGCCTGGAGCGCCGATCCCGATCCCAGTCCCTAGATTAGGGCTAGGAGAGCCGATCCCGATTCCAGTTCCTGATCTTTGTCCAAGAGTGCCGTTCCAAGTTCCAAAATCTCGGCAAGGAGAGCCGATCCCTGAGCACGAGCTGCAAGAGCGCCTCTCTGAGCAGGCGCTGCAAGAGCGCCCTCCAGAGTTCATGCTGCAAGAGCGTTCCCCTGAGTTCACGCTGCAAGAGCCAGAGCCACAGAAAAGGGGGAAGTTTCCCAAAGAAATTTTTTTTTTGGGGGGGTGTTTATAGCGTCCCGCAGCAGCCGCCGGCAGCCCACCAGTCACCACAGCCACAGACAGCTCCAGATCCGCCAGGGCCTCCCGAGCATCCTGGAGACGCCCAATTACAGTGCCTCGTACGGTCTCCAGGACGCCCACCCGCCACCCCTCTCATTCTATGGTGGATGCTACGGCGCAAGGACATGCCTTTTCGAGGGGCGTAATGTCTCGCCCATGTCTGTTTTGTGTCAGTAGTTTAGTTCTGGTTTCTTTTTCATTACTTTCTGTGTTTCCTTTTATAGTCTTGTTCCAGTTCTTGGTAATTTAATTAGTTTATCCTTGCCACCTGTGTTCCTCACCTTTTGTATTCTGTCCAGTTTGTCGATCGTCAATGTTACTATGTTGGTTGTGTTAATGTGTCTCATGATTTATGTGAGTAATATTAAAGTTAAGTTTGAACCGCCACGTTTGAATCTTTACCTTGTGTTAGATGCACAACCCTGACACTATCTAAGCTATTCAAACTAGAATTTATGATATTATTTTAACATATAATCATAAAGCAGCTTGTAATGCAAATAGTCTTACTGTTTGCTTATTCTATTTACCTGAAGTCTTGCACGTTCACAGATGAAGTGAATGCACCAGTTAATCAGTTTAAATTATTAACTCCAGCACAATTATAACTTTCAGTAAATTAGGCCTATTGCAGTAGAGAATATATTACATATTTACCTCATATTTGGAATACCCATTTTATCCTCAAAGACCGAGAGTGGCATTCTATAATTTCCCTGATATCTATTTCCTCTTTGCTGCTTTCATATCAAAGTCATAAGCTATGGTACAACAATTAGTTGTTACTAAGCAGGATTGGATTTCTGTGGAAAAGCTGCTCGTCATCTCATGTCTTTTGAATGAGATTTGGCCTCTCTATCCATCTTTTTCTTGACATAAAATGGGCGTGGCCATTTGTAAATTACATGGAAAATAATAAGAATGGGAAAATAGCAGTACAGGTAGGTGGTATTATAATATTGTTAAATCAATAGGGGGAAAAACTGTTTTATGGAAATGATAGGTATACTCTTGGCATTAAAGTGGGTAGAGGAATGCATACCTGTGAAAGTTTTGCTCTAATTTTGTTTCATTTCTCATGAGTTTGAGATCTTTTAAATCAAGTCGACAATATATTCTTTTTAATATACTACAAATACATTTGAGAATAGTTTAAATATATAATTCAGTTTTGTATGGATTCCAGCACACATAGGAATAAGAGGAAATGAAAAAGTGGATAAATTAGCAAAGCAAGCTCTACAGAGAGAAATAATAGAGTTACATTTCCATTAAGTAAATCAAAGGGTCAAGGTTTTAATTTGGAATAAAGTGTGTAAAGAATGGCAAGATAAGTGGAATGATGGGGTAAAGCGTAGATTCCTCTACTGTTGAATAAACAAAGTAAACAAAAAAATAAACTGTATAGGCAAGAAAGGAAGAGGTTATATTTAATACAATATTGTTTGGGCATTCAAATCAGTACACTTACAATAATTGGGAAGCATCCAAATGGCTTATGTGAGTACTTTAATCTAGCAGAAACAATACCTCATGCAATTCTTGATTGTACAAAATATGATCAGGAAGGAAGGAAACGATAGAAGAAATAAGGAAAATTGGAATGCAGGATTTAAATGTAAAGGTTTTTGAGCCAGACATCCCACCTTCTCCAGAAGAAAAGTTTCCCAAATATTGATTGAGGCTCGATGCCCGCAAATTATATACAATATTATATACAATACAAATTATATACAATACAATGAGAAATCAGCTGGCCAATACTTTTTGTCTTGTTGCCTGCCAAAAAAAACAGGCTAAGATTATGTTACATTTTTTTTGCTTCTCTTTTTAATTTAGTGCTATGACCCAAAAATTTTAAAGGGGCTAAATAGGATTTTTTTAACCACTAGATGTCGCACACATTACATCTCAGACTAAAACAAACATGCGCTGAGCTCACACTTAAGTTTCATTTTCACTTCATTCACTTTTCTCACAGTAGGCACTTTTCACACAAAGTGCTGGCAGCTCTCCTACTTTGTTGTAGCATACCCCTGTTAGTTTCAGGTGACTACCTCTTGAAGCTCATGGAGAGAATGCCAAGAGTGTGCAAAGCAGTAATCAGAGCAAAGGGTGGCTATTGTGAAGAAACTAGAATATAAAAGATGTTTTCAGTTATTTCACCTTTTTTTGTTACGGACATAACTCCACATGTGTTCATTCATAGTTTTGATTCCTTCAGTGAGAATCAACCAGAATCAAATGGTCATGAATATAAAGAAAACACATTGAATGAGAAGGCGTGTCCAAACTTGGCATGTACTGTATATATTTGAAAGTTGCATTCAAAATCTATCTGGCTCAAAACAAAAGATGATGTCTCTGAGGTTCACCCAGTTTTTATCACGCCAACGATTTAGGTTTATTATGTGCAGTGCATGCATGCATTTTAAATTACAGGTACATATTTTTGGAATACGATACATAATCCAGATTACATTAACTGTAGTCTGATTAAGGGTAGTTTAAAATGTACTCTTTTTATTCATCACATCATTACACATTATTCACACAAGTCTTTCAAACATGTTAAAATGCACAAATAAATTCACATTATTTCATATTTACAAGTAATGCAGGGAAATGTTTTGTCATAAGAAGCCCTTAATGTAAACCATTAATAATTAATTAACATATTTGCATGTTCTCAGTTCTGATGTTAGTTAATGGTTACATTACATAACAAATAAAATATTTAATCTGTTTTGGTAAGTGTTTGATTTTGATTGTTGTTGTTTTTTTTGTGTGTGCTTTTCATTAAATTTACAAGTACCTGCATTCAAATATTATATAATCAAAAAGTACTCTAAAGTGTTACATGCAATGGATTACGTTACTAACTACAATTTTTAAGATGATAGAAGAAGCTCTTACCAGGGAGAAACGCGTCAAAGCCCATGTCCTCTATGGCTGCCTTCAGCTCCTCAGGGGTCGTCACTAAAGGGTCATATTGAAAGATTCCCTGATGATTGGCCAGTGACACTCGGGCCGATCTTACTCCTTTCTTCTGCGAGATCATGTCCTCGATGGACTGAACGCAGGAGCCACAGGTCATGCCCTCGATGTGAATCTCTGCGACTGATACCAGTGGCTGGAGAAAGCTAGGCTCTGGGGAAGTAGCTTTAAAAGTCCCTGGAGGAAGGACTTCGATGGCCTTCTGTAGCTCCACCGCTGAGATTTGTTTTGGGTCATGTTGAATTGAAGCTTGTCGGTCCTCCAAGGACACGACAACCGAGTTCACTCCAGGCAGCTGGGATATATTGTCCTGAATATTGACCACACAAGACTTGCAGTGCATCCCTATCACCTGAAGCACTGTAGTGAGGGAGGAGTCAGTGGACAGCTCTGAAAGCTTCTCGTCTGGAGAAGACTGTTTGGGAGCGCTGAGCAGGCGCTTGACTTCACTCGCTGCAAGCTTCAACTGATGAGGTTTTGACTTAACAATGGCCTTGAAACCTGCCACCTCAATTTGTTTCACGATCTCGTCCACCATGATGATGTAAGGCATAAAGAATACAGTGGCCTCCTGGGATTCTAGAGAAACTGAAAAAACCAAACTCAATTACACTCAGGAAACAACTTGTGATCAAAAAACAAGTGATCAAATACTTATTTGACACAGTAATTCCCAAAACAATTGTTAAAAAAAAAAAAATCATCATTGTGATTTCCGGATTGTTCTTTTTAGATTCGGTCTCTCGCAGCGATAATGCACCAATGCTGAAAATTGTTGGCCAAATGAGCTCCCTAGATTACATTACTTACTACAGTGTTGATCATGCAATCAGTAACAGACTATGATATGCAAGTCATCAACACAGCTGTGGTTACAACCCAGCGAAGGTCATATTGCATTAACATAAATGTATAGATTGTGTAAGGTCTCATTTCTTATCTACAGTACAATGGCACAATGTCAATGAGTTTAACCATGATTTTAACTTCACGATGCATGACACAATTCACCAGCAAATGTTAAAGTTCAATGTGACGATTAGCAAATGCAAATTTCACAGGCTTCATACCTTTAATCTTCTCTACGCCTTTTAACTTCCCAATCTTGCCCTCTATGGTTGTGGTGCAGGACAGGCAAACCATTCCTTCAATGCGCATCTTCACGGCTTCTATTCCTCTGGAGGAGAGAGAACTTTTCCCTTCCTGTGCATTAGCAGTCAGGCAGCTCATCACCTCCCCAAGCTGATCCACACTGATCAGAGATGGGACAAACGTGACAGCTAGACCCTGGCTATCAGCACTGTCGTGAATCTCCAGCACCCCTTTAGTCCGGGCCAGTGCGCTCCGGGCCTGCTGGATAGAGTCTGTGCTGCAGCCTGCTGTGCTGAAGACTTCACTTTCTGTCTGGACTGGTGTTGAAGTGGCATTTGTCGGACTGCACTCGAAGCCCATGTCTTCAATGGCCTCTGCTAAGGATTCTGGACTCTGGCAAGTGTGGTCATATGCCACGGTTGCATTACTCCGCTCAAGAGATACCTGTTGAATAAAAAGGGCTCGTAATGTGCTGATCTGTCTTCTGGAAATAGTAAACTCCCCAATAAAACCCACACAGTTACCAGTGGTGGAGAGTAACAAAGTAGTTGTACTTCGTTACTGTACTTAAGAACATTTTTCAAGTATCTGTACTTTGTCAGAGTAGTTTTATTTTTAGCAACTTTTACTTTACTACATTCCTAAGCAAAGGATCGTACTTTTTTAACTTCACTAAATTTCATAAAACATATTGTTACCCATATATCATGTGCTCTGAGATGCAAACGAGCGATTCATTAACAAACTGATTATTTTAAATGAACCTGGTTTGCAAATCACACCAAACGATTCACTCTCGAACTGGAAAGATCCGATTGCACTGGGTTCTTGATTTGACAGCTCACGAGTCTCCAGTGAACCGAACAACTGGCGTATGCGACTGATGTTAGTAACTTTTGAATTGAATTGTCAGTGTGTTACAATGCTGTAAAGAGTGATCTATTTAAACCCACTGAGATGAATGCAGACACATCAACATCAGTGTCTCCAAGTTTGAGCAGTAAGATTATAAAAAGAAATATGTGCTACATAAAATTAAGTAGACTGTATAAAATTGCAAAATAAATCTATGAGTACTTTTTTTACTTAAAGTGCCCCTATTATGCTTTTTCAAAAATTATTGTTGTTATCTCTTGTTGTGTTCACGTCATTTTACTGATGACTGCTTTTCCGATCTTGGAGTACAATGGGATATTCACCAAACACATGCTCTTAAAAGAAGGACCAGAGCCCACTTTATTTGGACCGGCTTGCTCCTCTGAACTTCTACCTTTAAGATTGATAATTGATGATTATATTTTCTTGCGATTGTATTTGTGTACGTGATGTTGTGTAACAACCCTGCACATGTCTTGGTAACCGGCTAGTGATTCTGTAACTGCGGGCCTAAAGTAGTCTAATACTGTATTATTACCGTATTTATGATATAAAGGACAAGTTTTTTGAAAACGATGTTGTGTGCACAATGCTATTATTGCAAACGGAGGGGAGGAATTATTAATTTTACTAAATACCCGGCTTTGTGTAAATGTGACCTAAGTAATGATAAACGATGGCTGCAGTATTATGCTTTATGCAATGCTAAAGTTCACTGCGTAGAGGTGTGTCCGATTCGCTTATAAAAGCACTGGCCACGTTAGTTTTGGTTCAAGCTTTGAGTCTGTGGAGCGCTGTAGCGGTGGACCAATCATACAGGACTGCGTCATCTGAGCAATCACAGTGAGGGATCACGGGAGGGAGGGGTTTAGAGAAACTGAGTCTTCGAACTGCTTCACACGAGTCGTTTACGAATCATTTAGAAATGGGGTCAAATTAAATCTATTTTTAGAGAAAACTAAAGTGTTTTTTGACCTTGCATAAACCTGTTTTAAGACACTCATAAAACAATATTAGCCATTAAAACACGCGTGAGAAAGGAGTCTGTCCAGTCCGAGGATTTCACAAAGACTCTCTTCATTTCAGAAACGCCACGCCGATATTTGTTCTGATTTTCGCCTGACTGTTTCAATATTTTCTTGCCTCAGTTTGTGTGCATCTACGTTTTTTTGGGATTGTTGAGAGTGTAATCATGATCAATTACATTGAAATGCACAATAATGCAAGTGCAAGTGGTTTTTGGATCTTTTATATAAAAAATCTTACATATTGTGCCTTTAACGGCCAAGTTGTTTGGTAAAGTATGGCAAACTATGGCAAGACTTCAACTAGTCCTTCCAAGTGTCTACAGTCTTCAACTTTGGCCTTGAAGACAAAGGGCAATTTACATACATAACATGCATGAACGAGCTGTAATTGCTTACAAAAACAACAAAAAAAACTTTAATCGTGGACACCAATGTTAAAATGTAAACAATATGATCATTAAACATCCAAGTTGAATTTGAACTTCTGCCCTGTCAATTTTAATCACCTGACAATATTACTGTCACTATGGCCAGTTTAGGAAAAAAAGAGTAAGCATCTGATTCACCCAGTGGCTCCCATTTCTTATGCTGCTATGTCAAGACAGTATATAATAGTGTTACAGGCTGTGTGTAAACAGGTTTGTATACAGATAGTCTTACCTGAGTGACGGACAGTGTGTTACAGTTTATGACCTGTGTGATTCTCTGGGGACAGAAAAAAATACTTCATATAATAGACACTTTCATACAATGGACTCAGATTACAATAGTGTAGAAAGTCAAGCTGTGTGGTGTAGAGAATCCTAGTCAGACCTGTCCTGGATCAGGAACATCCAGAAAATTAGCCAGAACCCCAATATAGTTCATACCTACATTGTTCACTGCGGAGAAAACAAAAGAAATGAATAATAGTAGGAAAGGAGTTAGAAAGTAGATTTAAATCTTTTTGGCGGCCAGTATTTGATTGGTTCATGTGATGTAAATGACGGGTGAGCTTGTGAGAGCGCTCTTGTTAACTGTTGGAGAGAAAGAGCACAGAGAACACTCTATCAGCCTGTTTACACCAGGGGCCAGTTGCATGAACTTAGCCTTCATGATAAGACAGTGTCTTAAGAGCCAAGAGTAATTTGTTTTATTTTTTGCATTTACCTTTTATGTAACTGAATTCTAAAAAACTGTGACCAGTCTTAAAGAACAATTTAGCTAACTAACTTTTAAGACTAGTCTTAACTCTTTCTCAGAGTAAATGCCTTTAAATCTGATCGCACCTGATAAGGTTTCTGGGACGCTTTTCAGACAAAGCTGGACAAGTCTAAATGCATCTGCTAGTGGAAACCCATATGCACATTTTACTCCTCCCAAAATGTAAAAAAACCCACACTTGAGTGTTTTATAGGTTATATGACATGTTATAGCCAGAAATAACTGAGCTAATGCTAGATGCATCACTGCGGATTCAGCAGCAAGACACCGCGTAGACAAAGCCACAGGCCTTTAACACACAGTCTTCAGTGGAGAAAGTCATGTAAGTGTAAAAGGAAATGTTTTAACAAATCAGATTGATGTCTGAAAAGAGAGAACGCATAAAGTGACCATGTGTCTTAACTACCGAGATCAGCACACAATGCGTCCATGTCCATTAATGATCGACTCGCAATTTAACGACTCACTTTAACCGATTCATTTTAATGAATGGTTAAAACAACTCCTCTGGCCAGCACTCGACTCACAAGACATCACTGTCTGGATTGATGTATATCAATTATAAATAGGCCAGATTTACTCAGAACACCTCAGATGAGAAACCATAGTGTGATTTAGTCTTAATTTAACCTTCATGATAATAAACGATTTAGCCTTAATTCACAGTAATGGTTATATGACTATTTTTATTGTGTGTGGATGACCGTCAGACAACACAGAAGACCGTTTTTGACCCAGAAAAAAACCCTGGATAAGCTATGCCTCTCTTTTTTCAGTAGTATGAAAAAGTACATTTTAGTCAACAATTATTTTGTGTTATGTAACTTCTGCTCTAAGAGCTGCCGATCTATTGACGATGACTTGAATACTTTTAAGTAAGGGTAAATGCTCTTACTTCTAATCAAGAAGGAAATGAGTAGCTGGCATTTAACTTAAATTAGAATTTTTGATATCCAATTCCAATTATATAGCGCTTTTCACCATCCATACTGTATTTCAAAGCAGCTTTACTGCTATGGTCATAAAACCTCATTCCCACATATAGTCCACATTGGGCTGTTAAAAGTTTTAATTGTTCACTGACATTGAAGAGTAGTCGTTCATATTCTGTTGAAGCAGAACAGTAGCAAAAATAAAATAGGGATTAAAAACCGATAATGTAAAACTAAATGATAATGGTTTTTGGTTTATTCTGTAGCCCCACTAAGGCTTATAAAAATTATTTTCATTTTTTTGCACAATGCTCACTATTTTACACTTTGCTCTTGATCTTTATCTTACCCAGAATTCCGATCTGCAGGCCCTCTAGCTGTTGTGCGATAGCAGAGTAGATGGAATGGCCCTCTGTGAAGTCCGTCTGAATCACTTGTGTCTGCCGCCTGTACCGAGACTCTGAAACAAACATATACAGAGCAGATTTATTCGATTTTTTTTTTTTCTCTGTCTAAACTTATGAATAAAAAAACCTTGCTGGTCTTGCTGGAAGAACACAAACTATAGAGATGAATTACAAATGAGCTGCATATTATGTTGTCTTAAGACAATTTAGATTATTTGATTATCTTTCTGCAGCATATTTGCAAATATGGTTTATGGAGGTTAAATATAGGGCCATTAAATTTTACAGTCATGCCATTCCAAGAAAAAAATGGGTTGATGTCTTGCATACAAATGGATTTGTCTTTGTTGTGATGACAGACATCACTTCGAGTGACTAAGTTTTTATTTTCTTCACTTCTACTTTGTATCTCACCTATTTCCTTGGCAACACTGTGAAGCTTGTCCTCTGAGCGACTGATCAGGACAATGTCTAATCCTCGTTTGGCCAGCTAAGAAACAAATACACCCACAAAGATAAATTTTTCAGTCTAAACAAGTTGACGCTAGTTGAGGAAAGCCAGAGCCAGTCTGCAGAATGACGCTGACAGATTCCACAGAAAATCAGATAGTGTATTATGGTCACAGACTAATGATGATTAATGACAATTATAGAACAAACCTGTTATTCCTTGACAAAGACTAAAGCTGTTTTAGGACACTAAAATATTGCATGTAGCTTAGAGGAACTATGCACCTCAGATAAATGGTTAATTACAAACTACAAAAACCTGCCGTGAATGTTAAAGTATCAAAACGGATGCTGATTCGTGCTTTAAGATAAGAGAGTTATTTACTGACCTCTTCGGCATATGCACGGCCAATCCCTGATGTTGCTCCAGTTACAACTATGAGAGACAGGAAGTGTTAGTGAAATATCAACACTATCTGATCCTTCCTGTTTTGCCGTCAGTTATCATTCTATCACCCACCTTTAACCAATTTAATTGTTTGTGTCTGATTTTTAAGGATGTTTTGATTATGTCTGGAATCTGCACATTTGGAGTAAACAAAGAAAAGGCAGCAGTGTTGAGTTTCTGGCTGTGCAGATGCCCCGAGCAGAATAAGTACTGTACAATCAATGCAAAAGATCACCCCTGCAGAAAAAATAGCAAAGAAGGCCACGTGCACATGTTGTGTTTTGGACACTAGGTGCTGGTGTGTTGCACCCAACGACCCCCCGGTGAGTGTGATTTCACCAAGTACAAGATGCTGATCCAGGAACATCTTGTACTTGGTGAAATCACACTCACAGCGGTGTTCTTTCTCTCCATCAGTTACCAAGAGCGCTCTCACAAGCTCACCCTCATTTACATCACATGAACCAATCAAATACTGGCCGTTAAAAAGATTTAAATGCAGAAAAAAAACTGCTATCCTATCAAAGATGTTGATCCTGGAACAACATCCCAATCAACCAATCGGATTTGAGGAATCATTTTTCTGGAAATATCTGTTTTAGGCTTGTGATCAGGGTTAGGTGCTTCTACACCTTTGTTAATCAGCTATTTCTCACTGATCTTAGGCATACATTTTGGGTAGGGGTAGGGATTGGGATAAGTTTATATTTTTGGACGGTAATGTTGATCCAGGGTCAACAAAAGATGTTGATCCAGAATCATGTCTGTCTTGGCATGTCTTACCGTGGGGGTTGTTGGTCACCGTGGTTTCCATTTCCAGAAAAATGATTTCTCAATTCTGATTGATTTATTGGAATGTTGTTCCAGGATCAACAAAGATGTTGATCCAGGAACATCTTGTACTTGGTGAAATCACACTCATCCAACCCCCACCCCCTCTTCCATGCTGCGTCACCACAAACATCTGTCCTGCTCCAGCAAGACCTTGCTGCATCTCTTGCCTGCCTGCTAGACTCCATGTGGTCCATCAACTAATCAACAGGATTCTGCTGGCTAAAGCATGGTTCACCAGCTGGGCCAGCAGAAAACCTGTGCTGATTGGTAAAACCGGCACAGAATTCTTTATATGAAATCAATCAAGCTCATCTCTAATCAAAGAGAGATGAGTGACAAAACTTAATGCGTTGACATTACTTATATAGAAATGCATGTTGTATTTCCTGGCAAGCTTGTCCTGGGTATAGAGCAGTACATGAAATAATTTTACATCTGCACAAGTAAATCAAATTTTTTTAGACAGGTTGTTTAAAAATATATAATTTACCAAGAACACTGAAATGGCAGTTTTGATGTTCATAATCAGACTTTTAGGCAAGCTATTTTAACAGGTATTTGGGGGGTATGTTTTTATGGTACTTGGGACTGTTTTGAATTACAAGTAAAATTTTACAGACACTAGCCTACTGCAGTCTTTTCATTCTTATAATTAACCCTTCATTAGATGCTAGTTATTTATTCATTGCTGATATTGCTAATTATCAATATTTGATACTTATTCCAGTAGTTCAATTGGTCACTAGCAAGCAGTTACTCATAAAAAAATGGTAAGACATCTAAATTTTATTAGTAACAATTTAAGATTTGCATAACATTAGATTGTATCTTACTAAATAATAAGGTCACTATATATATATATGTAACCCATATGGAATTAAATATAATGTTAATACTGGTAAATTTGCTTGCCAGTATTATCACAAATAATTTCATTAAAAGCATTAATAGTATAATTAATGCATGTTAGAATGTTAGTTATAGAAAATAAAAGCTACAACGGCTTGCCATACCGTTCTTAATGAAAAAAAAGCAAGAACTCCTTACCAGCCCATTGACCATATGACTTCAGGTTCGTTTGCCAGATCTCAGAAATCATGTACACTTTAAATCCATGCCAACACTGCCACGACCACCGCAGCAGGTAATACACAACCGTAAGGGAACCGATAGTGCATAACACCAGCGAATACCAGCTGCACTCTAGAATATCTCCCATCTCACTACTTTGCAACTACACGTTTACAATGGAATAAGCTTCTTCTGGTATGCTCCAGAGTTTAGGCTTGGGAAAAAAAACTCAACATACGTACCTACACGCTCAACTATATGCATGCTCCTCCCATCGGTCCTGGGGCCTGTCTGTCATTGGTCGGCGGAATAGTATTGAACATTACATCCTCGAAAGTGTTACTCCGCTTCAAAGTAAACACATTGTTCGTGTCAACAGGTTAGAAGTCGTTGACCTCATAGAACTAACGTTACTCTACACACCTCCCAATATTTTGTGGGTCCTTTCGGTTTTGGTTGGCCTGTGTCTGTCGTGTGGTCAGACCTGCCATTCAAGTCAAAGTTTATAACTTAAATGAAATGCTGTATAAATAATTCAATACTGTACGAAACGGATAAAAAGCCACGTCGCTTTTCTAATTGCAGCCTTACAGACATTAAATCACAAGTAAACGTCGTCATTTCCTGTTCATTTGTAAACACTGACAACTGTACAGAAGAACAGCCCAGATGTAGGCGATACAGCGCGCGAGTAAATGCCAGTACAGCTGTCTGTACATCTCGGTTCAAAATCTTTTCTTTATATTTTTGTTTCTAAACACAAGATGGCGATATCGACTTGTTTCTCAGCCTGGTCTTTTGCGCGTGTATATTTTTTTAACTGTTATAATGTATTGAAATCTAAGTAGTTGTTTAGTTTAAGTTGGTGTTAGTTAAAATGATCCCAACTTTTAGGAAAGCAGTGAGAGAAAGGGCACATACGGTTGTGCTTTATTCCAGTAAACACAGCTTATAAGAACGCATGCGATGTCCTTATGATCATCCAGTGAGGAGGATAGCCTATTTGTTTAATTTTTTTATTACTGTTATTAATTGTTTCTGGTTACTTCACTCTGTAATTCTACAGTTTTGATCATTCAACTTAGTGGAAATCATTTGTGAATTTATGACTGGTAGGAACAAAAAACTTATGTTTTGTCTTAAAAATGTGGTGCTGACTGATTTGTGTTATATATGCTCATGTTGTTCTCCAGTGGTTTACCATTGCTTGCAAATCTGATATCAGAAAGCAGGATGGACAGCATGATCTTTAAATGTCTGGGCTAGTGGATAAGGATAAACTATTTAAAATAACATTTTCGCAATTTCACAAGAGAATATTTAGATTTTTGTCTTTTCCTTTTTTTTTTTTCTTTGCCAGAGATGGATAAATAAATATTTCAAACAAACAGTAAACATGATGTTTAAATTAGACTTAAAACTAGTGCTGGACAACGATTAACTGCATAAAAAAAAAGTTTTTGTGTACATCATATGCAGTGTAGCTATATTTATAATATATACATAAATACACACACATACATGCATATATTCAGGAAACTGTTATGTGTCTATATAAAATATATTTATATAATGCAAGTTATATGCATATAAATATATACATGTAAATACATATAAATATTTTTATGTCTATATATATATATAGAGAGAGAGAGAGAGAGAGAGAGAGAGAATAAATTTACACAGTAGACTCATATATATATATTAATTGCAATTAATCATGATTAATCATTGCCCAGCACTAGGCTACTTTCAATTATTCATTCTCATTGTAAAAGCTTCAGTGCATTTTTACTTTTTCCGGGGGGAAAAAAGTACCGGAGAATATTGTTTATTACCGTAAACAAGTGCCCAAGACCAGAAAAGGGAAGAGGGAGGCAGAGATGGACTGCAATCTGGCAAGCATTTATGTCTATTATTATTTACCGACCAGCAGAGGGCGCTATAACAACCTAAGCCACAAACATCTAATCGCTGGCTAAAGTAATAAAATTCGCTAAATTACTGATTTGCAAAGAACAACTAAAGAACTGTGCAGTAAAGCCTACCATTTTCAGCGGAGTGTTAATATTTTGGAAGACTGTCAGGTACCTTTGATATCTATGTTTTTTTCCTGATTCGCCTAAAACAGAAAGTGAAAGACGCAGGGCAGTTGGTTTTCCCCGTATAAATATTAATAAACATTTTCATTTTCATTTTGTGTCTCTTGTGGATGTAATTGTGTGCTGGTCTCCAGTAAGTAGTCTACTAATTCACAATTTGTTCATAGTTATCATCATACATTCTGTAGATGGGTAAAACTGAGACTTTTCACAGTAGATTATGTTCTTGGTAAACGGTGGATCACAGGTTCCTTGTCAGCACAGTTCCCAATACCTTTGTCTTACTTTTTCCTTACTAATCTTCTGACCCTCTACTCTCTCTCTGTCAGGTTTGTTTGTCGTGCTTATGATCTGCGAGTGAAGAAGGTATTTGTTTGCTTTTTTACTACAACAACTTGCTGTTTCACTCTTAACTTGTTTTGCTGTAGTTCTGAGCATTCAACTTAGAGGAAATCATTTGTGAAATTATGACTGGTACCAACAAAAAATTCTGTCTTGTTGTTATATGTGTTATGCTCTTGTTCTCCAGTGACTTACCATTGCTTGCTTAAAGTTTCTCAGTCAATCTGTGGATGTGGAACAGGAGAATTTAAACCATGAACAGTCCAAAAGTAAAACTTTAATTTTCTTTCTTTTTATCTCTCCGTGAATTTGTACAAACTGCCATCCTATAAGAGATTCAAATTTTGTCAATAATTACTTACCCCCATGTTGTTCCACACAAATTTATAATTTGAAGGACCAAAGTATTTCTTCACCACCTGCTGGCAATGATGTAACTTGTTTGTCTGTCTTGTAGTGTCCCGGTTGTCAGAAATCTGATATCAAAAAGCTGGATGGACAGCGTGCCGTCTGCAGATCTTGTTCTAAAGCAAAGAGAACCGTGTTTCAGTTCTGCTGGGCCTGTCAGAGAGAGTGGCCAAGCAATGCTTCACCCACCAACTCCTGCACGCTGCCCAAATGTGCCTTCCGTGCTGCCCTCCTCAGCGTCAAACAGATCAGTGACCCACAAAGCTCAGTGGATGGATGCCCGTACTTTAGAGCTTGCCCGGAATGCCAGGCTCTGTTAACACACAGTGGTGAGGGCTGCCCTAACATCATTTGTCCCCACTGCAACGAGGAGTTCTGCTTTCGCTGCTTGCGTCCAGAATGCTACGGCAATGAATACTATAATAATGGCGATGATGATGCTGATGAATTCTATGACAGTGATGATGATGATCCTGAACCCTGTGTGATAGCGGATAATGCTGAGATCCTTAAATCTTTGGGAATCTAGTGGATGGGGATAGACTGTTCAAAATAACATTTAATTTCACAAGAAAATAAATGTTTTTTAAAAACATTCTGCTTTTGTGTTTTCCTTTAAGCATACAGAAATATTTGAAACAAACTGTAAACCTGAATAATCGCATCAAAAATGTTTTATAATGTACAAAATGTACTGTGTATATTATGTTTATAAATATATGTAAGAAAAATGTTTGTTTCTATATTTTAAAGGTGCCATAGAATGGAAAACTGAATTTACTTTGGCATGGTTGAATAATAACAGTTCAGTACATGGACATAA
>JAUCMU010000097.1:12815982-12838042 GCA_032275025.1 Enteromius treurensis | reverse complement strand
ACAGCCAATCAGAGCAGACCTCCTCATTAATATTCATGAACCTTCCAAATAAGGCAATAACAGACTGTTTCATTCTAAGGTCAAATTCTAGGGTTGAAAATGGACTTGTAAAACCGTTTCAGGGCATTTTTTCCCCTTACCTAAGCTACATACCTTCTATGTACATATCGGAGAACAATTAAAAATATTCTCTCAATGCATTCTATGGCACCTTTAAAATCTATTTATTTATTATAAATTATATATGAATATCAATGTTATGCATGCAAATACATGTAAATATTTTCTTAATATATACTGCATGTTTGTGTCTAAATATATAATAAATTTACACAGTACACATACATATAAACAAAAAATTAGTTTTGGATGCGATAATCGCGATTAATCATTGCCCAGCATTGCTTTCAATTATTCATTATCATTGTAAAAGCTGTGTATTTTTTACCGAGTACATTTACATATAACATAATTGTTTTCCGAGAAAAGTACCAGAGAACATTGTTTATGGCCGTGAACAAGTGGTCAGGACCAGAAAAGGGAAGAGAGAGGCAGAGCTAGACTGCAATCTGGCAAGCATTTATTTCCATTTTCTTTCACCGATCAGCAGAGGGCGCTATAAAAACCTAAATCACCAGTCATCTTGTCTAAATCGGTAAATTAGTGTTTTACAACGAAAAAACAACTAAAGAACTGTATATAACAGTATACCTTTTTGAGGTGAACATTAATATTTTAGAAGCCTGTCAACGGGGTACCTTTGTTTTCTGTTTTCTTTTCTGTTTCTTCCGCCTGAGAAAAGAAAGTGAAAGACGCAGGACTGCTGGTATTCCCCTTCAGTCCATTTAAATAAATACTTTGATGTTGCGTCTCTTCGCACAAAGTAGTGGATATAATAGTGTGCTGGTCTCTAGTAAGTACTGGTTTACAATTTGTCAATTTCACTTACAGTTAGTTATCATACATTCTGTAGTAGCTTAGTCCTGCATAGGTGGGTAAAATTGAGAATATTAGAATATTTGACACTTGTAGGAAGGAATATTGTCGGGGGGTTTGTTTGTTGTTATAGTTTGTTTTGTTTTTGGCAGAGACGTGTTTTTGGAAATGCATGTTATGTTATACAGTAGATGGTGTTCTTGGTCAGCTGCTGTCTTAGTGCTACAGTGCGTAACAGTGTCCTGTCCTCAGCTTACCTGTCAGCACAGTTCCAAAAACCTTTGTCTTACTTTTTCGGTACTAATCTTCTGACCCTCTACTCTCACACTCTCTCTCTCTCTGTCAGGTTTGTCCATCCGTGGAAGCTGTCCAGGAGTATTTGAGCCATGAGCGGTCCAAAGGTAGATTGACCGCTCGAGATCATTGTGATCCATCATGACGTCAGACGTTTCGCACGCGCTATTTTCAGACACTTGTTCAAACAGAACACTATAGGAGGGAATTAAGCTCTTAGACTTAATTTAGCACACTATGTCAAGGTGTCTGATTAACTGTGACGCAGTTTTCCACTGTTATGTGTCAAGAAGAGCGTTTCTAGGTTAAATCGTTTAGGATCATTGAGCTATTTGCTCAATCATTTTAGTTAGGCCTATATTTGAAATGTGAGCATGTACACCTAAGGCTACACGCTCACCTAAAAAATTGAAGGTATGATGCTGTTGTTAAATGCATAAGATAAAGTAAATGTGAAGCATGCGACACTGCTTTTGAAAATGAAAAAAAAAAGAAATTTAGGCCTACTCATTTAAAACAGTGCATTTGGAAAATATCTATTTTTTTCATTTCGAAGATTGTAATTTTATTTATTAATTTTATTTTATTTATTTTGTGCCCAAACCTTACCAATTCTTTCCTCCTCCCCAGTGTCCCAGTTGTCACCTGCAATCTAAAATTATGGATGGTCAGCGTGTGCTCTGCAGTTCCTGCTCTAAATCTACAAGATCTGTGTTTCACTTCTGTGTGGCATGTCAGAGAAGGTGGCCACGGGACAATCAGACCAGCAGTTCCTGCACACTGCCGAACTGTGCTCTCCGTGCTGCCCTCCTCAGCGACACAAAAATTACTGACCCAAACAGCTCAGTTAAAGGATGTCCATACTTCAGGGCGTGTCCGGGGTGCAAGGCCTTGCTTACACACAATGGAATAGGCTGTCCCAATATCACCTGCCCTCAATGTGGGACATACTTCTGCTTCCGCTGCCTCAGTCAGGGGTGCCTTGGGGTTATTGACCTCAGTTTTCTTCCCCAAAGACACTTGCTTTTACTATATAATGATGTAAGTCCTTGTAGAGTTGTGGACAACAAGCAGAGTCTCACAGTTGTCGGACTGTAATTTTTGAACATAAGAACTTATATATATTTAATACATTATATATAAATGTATTAAATACATAAATATACGCTCTCTTTTTCTTAAATTTAAACATGCATGTGTTTGCATATAGGTATACACAATAAAAATATATTTTATGAGCAAAAACCTTTCACAGTTATGACACATCATTAAAACTAAAAGTTTGCACTTTAATAATACATCTCTGTGTACTGTGTATATTTGTTATGTATATAAATTAGTGCTGTCAAATGATTAATCACATGCAAAATAAAAATAAAAAATATTTACACAATATATGTGTACTGTGTATATTTATTATGTATATATAAATACACACACATACATTTATATTCATAGAATTTATATATAAATATATTTAAAGGGCGGTGTATGCTTACAGTGCAAGTATTTGACTCTACTAAATTCTAAAAATAATATAGGTTAACTAAGATAATGTAACAAAACATAACAAAATAATGTTAGTCATTCTCCCTTGAAAATGTGCTTTACGGGTGAGAATGTCTGTTTGTTTTGGTCTGTTTAACCTGCCCACAGCCAGGAAGAGAAGGCTTAGTAAATCTTAGTCAATCTTAAATACAGCCAGGGCCCGAATTGAGGGGGAATGCAGGGAAAAAAAACAAAAAGCTAAAATTTTCTAGTTATGTTAAGTAACAATTTAAATACATTCCCCTGTAATATCGTGCTGTGTGACTAAGGGACTGAGAGACCATAGGAGAGCTGACATTATCAAACTTTGCACGTCATAAGATTCCAAAAGCATTTACTGAGTGATGAATGCAGTTAGAATACCCTTCAGCCAATAATTGAACTAACTGAATCAGCTGTTCTGAACATATAGCTTGATTTGAATGATTCAATAAATCATTAATCAAAACAGAGACTTGCTGCCACCTACTGGCAGTTTTATCAATTATTTATCCATTAAATAAAACAAAACCCTTTTTAAAAATAAGACAAATTTTGCAGTTGGTGTGTAAAATTAGCCACAGGACCCTCAACCAACCACACCATCCTCCCTGAATTATTTTATTTTATTTTTTTACAATTGACCACTACATAAACATAACATATTTTTCTTAAATGTAAACATGCATGATTGTGTATTTATATATACATAATAAATATGCACAATACACACACACGCATATTATATGTAAACAAAAACTTTTATTTCGGATGCAATTAATCATGATTACATACAATATTTTATATATAACTATGACCTTTTTCTTAAATGTACGTGTGTGCGTTTATATTTGCATGATAAATATACACAGCACGCACACATTATGCAAAAGCAACATTTTATTTTGGATGTGATTAATCATTGGACTACACTAGTAAAAACACATTCTTTGTGAACGACCCATCAGTTTTTCTGCCATATTTTTTGCTGTTTCAGAAAAGATAGAAATGTATACAGGTTTTGAAGGACATGAGGGTAAGGATTAATTTAAACGCTGCAGGTTCACACAAGTTTGCCATGTCAAACAGTGTATTTATTTATTAACACAATTTTACAACAATAGTTTAATAACGGTTCTGTCAAACTTTAATTAACAGTTCTTTCAGGCAAATGTTGCTACCTGTCTCCCTCACCGCATTTCTCTCTCTCTGATCAGAGGTAAGAGGCTTGCCGGTTGAAGCTCAGTACAGCACAACCCAATCTGACTAATCTGATTAACTTAAAATGGACTCCAATCAATCATGAGCTAGAGTGACACACACACACACACACACACACACACACACACACACACACACACACTCAGAGAAGCAAGCCTGGTGCTCATGAGATCAAACAGTTATTTGTTCCAGTCAGCAACAAGTTAAAAGCGTAGGGCAGGAGTTAGTAAAGACTGAAGAACGAAAGCCTTCAAGGATTGTGTTCCCTCCACCTCTTGACACTATTATGGCCTTGATCAAGATGCCTGTGGTGCTATAATACATCCTGGTGTAGGTACATTTGGGAATAATAGCTTAAGGGTAGATATAAGTACTAAGGCAAAAAGTGAACTTTGTTTCCAGTGCTCCAACAGCTCTCTGATTAATTTGAGCCAGTCGCATAGTGTTTAATTGTGCTGTGGTCAAAGCTAAGCTAATATTGCTGTGTGCTGTGGCCATGTGGGGGTTCTTCTTTTAGGACCATTAATGGGGGCAGTAATTGAAAGGGGGCATTCCTGAAAATGCCAAACCCTTTACTTGTAGGGAAAAGAATGGTGCCTATTTTAGAATATTTTAGAGAAGAAATAAGTTTCATTTTCTTACTAGTGCTGCATTTATTAGACTGAAAATACAGTGACAACAATAATATTGTGAAATATTATTTAAAAAAAAAAAACGGTTTACTTTTTTAATATATTTAAAAATGTTATTTATTCATGCAAAGCTGAATTTTCAGCAGTCATACTCCAGTCTTTAGTGTCTCTTGATCCTATACAGAAACCAATATATAAAATATGTATAGTATTTTATGCTGATTTGATACTAATGTTCAAAATAATTTTAGCAAAATAGAAATATTTTGTAACGTGTCTTTACTGTAGGGTTTGATCAACATGCATTCTTGCTAAATAAAAGTATTGATTTCTTTTGAAAAACTTACTGACCCCAGAAAATGAGAGACAGAGAAACAAGAGAAACCATATTATAAAATAAATGTGGGTCTTTTAGGAATTAACCTAAATATAACTATAAATATAATATGAAAAATATTATCTTTTTTTTTCTTCTATTTTGCACCTGTTTTATTAGTATAAAATTTTTACATTAATCCTCTTTGTAAATCCTTTTTAGATTATTCCAAGATAATTCTCTCAATGGGAGTAATTGCCATATTTTAATCATCATCAGCCATTGTGATGTGTCTGTTTGACCTTAGAGCTCTTACTGCTCCACAAGCAGTGAATAATCTCTCATAGCTCCCTCCCCCTGTTTCAGATATCTCCATCTTTTCATTTCATTATTTTGAATGCAGCTTCTTGAGATAGCCGCTTGGTAACCCTGTTACCTTTCTTTCCAATTTCCAAGGCCTTTAAGAGGTTCTGTAACTGACATGCAGAGTGAAATGTAACGGTTATGTCAAAGCAAACTCTAGAGTGTAATAGGGTTGTGCTGTAGGATACAATGTCACAATGAACAAAGAGGTATCATGGCTTAGGGCTTCCTGGGAACTCAAATCTCCTTTCACCTGTTGGGCCCTATACTAACCAAGCTTATAAACTCAAGAAAGATCAGGAAGGTAGGAGGAGCAGAAAAGAAAGAGGGACACATTGTATTTTTTAATTTGACATGAGGACAAGTCTGGTGTCAGCTGTGATGTGGGATCTTCGTTTCAGCTGCATTTCCGTCCAATATGTTCAATTGTGTTACATAAAAATAAAAAAAAAGACCGCAAACGTAGTTAATAGTAACTTGAACTCAACAGGGCCTGCCATACTGAAACCACATGACCAGCCAAACGCCACTCGCTTTTTTGGCTACTGACACTTTCAATATAGAAATACTTAATCAAGGCTGACTACAAGTAGTACATCCAAACAAACAAAAACATCCAAGGCATCCAAGACGACTGCCATATTGGCCAGTGCAACATACACCAAAGAGTGCACATGAGACAACAATGTAGAGGATGGAGAGGGACGGTACAAGTAAAATCTGTAACGTTGGATGGCTCAATGCTGATTCCACACAGACAGCTGGATCAAATTTACAGCTTAAAAACAATCATAGTCTATAATCTATAATAATATTTTTTTATGGTATTAAAAGTGAAATAGTCTGCCTAAAACATCCATTTACAGTTATAAAATACTATAAATAGTCTACTAACAGATTATAAATACTAAAATTAGTTTAAAAGAAATACCATTCATTTTAAAGTTTAAGTGTTCTTATGCTTGACACTGTAAGTCAGTATCTTGACTGTTACTGGGACACAAGCTCATATGCACACTGAGAAGAGACAATGCCTTTTGCCGTGTATGTGTGGATTATAGGCTAAAGAGGGTTAAGAAGTCACTGCATGGATTCCTGGCCTGCCCCTCCTTTCTCCTCTGCTCGTTTCTTGTCTCTCACTGTATCTCTCTCTTTGTAATTCTGACTATTTCCAGTAAGACCCAGGACTCAGAGGGGCTCTTGTTCCAGTGGCTTCCCCCTCTAGGCTCTCCAGATTGGGGCAGGACTCAGTCCAAAAGAAGGTCTCCAACATCCAAGGACCACAAGATCAACCATCTATTTTAAAAAGAGAAAGGTGGATTTCTACACCTACATTTGTTATATCCATTCTTTTCAAAGACGATAAGACACAGGACATTTTTTAAAAGCTTTTCCATTTATTTTGATATGGATTATCTGTCTTTTTTCCACCTTCGATCTGGACCTTTACTTTTTTAATTTGGATTTTGTCAATTCTTCTTACTATTTGCTCTCTGAGAGTGCAGTTCTGGTGCCCCTCTGGATCTTCTCAGACTCTCTGTGTTCTAATGGGACAAGCACTCACCATGGCTCTCAATTAGTCACACTCGCCAGGTTAGCAGATCTTTTACTCCTTTATTAAGAATCCTTTATTAAGGGTAACAGTAGTTTTCAATAATGAATTTGTTAGAGTAGTCCATGAGGCTTAGAGGATTAGGATTTCTCCTGAGGGATGCTAAGTAATCTTCGGTTGTTACAGCAAAACTAGAAAGGTTTTTGAGAGTTTGCTAAATAATTTAGTTTTTAACATATACATTGTTTTACTTCATTGTCTTATTTTTATATTATTTATTCTGAACATTAAACCACAATTAATTGCGTTATTATTACTTCACTCATCGAAAATCAGTGTAATTTAGACTACTTGATTTTATTGGTCCAATAAATCTCTGTCCGATTTTAATGATGTCAATTGCTAGTTATGCTAACTCAGCTAACATTCAAGAATATGGGTCTTTGCTAATATTACTGAAAAAAAGTAATGTAATGTCCAGTCACTTAACAGCTAATCGCATTAAATATACCAAAAAATGACCAGTTTAGTTTAGTCTTTAGTGTGAATGGTCAAATAATGTGGCATCACAAATTATAATGAACTATGTATCTATTTCATATCACAGACTATAAAAAAGGTGTTTTTGATTAGACAATTGAAACATTTCTATATGACAATAGCTGTAATTTCATGTATCGTAAAATATGATCCTTGTTCAGAAGCAGAGATTCATGAACCTTAAGCTAAAACACTAAATACTTAACACTTAATTAGTAAAGAGGAATATCTGAAGGGCTTCTACATGCAGCTGATATTACCATATTGTCATACCACAATAGCTATATTACTAGATTTACATATTTAAATACTACAAAAGCCCAAAATGTGAAATTAGCTGATGAAACATATCATACCCAAACACCGACTGAATAAATGTAGGGCTGTGGTGTGACAGTTCCCTAATATTGCAGACAGTAAAGTACAGGAGTAGCGTGAGTCTGTCAGCAAGGTCCCGTGCAATCCTATGTAATCCTGAGCTATTTCAGAGCTGGCTGAAAGTCAAAAGAATGAGATCAAGCCAGACCTAGAGGTTAAGATGTGAGGGGTAGACAGGGCCTTCAAAAATAATTTAGTCAGAAAGATGAGGATATGGAACGAAGAAAAAAAATAACATTGAAGAACAAAAGGCTTTTGACATTTCAGTTGAGTGATGATGGAGATAAGGTTGATTAAGATTAAGACCGATTAAGCCTCACGTTATTTGGCAGTTATTATGGCTAGGGCTAATGAAAGAAGAGCTCTCTAATTGCAATCTGCTTGCTGCTTGCTGAGCAATGGATGGAGAAAGAGAGGGAGAGAGGTAGCGGGAGAGGGAAGGAGGAACAGGCAGACAGCCTGGTACAAGATGTGTGACATTTCACCCCAGCTCCACCTTTAAACACAGATGGCACATGAGTCAGGTGAGGATGTGGTTGGTCAGCTGATCAGACCAGGCCTGCAGGCAGATATCAGCTCTCTAGGATCACAGTATGATGAGAGGTTCTAAAATGAAACAAAGCTCTTAATAGCAAACAACATTTAAGCATTTAAAAGAAATGAAAAGAAGTAATATTGTCATTTTTTAAAAAGAAAAACAAGGTGTCCCTATTACAGTGTAATTTTAGAGTTATATTAATTAACTGCATGTGCATACTATATGGTTAGAGTAACTTGCATGCAATCATGCATAATCTATTGTTATGTTGTTAAAATAAAGTGTTACCATAAAATACAAAAATATTGACATGTTTTATCTTTTCTTAACATATCACCTGCCTCAAAGTAAAAAAAAAACTAAAATAAAAAGATAATTGTGAGATCAATTTTAAAATAAGATGTGGAGTCACAATTATGAGTGTCAGAAACGGGCTTCTGTACTTTTCTGTGCATAATAGACTCGCAGAAACAATACAGTATAAATTATTTTATAAAGAATAAAATTAATACTTTAAAAAAAAAATAAAGACCCCAAACATTTGAAATTCAGTATAGATTTACCTTGGTGCCATAATCAATTATATGACCTGATGTTGATGTAAAAAATGCAATGTTTTGAATTAATATTGCAATGTAAAAATACTAACTTTGTCTTTTTCTGTTTTGTTTTCATCCCTTGTATTTTACCCTCTTCACCAAATCCTTATATGTTTTTTCTCTCAAATACAACTTTCCTTTCCGTCTCTAAAACAGACAGTAATGGCTGGTTATTGTGCAATAGTTTTGGGCTAGTGCCCCTCAGTGGGTAGAACCCAAATCTAGAGCTGGGTGTTTTATCAGCCTTTACACTGTCTCCAACCAAATATTCACACAATACAGCACACCATCACTCTTTTCACGCTTTTCATTGTCCCTGACAATTAACAGTAAAACAAAACTAAAATGGATGACCACAGAAACTCTAGCTTTCTCCGCCAATCCCACCACCCACGATGGCAGCAGTTTAGTGCTGGAAAGAGACAACGAAAACACACCTTAAACCAAAAAGCAAAAAAGTCTGATGGCTCACTGTGTCCCATGTCCTCGACCCCAGTGCTACACAGCCACAGCTGGTGGGGCAACTGTTTTCTCCTTCCTCTAGTCATGCTATCATACTTCCCCTGTGAGGCCTGGGGCACTACCTTCAAAATTGCCATCGTAGGGCCGTGGGCATGTGACCCCATGTACTCTAAAGCCCTGCCAGATCTGGCTGCACGGTTAGCCATGAGCCGAATAAACAAAGACGCCGACCTCAACAAAGGGTACTGGTATGATTACACACTAATTAATGAGGATTGCTCCAGCTCGAAAGCCCTGGCACGCTTCGCTGAGCTGGAGGGCTACGGTTCGGCCTTTCTTGGACCGGCAAACCCTGGATACTGCACTGCTGCTGCGCTGCTGGCAAAGAATTGGAACAAGGGCATCCTGTCCTGGGCTTGTCTGAAGGCTGATATGGATGAGGGGATGTATTCTTCCTTCCTGCGGCCGCTCCCGCTGACTTCTCGTGTGCTCTTCTCCGTGCTGCGCTTTTTCCGCTGGGCACATGTTGGGATTATAACGTCGGAGAACGACATGTGGGAATCGACAGGGCATGAACTGGCAGCTTCCCTGCGTGCCCTTGGTCTGCCAGTTGGTGTGGTTGCTACCATGGAAAAGGACAAGGAAGGGCCACGGCGGGCCCTAAAGACTATACGGGAAACCGATCGAGTGAGGGGTGAGTTTTGTCAGTTTTGTTTGAATTTTAAAAATGTGAATTAAAAATGCTCAACAACACTGAAACTGGTGTTTAAGAAAAGACAACTTAATCTGGTTAGTGGTTTCAGTTAATATGATCTGTTTCTACATCCTTAGATATACTGAGACTAAATTATAATTAAATCTATAAACACTGTTTAACACTGCGAAAGTAATTTATTGTTATATGGTTAAACATGTTCATAATCTGTAGTCTGTACACAATTTATATTTCTTTATTACAGGCTCCAGGCCCAATAGCAGGACATACATCATATACAAACAGATAAAGAGAACCAAAAAAATAATAAGAATAATAAATAAATAAATAAAACAGAAGAAAGACCTAATTACATAAACATATTAAATGCACCCTTTTTCACAAAAATCTTAAAAATAATACAATACAATAACAATAGTTATCTTTTAATTAAATGTTATTTTATTTAAATGTTTTAGAAAATTTTAAATTTAATTTTCAATGAGTGATATCCAAATTAGGGCAGGCATTCGTTTATTATATTTATTTGTGTAATATCTCTCATTGTGTTTTAATAATTATTAATGTAAATTCCCATTTGTTTATTCCTCCCTCTTTATTTTCTGTATGCAGTTGTCATCATGTGCATGCACTCTGTTCTGATTGGTGGAGAGGAACAGTATCAGTTGCTGACTACAGCACTGGACATGAGAATGATTGATCGAGGCTACATCTTCATCCCATATGACACCCTCCTGTATTCACTGCCATATAAAGATGTGAACTATCCAATCCTGGCCAATGACACAAAACTGCGACGAGCATATGATGGGGTCCTGACAATAACCATGGACCAAGGGGAACAAAACTTCTATGAGGCCTTTAGTGCAGCGCAGGAATCCTATGATATCCGAACCAGCACACCACCTGAAGAGGTAACATAATTGGTCTAAACTTAGTGTTTTACAACTAGAGGTATCATTTTAGACAAGCAAGACAGAGGTAGGGATGAGAAAGCTATAGTTATGTACTGTAGAAAGCATATTTGTCATAATAGGAATTGTGCTCTGTATTTAACCTATTCAAGTGGGTGTACACACATACACACCATGAACACAAACCTGGAGCTGTGGGCAGCTTTTTTTCCGCTGCAGCACCCGGGGAACAATTGTGGGTTTGGTGCTCTGCTCAAGGACACCGCAGTCATGGTTATTAAAGACTGAAGAGAGCTGAAACTGAATGTTTGTTCCACTTTTGAGGATTTTGTTTTTCTTGGCAGGTTTCTCCATTCTTTGGGACCATCTATAACATGCTGTATTATACAGCCAAGGCTGCAGAGCAGAGCAGAGTTGCGAGTGGAGGGCGCTGGGTATCGGGAGATACACTGGTTCAAAACGAGGGCGGATTTGAATTCAACGGCTTTAACCAGCGGATATCGGCAGGTACGGATGGGGAAGGAATGCAGGCCCGCTACGCTGTCCTTGATTCAGATGGCTCCGGGTCCAGCCTACACCGCACACACGCC
Source organism: Enteromius treurensis (assembly GCA_032275025.1). Lineage (NCBI taxonomy): Eukaryota > Metazoa > Chordata > Actinopteri > Cypriniformes > Cyprinidae > Enteromius > Enteromius treurensis. The sequence goes on along the minus strand of JAUCMU010000097.1, from coordinate 12,826,465 downwards.
CTGGAAGCAGCTCACACGTATGGGAAATATGGAGGGTTGAAGTACCTGGGGAAATCGATTCATTTCGCTGGAGCATCTCCAAGCACTGACTCAAACTGTTGGTTTAGTCCTTACGTCGCTTGTAGTGGAGGTGAGAAACCAGAAATTCTTGTACTACATACGTTTTATCAGCTACAATGTATTGAACGACTTATTCTATCGGTTCTTTTCCTTTCATTGCAGGCTTGGGTGGAATGACCATTTTCCTCCTCCTTCTCTTGTTCTGTGTGTTTATAAGTGGAGCAGGTTTATTATTTCTTCATGTGAGGTAGGAATTTAATTGCTTGAGTTGCAGAAACCACCTTGTATTGAACAAGTTTATTGGATTAGACTACTGATAAACCAATAAGTATATTTGTGTGTATGTGTCTAGGAAACACGGGATGGGGATATTAGGGGCATTTGGTGGAGGAGGAAGTGGAAGCCCCACTAAGATAATACTGACACTGGATGACTTGGTCTTCATCAACACCACACTCAGCAGGAGGGTCAGTCACAAATACTATGTCTTTCTGTCTTGCTTATATACTTTATCTATGTCTCTCTTACTGTCCATTTCACTCTTTCTCTCTGTGTGTCTCTGTAGAAGCTGAATGAGGAGAGTATGGTAATCATTTAAATGAATCTAATATAACTTTAGTGTGTGATCTGCTGCAAGTGTGATGATACTAAATAGTACAGACATGAGTCTCTAAATAGAGGTTAACTGTCTCACTCTCGCTCCTTCTCTCGCTCTTGCTCTGATGTTTATCTATGTCTCTCACATTCTCCATGTCTCTCCATTCTCTCTGTAGAAGCTGAATGAAGAGAGTATGGTGAAGAGTCAACTAGATGTTAAAACCCCTTGCCATTCAGTTTCAGGTCGCAGTTACATAACGTCAAATCCTGAGACGTCCAACGTTGCTGTATTTGAGGTGTGTGAAATTTGTGAAACATAGATATGCTTTGGTAAGTTGTTAGCATAGTGTTTTGGTACTATATGAAGCAATATAGTTAGTACAAAAGCATGACTGGTATTGGTCTGATAAAATAATCACAAAAAACTGTAAGTTAATAGAAAGCAAAATTTGACCAATTAATATCTATATAATTTTTCTCCACCAATGAATTGCAAGGTATAATCTCAGAATTGGAAGATAAAACAAAAGTCTAAGCAAAACTTTTAAAGCTACAAAGGCAAATTTTCATCTCACAGTTCCAGCTTTTGTGTATGACTCACAGTTATACCATTTATATCATACAATTGCCAGCCCTAAACTCACAATTGTTACTTTGAATCAATCAATCAATCACTTTTATTTATATAGCACTTTTAACAATACAGATTTCAGCAAAGCACTGAACGTTATCAAATAGGAGAACAGAGCGATGGTAATGTATAATGACGAGATTAGACTATTTATTTATCAAATCCAGAGGCGGTCTCTGTAGTCAAAACGACGATAATCACTAGAATTTAGGTGCCCCCAACCAAGCAAGCCAGAGGCGACAGCGGCAAGGAACTAAAACTCCATCTATGGGAGAATGGGGAAAAAAACCTTGGGAGAAACCAGACTTAGTTGGGGCCAGTTCCTCTCTGGCCGGACACCCAACACTTAATTTCCAGTTCAATTATAAGTGCATGTCAGATTGTGCAAAGGACTTATAGTGTGTGTGTGTGTGTGTTTGTGTGCATTTGGGCAATTGCAGTAAACATTTGGAAATTCCAACTGTTTTTCTCAGAATTGTATGATTGCTAAATCAGAATTGTGAGACATAACTGTGAAACAAAAGTTGCAATTACCTTTTATTTTTTTATTCCATGGCGGAAACAAGCTTTAATTAGGTTTTCCATTTCTCTCTTCATGCTCACTAATATATAATGATAATTTTCAATAACCTGTTCATCACTGCAGGCAAACTAGACTGTGTATAGTATAAAGTAGCTTGTATATTAAAATGAACATACAATCACTGTTTGCACATCAGTTGGAAAAGTAGTTCTGTGCAGAATTTGCCAAAACCTCTGCAGAACCTTTACAAAATACTACATATCACTTATTACTTGAGTGTTTGTTTCTCAAAGTGCAGATTATATTGTTATAGACCATATTTAAATGAAGTTTATAAAATTCTTTGTGTAAAAGTTGAAAAACAAGTTCAGCAGATTCAGTGTGAGCCTGTGGAGATGTGTTCAGTTGTATTATTCTGTGCTGTCAGGGTGACTGGGTCTGGCTGAAGAAATGTCCCTGTGGAGATTCTGTTTCAGAAATCAGTGACAGCACTCAGGCCATCTTTATCAAGGTAAGAGAGAAGTGAATGTAAGTTTATAATTCCTTGTTTAGCTTACAAGTTGTGGGCAGGCTTTGAAACGAAAACTAAACACTATACTCACCATACCCTACCTATCTTTTGCACCTTTTTTTGGACTTCTGCTTGTCCTCCTCCTCTCTCTTTCTAGCTGAGAGACATGCGTCATGAGAATCTGAACCTGTTTCTGGGTCTGTTCATGGATACTGGCATATTTGGCATTGTTACGGAGCATTGCACCAGAGGCAGCCTGGAAGACCTGCTCAACAACGAGGAAATGAGACTGGACTGGATGTTCAAATCCTCGCTTCTCCTTGACTTGATTAGGGTGAGGAATTTAGGGTTCAGTAAATGCATAGATGAAATAAAAACAGCTCAGTGAGATGATGAAAATATGGATGAAAATGCGTTAAAGAATGACTGGCTGTCCACTAATGATCTGTCAAAGGTGTCACCTGCTCATACTTCTCTGTAACTTTCCTTCTAAGGCCATTTTTTATCTTTCCTTGCCAGGGAATGAAGTACTTGCATAATCGTGGGATTATTCATGGACGTCTGAAGTCAAGGAACTGTGTGGTAGATGGTCGTTTTGTTCTGAAGGTTACGGATTATGGGTTCAGTGAAATCATCAACTGTCAAAACATCATCCTGGAGGACACCAAACCAGAGGGTACGTACATATGCAAATTGCCAAACCATTGACATTCTCATCATCTCCTTTTGTTTTGTTTTTTTTGGTTATATGTTTAATCTTCCTGATTGGCTCTGATCTCTGTATCTTTGGTACAGATCAATTTTGGACAGCTCCAGAGATCCTGCGAAATCCCAAACTGAAGAAGAAGGGCACATATGCAGCTGATGTGTACAGCTTTTCTATTATCATGCAGGAGGTGATCTCTCGCTGTGCGCCTTTCTGCATGTTGGATATGCCTCCTGAAGGTTAGACACTCTCATATACCACTACACAATCACCTAGTTAATGAAAGAACCAAAGATGGCTAAGATTTAATGGAGTTGGTTTGTAGCAAATTATATATGGACACAGTTCTTAGTTGTGAATGCTCAAGTTGTGCATCTCTGTGTTCAGAAATCATAGATAAGGTACGCTCTCCTCCACCGCTGTGCCGACCCACTGTGTCTGTGGATGAAGCGCCTCTGGAGGTGATTCAGATCATGAAGCAGTCCTGGAGTGAGGAACCTGACAAAAGACCCACGTTTGAGGAGATCTTCAGACAGGTGCACTTTCTTTTTCTCTCTTAAGCACACACACACGAGACTTGTGTCTGAAGTGACCTTCACACTGCTACACATTACTTTACACACACACACACACACACACACACACACACACACACACACACACACACACTATAAAGGGGAAAACAGAAAAATCTAAAAGAAGGCTTTTTTCTAACTTGCAGTTTAAGAATGTGAACAAGGGAAAGAAGACAAATATCATTGACTCAATGTTAAGGATGCTGGAGCAGTACTCCTCAAACCTGGAGGATCTGATCCGAGAGAGGACTGAAGAACTAGAGGTAGAGCGACAGAAAACGGATGCTCTTCTAGCCATGATGCTGCCCAAGTGAGTCCTACTTCAGGTGTTCAGATTGCTTTCCACATTTCTTTCGTTTGTTAATAATGCCCTTCTGTCTTTCAGATCTGTGGCCTTGGCATTAAAGACAGGGAAGCCAGTGAAGCCGGAGCACTTTTCAGATGTCACACTGTATTTCAGTGATATTGTGGGTTTTACCACCATCTCTGCTCTGAGTGAACCTATCGAAGTGGTCGATCTGCTTAACGACCTCTACACGCTTTTTGATGGAATCATTGCGATCCATGATGTCTACAAGGTTTGTATATGCGCTTTTTTTATATACTGCTAAGAAAAAAGTAGATTTATGATCAAACTCAGAAAAGAACATACAAAACTGTGTGGTACCCTTTGCATATACATATCCACAGGTAGAGACTATTGGTGATGCGTACATGGTGGCATCAGGTGTTCCAAACCGTAACGGCAATCGTCACGCAGCAGAAATGGCCAACATGTCTCTGGACATCCTGCACTGCATCGGAACATTTAAAATGAGGCACATGCCTGACGTCAAAGTCAAAATCCGCATTGGACTTCATTCTGGTAAGCACACAAACACACATACAAAGAACATTCAAAAGTTTGGGGTCTGAAAGATATATTTTTTCAAGTTTTTAAAGTCCTTGCTCTTTATTTGATCAAAATAAGACATACATTCCAGTGATAGTAAAGCTGAATTTTCAATAGCTATTACTCCATTACTATAAAAATCAGTCTATTCAGAACTGTAAAATGTCAATTTAAATGTAAAAACTTATTTACACTTGATCCTCTGATGGCTGTGTATTCCAAGAACAAGTGAAATGTAAATCCCGGTCGTCATCCAATTAAAAGATTCATCCAATTAGTTAGCACGCCGTTGGCCCTTTCCCCCACCTACAACTCAACAGAGATCACTTGGTGCTCACACAGGTGTGACATGTAATTCTATGTGGTTGCTAATGTGCTAACTTGCTATTGATGTGTGTGTGACAGGTCCAGTGGTAGCAGGTGTAGTTGGGTTGAAGATGCCTCGATACTGTCTGTTCGGGGACACAGTAAACACAGCCTCCCGAATGGAATCCACAGGGTTGCGTGAGTATAACCATGCCATATGTATATACATCAGCACGTGTCTGACAGTAACAAATAAAAAACACTAGCAGCTATTTCTGAAGTCGTGATTCCAGGAATTTGTCTGGCTAAGGATCAGTTGAAGACTCAGTGGTTAGTACTGTGTTTGTGTGTGTGCTGATCAGTGAGTGCATGTCAGTGAGAAGCTCAGAGGGCTTAAAGTGCAGAGTTCCCTGTAAGCTCTTAAGAGTATAAGCCAAATTAGAAAGAAAATTCTCCTTTAAAGCTAATGTCCTCTTAGAACTCCTCCGCCTCGACATCACCCTGAACTGTCTCACCTTTAATCGGACCTTGTGTCACATTTATCCCAGAACATTTACGACTCATGTTGAAGAACATGGAAGGATGCGTGATTACAAGTTGCCAATGCCTAAAATTAGACACTGATGTTAGAAAGTTTGGTTAGCGCATTTTTAATTAATACTTTTATTCAACAAAGTGAGATTTATAATATCACAGAAGTTTTCTATTCCAAATAAATGTTATGCTTTTTGAAAATTTCCAGTTGTCAATAAATCCAGGAAAAAATGTAGTATGGTTTCCACACAGTTATGAAGATTTTTTAACATAATAATGTTGAGTAATTGCTTCTGAAAATGTAGCTTTGCATGAAAAAAAGTTTTTTAATATATAAAAATAAAAAAACGATATTTCATAATATTATTGTTTTGCTGTATTTATTGAATGCAAAAACCCAAGTTTTGAACTGTAGTGTTTTTTTGTTTCTTTGTTAGTTTTTTTATGAAATATTTTCATAAATTAGGCCACAAACAAATCAATCATCTAGTGCTACATTTTTTTTACCTACACAATGAAATATCTAAAACACAGATGCACAGATCATCTGAAAGTAACAGAAGAGTGCCAGAAGGCCTTAAGTGATATATGCCCAGTGCTTCAGCTTTAAAATGGCTCAGAGTGAAAAGTCAAGCCGTTATGGACATACTGCCATCTAGTGGTATCTCAAGAAGCATCATTACTTTCAAGTGGAATTCTGCTTAATCTGTTTTTGTTGTCCTGAGTGACATATTCAAAGGAAACCAATATGAACAATATGATGAACAATTTTGATTTAATATTAATTATTTTACTATAGTTTTCTTAATTGTTTTGCTGTCCCTGTTTTTGCAGCTTACAGAATTCATGTCAACCAGAGTACTGTTGATGTCCTGAACAGCCTCAAACTTGGCTACAAAATAGATACTAGGGGCAGGACAGAGCTCAAGGTATACACACACACACACACACACACACACACACACTGATGGATGTTTCTTCAGTTGAGGCACTTTTATGACTGTATATGCACGACTATGGTCAAAACAGATAACCCTAAAAAGTCAAATAATCATAAACCAATACCAATTCAGTATTAGCTGTGTGACTATGATGATTGCAGAGTATATTTCTAGAATGGAATTTGTCCCAAAGTTCTGGAATCATTTCCAGAACAGACAAAAGTTGACCCTATTACGTTTTTATCGAAAGTTGAACTTGTTTACCAAGAAGATTACAGTGTAAGTAAAGACCACACTTTAAAACCATATATATTTATTTATTTTTGCCTTTATAATAAACAATTTAATCAAAATAGTGTGAAAGGGAAAATGTTTCAAGAAAGGTTATGTTTTAGCATTTGCCAAGAAACTTTCTGGGATCACACATGACACTAAATGCCTTAAATATCCTGAAACCTGTCTGTAAGCTCTTTTAATTCTCTACCAGGGTAAAGGTGTAGAGGAAACATTCTGGTTGGTTGGGAGAGATGGATTCAACAAGGCACTACCTATACCACCAGACCTTACTCCTGGGTAAGAAAGAAACCATTTCTATATGTATGTATATTTAAGGATGATGTCTATAATGTAGGAGGGTAATAACTTTAATTACGTTACCACAAAGGGCGAGCAACCACGGTATCAGCTTGGATGAGATTCCGATTGACAGGCGGCAGAAATTCCTGGATCGACAGAAGAAGATGGGGAATTGAGGTAGAGATGCTTGTTCTTAGTCATATTTTACTTACTTCTTTGTTTGGTTTCAATTTCAATTTATTTTTAATGAATCAAAGAACAAAGATGTTCAGTTCACAGAGGTTTGCAACTTGCAAAAATATTTCACCTAAAAATAAAAATGTATTTACTCATTTATATCAATTTTTCCCCTCTGTGAGACATAAAAAAATATATTTTGAAAAGTCAGTGAGGTCCAGTGTTGCTCGAACATGTTGGTTCTACAGAAGAAAGAAAATAATACAGGCTTCGGAAAAAATGTTGTCTGAAATTATGACAGAATTTATTTATTCATTTTTGTGTAAATAAAAATCCCTACAAGCCGTGCATGCAACATAAGGTTGTTAAACTTCTGTGCTGATGCTGTTTTGTTTCTGTGCCTTCCAATAGGTTGTGAGGTTTCTGCACCAGCCTATCAATTTTAGGAGAAAGTGGGGCAAGGGGATGAAAGGAGTGGACTGAGGTGTTCACCCCCTCAAGTACCCTTTTCTACTTCATTCAATCCTAAATAGAGTGGAAACGCTCACTAGGACATCTGACAAGAAGCAAAAACACTTGAACTCTGAATGCCAGTCCATCAAAACCATCAAGAAGGCACGCACCAGCAGCTTTGGATGGTCACAGAGGACTTTTTAAAAACTGTAGAGAGTTTATACTGCAGTCCATCCAATACCAAATTAAAGACACTGCTGAGATAACAGTTCATCAAGATAAGAAAATGAGAACAGCAGCACACATCTCTGCAGTTATGCGATCGCTCCGATTAATACACTGCTGTAAAGAGATTTTTTTGTCTTTATTTAATTTTTTTTAAAAACAAAAACAAGCAAAAACAAAAAACGGATGGATCTTGTTTATAACTGCACCTGACAATTTAGTTATGATTCAGTGGAAATAACACCAATAATATCCATGTATTGAAATTATTTAAAATACCGTGTTGATTTTATTTGCTAGGAAACTAGGTGTTAGTTTAAAAAAAGAATGTCTTCACATTCTTCACATTTTCATTTCGAAAATGCTTGCATTCAGTGTAATTTCACGCAGCACTGTTTGGCCTTTTCTAGAAAGTGAAAAGCGTTCAGTCCAGGTTTTACAGCCAAGCAAACACCTTTCAAGTTCAAGGATATATATGGCGGGCAATTATTTGGTCTCATTAGCTCCACTGTTCTCTTTGAGTTGAGAAAAAGAGATACATTCAAAAGGAAACTCGTGAGTAGAGACTCAAACTGTCATGTTTATAATAGCATGGCACCGATCGTATTTTACATTCCATGCATAATATTCTGAGGTCAAACCCTGCTTCAAAGTCCTGACATGCAGTCTGTTACCAAAGAGAAAACATGAGCTTTATCCTCAGCGCTACTTTGCCTGCTCAAACACTCAGTAAATGTATGTGCCCCCTAAAAGGGGTATTATGCTTCAAGACAGAGGGAATTTTAAACGTGTGGTCTGGATATCGTCATTATGATAGGAGGGTTCTGGCGCCTGTGGCTGTCCAGGATGACGTTTCTGTCACCTGATACCTAAACCACAATCTAGAGAGCTACAGTCACAGCAGGATGTAGCTGAATTTCAATTGCAATCTCACCATTTTATCTTGTTATCTGTAATTTATGTAAATAAAAGCTGGCTTTAGTGAGTGTGTCGATTCTTTCTTAGTGTTTACTCTTATAAGCACCTAATCTACAGTACCCTTCCTAGAAATATGTCATTTAAATAAGCTGAAGTGCTCCAATGTTGGAACTGAAAATAATTTTATCAACATAGGAGTCATAGGATTTCCTCAGTCATGATATGGCCTGTTTTGTTTTTGACAGTTTCATGTCAACACGAAGTACTCTTCTAGCACAAATATAAAGTACAAACATGGATGTTTCTCCTACACTGAGCAAGAGTTACAGGTAATGTGGGGCAAAATAATGTCAAGAGACAAAAGATTCAGTGTTAGTTCTGACAAGATGGATTGTTATTATTTTAAACATTTATACGAGTTGCATATCCGTGTGATTTTAAAAGAAAGACATCTCCGTTTTAGCGTGCATACGTCAGGGCTAATATGACTGATTGATAAAGACGCGCGGAGGATTGGGTGTCAGCTCGCGCTCGGGTGACTCGAGTAAACGGAGTCTGAGCTGAATTATAATTCGCCTAGAACTAGGACATGGTAGCTCCGCCCACTTATCAAAACAGTATGTTGATTGGACAAAGATTCGCGAGTGGGGCGGAGTCTATGGGTGTGTCATGAAGCGTGACCAAACTATGATTGGCTTTCGTCTCCCTCCATCAGAATCTGAATAGCGGCTCCTAGAGCCAAACCACATTTTACACATTAAGCAACTGTTTCTGGTGAAGTGCTGCTGATACTTTGACAGGATAAATAATATCGTGCCCTCCTGGTCACTGTTTTTAAACTGAAGAAGTTTAAATGGTCCTTCAAGAAAGACAACCAGAAAGCATCAATTTCCTTATGTTTTATTTTAAATAGTGTTTTATATGATACAGCTCTTCTTGTTTGAAGTAAGACACAATTCCGATTAAATCGACGGAGAACTCACTTGACATGCACTTCACGGACCTCCATGGACTACTACGGTAACATAAGGTAAACCTCTGGAAACATGAAATGTTTAAATTATATCCGATACGTTGAAATATTTAATCAAACCTGATATTTGTTCATATCTGAATTACTGTCGTCATCTCGTATGACCAAACGCAGGATTGTAACAACAGTTGTCTGAATGAGCTTATTTTCTATTGTGCTGTCCGTGACAGGTGTAATATTTGGCGGGGGGATACGTGGCCTAATAAGAAGTCAGATGAATATGTTTATAGACAGGCGCGTCAGCTCGTTGTGTCCGCACGCGCACATCTCTAGTTGGCTCGCGCACTGTTCTGCTGTCACGCGCGTGTGAATGCTCTGTTTGTCTACATGTTGCGAGGGCACATCTTACTGCTTGGCAGCGCTTGGGCTCTCAGCTTCAAACTGTGCGAACCGCCGCTCTTCCCCAACCCCCGTTGCACTGCTCAGGCAACGAGGGCGGGGCCAGCCCAAATAAATGTGGGGAGGGGAAAAAACGAAGACAACAAACCTTAAAAATGTAGGCCACGGCGCGTGACCCAGTTCCTCATGAACAACACAGCGAGTGTGAATGTGGAGCACGGTTATTATCCCCCACGCCCGGCACGGTTCCAGGGCGGTTCTACAGTGTGTGTTTTTCTCTATCTCTGTGCCAGGCAATGTTCGGGGGCTTTTAGAAATATGAAAAAGGAGAAAGAAATGTTAGGTTTATTTAATTAGCTATTTAAAATAGCATCCAGGTATCAAAAGTTTGTATTGTAAGTATCTGCATGTCATGACTCGTTACCGTTTTGACACATACTGTACAGTAATTCATTAAAACAGTTTTTTAAATTATTTTGAAAAAAT
>JAUCMU010000097.1:12785977-12815882 GCA_032275025.1 Enteromius treurensis | reverse complement strand
ATATATATAAATAACATTATTTTATACACATGTTTATTTTTGTCTAAAACCTATAATCAGCATCTCAGTCTCTTAACTGACCACAGCTTAAAAAAAAAAAAAAAAAAAATTGATATCACAACTCAGCACAGGCTCAACTGGGATCTTAATATTTTCTTGTAATATAAAAACAATGTTTTTTTGTTTTTTTTTACTGTATAGAATAGATAATGCTTGGGGTGTGGTTGTGAGATGCTGGTGCTAGATCAGGGGGGAAGAAAACGTATGGCCTGTGGGCTGACCAGATGGTAAACGACATCTCTTCACCTGTTGATTCCACATGGGGAGTGAACCAGTGTCAATTTCAGTAGGTGTGTGTTGTGATCTGAAGTCAGGGTGGGGTGGGCTGCTCCTACGCTTTTGTGTGGCAGTATTGGGTGTTCTTGGTTTTGACCACAGTGAATGCAGACAGAGAAGATTGTAGAGTTGTGTGTGCGTGTGTGACAGATATTTTGTTTTGGGCCCCCTGGAGAAGGCGATCAGTCTGAAGCTGACCTACTTTTATCCTTTACTCCATACCTGCAGAGCTATTTATACACATGGCACAGGGCTACAGGAGCAACTCAGACCTTCTCTCCCCTCACAAACACACACACATAGACATTTACTCTAGTGCTCACATATTTATGTGTACACATCTCCTGCCATCTTTGCATTTTTTTTTTTTTTTTTAAGTCTAATTGTTATTATCATTTTCTCAGCCTGGCCTGTGGAGAGCAAACCCACCCAGTGATCCACCCACCCACCCACACAGTGTGAAATCCACACCCCTCAAGGAGAGCAGTGAGGGTGAGTTGTATTCTTTTAAAGGGTCTGGTCCCAGTATGCATGAAGAAACTTGCTTCATATATCAAGGCATGAGTGCCCAATGAATGCCTTTTTGTATGTAATAAGAATCAACCCACATCTGTAATTATTTGTTTGTCCCAGAAAGACTGAATAACAGTTTTGTTGAACCATAACTGGGTTATTTATCACCAAAGAAAAAGTCATGTTAAATCTTGCTGATTTGCATGAACAAATATGCTTCAGAAGAGAATTTTGAATTTAGTAGATTTAGCCCAATCAACAGCACTTGTGCAATTATGTTTATTACTACAAAATAGTAATAATATGAATATAAAAATAAAATGTGGTGTTTCCATTTTTCCCCCAGGTTAATGGGGTCAATCTGTGAAACATCCATGTTCCCCCTTTTTCAGTAGTACAACCACAAAGCATAAATACACAGAATTACTAACCTTGTAAAATTGTAACCAGTTTTACAACATTGTTGTTACTAGTACATTACATAAATCATAAGCCCTAAAGGAACTGTAAAACACTGTTTTAACACAAGAATTAATCTAAGTGCTTTAATAATTTTATAATCTTCACATTTCTGCTTAAAACTAGCCTATTTACTTTGATTGTAAGTGCCTAGTCATAAAATCCATTTTAGTTATTTTTGTTTTCAAGAAAATTGAAAACACTAATCACAATCAGACCTAGTCCTGATTTACAGAACTGATTAGAATACTTAATAAAATTCATAGGATCATCTCATTTTATATCTCTTTATAGTCACTGAAGACGAAAGCAACATTGTGCAGTCAGACGGATGGAGGACAGGAGGCACCTGCCACCAGATGGAGGTGGTAAAACCAAACGCTCTGCCTCAGCCGAGTGTGACACAGAGGATAGAGCGGTCAGGAAGGAGCAGGGTGACCCTGAGACCTCCGCACAAATGCGTATGAGAAAAGTCGATCTCTGCGATGTTCCTCGCAAGGTGCCTCGTTTCCAGTATGTGGATTTCCCTTCCCTGCACCAGTGCATCCAACAGCTTTCTGTGCCTCCGCTGAATGGCTGGTTGGGATCCTGCTCGCTGGCAAAGACACCAAACTACAGGCCCGCTAGTCCAAAGGAAAAGGTGCCCAAGTTTAAATACGTGGACTACCCATCTCTCCACCACTGCATTCAGCAGCTGTCTGTGCCTCCATTAGAAAGCTGGAGTGCAGGGCTGGTCAGGTTTAATGCAGGGGGGAAACAGGACGACTCTGGGTTGCAAAAGAGGCCCTCTCAACCTGGCGCTGTGAAAAATAACATAAGCAATGAGGCAGGAGATCCTAACAACGAGGACAGGAGTAGAGTTATATCATTTTCTTTCCCAAGAGAGACACATAACTCAGTCTCAGGCAAGGAGGAGAGGCCTCAACACAATTACACCTCAGAGGTGCCACAGTGGTTAGAGAAAGGTTACACACCTCTAAGGTCCCGTGCTGCTAAACTAGATGCGGCTTTGCAATCAGATTGCAGATCAAGAGCAGAATCTGGATCCGGATCTCATAGTGACGTAGCAGTGGTGAGAAACAATAGACCGTCGGTTATTAACATGGTGCACACGGATAGGCAGAAGCACTGGACAATGGCAGATCACCTGGAAGAGCAATTGAACTCACCAGATTCAGTCGAACGGGTACCATGGAAAACCGTCCCGGAGTCAGTCTGCCCATTCTGCCAACAGATGTTCACAAACCCCGAGCAGTTCAGGGCTCATCAGCGGAGCCATAGAGATAAGGTGACTAGTGCTACTAACTGTTCAACAAACCAGCTGTTTATACACAAACTCTCACTTCATTTTGTGACATACACAACCGTGTTCTCTCTATGTAATTAAAGGGGATAGTAGATACCCATTTACTCACCTTATAGTTATTTCAAACCTGTTTGAATTCCTTCCTTCTACCGAACACAAAATAGGGACCAAACACTGTTTAATCAACCCCATATTTCATAATATCTTCTCTTGTGTTTAACACGAGGAAGGATTTCATACAGGTTTGGAACAACTTCAAAAGTGTAAATCCCTTTTATCATTACTTTATTAGTAATTTGTTTTTCTGCATTCAGCTACATTATTAACAGTGTCTTCTTGTCTTCACAGAGACCAAACTGATGTGCAGATGTACTGAGTGAGAACTGCTTTTGGCAAACAGTTAATGCCACATCATATGGAATCGTATCATCAGAGGCCTTCTTGTGTTGTGACTGGCTATAATGGCATTGCTGTCAGAACTATAGGGAGATTAAAGACACATTAAGCACATTAGACAGTTTGGGTTCAGACCTTAGGGAGAATGCAAGACTTGTCTTGACTGATGTTGCGAAGCCTAAAAAGGCAGAACTGGACAGAGAGAAACACACAAGCATACAATATTCATGCACATACAGTGCACTTGTGAGATTGCCCACACACACACACAGAGTATCCTATTCATGATTCAGGAGAGGTCAATATTTCCTGCCCCACATAAGGACCATCAGACATAATGGGGTTTCAGCTCAAGACGGGATTAGAACCAGATTTATAGTCTCTTCCACACATATATCAGCGTGTTTACAGCTCGATGGACTGGTGCATAAGAGAATACATTTTTTTGGTTCCCCGCACTGTGTGCATGGTGGCAGGCTAAATATTTAGCTTTGGGTGCCTACAAAATAATGGCTTTTGTTAATGCTGCACAAACAAACAGGCTTGATAATAATGATTTGTTACATTAGCTTTTTATCGTTTTGTACTTTTTATGTTTTTGGAAATTAATGTCTAGTGGCTTTGAGCAAGTAGCTTTAAATCTTACAAAAATGTACCGCTTGTTTTCAAGTGTTAAGTTGTGTGAGTAAAGATTTTCATACAGAAACTAATGTTTGAATTTTCAGTACAGGAATACACAAGAAAACCTGTTTGACAGGTTAGCTCTCAGTTTCGTAGATTAACAGAAACCTATATAAACAAAAGAGTTCATCCAAAATCAACAACTACAGTGAAAAAACTCACTGTTTACATTCAAACTTCATGTTTGATTGGATTTTAGATTTTGTGAAAGACCTAGATTGTTCTTTTTTATAAACTGGAACATAATAGATTTTTATTACAGTAAAGTTCCGACCAGCTATTATTTATACATAACTTATAGCAAAGGTCAAGTATTTCATATTTTATCTGATCTTAGAGTTAGAAACAGTAACATTAATTATTTCTTTTAGGAAACTCGCAGACAGTTTACACATCCACATTACAATGTATATTTACAATTGATATTATTATAGACTGTATATTTGAATTCGCAAATACACGGAAGATTTCAAATCACTGAAAGGTGAGTTATATGTCATGAATACCCAGGACTTTCCGGAGCTCAGCTGTGGGTTCATCTGAAAGCAAATGCTGTCACACTTTCATTCCCACACAGAACGGATCGACAGGATTGCACAGGCTAGGTATTTAATATATTAATAATATCAAACAGATGCTATGAAACATACTAGAAGAACCAGAAAAAAATCTCTGAAAAATGGAGGTATAAACACAAGCAAGGAAGAGCTAAGAAGCGTGAGACAGACGGTTATACGGTGGAATGGAAGAGGGCAGACCACAGTGGGATTTGGTATTTGTTGTTTATTAACCATTTATACATTTGAATGGTAAATTATTAACAATTTTTTTCATAAACGTATTTACAAACATTAAAAAATTACTTTCACTTTCATTTTTGTCCTGAGAATAGTACGACGCAACATACATAATCAATGCTTTATTCTTATTGAACATTTCGTTTGTTATAATGCTCCAAACACTGCCAATCATTTTTCTGTAGGAAATTTACAAGTGTGTGATCTGACAGATGATCTTAGCAAGAAGGAAAAAACTTTAGAGGTGAGAACACTCTTATCTTAAATACAGCTTAAACCACGTTTGCATCATAAAATACCAGTCAAAATACAAACGATCTTTTAAAAAAGTCAGCATAAAGACAGTAATGCCTGATGGAGCTCTAGTTCTGGCAGTGATGATAGATTAAACTTAACTTAATTGTATCTTCTGTCTGGTCTGTAAAGGTGGCATCTCCTCTCTCTCAAACACACCCAGTAATGAATAACCAATCCATATACATTTTTGGAACACAGGAACATGGAAACAAACTAGATCCCACAAAAAAAGTAAGCAGTGCATTTCATTATAATCAACACAGCATCTGAACCAAACTCAACATGGTGTCATGAAGTTGTGCAAGTAATTTTATTCATTTTCACCCATGTCTTTAATTTTTCCGAAGTGCCCGGTTTGTTTCTCTGCACTTAAACCTGCATGTATAAAGGGTACTACCGAACTGCTTCAGTGCACTCGATGTCCGAGCACTCAGCTCCTGTGCGGCTCCTGCCTTTACCCCTGCACTTCTACTGCCTGCGCCAACAAGCTGTGCCCCCTCGTCTCCACACTGCTAACCTGTGACTCGGTATCAGACCCAAAGAGCAAAGTGTTTGGTTGTCCAACATTCAGAGCCTGTCCAAAGTGTCATAATCTGATTATGCATGAAAAAGGATGTAAGTTTGTAACATGCACATCATGCTTTCATCGATTTTGTTTCATCTGCTTGCAAAGTGATTGTAGTAAGGATAAAGAAAGCTACTGGAAACTAACTTGCACAAAGCCAAAATCAGAAAGACAGAGATTTATGGTACCACAATCCTAAACAGAGATTCTTCCCATTGGATAATATTGTCTAAAATGCAAATGCAAGATTTTTAATTGCTATACAGAAGTGATTTCACAAACAAATTCAATCTACGAAAAAAAAAAAAAAGAACATTGCATCGATCCCATCTTTCCCCATCTTTGCTATGCCATAAACCTGACTAAGTTGGACTTTGGTTAGCCGGCATAACAACTCAAGAAAATAGCACTAAGTTGACACTAGATGGTTTGTATTTTATTAGTAAAACAGACTGTACTTTGTCTTTACTATGACTCTCTGCCACTTTAATTATTTTATACCTAAAATATAAGCATTTTTATCATTTAAAATAACAGATCATGGTGCGATACAGAAAGATACATACACTGTTCCAAGTATGATGCATCTAAGGATTCTTAATAGCATTTATTCAGTTTTATATTACTTAACATTTATTTCCCTTTCTATTGTATTGTTTTTATTGTCGTTTAATCTTATGTTTGTGTGGTTTGAAGGGTCTTCACAAGTTAGAGATAAGAGAATGTCTCCATTTTAAGGATTTTGATGGTTGGTATGATCTGTGCTGATCAAAGTACAAAAGGGCTGAAGTTCAGATGAATTCTGAGCACAAAAAACACAGGCTTATAGGTTATAAATCGCAAGGCATCATACATTTACCAACTTTGTAAATAATAATTTTTATCATCACTTCATTCTTTCATAATGAGATTCAATCTAACATTATTGTGAGGCACTTTAGGGGAAATACATATATTTTTGACAGGCATTAATGTATAACTGATATCCATTTGACAGATGCTTTTACCTAAAGCACGGACAGCCTTTTGATATATAAATCCAGGAATATAATCTCAAATGAATTGTTCACCGGGAAATAAAAATTAATGTAATTTGCAACCCTTTAAACATTGTGTATTCTTTAAAAAAAGTTTTCAATTCTTCAAAAATGTCAGTTTAATTTGTTTAGTGTCCCTTCACTAGTCTAGGTAAATCTAGGTAACTAAAACTGCTAAACTTGTAACTAAATCTAAAAGATCCAATGAGGCCACAAAGGCATTGTAAAACAAATCCAAATGAATCAAGAGGTTTAATCCAAGTCTTGTGGATTCTACAAACAGAAAATTTATCACATACGGTAAATGGAAATTTGTGAATGAGTCACAAGCTACAACAAACCTCACTGATTAAGATTCTGTGTTCACCAAGTACTATGTTCTATGAATGCGTGTTGATTATTATTAATATGTAAATAAAAGGCAGAATTATATCTGTTCATCATTTTAAAAAAGGGAAAATGATTTACTATACTTAATTGTACTCCACTGTGGTTCTTGTAAGTTTTGGTTACCTGAGACCTCATTTATAAAAAGTGTGTACGCTCAGATTTGATCTTAGAGTGTGTGTCCACTTAAAGACTGCGCTCATATTTATAAAAACTGTCTTTCAGTCAGGATCTGAGCAGATGTCTGCACTGTTTATTTTTTGGAGTATTGCAGGTTTTTGAAAATGTAAGCTGTTTGTCTTGAAAATGTCTTGCTGCTCACTGTTTATGATGATTGGGAATATTTGTTTTTTTATGTTAATGACATTAATTAGGAGTCATTTACAAGGCAGAGAGATGAAAACGTTCATTTGCATTCAAGTTCAAATTCATTTCTGTTTGTATGTTCATTCTATGAATCACATGTACGCATATTGGAGAAATGATTGTAAGATTACAAATGTGGACCCTGAACTTTTAATAGAGGGACAGGAACCACTCGAATTTCCTTAAAAATGTTTATTGATTTATGTTAAATGTCAAAGATTAACTAAAGTCATTTGGAACAAATGATTACAGAGTTTTCATTTTTGGGTGATCCATCCGTTTAATAACCTTTCTGTTCTTGGGATAACCCTATATTTAATTCATCCTGCAACGCATGACTACCATAAACAGCACATTTATACAGCTGTTGTCATGAACACTGATGAAACTTCAAACCACCATCATTTCGAAACTTCTTCCCACACTGATCACAAACATAAGGTTTCTCTCCCGTATGGATGCGAGAGTGTCGCTTCAGTGTCAGTGCGTGACGGAAGCGTGCGCTACAGATGGAGCAAGTGTACGGCCTCTCTCCTGTATGGATCCTCTGATGGATCTTGAGATGTTGCTTACGGTTAAAGTCTCGCTCACACAGGCTGCAACGATACAATCTTCGGCCGGGGGGAAATGCATGGCGCTCGGGACCCTTGTAATTGTTGTTGTGGAACTTTGGGAAGTGGCTTTGATGACCTGAGCTTGAGGATGACAAGAAATCTAGGTCGAGAGGCAGAAGAAAGGGCAAAATACAGGAAAAAAGTCATGTGTAATGCCATATATCCTTGCTTAAATGAATTCATCAGTCTATAATAATACGATACTCTTTGCAAATTGATATCAGCCCGATCAGTGTGACATATTACTTGTACAGTACTTACCTAGGGATTGGTTGTTGGACTGGAAGTGCGTGTTTGTTTGGCAGCTCTCTGACTGCAATGGTTCAGGTCTCCAGTCTTCCAGCAGTTGAGACTGAGCCAGAGAAAGTCTGTCTGAGTTAGGCTCCTCCACTACAGTGAGGGTTACAGGGATTGGTTCACCATATTCCCCTTCTTTTTCTACTTTTACAGCCACTTCAAGGGATGACTCCTCACTCAGCACACTTGTATCCGTTTCAGCACTTCCCTGCTCAGTTTTGGTCATCCTATGTTGCTCATTCTTGATGTCTAAAAAAAACAAACGTCTCATTAAACTTCATCAATACTGTGTAAATATTGTTTTATTTACCTAAAATAAATAGTAGTTGTGCTAGAAAATCACCACAAAAATAAGCTATTACAGGATGGCATATTGGTACCTGTATAATTTTCACAAAATAATAGAAAATGTATAAAAAAACAAAAACAAATTATAATATATATGCTTTAATTGATGCACACTAAGCAACTCACATCACTCGCATTTAAAATCCTTTAATGCCCGACTAGCTGCTAATTATCACTTACACACACACACACACACACACACATATATATACTTATTTATACATATATAATACACACATTTATATATATTTAACAAAAATATTTTAAACCCTACATGTATATAAGAAATAATGAGAATTTTCTTTTTTTATTCAGTTTAATTAAGTAAATCGTGAATACTTTATTGCTATTTAGTGGATAATTTGAAATCATGTTATCAAACAAATTATACTTTAGTCTGATTACAGGTATTTTAAAATGTAATTAAATATAATTACAACTACATAATTTTTGGAATCTGATTACGTAATCCAGACTACCTATAATCAGTTAGTACCCAGCTCTCGGTGTGTGTGTGTGTGTGTGTGTGTGTATATGTGTATGATGCCTGACACTAAAATTACAAATAAACGGGGGAAAAAACATGCATGGTTTGGTAACTTGCCAGTTTTTTTCTCTAGCATTACTTCAGCACTAGTTTTTTCTGTAAAAACGGCATAACACCTTCAAACCTTAACACTGTCATACGAGTGTATATAGAAACCACCACTGCAGCAAGTTACAACCGACAAGGTTTATAAATGCACAAGATAAGATTAAACACGAAGTCCAAATATACCAGGTGTTATTGCGGGATCACTGACATTCGGTTTAAGCCATTTAAACCTACGTATTTTAATCGTCTTCGAATATCTTACCATTTGTCTCATAGGGTGTTGATTCTTCGAGCGAGTTCGAAGCCAGAGCGCATGCGCCTCCACGAGGGTTCCCACAGACTGATCCTCGCTGGAATACATCAGTTTCCTTGGGTCCACGTACCTCATAAACATGTTGCGAGTCCATAGCAGGCTCGGTTTGTTGCCGGACACTACTAAGGGTATTTAACTGGGGACCCCCGCGCTGAACCCTGGTGCAACCGATGGGGGTCGTCGTAACCAGCTGATTGCTGACGTTAAAATCTTCGAGTCCCCGTGGCTGATGATTCAGGCGACCACACACATTAGAAAGTTGTGTTTCAGCTGTTCGTAACCTAAACTTGAGGGCACTGTTGTCCTGCAGAGCTTCTTGAATTTTGCCCTGCACATCTCTGAGCGCTCTATCCAGGAGTCTGGTGATCTCCGCGACGGCGATCTCTACCGCGACACCGAGCGCGTTCTGCAGGGTCGCAGTCAGTTCATCTTGAAACGAGAACGAGACGTCAGCGATCACTGCAGGATTTGCAGGGCCGATGTTTAGCTCCATTTCCTTTCTCGTTTAAAATAACTTTTGGACAATATTCTAATGTCTTAAGAAGAGACGAAGCGCACAGCTCACTGGAGAACGCTGAAGTGAACATTTAGTAGTTGGCCAACCAAAACGCTCCCTTCGTGGCGTGCAGTTAAAACAACATTTGTAGTTATTTGTTCTGCATTTGTATTTATTTTTAGTCGATGCCATTCAACCCTTTAAAAACAAACAAACAAAATACATGTTTAAAAAAAATAGAATTATCTGTCGTTATTACTGGTGAAATCTGCAATATAAATTGACTGAATAACTCCGGGAAACACAATAGTCGCCCTATATTTTTAATGTATTTTTTTTTCTTTTTATAAAACAAGGAACATACTGACATTTACTAAAAAGTAACAATATCTGACATGGAATGGATTCATTACCAAACATGTCAATCAGGACAGCACTTTCTTTTTTATTTGATACATTTTGACAAACTCATGAAAAAAAATAAAATAATGTAGCCTAATAGTAGTAGTCAAAATTTGAAGTGAATCAAAACCTTTTATTAAAGTTGTCCTAAAACCTAATCCCAATATGCATTCTTGTCTTATGACAACTTTTAACTTCTTGATCCACTTAAAATGTTGACGACTATCTTACTAGTCAAATTTCTCCATTGTTTTCTGTTTTTAAAGCATTCTGTTCTGCTCACCAAGCCTGCATTTATTTGATCCAAGATACAGCAAAATCAGTAATATTGTAAATTATGTTTCTTTAACTGCTTTATATTTGAATATATTTTTAAACGTAATTTATCCCTGTAGTCAAAGTTACATTTTCAACATCATTCTTCAGTGTCACATGATCTTTCAGAAATCATTCTAATAAGCTAGGCTGATTTCCTATTCAAGAGACATTTATTATTATTATTATTATTATTATTATTATCAAAATTTAAAACAGTTAAAACCTTTTTTTTCAGGATTCTTTGATGATTACAAAGATCCAAAGATCAGCATATGAAATAAAAACTTTTGTAACATTCGAAAGCCTCGGGTCTTATTTTTGGTTAATCACACATGTCAACAATGGCGTACGCAGCCAAACGTCTTAAAAGTAATAGAGGACAGGAAAATACAGAGAGCAAAAAAGCAGCGGGAACAACAGAGTAGCTCAATGAAAAGGTACAGTCTACGCTAAAAGCAGGTAAAAGCTTGAGCGGCTTAAAATGTCGAATTTGCTTTTCTTTTGCTTGACAGGAAAGAAAACGACGGGGTTGTGGTTATAAAAGATGGGGTAACCTTATAAGTGTAAAGGAACATTTGGAATATAACATATTTTATTGCCAAATTATTGTGTATTCTTTGACAACAAAATAAAACTATAAAATAGCTAATGCAACAATGAAATTTAGCTTTAAGCTGTGTTTTTCCTTCACCTGAACAAATTGCATGCATTCATTACTTTATTAGTGGAAGTTCTACCCTCTGTTACACATTAAAGAAAAAAAATATTGAACATTTGTTGTCATTTTAACCGGAGTACAACAGGAAAATTACAGACTGTGTGTCGGAGGCCTAAAGATTGACTTGGACTGACAGTGGGGAAAATTGCATATATAGTATATGCATCTCCTCTCATTTGTAGGCTACAATCGATCGTTTGGTCTTTCATGCATATGTTATAAATAGATTATATGCATGCAAACTGCAGATTAGAATTTTGCGACAGCATTAATATTCGTCTAATTTCTTGATATAGGTGAAAAGTGGCTCGTGGGTTTCCCCGTATTGCACTACCACTGACACAAAAATTGCAATAGGCAGCCAACAGGTGTCGCAAACGCCTCGGTATGAGGGATGCACTAGCGCATGAGACTTGCCAATGACCGAAGAGAAGGGGATTCCGCATTTAATAATTAAAAAATGCACTACGTGAAAAACAGAATCATGTATAGATTTTCCCTAAAAAAATCGACGTCATTTTAATCCGAATTGCCATATCCAAATTTACAAATTGGCAATTAAAAGAATATGTGCAATAGAAAATCTGAAAATGTGTTAATTAAACCCGGAGGATGCCGAACTATCTTGTTTAAAGAATCCATCTCCAGGCATCACTGAAATCAATGTAGTCTCCGTTCCATTTGGTGCACACCGTGTACATGAACTGACATTAACGGGTTTAGCAGTCTCACAGACGTACAGGCAGAGGGGGGCATCCGAGTGTGCGGGTTAGAGCTGTACAGTAAACAATTCTGGTACGCTTGCAATGATACACAGCAGAACTGCATGCTAGTGCAGACGTCGCATGCCGCATGTGCACGCCTGTCAGTGGAGCCTGGGTGCACACAACCATACAAGCTGGACCAGGAGGAAAACAAGCTCGAGCGCTTATTTGGGCTCTCCTCGAGGGAGCGTGATGAGTGAGAAGAGAACTGCTGCTATCATGAACGAATGTAAAACATACCACAGATTTTAGGTAGACATTGGAGGATTAAAAAAAAAACAAGCAACTCGCCCAGCAATGGAGAACCAGGCGGCGATGGAGCAGCAGAGCTACGAGGACGTGCGGAAAAGCGGTTATCTCCGCAAGCAGAAATCTATGCACCGGCGCTTTTTCGTTCTCCGGGCTGCCTCGGAGCAGGGCCCGGCCAGACTCGAATATTATGAAAACGAAAAGAAATTCCGAAGCAAGTCACCGGTCCCAAAGAAAGCAGTGAATCTGGACTCTTGCTTTAACATCAACAAACGGGCAGATTCAAAGAACAAGCACATGATAGTGCTGTATACCCGCGGGGAGAGCTTTGCCATAGCCGCGGACACCGAAGAGGTCCAAAACGAATGGTACCAGGCCATGCTGGATCTACAATGTAAATGTGAGCCAGAAAATTATTATTGTAGTCTAATTCGTGAAAGATCTGTCATTCACATATAGGCTGCTGCATGGACCTTGGTGGTTATAGTTGCTTAACCTGCCCACCAACTTGCATGTTGATGATGGGAGCCCCCTTGGCTTCAGTGGATCTATATTTGCAGAGCTGTTCGGATTCAAATGCACGTTCTACCCCACCCGTCTGTTTAATGTACCCACCACACCTGGAAATGTGGACGCACGCGGTATTAAAATTGCCAAATTACGGTGCATGCTTTGTAGAGCCATTCAGTACATTCGTGCATTGACGATTTAGTAATCTGATATTAATTAGACTGCTTATGGAAAATCGAGATGCAAAATGTTTTAATATTTAAATGCTCTCAGCACTAGACAGAACTACTATAGTGTGTAGTGCAAGAGTGGCGCATTGTGCAGCGGACGCCGCTGCAGCGCTCACGACTGTTTTTGTTTTTCTACACATTTGTGCATGTTGTGCGTGTAACCTACATTTCTGTCATAGCGATTCTGCCGGGGAGGGGAGCCGCGGCAGCCGCGCGTGTTTATTGTAATACGGGTCTTCTCCTGCCCCATCCCTCGTGTTTTGGTAGAATATGATCCCCCCCACCCCGCCGTTGAATGAACCGATCACCGGGTTGAACAGTAGGCCATCAGCGTGATGATATGGAGACATTAGTTGCCGAGCAAGCGGTTTCTATAAACCTTCCTCGGTTTGATTAGCGTCAGTAAAGGCTATAATGGATTCACTTGGCAGTAGTGTTAGTACCAAGATGCTGCATAGAGAGCATGTTTAATTTCTTCGGTTTTTACAAGCATGCTAAAAAAAAATGTGCAAATGCAACATTGTTCAGATAAACTAATAAAATGTAACATTATGCAAACAAATCAGCATGTTATAGTCACGATATTTAATAAATAAACGTTTGCCTTTTTGACCTGCACAAAATGTAAGAGTAAAATTATGTGGTAAAGTAACTGAAACATTTATGTATATTTAATAATAGAATGTTTTCATGACAATTTGGTTAAGGTGACATTGGGTTAGAAAAGGCACAACATTTTGCTCTAAATATGTACAACATTTCATTTGTGTTTTTTCCGCTTATGAAATTCAACCCGAAGTTTTAGGATGTAATCAAAAATTACAAAGCTTCGATCCTTTACTAATAGTGTGCTGTATGGGAAAATTTAATTTTTTGTGACAATTCTTATCTGAAATTAGACATTTGAGTTACGTTTTTTTTTTCTTGCATATCTATAGGTAAGACTCCTGATGAGTGTGGCAGTGGAGGAGACTGTGGATTGCCGTCCCCTGGCCCTGCCTTCAAGGAGGTCTGGCAAGTGAAAGTCTGGCCTAAAGGTTTGGGCCAGGCCAGGAATCTAGTTGGAATCTATCGACTCTGCTTGACGGACAAAACAGTCAACTTTGTCAAACTCAACTCTGACGTTGCAGCTGTGGTCCTCCAGTTGATGAATGTGCGACGCTGTGGCCACTCAGAGAACTTCTTTTTCATTGAAGTGGGTCGTTCTGCCATGACAGGTCCTGGAGAATTCTGGATGCAAGTAGAGGATTCAGTGGTGGCACAGAACATGCATGAGACCCTGCTTGAGGCCATGAAAGCTCTGAGCGAAGAGTTCCGTCAAAGAAGCAAATCCCAGACTGTTGGTGTGAGCTGTGGAGGAGGAACTGCCTCTAACCCTATCAGTGTACCTTCTAGACGACACCACCCAAATCTGCCACCTTCACAAGTGGGCTTTTCCAGACGTGCTAGAACGGAAACTCCTGGAGCCTCCAACAGCAACACATCTCCAACTCCACGGCATGGATTCTCTAGGTCGCGGACAGCCAGCATTGGGGCTCGCACAGAGGATGGAGGCAGAGCAACGGCTCTCAGCACAAGTCCGAGTCTCAATGGTTCATCCTGCTCAACTACCCCAACCCTGAGGCCTAAACCAACACGGGCACCCACTCCAGCAAAGATCACCCTCAGCCTGGCACGTTACACCCCTAACCCTGCACCTTCCCCAGCCCCCAGCCTCTCATCCAGCTCTGGTCATGGGTCAGAATGTGGGCTGGGTGGAGCTGCCTTTGGAACAGTGCCCATCTGCGCCTATGCTCGAATTCCTCAGAGAGTGTCGATGTCAGGATCACCCAGTGATTATGGTTCATCAGACGAGTACGGCTCCAGCCCCGGAGAGCACTCCCTGCTAGCTACAGGGCTCCCTGCTGCCCTTGTTGAAGGTGGAGCCAGTTACATCCTGATGGGTCACCGAGAAGGGTCTCACAAACGTGTTCATGGACGAAGGGTTCTTCGTCGTTCATCTAGTCGCGAGTGTGAGGCTGAGCGCAGGCTGCTCAGCAAGCGTGCTTCCCTTCCCCCCACCTCTACCCAAGAGCGTTTGGTCCCACGCCGCAGGGAGGAGGAAGAAGAGGATGAAGAAGATTATGCAGTGATGTCACGCAGTGCAAGTAGAGAGTCTTTCACATCTCGCCGAGGCTCAGGGGGTTCAGCTGCAACATCATTGGTGCAGGAAAACTCAGCAGATAAGGGAGTCAGTACTAAAGGGGGGCCAGAAGACTCCTCAATTGACAGTGGATACATGTCTATGCTACCAGGTGTTACGGCTCCTCCTGCTTCATTGTCGCTATCTGTTTCTGCTTCAGAGGTAGTGCCAAAGGGGGGAGATGAATACATGGCCATGACCCCAAACAGTAGTGTCTCACCCCCTCAGCACATCCGCCTACCCATCAATGAGGGCTACATGATGATGTCTCCTAACAGCAGCTGTTCACCAGACTTACACGGCCTAAGTGGATGCATTTGGGGCAGTAGGGGCAGCATGGAGAGTCGGACTGGCAGTGACTACATGAACATGTCACCCATAAGTGCCAGGTCAGCTTGCAGTACTCCTCCATCTCACCCAGAGCAGCAACCGCTGCAGCCAAAGATGGTTTATTCTTATTTTTCGCTGCCACGTTCATACAAACACACCACCCTCTCACCCCGTTTTGAGGATGATCTAGACAGGGTTTGTATGGGTAGAGGTGAAGCAGGAGTCAAAGCTGGGCATAGTGGTTATCATTGTGGAGGGGGCACACCTGTGGGCTCAGGTGGTGGTGGACAACTCTCTCTGTCCTCATCCTCTTTTTCCTCTAGTTCAGCTAGCAGTGAAAGCCTTGAGGACAGGTCGTTGTCTCTGTCTGTTGGTGGAGTGGGAAGAGCAACTAGATTGAGTGCAGGACACAGGGTAGGGGGGGCTCACCCCAAAATTTCATCCCAACACCATCACCAGCAGAGATGTGTGCCAGGTGTTCAGAAACAGGGTCATTTACAATCAAGGAAGGACAAGTCGTCCAGTTTTTTTGTGGATGTGTCCAAAGCCAATACGCTGCCAAGAGTCAGAGAAACTTTGCTCCCAACTGCATCCCAGAGCCCCGGAGAGTATGTGAGCATTGTATTTCAGGGTGACCGGCATAACAAGAGAATGACTACAGCTCAGCCAGGGAACTCTATGGCACAACGACATCAAAGAGCCTTTCATCGACCACAGCCATGTCAGGGTGGATCTGCTAACCTTCCGCGGAGCTTCTCAGCACCCCTCTCAACCTCAATATCTTTATCGTCTGAATATGTAAACATGGACTTAGGGAGCTCACCTTCTTCTCTCACCACCCTCTCTTCTTTTAAACCTGCCCCAAAGGTCAGAGAGGAGATCAAAAGAGCTCCTCCAAATGAACAAGAATTGGAAATAGGACTCAGGAAGAGCAGCATGACAGGCATGACATCTACAGATGTGGCTGCTACTCCTTTCACAGACTATACTGAGATGAAGTTTGGATTGGGTGCAGATACAACATCCAAGTCCCCTAAAGCTGGCCAAACACCTCTGCCATCCTCCATGGAGCAGGAGCATAACATGAATTTCTCCTCACCCAAGGCTTTTTCTAACGTGGATCAGGGGGCCCGTCTAGTCAGGGCTGAATCAACAGCAAGAAGGCGGCATCGCTCAGAGACGTTTATCACACCCCCAACTCACCCCCTCTCCCCCTCTGCTTCCCCTTCTTCTTTTTCTGAAACTCCACATGCTGGTCCACCACGACAGCAAGGATTAGAGAGTAACCTTTGGTCAAACAATCAACCACCCTCTCCACAGTGTGCCAGCCCTGGAGTAGCAAATCTTCCTGCTTCTCAGGCATCTTCCTTAACCCTTGAGCAAGGCCTGAACTACATTGATTTGGACTTGGTTAGTAAGGAAAATCAAACCAGTGTGGATGGACCCTCTGGCCATCATTCTTTTTTCTCTCCTGTAGTTGGAGGGTTGACTGGGGGATTGGGTGGAGCAGGAGGAAACACCAGCTCCAGCATCAACACATATGCCAGCATTGATTTCATCAAATCAGATGAATTGAGAGTTCATCAGAGCAGCAGGAAGGACAGCAAAGGTAAAAGCACTATCCTTTTACTAAACTAAACATTGCAGAATACCAATTCATGTATTTGCTTCTCCATACTGTTAGCGTTGGGATTCCAACCTAACCGAAGTGCCATAGTGTGACTGCTAAAAATGATCAGTGGTGTCACCGCTCAAAAAAAAAAGTTTAATTCCTTATCCTCTTAAGGAAGAGTTATAAAGGCTATAAAGTAACACTGTCCCAGACCAATATACTATTCTAACATTCATTATAGATGGAGTCATTTTTTATTTGTTATTCAGTCTATTTGTGTTGGAAATTTCTAAATATTTCAGAATGATGATAATGGGCTTTTCAAGGGTCATTTTGGGGCCTCACTCCTCTTACTCTTCTGTTACAGAACAATAGTAAATATTGTAAGAGTCCTAGTTCTGTATTTGGAACACTCTCTGCCTGGTTTCATTAGGGAAGGGGAGGTGGAGTGTAAGAAGAATCTGACAGCTTATGCGTTGAAGTATTAACCACAGATCATTTAGGTTGTTGGTTGTGAGTATGTCGTTGTTATAGGTCATGATCACATGTTAAGGGCAGTGTGAGTACGGACATATGCATATTTGTGCCTGTGATGTGTGTGGATAGAGAATATAGCATATTTGTGGCTTGTCTAAGTGTTTATAAGGGATACCTCTGAGCAGCCCTGTATCCGCATATATATTTAACTCACTGTGATTGTAGATAATTATGGCTATTTAACTTCAGTCTTGCTGAAAATGTTCCTGAATGTGGTTCTGCTTCTACTCATCTCTCTCCTCTTTTCTCTTTCTCTCTCTCCTTTCTTCAATCTCAAGTCTTTCATCTTGACCTTCTATCTCTCTCTATCTCTGTAACATATAGACAGCTAGAATGTACTACTGAAATTTCAATCCTTTATTAAACGTATATGTTATAAATTGGCACTAAGGATATCATTTTCATATGTTATTCACTTTACACTCAGTGGCATGTTATTGACCACCCAAATGTCTAAATTAAGCTGAGGAAATGTATTGCCATTAAATGTTTTTTGCTATTATCTGTTACTGTAGGTAGCATAGATTACCTGTTTTTCCAGTAAGAGCAGATGGAGGACGTTTTTTGTTTATTTGCAATTCCGTTTGGTGCTACAAGTGACACAGAAATTGCTCACTGCAATTGAAACATTTTAACATTTTCTGTAGTAAAAGAAAATGGTGATTGTCAATGCATTGTGTATGTTGATTTAGCATGCAACACTAATTTGAGTAAGCGTCCCATCTTCCATAACACACACCTCAGATATGCAAAGGAAAAAATGATTAAATCTTGTCCAAAACTTTAAAAATGAAAGAAATGTCAAGGTGTATTCTTGAATTTGCAATTTAGTTCAGTGCTAGGCTTGATAAGCATCCTGAAAACCATCTTTCTTAAACGACTTACCTTCAGGGTGGAAAGTGTGCAGAGGTGGAAATTGTACATTTGAAATAGGGCGAATAAGACAAAGAAAGGTTTTAATGGTTAAAAGATAGATGACAACAGGCAACAAAAGAATGCACTAGGAGAGAGTATGCAGCCTCTGAAAGACAGTAAGGTTGAGACTTGATAGACAGAGAAAGATTAACAGAGACAGACAAGGAGGCAGAGCATCAATGCAGGTATTGTGTGACTCAAAGTGACGCTCTGAAGGCTTTACCTCATACAAACCCAGTCACCACAGTGGTGCTAAGAAGAGGGGAATCTGGTCCGACCCAAAGCTGTCTAGACAAGCAGGTTGCTGTAGGTCAGAGGAGCTGTAATCTAGCTGACCAATCAGCAGTCCAGAAGAGAATACAATCCTTCATAATGGACCTGAAGGAGGGCATTTACTCACACCAGCATTAATGCGTGGCAATA
The DNA here is from genome assembly GCA_032275025.1 of Enteromius treurensis. NCBI lineage: Eukaryota > Metazoa > Chordata > Actinopteri > Cypriniformes > Cyprinidae > Enteromius > Enteromius treurensis. The sequence goes on along the minus strand of JAUCMU010000097.1, from coordinate 12,796,889 downwards.
TATGTATGTGTTTTGTGTATGTGCGGTGATTCATTACATTACCCAGCTTAAATTATCATCGGTTAAATGGAAAAAAAAAAAAAAATTTGTCCTTAGCTTGACTCTTCCCAGTAACACAACTCTCATAGGGCTAAAGTTTAGGATTGGTATGTTTTTGTCTACATGCATATTTGTTGTAAAAGCACAAATCTTTGCTCTCCTTTCGTAAGCTCCTTTCATGTGCTGATTTTGCGTCTTGTGTGTTTTTTTTTTTTTTTGGTTGTTTTGTTCCGTTATATGAATTGCATTAGAAGGACTGTGTAGGCTACACAGATGTAGGCTACATCTGATCTTGCAACCTTATTGGACCTAATGAAGCAAAAGCCATTGTATAAAGAAAAAGTGTAATTTTATTTAAAGGCTTATTCTGCATCTCAATACAAATTGTGCAGTCAATGAAGATGTCTTGTCATCATTTCACAACATTTAAATAGAATATTTGCTCAGAGAGCATTCACTTGCACAGGAACTTTCAGACTGGAGTCTAGTGACTCCCAGGGGGCAACAAGGGAATGCTTTGGGGGTCTGTGGAAAGGTTTTGAGAAGATCCGTGTGGAAACCTGAAAATAATAAAAACAAGAAGATTAAAGTATTAAAATTAGATTAAAATTTAATTAAAGAATACATCTAACAGTACACCGCTGAATAGAAAAAAATAGTTTAATAGTATGTGGCGTAATAGAAACAAGTTATTAAAAATATTTGAAAAGTGAATAATTAATGTTGCTATTTCCTAAGGAACATACTGAAATATTATTTTTTATTTGCTGAATCACAACATCACTGTTAAAGTGGCTATTCACAGTAAGTGTGGATTTACTCCGAGGCTCTTGGCTTTTGCAGTTGTTTCTGACTGTACTGTTAATTTGCATGCTTGACCTTTTGAAGACATGAAAATGACATGAAAAAACATGCTTTTAGTGTAGTGTAGATTTAATGCTTATTTTGGACTTTTGATTTGTCCTGCGTCAAAGGAAGTCTCATCCGTTTCGTTTCCTTAGAGATACTAATTTGAGTGTTGTTCGTTTTCTCCCCCTGCCTGTCTGTCTTTCTCTCTCAGCCTCTGCTTGTCAGCCAAAGCTTTAGCACCCGTCCTCTCCAAGTCTTTGACAGTATCGCACACATATATATTCATGCTCATTAGGGTCGTGGTGAGGAAATGTGTAAAACCCAGATTGACAGTCGCAGGCCCTCATCCAAACAACTGTTTCTCCTGCAGCTCTAGTTACTACTGCCGTGCATGTTTTTTTAATTGAAATAAAAAGTGATTATAATTAGTTTAGTATATAATAGTTATAATAAGCCATGGTTCTAGAGATGTATTTGTGGCCAGTGGACCCTTTTTAAAGATTGTGATAACACATTCACTCAGTTATTGATATGATAAATGTAGCAAAATTAAAAAATTAATTCAGTTTTTCATTTCATTTACAATTTTACACTACGCTGTGTGTTATATTACCTAAATTAAAAATAGTTTTATCCAAATCCTATTTTAAATCCATATTTATACACTTTGTGTGGCCATCCTTATCACATAACTGAACCATCAATTCAAAGTCTTCAGGATGTTTTGAGAATTAGTTTTTTGTTAGACCCAGGTTTGGCCCTAAACTGTGCAGGAAAGTAAGATTTTGCATGTGTCTAACTGTTAATAAATGATACAAAACATTAATGTTACCACTTGGATTGCTGGTCTGCTCATAGTTTATCTGATGTTTTTTTGCAGATGTCTTCCATAATGGTCAGTGAGCCATTGAATTTGTGAATTCACCTTTGAAATCCTAAAAATCAATGTCTAACTCAACTGATGAGACTGTAAAAGACTGACAGTGAACTCTTGTTACTATTTATGTTAAGCACCATCTGCATGTGTGTGTTTGTGTGTGTCTGAGACAGGATGGGTTTGTGTGTGTGAGAGTGTATGCATATGGGTATATGTGTGTGGGTAGGTGCTTGTCTGCAGGGAGATTATGGTTAACTCAAGTGGGTGTACCGAGAGCAGAGCCAATTGATCTGTCTGCTGTTAACAAACCATCCACACACATACCGCCACACACAAACACTTACTCATGTGTATGCACTCAGAGCAGGAGTGGATATAGGCATAGTTAGACTGCTAGCTTAGAGAATGAGAAAGAGACGGGGTTGTATGTGTGTGTTTAGACTGCTGATACAGTAAGTTTGGGATAGAGAGAGTGTGTGTTGTTGGATTCATTTCATTGCAGAGAGTCTGTGGCATCTCATCTCACTAAGGTGAAGGTGGCAGCTGGCCAGTTCACACACTTATACAGCAAATGTGTGGGGCTCTTCCAAGAATCATGGGATGTGTCCTGCCCACTACTAGTGAAGTCATGAATTTGCATTTTTAATGGGAGATAAAATAACATTGGTGATGGAGACTACGGTGGTGTTTTGAGCAGAATTCCTTTAATCCCTTTATTTTGCCTGTTCTGTAGCGATCGCATGAATCAACGGCTAGTGTGAAATACTCTATGTTTTGAAGTCTAACCAAGGCTGTATTGATTAGATCAGAAATACAGTAAAAACAGCAAATATTCCTGAAATGCGGCATTTCTAGCAGCATTGTGTGTGTGGAATAAACATTCTGAAATTGTGGAGGAGAATCTTTTATGAATAGAAAGTTTAAAAGAATGTTTATTTCAAATAGAAATCTTTTGTAACATTATAATATTAAATGCATTTAACGCTTGATTAGTTTAATGCATTTCCTACTGACCCTCACAAACTATTGAATGGTAATGAATATATATAAATGTGGCCCACTATAAGCACCATTCTAGATGGCCTTAATATAAGATCATTAATACAACTGGATCATTCATTCACATACTCAAAGGTCTTTTTTCTATATTTTGGCCTTTCTAACTTAAGTCACACTCTGCTTGGCAATGCTTCTTTCACAGATCCATACAACATTCTCTATCACAACTTTTCCTTACACACACCTCGCAAAGTACATAAACAGACCCAAACACATGGAAACTACTCGCTGCTTGTCTTTTTCTTCACTAGCACATGCACACACATCTATCCTAGCCTCTGTTTCTTTTGAGTTTGCCTCATGTCTGTTCTCTCTATTGGCAATGACGGTATTGGTCTGTTAGAGAAGAGGAGGAAGCCACTTTCACCATGGAGAGACAATGTTGTGATCCAAATTAAAGTAAAAATGGTTAATAGTTTACTATAGTCAGCTGGAACCATTTCTCTTTTACTTCGAGACATTTTATTCCTCCTCCAAGTTTTCATGAGGAACGGGAAGTCACACTATGTGCTTATGTTTGTATGTATAAAAATGATCTATTCACTCTGTACTGTAGCGTATTAGTGGTGGAACATTCTCATAGGTGCACAGCTTCCTATAGTTTACAGGATGTTAAGCTTAGCTGAACTCACATTATTTGTTGTATGACTGTTTTAAATGTTTGTCCGTCTTACAGAATAAAATATCAGACAACAAATGTTTGGGCTTTGAATGTTTGGCTTGAAAGAAATTTATCAGTTCTGTTTTCAGTTTAACGCATTTAAAATTACAAATGAAAGTTAAAATGCATTTTCTGTAAATTAACAATGATTCTATTTGACTGGACAGGGACTTCAGTAACTTTTAAGATTTGATTAATTTTAGGAAATGCATTGTCCATATTTCTTGAATAACACAAATAGAAATTTTGTATACTAAAAGCTTGTGTGTATATATTAGGGGTGGGCATAGATTAATTTTTTTCAATCTAGATTAAAATGGCTAATTTGAATTCTGCCAAAGGCATTCAGAATATGTGTGCTACCTAAATAATGACTAAAAGTAAAGCCCTATTCGGACGGGTCTAGTTTTTCAGGGGGGTTTTCTCTCACAACCTCTCTGATAATTCTAGAGTCCGAATGCGATGTCGGTGATATTATTTTTGCACGCATCTCTACAAAACACAGCTCTGTAATAAACACGGAGGTGTCAGTCCGTCCGAAATGGTACATGAAGATCCCGGACGACAGGTGATAAGAATCAAAACTCACACGTACAGTAGTTTAGAAAACTAGTCCTGTCCGAATAGGGCTACAACGCAATGGCTAGGTATACATCCGCGCTAAACTATCAAGGTGAAAGTCGTCATAGCTTGTGTAGTATAGACCCAGCTCCCAACACAACTTTATGGAGAGATTATGTTAACGCCCCACCACTAGTTTTTACGCAAAACATCCAACGACAGTTACTGCCATCAAACATTTTCAAGGTGGTTTTATTTGCAGTAGATGAGTAACAACAAGCAACAGTCTGGAAAACTATGGTGATGTTTGGGAAGGCTGTGTGTTGACAGGCAGGTCTGTGATGTTTTCATCACACCCATGTCATTATATATGTATTTATAGAGGGTGATGGTCTGAGGGCTTGTATACTGCTTTTCAAATATAGGCTTGTCCACGTGTATAAGAGACAATAGGAGATTCAGTGCTCTGAAAAGGCTGACAGTTGGACTTGTACCTCGTTACTAAGAGGGAAGGGTTTAGTGAATGAACTTTATATAGTCACTTTAGGGGGGTGATTTTTCACCGAAAATGTCCAGATTGCTCCAAAATCTAAAGGAAAAATAGATTGTTATATATAAGGCTTTTTTTGCATGATTTCAAAAGTTATTTCAGATGATTTATATAAAAAAAAATTACAAAATTCTACATTTCAGGCACAAAAATAAATAAGTGTATGTATGTGTGTATATATATATATATATATTTATATATATAGTGCTTAATTGTTCAAGTAATTATTGAATTGTGATTGTCTGTATACAAAGTATTCCTTTTTTTTTTGCAGGCTTTGGGAGATAATACAATTTTGTAGGTTTAATGCATGAAGCTTAAATAATATGATTAAAAAATAATATACTTAATTTTTATTTAGCTAGTATTTTTGGTTGGGTAGTAAAAAAACAGACTTCTTTTAATAAGCTAGGTTTTAAAGCTTGAGGGGCTTCAATCAATCCCACCCCCACCCACTTTTTGTTGGTCCCACCCGTCTTTATTTCTGTCCTTTAGTATTTAATGATGCTCTCTGTGGTAACAGTATCAGATTGCAGGGTGGGGGGGATGTGAAAAGACTAGTTTGATGGCACTGACTACACAAAAGAGAACAGATGCCACAAATGGCATTTTTAAATGAGGGTTGGGGGGGTTGTCTTTTAGAAGCTTTTCACACTTTAAATGGATGAGCTTCAGTCAATCAGTAAACACCTTTGGTAAAAGCTCAGTAGTCGGGTGTAAAGTTGGAGCCAGTGTTTACTCATAATCTTAGCGGACGGGGGAATTAATTGTAAGTTTGCAGAAGTTCACGCCAGCTTTGTTTAGAATCTCCAAGGGGAATGTTTTTCAGGGAGGCCCATGGAAGGGAATGCTTTTTTTCCTTCCACTTCCTGTGCTTGAAAAGTTGAGTTTTGGGTTGTTGCTGATTTGTTTTTCAGGTTTACTAGTGTTGAATTCAATAAATCATCTCCCAAGTCAATGACGAGGTCAAATGGCTGCCATTAAACTTTTCATTGAACACATGGCTGAGGCCGGTCTAGATAGCTTGGCGCCCTTTAAACCTAGCGTTTTTAGCGGTAGCTGACACAATGCCCTTTTTAGGGAGCTCGGCATGGTAATCTAGGGTGATTAATGGAGTTTTAATCAGGCTCAGTTGACGTCGGCGCATGCATGTGCCTTGAGTTACGGCCTCCCATTTGGCAAGTATGATGACCATATCAAAGGCATCGGGTCAATAGAAACACCCCCGCTACTTTGATTCTTCGTTTGTCAGGAGAAATATATGGCGGCAATTAGCAAAATCTTCTAACCAAGTACCTGTTTATTATTTTAGAGGCCAAATATTCATTTCAAGTTTTACTTTGAAGCCTACCATTGTGTCTTTGCCACACTTTTAAAAGGCCATTTTTAAACATTTAAAGAACCTATTTTTACTATATAGAACCTTTTTGTTAATGAACCATTAATGCCAGTGTACAATCTTTCCATTGCACAAAAGGTTCTTTATAGTGTAAAATGTTATTTAGATGTTGGCTTTTTTTAAAAACTGTTCACTAAAAGGTTTTTCGGGGGAACCAAAAACTGTTCTTTTAAGGCTGCGAAAACCTTGTGTACCCTACATAGATTTATCTATATTGTCTCCTTTACAGTTGCTATGGCGAAAGTGATGTGTACCAATAAACAAAAAGACAAAAGCGCTTTAAATGGCACACTCTCTACACTCTCCCTTCCCCCAAAAGAGCTTGTTTCTAAATGAACAACAGGAAATTTGTCCTTGGGATCGGGAGCAATCTTGTTTGTCGAACTCTTTTGCATTATTTAACTGTCAGCATCACCTTGACAACATTTCACCCCCACGCCAACGATACAATCCAGCCGGTAGCAATCAATTCTTATTATATCAAGGTTTGCTGTCGCGGTGGAATGATTTTCCAAATAAATTATCAATGACCCGACGGCCTCGCACTTGTAAGTTCGCTTCGAATGTTAGCACGACATCTGGTGCGTATTATTAGCTTATTTCTCGTGAACGTTGCGGGTGTTAATGCGCTCGCGAGGTCTGTCAATCTTTGACAGAGCTTGGTGGTCCATCTTGATGGAGAAGTTTCAGTCGGACGACCCTCCAGGGTCCTATGATGACCCAATCGCTGGCGTCAGCTTGAAGTGCAGTCCATCTGTGCGATAGATCAGGGCTGATTCAATTAGCAATGGTCTTTGCTCTTCAGAATATCATCCGTGATAAAACGCTGTTTATTTGAATCGTAAGCTGTCAGTTGGATGTTTTATAGTCTTGTTTTGGTGCTGTTTCGCCCTTGCCGTTTTTTGTTTTTTTTCCCAGTGCTGTGTGAACTATCTGGTCGGGTGGTAACTCTAACCCTTGAATAGGAGGCATTTGATAGTAAAAATCTTGAAAGGCCAGAGGCAAGAATGTGAGGTTGGTGAGGGGCTGGCGTCTGCGTCTAGTTTGTCCAGCCCCACCCAAAGGAAACATTCCAAGTGGAATTAGAGTTTCTTTTCTTCAAATGGTGAGAATTCCCATTAGGGCCCTGTGCATAAAAAGAGAATGGAGGGAGTGTCTTGGTCGCAGCCACCCTATGAATTGTGACCGTTTCTAGTCCATTTCACCAAATGTAACAGAAGCAAGTAATGGAGGGGGGGGGGGGGGGTGGTAATCAACCAGAAAGTTATATATGGGGAAGGGAGGCCTGTTTTCTTATTTGTCCGTCCATTTCCTATCCCTCTTAACAAGTGTAGAATGTTTGTCCCCAACCCCCCTCAAAACCTGTCCCGACTCGCCAGAGGTTTTCACAGCCTTCGTTTTACCAAAAGCAGCTTAGGGCTTTATCATCACACAGTATCTATTTATCAGTATCACTAGAATGTGGAATTTCAAGCACACCTAGGAAGAAATCAAGTGGTAAAAAACACATACCTTCTCATAACCCAGCAGGGCTGAAAGTGACATCAACAGAAGCTCGAAGTATATTTTGGGCTATCAATGACGTTGTTATTTTATCTTATGTTTTTTTTTTATTTTATAAATTATATTGTTTTATTTTTTCGTTTGGTTTTTGTGTGCTCTTCATGGTTTGTTAAGTGTTTTCAAATAACTTTGGACTGTAGCAGTCGTCTGTCCAGTTTGACTACATTTAATGAATGTACAAAGGTAGACAAAGAATTATAAACAGGACAGATGTGATTATTCTCGAGCTTTGAATCTTGCAAGTCCCCAAATCGAATTCTTGAGAGATTGTTGACATTTAAAAAAAAAATAAAAATACAAACCTTAAATGAGGTACAAAAGCTGCCTGGGACAGGGGATCCGATCTGATCTTCCTTCAGTTCTTTACTTTCCAAACTTTCCGATACTGAGGCAAAGCCATGGTGGACTCAGATCTTCACACCTGTGTCCATTTGTTTGAAAGACAATCTGTTTTCTCATGTAGCACCCAGTCAGGACAAGGATAATGGATGTGAACTCTGCCTCAGGCCTTTGCAGGATGTTCAAGGATTTGGACAAGCAGTTACAGGCCCTGGCTTTGGGCCTTTTGTCTCTTTTTTGGTTCTTCTCAACTATGTGCCATTTGTATTGTTCAAAGGGTCATATCAACCAGTAAGGCCAAATAAAACTACTTTATACGAGAAGAAGAGAAAAAAGCCGCATACATAGTTGTGCAGGCTGCACTTTGCTGACTTTTTCCCACAGTGGACTTCTTATTGTGGGAGGCTGGACAGTCGCACACCTTAAAGGATCACTTAGCGTAGTACGGCACACAACCACGAATTGCTCTTAATGGATCCATTACAAATTCCCAGGGATGAAAGTCCCCAATCTACTCCCTCCCCCGCCTCTCCAACCTCCATTGCTCCTGGCACAGCAAGAAGCCAAATACGTGAGACTATGACTTTTGGCAGTGGAGACCCAATTATTTGATTTGGATTAAAGATCCAGGCCATCCCCCACGGTGCAGTTCAGTGCTGCTGTCTGTGGAGCAGCTGCGGAGTTGTTGAAAATCCAATGACCGCGTGGTGCTTGGACATAAATTCTATTGTGTAGAGGTCAGAGAAAGTTTCTTTGATCTATTTGTTTTTGTCTTTATGTATTATGGTTATTGCAAAATAGAGATCGGTGGACTGGCAAAATATTTATTTTATTTATTCAGGTCTTGGTTGTGTTTTAAATTTGTTCTTCTTGTTGGTTTTATTTTGCATTTTGGGAACTTGAGTGCCTTTTTTTTATTTTTTATCTGTCAGTTTTGGTGTTAAATGATTTTGATTTGTTTTTACCTTCAAAAACTGTTACTTATTTATTTATTTATTTATTCTATGCATTTTTGTTGGTTTCGCTTCCGTTTTAGTTTTATGTGGCTAACTAATAATTTTTGTTTGTTTGTTTTTAACCAAAACTTTTAGATCAATTGTTTGATTTGGAATTTTTGCAGTGTTAGATTTACACTAAATACATGAGATGCATTAAACCACAATTGCTCCCGACAATGCTGAAAGAGCTGAAAGTGTGGTCCGCTGCACCATCATTTTATTTGTGCCGTCCTTATATGTTTGCACCACAGAGTTACAGTATTGCAGAATCTTTACATACAGTCATACTGCCCAACCCTGCTCTAAAAGAATCCTTTAAGAAGAAATCAAACAACCCAAGTGTCTCCACTGAATAGTGACTCACACTAAAGTCGAAACTGCTCCAAACAGCATGATCTCCAACTTATCAAAATGCAATTACCACCCATTCCTATCAGCATACTGGTATATTTGCATTTACACCCAAAGAGGTCTGCGTGATAGGGGAGGTAACTGTTTCATCTCGGGTGAACAATCCCATCTAGGTGTTGATAGCACTTTGGGAAGCCCACCCTGTTATAGCATTACTGCCTGTTGACTTAACGTCTCTGGTTTCTCAATGCAAGACTGTATTCACTTAAGAAGATCTCTGTTTGGGTTCTTTTGTTAGGATATCACTTATCTAGTAGACTAATGCTGTGGTTTCCACCCATATTCAGAACTCGCTGAATTCTTTTTCATGAGCTACACTCAAAGAAATAAAGGTTCTTTATTGGCTGGCGAAGATTCCATAAAGAACCTTCAACATCTATGGAACCCTTTCTTTGCACAAAAGGTACATTACAGTGGAAAATGGTTCTTTTAATTCTTTAGAATGTTCATAGTACGTTTAAGAATTTCAACTCCAAAAATAGTTCTGTGGTATCACTTCCATTCACTTTAAGAGTGTATAGTCATTTTTATTTCCGTCCTTTCAGCCTAAGTCTTTATTTGCCACATTCAGATGAGACAAACACCGCACAAGCCATGTGTGTGTTCCTCCCACCCAAGTAATTATTTGCTATGGTCAGCTAGGGCAGTGGCTTCTGTCGAATTAATATGGGGGAAGGGGCTTTCATTTCCTTCGGGTGACCCAGATGGTCATCTGCTTCCTCTTCTCAGCTAATTTGGCCACTAGCCAATCAGTTCTCCCTTAATATGATTAGTAAGTCCAAAGCCTGACTTGTAAGCCTGATAACAGCTTGCACTGTTCTTGTAAATGTCTTCGATGTAGGATAATGTTGTGCTTTCGGCTCGCGTGACGCCGCCGTTCGGATTGCCGGGTGCACCGAACAAGTCTGAGATTTCTCGTAATCCTTTTATAATGGAATTCAATACACAAGTGCTTGTTGCTTTGAGATTCCCTCAAGGTTATACAGTAGACGGTCATTCGCTTGACACATCACAATGCCCCACAGCATGGATGCCCACCGCAGTTGATTCCCTGCCGGGTTCCCGCTCCCAGGCCCAGCTGGTGTGTGTTTGCTGTAAACGTGAAGAGGGCCTGGCTGTAGAGCGTGCTCTTACCCAGCTGTGCTTCACTTAGCATATTAAAGAGCTGGGCGGTGGATGAGTCCTATAAACTGCTTTATTGCCACTCTGCCTTTTCCTTTCAGACTTTGTGTAAATGAATACTGGAGCCGCTGTGGATAACTTGTAATCAAGCACAGGGCATGTGCACAGGGGGACTATTAGATTTTATAACTGTTTTGTGGTCGCGGCCTCTGGGTAACAAGGGTGACGCAGTGCTAAAATCATTGCCTTCAAGCTTATGTGCTGAAAACATTGCATCTTAATACTAGAGATATACGAATGTATCCTGATAATTTTTGCATGCTTGTTTCCTCTTTTTACCTTTTAGATTGTCTAAAACTCACTTAAAGTTTCTTTGGTTTTGTTTGTGTTATTTTTTTAATTGCTATATAAATAAAGGTGACTAACAGATAAGATATATATATATATATATATATATATATATATATATATATATAAACTATTT
>JAUCMU010000097.1:12767263-12785877 GCA_032275025.1 Enteromius treurensis | reverse complement strand
AAATATCAAGGTGAAAGTCATCATAGCTTGCGTAGTATAGACCCAGCTCCCAACACAACTTTGTGAATAGATTAACGCCGATATTTCTTTTATCGCGCGATAAGAGTCTTGTGTATATATATATATATATATATATATTCCATGCTCCTCTGAATCTTTACGAAAATCTTCACCAGTTTGAAATAAGCAACGATAAATTAACCACACATTAAGGATTGAAGCATTCATTTCAGAATCAGCCTTTAAAAAATCCATATCCTTTTACCACTAATCCACAAATTTGAAAAAGGTACATAGTCCAAGTCTTTTTACAGACCTGGTCACACACCAGGTACTTTATAAAATGTGACAACATGACTTCATAACAGCATAATAATAAGAAATTACACATTTCCCTGAATTCTCAAGCACTGCTGTGTCTGTAGAAATTTATAGTTTGAAAGTACTGTATAGTGTGACCGTGGCTTTAGACTCGTTGTCTTGTGTGAGAGCTTACAGTGACTTTCACAGGGAGGAATGTTTGCAGTGTGAGCGCTGTGTGTTCTGCGTTTGCAGTGTGCTGATTGTGTGTGTGGTGCTTCTCACTGGAGTGTAGTCCGTTCACATGCTGCACTACATCTTTGATTGTGAACCCGTCTGGCCTTTTTGTGCATTTAGACAGATGTGTGCGACTGTGTGTGGGTCTCTGGAATATGTGTAACTGCACATTTAGCAATAATAGCAGTAAAAAAAAAAGCAGAAATAGAGTATTTTGATGTTTCTTAAACATGGCTGGCAGTGAAAGTGCAGTGATAAAAAAAAAAGAAATTGAGAACTCCAGGTAAAAAAAATAAGGTCTAAATCCCATGGGACCTGTTCATTGATGTTTTTATACAGAAAGTAGAAGAAACATAGACAGACAGAAAGAAAGAAAGAAAGAAGAGCAATTCTGAAAGTAAAAAGAATAAAGATATTTAAGTGATGATCAGTTTCTAGTGACGCTATTATCATGACTGTCCTTTTGATATTTCGTGCGTATGTGTGTGTGTGCATATCTGAATCTTTTCCCACTGTCTCCTTTCTCTAGACTAAACTGAACGTGGTTTGGTGCCTCTGTGACTATGTTATCCTCTGGTATGCTGTTTGTTTTAACTTTGAGACTAAGAGTATGAGACTGCCACTGTAGGTAATGGCATACAGTAGGCTGGCACCAGTGTCCTCTAATTTGAAGACAGCACTACCTTGAGATTGAATCCAGTCAGAATTCAGATATTAAAAAAAAGAAGCAAAACATAAACCCAATTTCTATGGCACAAAAGAAATTAGCAAACCAGCTTTCTGGCCTAACCGGGTAGTTCAGGAGTATTAGAAAGAATGAATTCTGAGATTTTTAAGATTTTTAAGAAGAAGTCTCATATACTCATGGCTGCATTTTTTTGCAGTAAAAATGGTAATGTTGTGAAATTTTATTATATAGTATTATATAATAATTATTATTATATAAGTTTTTAAATAAAATGTCAGTTATAATGGCAAATTTGATGGCAAAGCTTTTTTTTTCAGCAGCCATCACTCCAGTGTCTTCAGTGTCACGTGATCCTCATAAACATTTCCTCTTATTATCTTTAGTTATTTTTTATTATTACAACTTTTGAATATTTGTTTGTATAATTCTATCTTTTTTTTCATTTATTTCACTGATCTTCTGCTATAGCCATATCTATATATTTTATAAGGTCATTGATTGTATGTATGAGCCCTTAAAAGTGTTTTAAAAAAATAATTTTAAGATGCCTAACCAAGTGTCTCTGTCTGTTTTTCTTTTTTCAGATTGTTAATGTGCTCCTGTGTTTGGACCCGTGGCAACCTGTCCTTCCTGCGTGAGTGTGTTTGACACCTGATGTGTCCTGAAAAACGGGTGCGATTGCCCACATCCCTCAGCAGTGGAAACCTCATTAAAACATTTACTCTCATTAGTTGCCATTGGTTCAGTCAAAATATAACTTGTGCCAAAAGACTATCTGTCAATTTCTCCAGAGATCACTGAGATGGACGTGTCCTTCGGCTGCTTATGAAGGGCCACTGCGACTCTGACTGCCAACCATGAGTCAACAAAATTCCTTTTTCCTCTACCACATACTTTAAATTATTGTAAGAGAGATGTTAAATAGTATAATGATAGATCAAAAATATATAGCAGACATAATATTACTGAGAATATATCTATCTATGTATATATACAACTTTTTTTTATAAAAGTGCCTCATTTTTGATTGTAGCCATTTTTACACAGGTCTCAATGCTTCTTCTTTTTTTTCATTTCCCATTCCTTTGTGTTCGCTATGCTGAACAAAGCCGAAAGATAGTTACAAATAAGTGAAGGGATGAAAAGCTATTGGATGGATGGAAGAGCTTTATTTGGTATGGTTTGTGTAATCAGATTGCCTTACTGTGCTGTATTTGCGTGTGTGTGTGTGTAATCAGTCATCAAAGCCTCAGCCATGCTGTGCCTCAGTTAGCTAAAAAAGATCTGGACACACACACAGTAAGATCAATATACAGTATTGCTGTGTTATTAAAACGTTAGTAAATTCATCTACAGTACTTCTAAACAGATAAACACTTACACACATAAAATTATCCACCATTTCTTTTATTAATGGCATCAAATGGCTGGGAGCACAAAATCAGATGACTGATGGGTGTCCAATCAATATAATAGGAACTTGTGTGTGTGTCCGTCCATGGACTTTTTTCTTTAGTTATATAACCAGGGTGGTATATTAGTAATTCCCATTCCCAGGTTACTTAGTTGATACACTCACATTCAGATATACAACTGTGCCTCCCTCGAATACAGCTGTTATCACAGACTCAACTGATATTTAAATTGAACACATCCACTTAGCCAGACACTGGATATCCATTTAATTTCTCCGTCTGACCTGTTGACGATATTCTGACTGGTTTTGACATTCCTGCAACTTACTTTTTTACACAGACACACACCTCACTTTTCCTGTAGTAGAAAATGTGCTCTAGTTTCCTCGATTTTTGCTTATTTTGTTGAGTATTGCAATTTAAAGATGAGAGTTACAAGAGAACAGGGTCTTTTTATGCCATCCGGACAGTTGTGCCTGTCTTTGCCGAAACATAGCATGTTGTTATTTTTTTATTGATTTTTTAGTATATATATATATATATATATATATATATATATATGTTAAACACGTTTTGACTTTTAAGATTCATTTTGTTGGCTTCTGCAATTTTATAAATTGATCTAGAGTTTGTTTTGTGTAGTGTATGTAACTTGCAAAAACAATATGTAGAAAGGAACCTGTTTTAGTGCCAAATTCCTTACTCACACACTATCATCAAACATGCGTTGATGCGTAAATCTCATAACACTGAAACATGCTTTTTAATACCAGATTTTTAGTAACTAATATTTTTCTCTTTTGCCAGCACAATCTGCAAATTTTCTATCACCTATTTTGTCAATTCATATCTCACATATTACAACAGCTGCCTTCAGTTACCAAGAATCAACATGAAGCCTTATAGTGCTTATACGAATGCCTTTTCTATCATGTAAAAATAAAACTCTTCTTAGGTTATGCATATTGAATACAGGTTCATTGTAAAAACATACAACATTCAATGCAGTGTTTCTAAGTGTTTAATAGAGGTGACATTTGCTTACAGTGTTTATACCCATCATCCACATCACTTATACAGTGATTGTTAGTGGTTACAGATAACATGCATACCTCCCACCAAATCGTTCACATGCTTCATAATCTGATTAAAACTAACAGAACAACAACAGGTGGTGATTATAATGTGGGGTGGGATTTATAATGTCCCCTTAAGAGTTTTAACCTCTGTTTACTTCTCATCCTTTGCAGGACATATGCCTTTTTTAATCCACTTCATAGATTACAAAACCATCAAATTGTGTTGGTGGGTGTGTGTGTGTGTGTGTGTGTTTGTTTGCCTGTTGCTGTCAAAGCGCGTTTGGCTATTCTGTTTTACTCCACGTGTCTTTTTTCTATATTTTGATTGCCTTATTGTCTGTATTTGCTCTTATTTAATTCATGGCAGCTGTAAAAGATGCTTTTTATTCTAGAACAGTGGGAATTATGTTTGAAGATTCTGCAGTGGGATTTTTCTTTCTTCTGAATGACAGTTTTATAGAGTCTGGTTTGGTGTATAAAATCGTATGTCCCCAGACTTTCTTTCCAGAAAACATTAATATGGTATTAAATGATGTAGAAATACAGCCAAGGTCATATGTATACTATAGGTATATGGACTATCTATGTATAGTCCAGAAAAAAGATACAAAAAAAGAAAAATAAATCCTTTATTGTCTTTAAGTACCTGCAGTTGTTGGGAAAAAGGGTCTGATATGCACAATCAGGGGTTTGTGTAAAGTTAAAACTTGATCTGTTCTTCTGTATATCTAATTCTATGAAAAGTCAATGACAATTGTGTATAAAGGGGTTTTAATAAGAGAGTTAATGGGCTGTGGGCTGCTGTATAGTTCTGTGAATAATGGGAAATATGGGCTCGGGTGGGCAATGGGAGACTGTATGGTAAGGATATAGTAGAAATGTCTGTTGAGTTCAGAAATTCCTCAATGATTATTGCCTGTGATTAAGACAATGTCACTCCAATTTATGAAAAAAAGTATGAGAGAACTGAAATAAGTGTCTGGTGTCTTTTTTTAAACATAAATTTGCCGTCCATGTTGGAAAGGTGTGTGTGCGCCCGCCTGCATGTGTTTGTGTGACTGAAGTCTAGACAGACAGTCGCCTCTGAAATGACTTCCAAGGATAAACCACCTGCCAAGACGCATGACCGTAACAGACATGAGTGTGAAAGAAAACGCGCGTGTCGACGTACAGCCTGGTCCCCATTTCCGAGATTCTGAGGCGGCCATTACCCCTTGAAAAAAACAACATCACATCCCTCGCAAGGGAAGACAGGAGCGTTCTCAAACGCTCAGTGTGTCTCTGTGCGCCAAAGCAGGTCCTCTGAGGACATCGTGTGGTTAGTATGGGGTAATACATCAGCAACAGCTACTGTTTTTGACTGGCATTTTGACTTTATTGCCAGATAATTCTCTTATCGATAAAAAATGTTCCACTTATTCCTGAATCCTTTAGCTAGAGCTGTTCTCAATCTAATACAGAAGGCAGAAGTGGAGTTTTGTTCCAGAATGACGCAATGTGGCTAAACAAATAGACTAATATATGCTTTATATGCAGTCACCTCAAAATGCTAACATGACTGATGTAAATGCTATTTCAAATGTGTTTAAATTATTAGTGTCATATGGCCAGCTCTTTATTTGTGAAGCACCTTATAACAACTGCACAATCCAGTCAGGCACATAATGGAACAAAATGGTTTTATGGCACATATACATGACTGTGTTTCCAGGCTACACTCCTCGTCCTTATCATTTGAAGATCCAATTATATCATTGGTCTTGGGTTCAGCTGGCAACACTGGACATCTACTTTTCTAACTTTCTAAATGATTTTAGCACAGTCCTCCACAAATCTCAACATCAAGTGAATTAACAAAGCAGTTTATAGCTCTGCTTTCCAAATTTAACTGCACTTTTTATCCTAGGCTAAGATTATGTAATGGTTAGGGAAAATAATCCTGATCTTTTATAGAGTTTACTTAGGCTGATGCGTGTTGACAGATCACTAATTAACTTTAAAAAGTGGTTTAACAAAGGTGTAATTTTTGTTTTAGATTTGTTAAAAAGGATGGTAACTTCTATTCCTATCCCAAACTTTCTGAATTCTTTGAAGTGGATACTTCAATAAGAGTGTATGAATGGGTTAGTATTAATTTTATTTCACCTAAACTGTTAAATTTGGTTAGTGCAATTTTTACAGATCTTTAAAGTGTGAAATGCCCCAAACTTTTTATTGGGGGTCTTGAGCTTTGTAATATTAAATGTACATTTCTGGATTAGAAAACCCCTTATTAAGAGGTTTAGTTGTTATCCTAAAGCATTTTATAAGTGAAAACTGAATTACTCTTTTCTTTAAAAGTAATTATTAACAAAATAAGAAATCCACTATAAAATTCTTCATGTACTATTCCTGTCATTCTTTACTCTCAAAATTTAAGTTGGACGTCTTTCACAATGCACATTCTTTAGCTAATTCTTATTGTAAAAAAAAAAATAACAACACACTTATTATTTGAGTTAATCTTGCAAAGGTTTCATGGAAATAACTGTCTTGGCTTGTTTTCTTTTTTTAGTTTGAAATAATTAATGCAATATTTTTCATTTAGCCATCAGGATTAAAGGAGCTGGATGATTTGTTACAATAAGACACTGTGCTGAGATAAAGTGCTTCCGTCACACACAAGCCAGTACATAATGCTAGTCAGTTTCTAATAGTCTTTAGCCAATTTATTGTTTGTGACTACTGCAAATTTTCCTTCGATTTTCTTACAGATTAATACATATATGTAGGCCAGTTTGTGTTGTCTACAGTTTCTCCGTTTTATAAAATTTAGGGCAAAGCAAGTGCCGTTTTGTGCGTCTAGCGCCACCTGCTGTTATGTGTTTTCATTAACATTCTCTGGACTACAATAAGTTTGATGTTGTCCCAACATATGCACAGAAGTATTTTTTTTAATTTCATGATTAACAGTAATAGTATATAGTCGTATGTATTTGTCAGCTCTCTTTCCATGCTACGTCAGTTTTGATATGTGACGTAGGTTTAAATACTGCTTTCACTTTCACATTCTGCTAACCCGGACGTATTTTGGCCTTAATGCTGGTCAAATATCAGTTTCGCCCTTCTAGATTTTCATAAAAAAATTAATTTAACAAGGTAAGAGGAATGTAACACGGTTTGAAGATAACTTGATCTTCTGCATACAAACAGGTAACGTTGAGGGTGCGGTCCAAATCGGTTGTCTCAGGCTCTTTTAAAAGCTTGTAACTGTTTTTAAAAAATAATACATTTATTTACGTAACGTTTCTCTCTCATGTTCTTTTTACAGCGAACATTTTCGTTCCTCTACTTCAGCAAATTACAATGCCAACGAGTAAGTCAGACATGATTACATTACAATATGTAATAGATCTAACGTTCGTGCTATCACAGTTGCTATTTTAACCTAACGAATGTAAAATTGACATCTCAGACAATCGATCAATCTGTTAATCTGAGCTGTATGACTTGCTTTCGCCTGCCTCAAGACAAAGTAGTGGGCTAATATAGGTTTAGATCATCCTAAAAGTCAGTAAATAATGACTTATTCATTCTGTGTAATAGCAAGCAGGCTGGTTTAATAATGTCTAAAATTGCCTTGCAATTTAACACAGCAGTTAAATGGTTTAATTGAAAATAGCATTTAGATTATAGAGCATGTCAATAGTGTCAAAAACTATCAGAGATTTATTTTCTGTCATAAAACATTTTTGTAAGTTTAATACATTTATTTTCTCATTTATAATAATATTTCAAAGATGTTTCAAGCCTTTAAACTTAATATAAACCTTTGAAGAGGTTTCAGTGTTTCTTACCTGACTATATGCTTTTTCTTTTCAGTTTTCTATTCCATCAAAGCACCTGAAAGTGTCAAAGACATTTCTGAAACATTCAAGAAAAAGCTTAAGCCTAAGAAAATAATGGGAGTAAATTTGAGGTTAAAAAATGCAGAAAAAAAAGGAAAGGTCAGTGATGTTGTCCTATTTTTCTTCCCAGTTGTTTCTCGCACTGGAACTGATATTGATGCTGCTATCAATAACATTCAAGGTAATAAATGCTTATCATTCCCAATAAAAAAACAAACAAACTCTGAAATATGTAATATGTTACATGTACTGGGTAAGTGACAATCATTTTTTCTTTCTTAGATCTAAATGATAAGCCAGTCATTTTAGTGGTTCTTCATCACACATTTGACCCTGAGGCTGTTGTGTCAGACAGCAGTAAATTTGTGCAAAGGGCAAATACATGTACAGTGGACTGCCTGTTCCATGAGGACAACGGATTACTAAAATGTAACATAAACAAAAAAGCTGTCAAAAATGCTAAAAGATTCTTGGTATGTTACCATTTCATCACTATGTTTTTTTTAAGTGTATAATATCTTACTCATGTGCATGCGTACATGTAGTGTGTGTGTGTGTGTGTGTGTGTGTGTGTGCGGGTTTATGTGGTTTATGAGGACACAAATTTGTATAATGAGATGGGTATGACATAGGTATTATAATATGTAGGTGTTTTATGAGGACATTTTCAGTGTCCCCGTTATTCAAAAGACTTAAAAAACATACTAAATGGTGTTTTTTTTTGAAAATCTAAAAATGCACAGTTTCCGGTAAGGGGTAGGTTTAGGTGTAGGGTCAGTGTAGGACAATACCACATACAGTCTGTACAGTAGAAACACCGTTACGCCTATGGAGAATCCCCATAAATCACAAAAACCAACGTGTGTGTGTTAGAATTTGAGAAGTTTTAAGATTCAAAAACTTTCTAATAACAACCTTTATAATTTTTCTTACCAGAAATCTATCCGGAATAAAAGTAAGTTACTCAGTCAACTTATTATTATGCTTCATAATATCATAAAACCCATATCACACAAAACTGTTTTTGTGTTTACACTTAATTATCTACAGAAAAGGAAAAACAAAAAGGATCCCATCCAAATCCTGACCAACTTCAAGGTTAAATCCTGACAGATGCACTGGGAAGAGAAATGTAATTTCATCAAGTTTTAAAATGAAGTGTATGCATAATGATATCCAAATCTTGTTAAATCCTACAACAAAATGCAACTTTATACATTTTGCAAGCTCCTTTTGTCAAGTTCAAGTTATAGATGCTACAGAGGTGCTCCTATAGGAGTTGAACAAAATGTGATTGTTTTAGAAATAGTTTATATTTTTACCACAATTGGCTTTTAATACAGCTTCCAGCCTTCTTAGGATATAAAATCTAAATTGACTCTCCTTATCATTCACTTTTGATTTCCGCACGCAATTGTTCTTTGCTGATGAAGTCTTGCTATGCTTTGTGCAGTCCTGGTCATTCTTCAAACATCAAAAAG
Organism: Enteromius treurensis; assembly: GCA_032275025.1. Taxonomy (NCBI): domain Eukaryota; kingdom Metazoa; phylum Chordata; class Actinopteri; order Cypriniformes; family Cyprinidae; genus Enteromius; species Enteromius treurensis. Next base: position 12,776,790 of record JAUCMU010000097.1, on the reverse strand, counting down.
CTTTTACCCACAGCCAGTGTTGGGCAAGGTTATTTTTAAATGCATTACAATATAAACCCTAAATAATAGTTACTTTTTATGGAAAGTAATGTGTTACGGTACTTTCTAAATTGGGGCAGGGTTTGCTAATTTAGTCAATACATGGAAAACAAAGTAACTGCAGTTGCTATATTTAAAAAAGTAACTTCTAAATTAAAAAATATTGTGTTACTTCACTTTGTGCCTTTAAAAAGTAATCTGATTATGTAACTTGCGTTACTTATATTACTTTGTGAAACCCCTACTGAAGTTTGTACAGTATAGATCAATCCTTCTATCTACACAGACTACTTGTCTTGTGTAGGTTTGTGAGGATGCTGGAACCTGTACGTAGAATTATGGATCCAGTAGTGTTTTTTTTCTCTTAAAGATTGTCTATGTTCTTCTTGTAGCTTTCTGTCTGACAAAATGGCATAAATATTTCAAATAGAATAAGCTCAAACAAATGCTGTCTTGCATTATTCCTTTTATTAAATGTTAGTTTTTTTTATTACAAAGTTATTTTGTCTTAATGCCAAAATAATAACCAATTTACTTTTTTACATAGTTATGCATTTCTAAATTTAAGTAACTGAAGTAAAACATTGTGATAAAAAATCCTCATCTACACAAAGATTTATATATTCTGTAATGCATCTGTGTAATCTTGGTCATTGCCATCATCTTCTTTAACAGCAGAGAGAGAGGGACTATGGGGGTCTGGAACCTCATTAGAGCGTCCTCTACGAGTTAACATCTCCACAAGCTCTGTTGCATGTGTCTGCTCAGTTATAATCTTCAGGGTAAATCTGGGTGGGTTAACCACATGTGTGCCATCAAATGGAATAATCTCTATTTCTGCCATTTTCCTTGAGAAAAAAGAGATAGAGGTCAGGATACTGGAGAACTACAGTAATTTTCTGCATCTGGAACAACTAATTAAGATCTTTAGGAACACTACATAATTGCAAACCGATGTAGTGTATTAAGACTAGAACTGAACTTTGTTGTAAATTTGATCCCCAGGCACATGAACAAGCACTCTTAATGTACATGGTATATTGATATTGTGTTAATGGTAAACATGTCTGTGTGAGTACTTGTATATCTATCTTGGTGAGGACCGGTTTTAGTGTTGAAACATCAGAGTGAGAACAAATATGTGAAGTGAGGACATTTTAGCTGGTTTTCACTTTCTGAGACCCCTTTAAAGGCAGGTCTGAGGGTCAATACTTTGTTTAAAGGTCAGTTTATAATTCTATAAATATTATAGGTTTAGGATTAGGGTTTGGGTGAGGCACTTCTGATGGGTTGGTTTAGGAAGGAGTGTAGGGTAGGAGCTGCAGATAGCATTGTGTCAATATGTGACCATGGAACAATAGCCAAAAATACATTGCTTGGGTCAAAATTATAGAATTTTGCCAAAAGTCATTAGAATATTAAGCAAAAAATCATTTTCTGTTAAGATATTTTGTAAATTTTCTATCATAAATATATTAAAACTTAATTTTTGTAATATGCATAGCTAAGAACTTCATTTGGACAACTTTAAAAGGGATTTTGTTAGTTAGTTTGTTCCAGATTTTTAAACAGCTGTATCTTGACCAAATATTGTCCTATCCTAACACACTGTACATCAATGGAAAGCTTATTTAGATGATGTGTGAATCTCAATTTCAAAAAATGTACACTTATGGCTGGTTCTGTGGTCTAGAGTCGCCTATATGTCCTCACAAAAATAGCTATACAGAGTTGTGTGTGTATGTGTTTTAGTAGCCTACTCTGTGGGTCTCTGTGTGTGATGTCTTATGAGCCAACAGACAGCAAAGATGACCAGCAGGAGGAGCAACAACAACACCACGAACACAGTAAAAATATCGGAGAGAGAATCTCCTAAAGCCATCCCTACGAGGAGTAACACAAGCTTATTTAACATTAAACATCGCAAGAGCTCCGTATGAAACACCTGTCTACGGCAATGAAATATGAAACGATAACAACAGAAGATTTGTAGTTTGAGTAAGTGCAGGGATACGATCTAAAGTAATATGACTGCGTCTTTGATAGCCTAACTTACCTGAATAATGGCCTGTTCTGTAGGTCTGTCTTTTATGATCACTGCTCTGTCGAAGAATAGAAACACTGTGGCCATAATATAATTTTGATCAAAAATTAAAATGAGGATTTGTTGCTCTCCTGTAATTTGCAACAACGGTTAAAAAGTTCAACAGTTCAAAACATAACAGGAAGGGGCGTAGAGCCCGGGGAAATACGCGCCAAATCAAGACTTCACTTCTGTAAGGTGTTTGCATAAAGCAGGCAGTCTAGTTTCATTCAAATGTTTAAAATATTTATATACTCTAACATTCAGTCGGCCAAAGGCAGATGCATGGGATGACTATGAAATCGAAAACCAAGGGATTATAAGAAATGATCTGATTTTATTAAGATTCCACTTGAAACCAACTAAAACAAGACAATATATATATATTTTTTTAAATAAAATAATTTAAAAAGAAAACAACTTCTTCTGTAGGCTACCTTATGGAAACAATAGCCTATTATTCTGTCTAATAATATAGATACAAGTTTTGCCTTACAAAGATAAAGCATTAAACATTATATAAATAAAAACAAAAACAACAATGTGAATTTACAGTCTATATAGAAACTAAATGTACATGTAGGTCTAAAAAATTATATTTTAAAATAATAATAAAGACATAATACAATTTTTAAAAAGAGACAAAGCATCTATATTTGCTCTGAACAAAAGCTGAACTTTGTTCCAAGGAGCTATTTATATTACAGCTCAAATTCAAAATTCCTGACCATTGATGGCAATGCCTTATCTGGATCACTTTGAACTACTGGAGTTATGGGGAAAAGTGCTACAAGAGAATAATGTGGCAAAAGTAATGATGATTAAGACAAAGAAGCCAAACTAATTACATTTACAAAGGTAGAAACCCGTGCCCACTCTCCTCTCACACACCAATCCTTCTCCATGATCTATATCAGCCTTCATGATGCTACAGACATGATCTTCGTCGTCCTGAGGCACAACCGGAAAACATTTTTACAGAAATTTTCAAAATGATGCTCACAGAATTAGAAATGATATACATATAATTCATCAGAATGATGAATAAAAATGTTATTTATTTAAATTACTAAATTCCTGAGGAAAAGCAAAATATGAGTGAAAAGTTAAAAATGTCAGTATTATATTTTGTTACAGTTTAATTTAGTACTGTGTGTGAATTTTTTTTCTTCCTTTCTTTATATTTAAACCTAAGCACACAACCAAACCCTCAACCACACTTCCTGTTCCCATATGCACGTCTCTTAACTGTCCCCTGCCATTCTGTGTTTAACAGAATCCACTATATATGTTTATATATGTATAATATATATATTTGTGATGAATAACAACACAGAAATTATTCATTTCTGTCACTGTTTTGCCTCTGGCTTGCTTAGGTGGGACACATCATTTTCAGTAATATTTCAGTAACATTACTGAACTGACACTATTGGTTGAGAACTGAACAGAACTGGATGATTTACATCTGAACTCATAATCGAAGATAAATTGACATTAAACTGTCCTCAGATGAACAATGAGACTATTGTTTTTTGTTGTTGTTTGTTTTTTAGCAAACATTTAATCATTTTGCATCATTTAATCATTATTTTCCAGTTTATCTCTGTAAAGCTGCTCTAAAACAATATGTATATATATATATATATATATATATATATATATATATATATATATACACACACACACACTATACATGCATTTGAAAATGGGGGGAAACAATTCAAAGGCATTACCACTGATGGTGAAGCAGTGTCTCCAGATCCATCTAATGAGGCTTTTGAGACCAAAAGATTCTTTCCATTGGTTCTAGATATCAACCAGACCTGCCGTGTATACATATTCATTTAAAAAATATATGTTCGATTTCAAAAAGATTTATGAATTAAATTTTAACCATATATAGTAAACTTTATGTGCAAATTACTTTGAAAATCGAAATAACCAAATTATGAGGTAAAAATTACCCCACATTCAATGTATGAACCAATCAATTAAATGTGTAACCCAGTCTCATAATTACACATCATCTTCATAAACTCATCATCAGATGTGCATTTGCATTCTTCAGAAGCTAATAATATAATTACTTTTTAATTCTCACTTCTTACTTACTCTCACACACAATTTTCATGGCACAGTGCTTACTTTATTATTGCATGTTGCAATTTAAAAATATACACATTAAAATCATTGAAAAAATTTGGGTTTATTATTCCTGTACTGTTGGTATTTTTCTTATAAAAAATTTGTAAATCAATTCCTAAATAATAACAGTGCTTATGCAGAAAAAGAGAGGAAAGTGTATGAATAGCAGCTGCACCTTGTTATGATCAGTTAAAATGGCCAGCCTGGCATTTCTCTTAGAACAGAAGCTCTCAGCATCGCTGCAATCACTGTGCTCACTCCAGAACAAATAAAACACATTGTCACAGAGAAGCCACATTTCTGAAAGATAAGGAATGAATATTAAACAGGTTTTAGTTTGTAGTTTAAAGAAATTTTGTTTGTTTTTATAATCTAGAAACCATTAGAAACTTTTTGTTTCAGAGGAAAACCACAGCAAACCCATTTGAACACTTCCGTTTGTGGTTTAACTCTAAAGTTTATGCCAGGCTTAAGAACAATAACATGTTAACTTTGAAACTACAGAAATATAACAAATTGGTGACAAATTGGTTTCTTCTCATCGGTATATGTAAATAAATAAATAAATACAGTTTTTTCCTTTTGTTGGTTGTGTGTCTTTGTGGTGAAAATCTGAGAGGGGGGAGGTTAATATACATAAATGTTAAGTGAAACTACATGGATACTCATTACTGTCACAATCCATGTCTAAATCCATATTTAGATTATTATTTAGAGCATCAATACTTTTTATATACACAGGGGTGTGTGCTGAGCCCAATCCTCTACTCTCTTTTCACCCATGACTGCATACCTGTGCATGGCTCAAACTCCATAATCAAGTTTGCAGATGACACCACGGTGGTAGGCCTGATCAGCAACGATGATGAGACAGCCTACAGGGATGAGGTTCAGCATCTAGCAATGTGGTGTGCCGACAACAATCTTTCACTGAACACCCAGAAGACCAAAGAACTGATTGTAGACCACCGACGGACCAAGAAAGACCACACACACACTCCCATCTGCATTGATGGGGTAAAAGTGCAACGTGTGACCAGCTTCAAATTCCTTGGTGTTCACCTCTCTGAGGATCTTTCTTGGACAATAAATACCTCGACACTGGTCAAAAAGGCACAACAGCGCCTTTACTTCCTTAGGAAACTGAAGGAAGCACACCTGCCCACTCACATACTGCTGAACTTTTACCGCTGCACTGTTGAAAGTGTTCTAACGAACGGCATCACAGTGTGGTATGAGAACTGCACTGCTTCAGACCAGAAAGCCCTTCAGCGTTTAGTGAAAACTGCCAAATACATCATTGGTACTGAGCTCCCTTCAATCAAAGACATTTACCACAAACGCTGCCTAAAGAGAGAGAGAAACATCATCAAATACTCTTCTCGCCCCAACCATAAATTGTTCACTCTTCTCCCATCGGGGTGACGGTACAGGACACTTTGCTGTAGCACCAGTAGACTCAGAAACAGTTTCTTCCCCTCAGCTGTCAGGCTACTGAATTCCAATTTCAGGCGTTGAGCCCTACCCAAAGGTTCCTACCCAGTCTGTATCATTTGTATTTTTGCACATCATCTCGCACCTTTCTACCCCCTGAAAACATTTGCACTGTGGTCATGAGCCTCATACATATATGACCCTATGTTTAATTTTCGCTTCTTGCAGACAACAATGGTTAAAAACCCTAGGGCTTAAAAGTCTTCCGAGCTCTGAATTTCATTTCATTTTTAAGGACATCATTTGCTAACCACTTAGGAATGAAAGAAACAAAAGCAACTAGTATTGTTTCGTATTGTTGTGCGAATTGAGAAATCTTACACAGAAAGGTGTTTTTTTGTGTGTGTGTAAATGACAGTTTACATACTGTAAGAGCTCTTCCTCAAACTTCAGGTTTGAACTGAACTCTGTCAGTGGTGGGGTTCTTCGGTAGCTTTGAGGTGTGAATGAAGACACCTGAGGTGTTTCTGCTGTCGGTCAGTGACAATCATCCGGTGGTCAGCTGAAGCAATAAATGTGTTCCTCTGACCTTTAAATCGTTGGCAGCACCAACTATATGACATGGATCACATTATCAGGGGAAACGTCAGGATGCTATCCATACAAGAGAAGCAAAGTTGGACAAGTACAGGCCACCGAATGAGGCAATGTGTTTTCTTATTAGTCCGACAAACCTTGAGCCTTAAGCTGCCTTTTAAAGTTATTTACAGAAAGGAATCCAATTGTAAATTCAGAGGCTCCAGGGGCATATGTCAGCCGCAGCCGCAGTAACGCCACTGGGGCTGCTTCATATGAGACCGCTTCAGCATTGGTTACACGATCGGGTCCCGAGATGGGCATGGCACTGTGGCACACTTCGGATTGGCGTTTTCCCAGGGAGTTGGCGCCTTTTCAGCCTGTGGACAGACCTTGCTTTCCTTCGACCGATGCTGCTCCACAAGCCGGTGCTGGTCTGGTTGACTCTCATGTAACACTGCACCTCTACACTGACCGCACCCAGAGATTCAGACGCTCCGAGCAGCTCTTTGTCTGCTTTGGAGGCAGCAGAAAGGGAGTGCTGTCTCCAAACAAAGGCTGGCCCATTGGGTGGTGGATACCATCTCCCTGTCTTATTTATACCAGGGAGAGCCGTGCCCCCTAGGTCTGAGAGCTCACTCAACAAGGAGTGTTGCCTCCACCTCTGCGTTGGTGCACAGTGCCTCATTAGCAGATATCTGTAGAGCTTTGGGCTGGGCGACACCAAACACCTTCGCCAGGTTCTACAACCTCCACGAAGAGGCCGTGTCTTCCAGTGTCTTAAACCAGACAAGCAGGTAGCGGGAAGACCGGCTGGTGTTGGCTTGCTTGCTGCTAACGGTTCCCCGATGCCAAGGCGAACCTCTCCTCCTGCCCCGCAGTCGGACTCAGAGTGGAGTCAGTCCCAACTGTGCTCCTCTGGATTTCCTTCACCAGAGGTTGTGGCTTTGACATTCTCCACAGTCAGCCAGAAGGCTGTGTTTCCCTTCACTTATATCCATATCTTAATGATATAGTGCATTTCTTAAAAAAATTCCATGTAAAAAATGTTTTTTTCATGTCTCCGCCCCCCCAACCCATGCTTCAACTTTTTGTGTGAAATCGGAAAGATAGAAATCTGGCATCCCAAGGGGGCCCCTAAAACTTGGCCCTCGTTGGGAAGGTTACGTGCATACTCTCCTGCTGACACGCTTGCCCCGCCTGTCAGCACGGGTGTCTTCGCGTAACGCGGCCTCAGGGTCGATTTGGCTCCTCAGCGAAAGCCTGCATGTGCAAGTCTCTCAAGCGAGATCCCATGTGTAACCTGGGTTACGTTTGTAACCTAGGCGTTCTTGTACTTCATTCGTGTTTGTTTTCTATTGTCTGGATTACTCGTTGCCAATCTTCACCTGTTCCCGGATCTACGTTTTCGTCTTGCCCTTAGGACTCGGTTTACTAGTATGTTTGACCCTCACCTGTATTACGTTTACTCTCCTGTCTATACCTCCTATGATCCTGTTTGCCGGCACTCTGCCTTGTCTGCCTCAACTCTGAGCTAATAAACACTATTTTGCATTTGAACCCGAACGCTTCACGTCCCTCATTGTAACAGTGAGTATCTGTTAAAGTGTAATTTATTTCTGTGATGTTCAGCTGTATTTCCAGCACCATAACTCCAGTCTTCAGTCTCAAATGATCTTCAGAAATCATAATAATACACTGATTTACTGCTCAACAAACAGTTCTGATTATTATTATCAGTTTTAAAAACATTTTATTTGTGTGAAAACAGTGATGCATTGTATTTTTGAGGAGTCACAGATGAAGTTTCATAGAACAGCATTTATTTGAAATAGAAAACTTTTGAAACAACAACAAATATTCAGCTTTTTAAATAAATAAATAAAAACCACAAATATTGGAATCCTAATTTATTTAAACAAAAAATTCTATAATTTTAACAGTGGACATTCATTTTTTTTTGGCAATAATAATAATAATACTAAATAAATAAGTAATTGTACGCTTATCAATATCAGCTAGGAGTTTTTGACTGTGATAAAGTGATGAGGATAAAGACACTGTTTGCTTTCTATTAACAACATCAGACTTCTTGTGAACATCTTAATGGTTTGATTCTACATGACAAGTGTACCTAAGAATTTAGCGCTGAGCTCTGAACACCGTCTTTCATCTTTCACATTGATCTTTTATGCAATGTGAGCCTTCATCCATGTTCCTGCAATATATTTAACAAAGAGAAGTGATCTGCCTTTCAATTACTGAGCTATATTCAAACCAAATACTATGACTGAAAGTGAATATGTCTAGACAGTTTATTCAGAAATCCTGAGGTTGGCAAATATAAGTTTTGCATCTTGGTCGTTGTATGTTCTTTATGTAAGCTTAAAATAGATATCAAAGCCCATGTTTCATACAGTCAAACCAACATTTATTCAGACACCTTCAATCATTTCTAACATTTTCCACTATATGTTAATAATAAAATATGACAAGAACTTAACTTAAGAGTTAAACTGCGTTAAAAGAAAAGAATCTTAATAAAAATCAGATAAGTTTGATAGCAAGATATGTAATGGATTTAGCTGAATAGCTTTAAATATAAACATACAATTAGATAATACCAATTTAGCTCAACCAATTACCAAGCAATGCTTCATTTTCTTCAGTCTGTGGTGCAAAAAGGTCACATTAGCAATTAAAGAAAAACACTCCAGTTCAAAACATGGAGAGGTCATAGTGTCTGAATATTTTTAATCCACTGTATTAAGATTTTTTAGGCATAATATGTCACAGTTTACTTTATTCTGTTATAATTAAATTTATGAACTATAGTGTTCTGCAGTCACTAGAAAAAAATGATCAAACATTATATCTGGTGTAATTTGACTGTATGAAACCATCTGTTCTCAAGGTATAAACGTATCTTGGTGCACTTTTTAGTGAGACACTAACTATGTCCCAATAAGTACATATCAGTACAGTTTCCAAAATAAATGAACACTAGAAGCAGTAAAACTCAGACGCCTTTTATTCATTTCCACACAAATGTACAGAGTTGCAATTACAGTTTTTCTCAATCGCTTTCTTAAATTTTTTGAAACAGTCTTAACATTCTCTGTGTGCTGGAATTTCAGAACATGCAGCTGTTTTTTCACCATGACACCACAACACACACACACACACACACACACACACACACACACACACAAATATATATATATATATATATATATATATATATATA
>JAUCMU010000097.1:12733522-12744358 GCA_032275025.1 Enteromius treurensis | reverse complement strand
CTAATACCAACGCATTCCAAACGGTATATGAAGATCACGGACGACAGGTGATAAGGATCGAAGCTCACACGTACAGTGGTTTAGAAAACTAGTCCCGCCCGAATAAGTCTACAGTGTAACTCGGCTATACATCCGCGCTAAAGGTGAAAGTCACCATAGCTTGTAGTATAGACTCTAACCCAACTTTCTAAATAGATTAACGGCGATATTTTTTATCGCGCGATAAGAGTCTCGCGTTAACGCGCCGATAACGGCCCACCACTACATTGAATACATACCACTGAATGGTAGTGTAGAATGACATATGATGTGCTGTTCTTGATTTGATATCTGGTAGAGTTGATAAAATAGCCATTTAGAGTAGCTGGCTTTGCACAGTTTGAAATAAGGCCTAACCAGTCATATTTATGAATATAATGTGATCGTAAAATAATGTTTTAAATAAGTATTTTTGGCATAGTTTATAAGTAATGTATATTTTTTTGCATGTGATTTATTTTTGGCTTTCCAAAGTTGGAGATGGTAATGAGTCCACTTCAGAATCCTGCATCCTATCCCATTTTCAACAGTGGTCTGCCAACTACCACAACTTCTCCTCCTATAGTTCACCCACAACTCCACTCCTCAATCACACCACCACAAAGGGCCACACCACCACTTTCTGCCCCAACTTCTCAAACCACACCATACCTACCCGTCACGATAGGTCCACAATCGTCACACGTCCCAAACATTTATGCCCCCATGTCATCTCATGCACCTGGCCCTCAAATACCCTCTCTGCCTCAAACCTCATCCCATGCGCCTGTCACACCAGCCCCACAGGTCCTACCACAAACACATGTAGGCATTCCAGCTTCCTCAGCAAACGCCTTTGTTGTATTACCAAATAATCACGGAGCCAGTTTTCAACCCCAAGCTGCAGTGCACCTTCCCCAAACATTCATGCCATCAACGTCTGCACGTAACTCCTCCCCCAAGCCCCTTCCCACAAATCCTGCGCCAGCAGGAAAACTGGATAAGCTGCTGGAGAGACTGGGCTCACATTTCCCACAATGCACAAGGTACTCAAATGTTGTTTTAGTAGATTTTTTGTCTTCCTGTGACGCAGTTGTTGGTTGTGTGAAACTGATCTCTCTGTTTCTGTCTGCATTAGAGATCAGTTGACACGAGTTCTACAGCAAATCAAGAGTGAGCGTGGTACTATGGCTGGGATGTCGATTGACGAGCTTACTCAGCAGGTTGCATTGAGACTTGCACAGAACCAAAAACCGGTGTGTAATATAATAGTTATTATATCACTCGTACATGATGTGTTTTTAATTGTTCGTTTCATTGCCTGTATCATTTTTAACTTTATCGCTGTTGTAGCCTCCAGGGCCTATAGCACCTCCATCTGGAGCAAGAGTCTTTCCTTCTTCAGTTGGTCCAATTCAGCGTCCTGTAGCCCAGCCACCACATCCCATAAGGCCTCATTTCCAACCCCCTGTTGCTCAGGTCTTCCACACAAGACCTCCGCAGGTACAATTCAACTTTTACATTTCTTAAAACATATTTAACAAAATCCTCTGAACTATAAGGGAGTGTAAGGTAAACTGTGCTATTACTTTTTTTTTACTGAAGTTGTCCTCTAGAAAAAATTAGTCAAATTTAAAGTAATATGCCAAATTCAAGATATATGCTAGTATCTTAAATAAGACAAAAAGTGTTTAAAAAAAAAAGAGAACTATTTAATTCCATATTACAGGATATTGAGTCCTTTGTGAATATTGTAACACATACTCTTTAACAAAAATATTATTGCTGTTTTGTAATCTCCTTTATAAACCCTACTATTTTACAGTAAGGTAATACTATAATACTGCATATTATTTCCTTATGTATACTCCTAAACCAACCAGGTAAACCTGTATTGTTATTAATTATTTACATGTGTTAGAATACCTTTTAAATAATCAGGTATTTTGTTTATTTAAATATATACACTCTTTTTCTCTGTTTTTCTCAGTCCTCTACCCGGAAATTTTGTTTGATGTGTCAGAATCCTGTGGATGCTGGGAGCCAGTACAACACCAAGTGCTCCCATACTATGCACAAGGAAGTGAGTGTGTCACCTTCATAAAATACATTTAATACACATTATTTGACTCATCTGTTGTAATAACTGTTTTCCTTCTGCTTTCCTTTAGTGTGTTAGTGTTTGGCTCAAGACCAGCAAGGATTCTTGTCCTTTCTGCCCATCCAAGTGAGGTCTGGCTTCAGGAGAAAACTCACACTCATAGCGGAGTCTTTACCTGCAAAATATTAAGTGGAATGATCATATAAATAGTTATCAAGACACTTATAAATTAAGTTTTTGTAATTTTGTGGTAACTCTTATTAATATAAAACATATTGCTTCCTTCCTGGTCGGTTAATAATTATTATTATAAGGACAACATGTTGTTATACTAATTGATGCCACTTTCCAGATCAATGGAAATTCTCACAATATGAATAGTAGTTTTTTCAGTATTCAGTGTTAATCTGAAGATTATCAAACAAGCCTTTGAAGTATAATCCTCATTATGTATGCTTTTTATAAAGGTCATTTCGCATGAATACAAACTCAGAAACAAAGTAAAATGTTTCCTTCAGAACTTTTCCAAGTGATTCAAAACTGTTTTACTGGAAAGTGCTGCAGTTATATTATTTCTGTATTTTATTAAATTAAAGCTCAATAGAGAGGCCCTTATGTGCAGAGCTTTATACATTGAGTAAATGTTTTGTAATCACTGATAGTTATCCTTTTTTTAAATAAATGATATAAAATCTGTATTGGGATATTATACCATATTCTTTCAGAATGGAAGAAAACATTGGCACAAATAACTTTTTTTAAATGTTATTTTTTTATTTGTTTGCATTATTACATCAAAATTATTTAACTTGAACGTAATAAACATTCATAACACAATCTTTGCATCCTTTCATCACCATTTGCTGTTGTCTGAGGATCTGAGTGTACAAAGTCCTTGTGCACTTTTATGCCTGAATGGCTTTGGAGATGGTTTCATACACCTCTGCAAACCTGGCCCTGGCATTCTCCATGTAGGGCTCCACACGTGTCTGGAGGTCCTGGGTGTGTGGGGCAAGCTTTTCTCTGGCATCCTCGACAGCCTTCATCAGCTGTTCCTTGTATTCTTCAGCATAGGGGGTGGCCATGGTCTTCAGTTCCTCCAGACTCGCGGTCAGCTTAGTGCGTACGGCCTCAACCATCGGCACGAATTTAGACTTGGTCTCCTCAACGTTGGTCTCGAACTTCTGCCTCATCTCCTCCAGCAGGGGCTGCAGCTTGGCACGCAGCTGATCAGCATTTTCACGGTTTAGGTCGGCGTACTCCTTGAAGAGGGGCTCCAGCTTTTCACGGTACTCATCAATGTGCTTCTGCAGCACTCCGTACAGCTCAGCACGGTGGGGCTCCAGCTTGGAACGGAGGTCTTCGACGTCAGTCATGACGCGCTCACGCAGCTGCTTGGTGTTCTCCAGGAACTGGCTGGAGATGGACTCAGCGTAGGGAGTCAGAGTCTGGGAGGTGGACTGGGCATAATCTTGGAGCTTAGTCAGGCTCTCTGAAAGTTGCACCCTAAAGAGAAAGCAACATGAATATAGAAAACTCAAACATAAACCATTTCAGGCAAAATTCTGGCATCATAAATCACATTGTGCCAGATAAGAGCTGGCCACTCAACTGTTTCCTTTGGCTTGCTCAGATTCTTAATTAATATTAATACAGCAATATCAGTGTTTTAACTGCAATGCTAATATAGGATGATGATAACATTCAAAATGAATTTGAGCTGGTTAGTATCGCCAACTTTACATCATCCATGCTGTTATTAATCTATATTGAATGTTGCACTGACTTGAGCTATTTGCATTCTGTGGAGCTGCTCATAGCTGAATTACATTTCTTCATAATTTTCAACATTGACCGATTATCAAATGGAATTGAAACAACATTGAACTAAATTGCGCTGAAAAACAATGCCATTTTTTCTTTTTCTCTTTCTTTTAAAGCTGACATTAAATTAGTGTTTATTTGTTACATTTATAACATTTACACAATTTTTATTTTTAAATGTAGACCTACTTCGAAGCAATATCTGTTTTATATAAATATCTAGGACTTGATTTGAAATGATAAGATACATGATACACATTAGTGTGACACACTACTTCGCATAACTGTGAAGGGGGAAAAGGATTTGGGAGGAGTGAAAACCACCAACAGAAGATTGGGACGCAAAGGAGAAACAAGATATGAGTCTTACTTGTATTGCTCATAGTCAGTTCCATCCAAATTGTCCAAGGCCCTCTGAGCCTGCTCCTTGACCTGGGTCAGGTAAACCAAGGCTGCTGACTTGAAATGCTCCAGCTGAGAGGGAGCATCGGCCTGCAGGAAACTGGCCTGAGAACCTAAGAAAAGACAATAAAAGCTTCAGAAACCAAAAAGGAGTACAGTGAAGTCTATCTTTAAACTGACAAGAAACTGTCTGTCAATTAGCACCTTTAAAAAAAACAAAGCATCATTTAGGAAACGTAAAGTAAATTTCAATTACCGAAGAAAAAAAAGAAAATGCTACTTACCCACAGCCAAGAGGATGGTCAGTGCAAGAGCCACGAATTTCATGGTTAAGCTCTAAAACAGAAAACACTTATTATAAGGCTGTTCAAACAAGATCTACTTTGATATTCCCTCGATCTATTCCTCCTCTCCTGCCGGTTTGAGCTCTTACCTGAGTGGTGCTGCTCCGAATGTGCGAGGACGGACAGCAGAGGCAAGGGTCTTTTATGGGGCTGGAACAGTGCATGTGGAGTTGGAACCCTGTCCTCTTACACATCAGAGGTTCAAAGGTGGAAAAAAAAGTAATTGAATATTAACAATTTGCTAAATATTTACAAGTTCCAATTTGTGAGACAGAATGTGCACTGTTGCAATAAGAGATGCCTTTTAGATATCTGCAAACATGCCAATGCACATTCTTTCAGTCTCACAAAATGAAACATTTTTTCTGCTTGCATTATTTAAACTGCTATTTCTGAAGTCGTTTCAGTCGTTCAGATATTACTGTAATCTACATTAGTTAACTCCCTGTGAATCAAAATGCGACAACATGTAAACTTTACTAGATGTTTGCTTGCATTTAATCAGTGATTCTTGGGATAAATATTTATTAAGTATAGTAACATTCACTGTCTGATACAATTCAGCATTAGAACCCAGAAACTCTGAATTGTTTAATGTAAAAAAAAAAAAGTGCTGACATCCAGAAATTAAAGTAAGATAGAACATTCTATCACATTTTGGTGCTCTATATGACCAAATGTATTGGTTTGTGATTAAGCAGTTTGTTATTGAACACAATGCATTCACGTGATTACGTCTCGCTGTCATAACTGGTGATCGTGAAACTATGACAAGACTGCAAAGTTATCTCAGAACATTTAGCAACGTGTAGCAAACCTTGATCTCCTGCTCCAAATCCTATTTTATCAACTGCCAACCCAAGACATAACTAGTCAGGGGTCATTGATCAACTAGTTATCTTTGTCCCTTGATTTACTCAACGGTTATCATGCAAAAGTCTCTTGATTGGCTTATGCTGAGTAGCATTTTGACTGAAAGCTGAGAACATAAATTAAAAACAATGCTGATTTACTTAAATGTGAACCGGATGAAGAAAACTGTGCACTAAAACAAACTGTACTGGGAGTTTAAAATATGTAAGTGAATGTTGATGCAATCTCTTTAAGGACAAATAAGCCATTCTATTGTACAATCTAACAACATTTTCTTGTACTTGGCAAGACTTTAGACTTTACAGTCATCAAATGCGCAGTCAAACAGAGGGACAGTGCTGAGCACTGTTTATAGAGGACAAGGTTATCCAAGTCTGTATCATCAGAACAGAACTCCATATGAGCTTGTGTCATCATCATAATTTTACATTGCTCTGTAGTATTTGTGAACTAATTTCTAGTATGTAATACTTTATAGTACAAGATGGTGATGATGATAGGCCTAGTCAATGTTTTCAAATCAGTTAAAGGTTTATTCTTGTGTCTACTAACAGAACAAAATATTATTTTGGGGTAGAAAGGACCCACTCATTAAATGTTGTGACTGTTTGTTCACCTCTTAAAGAGTTTTCCATGTTGCGTTTCTTTATGAATGATTACAAATCAAACCGGCCTCAGACAACTTACAAAATTACCAAATTTTGCCATAATATATAAAAGTTTCTACGATATATTGTAGAAATTAATTTCCTGTAAAGCTGATTTGGATCACAAAAGGGGCTATACAAATAAACTTGAACTGAAAATCTGCTTGATTTCGCAGTAGGTCCTTTAGTTTGGTGTGTTATGTCTCCCTCTATAGGCTGGATCAGTTTTAGGCCTACTATGTATTTTCTGAAGCAGATTATTAGCGGAGTACAAGTCTCAAAATCATGAATGGTACAAAATGTATCTGCCGTTTTATAATGCACTATTATCTGGATATAGAAACTTTGAAGGCTTTATGTGTGCATCGTACAAATGCTATGAAGAAAACCTGATGTGAACATCCTATATAAACATCATCTGAAATAAAGCATACACACGAGGTTCGATCCCTGCTGATTTATTGGAATGCTTGGATCTGAAGCAAGTGGCAGTTGTGCCGCAGTAATTGTGCACGCTTTGCGAGCCATACAAATAGTTATAGATGGTTGATCTCTTGTACTCGACCACAAAAACATTCACATACACCAGCACCAGCTATGTAAGCACTTGGCACAGAGTACTGTACATTAATACTAACAGGTTATATATACATATACGCATACTCACGCACACAACGTCATATATCACTTCTTGCCCACTAGCTCTCCCATTCTCACTTATCTCTCTTTACATAATACTTTATACAGCGCATGGACACATACACAAAACAGGGATGCAAGTGAGATAAATATTAACACTGAAAACCTCATGGTTGTGCATTAGATGCTTAAGCAGAGGAGCTTTCTCACACTCAAACTCTCACACATAAGGTATGACATGGGTTGATGGTTTCCACTCCAGTCCATCATGTTGCGTTATTGGGGATATAAAAGGGCAAAAGAAAAAGAGGAGGTCTCGGATGCCTCTGTGCCAAAACACTTGAAATCGGGAGCAAGACATAAGTATTTCAAAGGCGTGATTTCTCTTGTGTGTCTGAATCATTCTGCTGTCATCATTACACTGTGAGTGTGACTGAGTGCATGTATGAAGGCACGGAGAAGCTGGCAGAGTAAGTGCTACTATTAAAGGTTGTTCAGACTGTGACAATAGGATTTTGAAGAGACTCTGGTCCCACCGCAAAGCAACATGTCCTAAGAAAAACTATTTCTCGCCACAAATATTTCTCATCTAGTCTTCTTTCTCTTATTGTTGTCTATTATGCATCTTAGATACATATACACGTTTTCTACGGGTCCACTGTCCTACATCCACTTTTGTTATTTTTGTACTTTTCTTTGTCTTGCTAAATAAAGTATTTTAAGTACATTATGAATAGCCAACATGTCTTGACCTTGCCCCTTCAGTGATTGTGGTGAACCTTCCTAGACCAGTGAGGCTCGCCTCTCCTGAGGCGTTTCCTCCAACAGTTGAAGCAGCAGCTCATGGAGAGACGTTGATATGGTCCTGTATGCACCGGCGGTCAGATGTAGGAAGTCGAACATGTCACGAGAGGAAATAGTCCCATCTGAGTGGACAAAACTACCTCCCACATCAAAAAAGTGAACAGGGCCGAGTCGAGGAAGAGTTGCACGGAGTAGATTATTCACTGCTGCATTTTTCTCTCTCAGGGGGTTTGGAAACTCTCCCCTTGGCAACAGGCCCTGAATGACAAGAATTATGACTAATCAGCATAGAACAAATAACTGAACTGCTCAGAGTTGATACTCTCTATACGTATTAAATTTCACATTTGCAGGTAACTCACCAAAACAATAATTTTGGACTTGGTGAGCTGAGACAGAAGTAACTGCGCAATGGCCAATATTCCTCCTGCAACTTGATCCGCAGTGTGCTCATGATTGTTAGTTCCTACCCATAAAACCACCACCTGCAGAAAAACAAACAAGGGTGCAATTCCAGTGTTGAACACAGGTTTCACTTCATATTGTTAAGGCTGTTAGAACAAATAAAAAAACAACGTTTTCTCACTCTGGGTCTGATGTTCTCCAGTTCTCCATTCTGTAGTCTCCACAGCACATTACTGGTTGTGTCTCCACCAATCCCAAAGTTCAGAGCATGGAGAGGTGAGAACAGTTCCCTCCACACCTGAAACCAGTAAGAACCAACTATGTACATTTATAGAAAACATATTAAACACTGATTATTATTATTAGAATAAAAATTGCAATAACAATATGTGCCATAACCGATGTTTATTTTATCACCCTACATTATAGTACATCCCTCATCATCATTTTTAAACTATTTATTTCTATTTTACCCATAGCACACCTGTACATACAATTTATTTATTTACATTTATTATTGTTTTTTTATTCTTCTTTGTGTTGTTGTTGTTGTCTCTGTGTCCTGGAAGCTGTGACACCAAAACAAATTCCTTATATGTGCAAACATACTTGGCAATAAAGCTCTCTCTGATTCTGTTTAATAACCTACAACAGACAAAACATATCAGCTGCACATTCGCCAAAGTGTAAGTAAAAAGAGTTATACTTTTTAAAATTGGAATGATAAAACTAGCTTTAAGTGCTATTACTGTAATACTATATACATTTAATACATATTAAAAGTATCTGACAACTGAATGCTATTTAATTAAGTATATTATTAGGGAAAAGTTTTAGTTGTTAGTATTTAAAGTTTCATATTTAGATTTCTATCACTGACTATAAAAATACATAAAAAAAAATAAATAAAAAATATATATATATATATATAAAACAAGTAAGCAATAAATAAGTATATAATTAATTTTGAATATAAAAATATTATGTTTCTGCTTGCAAACCACTGACTGCCAGTTTTTATTAGTTTGCGTATTGAGCACATTTCAACATTTTGTACACACACTTCTGCTTTTGTATTTATGGAAGCATCAATCATTGTTTCTCATTTGAATTCATTGCTTCCGTTACAATTATTCTCATATGCATTTGGATCAAATTCTCTTACTGAATAACTGGAATGTTATGGACTCACATGACTATTCTTGCATGAACCGAGATAGCACTCACCTCATACTGCTGCATTAACTGCACCATTGAGTCCCCCACAAACAGAACATCAGGCTCTGCATCCTTACACTCCTGCACAAACCGGTTATGCTGCAAAAAGCATAGGACATATCCAAGCATGTGACACACTGTATCCTTAACCAGAGCTAGGTGTTATAAAACAGAAAAAGATTAGCACAACTCTGCGCTGTTGCAAGCACATGCTTATACAGTATTCCTCAATGGTGCACACCTGTGACATCCAGCGTCCGTCTCCCTGCACGTCGATGACAGGCGCAGGTTCAGCAGCGGGATTCTCCTCAGCGCTCATTCTGAGTCTACAACACAAACACAACACCACTAATGAGCGGACGTGTTGACGTAATGGAAATGAAGAGCAATGTTTGACTAGTTCAGACTGTAGTGAGTGGAAATTCAACTGTCAATAGCAAAATGTAATTGACTGAAAGGGCGCACATATCATTCCGCACACATAAACGCTAGTTACGCCGCACAAAGAGCGCCTGTGTTTTGCTTTTAGTGTTGTGAGGATGAGGAAGATGGTGATGATGATTATGGACCCCGGATGAAGCCAACACACGGCAGCGGCTGTGCAGTACAGATTAACGCTTCATAATTTTCTTTAATGACTGTTGCTGTCAGGGATGGTCACAGTATTGTTTATCTGATGGCACAACGGAGAAGAATGTGTTAACAGCCGGGACAAAAGGAAACCTTTCCCGCACATCGCGACCATCTCTATGCACGTTTCCTTTTGACTAACCTGGCTACAGTGTTTGCAAATCCCGTCTGCGGTGAGTGAGCTGCTGGTGTGCAGCAGAGCAGGGCAGGGTTCCCTCGGTCACGTAACGTTACAGCAGCACCGCAGTCGACTGACGGACTGTCCGGTGGAAGATGCAGAGGAGTGTTTCTGCTGCCGCGCACCTCGACTTTGCTTTTTCCAGCTCCCCCTTGGAAAGCAATGCAACCTTCAGCTGACTCAGGCTACACAGTAATAATGGTGTTGGACGTTTCAATAATGAGGGTATATAGCGCGAGGTCTTTTCAAGAAATCACAGTAAATGTTTGGGTTATGTAAACCGAATAGCATCCAGCCAACCACCTCCCCACTTCCCTGCGCAACCGCCCTCGCACTTTCTGGAAGCCTCACTTCCGCCTCCAGCCATCGTCACGCACTTCCCATTCAGCGCCGTCCCGCCTCGTGAAGGCAAAATATATGCGAGATGAGGGATTGGAATAACTGTTATAATCGAACACGATTTAAAACATGGTTGCAGTCTGACTGATGATAGTTAGTACTGTAAAAAGTAAAAAGACTTCTAGTAGGCCATTTAACCATGGTATTTGTAGTAAAACTGTGATTATACAAATGGCAATCAGTAAGGTTACGCCAAAAAAACACGGTCGCTAACTGTTACACTTTTACTATAATAAAAAAAAAGGTTAATTTTCTTAAAGGGGTCATACAAACCCACTTTTCCACAAGCTAATATGATTATTTAGGGTCTTAATGGAAAGTTTGTAATATAGTTTGTTTTAAAATTTCTCAAAG
>JAUCMU010000097.1:12690896-12733422 GCA_032275025.1 Enteromius treurensis | reverse complement strand
CTCTCTATATATATATATATATATATATATATATATATATAAATTACACTAGTCATATGGACCGCTTTAACAGTATGTTTCTATTTATTTATTTGTTCTCCCCTTCTTTTTGGAGCTTGACAGTGCCACTGTCATATGGAAAGGACACTCAGCATAACAATATGCATGTGTGGGCAAGTAAACAAAAATTTTAGTTTTTTGGTTTCTTTTGTGCAGGGCTGCCTGATGTGGTCAAACAATCAAACTGCAAGCAATATGCAATACGATACGATGGAGAGACTGAAGAGCATGTGTCTTATACACTGGAACCAATAGGTTATTGACACACATCTGTAGTTTGTTTTGCATTGATATGGAATGCATTAATCACATTTGTTCACTGATGTCGCCACGCATTTCCTGTATTAATTTAAAACAGTGTTTGCTGATTGGATAGGGAGAAAAAGTTGTACGCTTTGTACAAGTCCGCTCATATCTGGCAATTAGGTAATGATTACAATTTTGATATTTTTTTGCAGGTTTGCTGCCTGCTTGCTCAGTGCAAACGCTGCAAAAAAAAAATAAAAATTGTCTGCTATCCCAGGATAATATGCATAGACGGCTCCAAGGATGACTTCCCGAAATGTGTAAACACTGTGGATCTTTGGCACTTTTATGCATTGCTTTGTTTGTTTGAGTGGTCTGAAGTGTCAACTTCTGGCTCAGCCAATGAAGCAAGTCAAAAAGTAAATTCGTCTTGGTGACGCTAATTGTTCAGAATTCTAAATTCTGGATTTGCTTTGTTAAATGAGGAAAATCAGTTGGATCTCAATCAGCTTTATTTTACTTTCTAACAGTATTTGCAGAACCACAAATTTCTGCTGAGTGGTATTTTTTTTAGAAGAACAGACTTGTTCAAATTGGATATTGGTCTGTTTACTGTAATAGAGGGCATAATGGCTGCTCCTCTCATTCCTTTGTTACTGTGTTATGAACTCTGATGTTTGGTTGGCCACAAATATGCAGCCCAGTAATAAATCTTTAGTGTGGTGTGTTTCGCTGCTGTACTGTACGAGAATGCAGTGGGAGAGTGTGTAATGTGAGTAAATGTATATTTATATCCAACAATATCGGTGGAAACCGAGGCATTTGTATTGTCGTGTTTGTGTGCGTGTGAATTTGAGTAAGATGGGTGTTTTTCAGAAATGGCAGCTTTGTCAGTTTGTTGACTACATCTTCAAAGCAGCTCTTTACATCTTTCATTCTCTTTTTGCCTCTTTATCTCTCCCTTTTCTTGCCATCTGTCCCCTTAATCATAACAGTTGAATCATTTGCTGCTGCTGAGCAAAGCTCCAATTGGGGTTGTGTGTTTTCAGAGCCTTTGTTTAATTCATTTGGTGTTTCGTCTTGTCAGACAGGAAACAGACTGATCTTCTGCCCATGCCGGAGATAGTGAGCTTTTAAATCACAGAGAACCAAATATTGTCTGGTTTTGGTCACATGTATGTGTGTTGTTAAATGTTTTGAATAGTAACTGCAAGTAGGAAAGTAAAGCTACTCTCTAATGTTCATTTACTGATATACCAGTATTTCACCACCATGGCCAAATACAATCCTACAACAAAAAAAGTCATTAAATACAGTATTTTGAGATTGGTATTAGAATGCGGATCGGGCCGTATTTTTCTGTCCGAGCCCGGCCCGTGTCCGACAGAGCAGTAACCGAGCCCGACAGGCATTAAAATATTTATGTCCGAGCCCGATCCCAGCCCGACACGTTAAAATATATTTTTTTCTCATACTAAGGACACATGCACTTTTTTGTGTGAAAAGCCCTCTTTTATTAAGCAACTGTAGAAAGGCGCTCAGAAATGTCAACAGATGAGAGCATCATGAGAGCGACCCGAACCCGAGCATCCTTTCTAAATATCTGTCCGAACCCATCCTCTACTTGGTATGGCATTCCAGACTGACTTTTAATAGGGCACGTGCAAAGAGGCAAAATGCATGTTTCATGTTTAAGTTGAGTTTTCCTTGTCAGCTGCATACAGTAATTAGCAACATAAAATTTCACAAACAAATGACTCTTTTAGAACCGTTTTTTTTTTTGTATGCTTCATGACTAAATGACTCTTTTGAGAATGAATGATTCAGCATGACTCACTGTTTGAATTAATCTGATAGATCCTTCTCTTCATTGGAATTGAAATCTAATCCAATCGAGAGCTTGTGAACACAAATTGAATTGGAAATTCGTATTGATACCCAGCCTTAAAATATATATCAGCTAATGTACCGTCATTTATTTGAATAAAAATTAAGCCCATTTCCCCTTCGCGGAGGACTGCCACTCTCAGTCATCATTCTGATGTGATCTGATAATATCTCGCCAACTTTTGATTCGAGTCAAGCTATCACCACCATATCCATGACACATTTATAGTGATCAGCTTGAATTGGAGATTAATGCTTTTTTGTAGTTTATTTTATTATTTGCATGTTGGAATGATGATATAATGCTTTTTTTTCTCCCGTGGGACGTAACATGAAATAGAGCAATAATAGATGAAAAGACAGAGGGAAATGAATCCAACACTAACAGCAGTATCAAAGCAGGAACACATGCTTTGATCAGCTTCAACACTGAAATCTGCAGACCGAAGAGCAAGTAGGTCATCAGAAGGTTGTCGTGTGTTTCCGTTTTTGTTCTTTTATCCCGATTTCTCCAAAGGTTAGCTCATAGTTTGGATTTGAAACCTATGAATAAAATCATATTAATAGTCTATCTGGATATTTTATCTTCATAACAATAAGTGCATTCCTTCTGGAAGAAGACTAGGTGACGTGAGGATATGTAGATATAAAAAGGAGAGAAGAAAGGGCTCCATTGATAAAGAGGCCAGTTAGAGTTTATCACGATTTGCATCTTGCGTGTCTGTGTGTGTGTGTGTATGCACATCTCATCCAGTGTTAGTCCCAGATGGGCTGCAGCTGTACAAGTAAAACCACACATCCAGCTGTCCGAGCTGTGTGTGTCACGCTGCCCTCTAACTGGGGAAACTCACCACTTATGAGGTGAGAACATGTTGAGACCACTGTCAGATGAGGTCTGCCACTCTTCTTCATGTTTCTGTGTGTTTTACAGCACTCTTGTGTTATACAGTGGATGTGAGTGCTTTACTACATAAATCGTCCTGTACCAAACTCAAGTCTGCATTCCTGTCAGGTCAAATACCGCTCTGACCTGCCAGTCAGTATTGTGTGTGTGTTTGAGAAAATATAACTCTTGCCAGAGAACATTTGATTTCTGATATGCTCTTTAGCCAAAGCAAGCAAAGCTGTAATCAGATTGCCACGGTAAAAAGATCCCTCCACTGAGGGAGTGACATCATTAAGTGTTGTGAAGGTCTCTCACTCTCAACCAGACACAAACCATTCAACAACCTTGACATACTTTGCTCAAACTCAACCAGAGCCTTTTTTTTATACCTTTGAAAGCCATGAGCTCTGTGTCAATGAACCGTAACATCATGTAAATCCACTAGATATAACATAATAATTGCAAAAAAATATATACGTCGTTATTGTATTAATGAGGTGACGGTGTCTAGGATAAGGATTTGTCTAAAAATCTGATTTCATATGGTTTTGACAACACTTACACCCTTTTTAGCCCTTATGACATTGCCAAGATTTAAAATAATGGTCAGTGAAACATTTTTGTATTTTTTTTCTTCATCATTAATAAGGTGGAAAAAGGAATTAAGGCTAATTAATGATAATAATAAAAAAATAAAGGCATAGTAGAATAGGTTCACAATAATCCTCAATGTATAAATTTCAAATATTATGTATTTTTATTTAACTGATAGGTCTGTATAAAAAATGAGCACCATTTAACTAACCCTCTTACACTAGGATATACTTTACATTTCTCTTTTTAAAATATAGTGGCTTGATGTAATTTCGGGTAAATTAGGCACATTTTTGAGATACCTGTCAAAACGTGGCATGAATTTACTCAAATTGACCCCTTTCTTAAGTGCTCTTTGATGGTTACTGTGCTTACTCTTATAGACTTGTTCTCTTGTGTCTTGTGCTCGGTTCTTCATACCTTCAAATGTTCTTGAAGTACTGGAAGATTTTGTGCTCAATAAACTCTTGGCTTAAATAGCTGCAAATGATTGTCTAATGATGGTGATGACGTGAGATTTATGATTGACCGGTCATAGAGATGGTCCCCCTGGAGCTGCGCAGGATTAACTGCCTCTCACAACATTGTAATGGTGATAGAGCTGGCTGTGATCTCAGAAACTCTCCGTTTCCTGGAATACATCTTCCAATCGTTCAGCTAGAGGCCCAGATCCTTAACCACTAACCTACCGCTGCAGTCTGACAGATTGTGCTCTGGATTCTACAGTACGTGTCCTCTGTCCTTGTCAGCGAAATGTCTTCATATGCAAAGTTTTGCAGTTAAATTCAGATTCAGCATCACACTTTTTTACACATTTCAAACACACTCTTGTGTGTGTGTGTGTGTGTGTGTGTGTGTCTCTAGAGGATTGTATCTCTCAGTAGACGTTTTATTGTATGATGTCAAGTGAGCTTCATTGGTCCAGGAGGACTGCGGTCATTTTCAATAATGAGAACATCTGCTCAAAGCCAGTGTTGTCTTGCTCTCTGATTGGGTCGTAATGTCAAACTATCAAACATTTTAATCCATCCTGACATTATTTCCCTTCTTCTTCTAGAACGTTCAGGATTTATCACGCCATTCTGTCAGCAGATCTCTACCATAAGTGTTTAATTTATGCTAAAGGACAATCAACAATATGTGGATGGTTTATTGAGAAATATTTTAAAGTCGTTTATTGTACATCTGGTATCTTGTGGCAGTTGACCATTTGATCTTTGAGGGTTTCTTCCCTGAAGTGATAATTGACATGATTTGCACAAAAACGAACGTATTGCTAAAACACAATCATTGAGCGATTTCATGATACATCTTTTGTGTGCATCTTAGAGTTCAGTTTGTTTGGTTGCAGCGAAAGTCATTTTCTAATCTTAAATGCACATCAGTGAAACACACATCGTCTTTACGTAATAAGCTGTACTAGCCAGATATATTTTGCCATTATGCTAAAAGTGACCCTAACCCCCTTTCACAAAATTTCTTGACATGCAGTACAAGCCAAAAATACTTGCTGACATGCTGAAATTAAGCCAAAAGCCTGACAGAAAATACTTTGTTTGAGATATGTACACGGAAGGGTGGAACTTTGGACACAAAATACACAGTAAAAACACTTTATATTTGGAGAATTTTTTAAATGGGAGATATTTTTCTCTCACGGGTCAACAACAGGTTAAAACTGTTTGTGGAGAGGGAACGTTTGAAAAAAGAATAGCCCCTAATGTTTCAGAAAAACAAGAGTAATGTAAATGAAGTGTAGTGTATTAATTTGAAACACACACGCTTTCTTGTGTTGTGCTGTGTTTGTGTTGCGATTATGTGTGTGTGGTCAGTCTGATTAAAAAGGTCGTTTTTCTCCGGCTGTCAGCGGAAAGAATGGAGAATGTCAAAATAAGTATGAGTGGAATAGATGCTACCGTTAGCTCAGACCACACACATACACAACTTCTTCAACACGCAATGTCATACAATTCAAACTGAAATGAATCAGGCCTCATACAGCGCGTACCCTTACTATAAATATTGTTTCAGAGCAACACATGTGTATGTGTGGGTCTACACACACGTGTATGTATGAGGGTGTGAGTGTATCTGTCCTCAGTGACAACTGACAAACTAATCACACGCACGCATTCATCATGCAGCAGCGTTTATCTGTTCACAATCTCTTGTTTTACAAGCATGAAGAAATGTACACACATGCGGACGCAAGTTTGAGGGAAGCAATTTTAGCTTGATGGAGCATTTGACCAATCAGGTTGTGGGTGGTCTAAAGAAAGACAATTCTTTCTCCCTCTCTCAGGCCTATAGTACTTTATAACTTGTACAGTTAGGTTCAGTTTGATCGTATACATGCATTTGTTTTTTTAATGTTTTCGACAGATGTACAGTATGCAAAGGGCTATTGTGACAGATTTAAAATATATATATATAAAATATAAATATATAAAATAACTATGTTCCATTTTAAATATGTTTTCAAATGTAATTTATTTCAGTGATGACACATCCGAATTTTCAGCAGCCATTACTCCAGACTTGAGTGTCACATGATCCTTCATCATTCTAATATACTCATTTGGGGCTCAAGAAAGATTTCTGTTAACAACTTAGGTTCAAAAGGCCAACTAATTCAACAGTGCATCTCTTGTTGTGATACTACAGTAAGGCAAATGACCTTTAAGAAAGAAAGAGATTGGTGTACAGTGTTTTGTTTAGTGTGTGCAGAAAAGAGATAGATGAGATGTCTCACACTAGAGTCGAGTTACAAGGTCTAGACGGCACAGAGCTCTTTCTCACACACACACACGTCTTGCTAAATGAGGACATACCGTATTCCTCAATTGTATATATTTAAAGCTAATTATGATTACTGCAGACTAACCCAAACCATACGTCTAAAGAAAATATTTTGCATGTTTAATATTGGAAACACATTATTTGCTTTATTTATAAATCCCTTTTACGTTTGATGGCGACTCAGATGTCCCCAAAGGCAGGTTTTGTCAGATTTGGCCAACTTCAGGGGTCCGTTTGGTCCCTAAAGTACATGTAATTAAACCTCTATACTCGCTTTCTTTTGTTGCTTGTCATAATTGCAAATAAGAAGAATTGTAAGCTTGGAGAAATGTTTTCAGCGCTCTCTTTCTCTCTCTCTCTCACACACACACACACACATACAGACTCTGAGCCAGAACATCATGTCCAAAGGCTGGAACATCCTCTGGCAGGAAGACAGGCCTAGAGTCTCTGATTTCAAACACACAGTGGATTAAAAAACAAAGTGTGACACAGCAAGGTGTTTACAGATCTAAAAGTGTCATCTTACCGGTTAAAACACACACAATCGCGTTCACACTCACGCGTTAATGCTTTACGTGGATACATGAATACACATGACACCCAGTGCACTCTGGGGCTGAACTGTGATTTAGTGGCTTCTCTAATCACATAAATAATGTGAGTTTTACCCAGACACAGCTGCATGACCCTGCTAACCCTGCTTTGTGTGTGTGTGTGTGTGTGTGTGTGTGATTTAATTCAGATTCCTTTCCCTTAAACAATCCTGCAATCAAAAAAGGGGAAAAAAAGACAAGCCATGAAGATGACAATGGCAGTCTAGTTCTTGTAATGTGATTCTACTGTGAAGAACAGCAGGGTCATGTTCTCTGTCTTACTTACACAGACACAGATATGTGCTACCGCAACTGACCCAGAGTTACTCTTCTCTCAGGCTTTGATTCACTGTGTATAAACGTACATGGGAACTCCACACTGTCCTGAAGTATCCTGACCTGGTAGTTATCCCCGAAAATAAGATTTATGATGAGCTGTGTGTGTGTGTCTCCATCGTCTGCCTGAACATCCTCTTATTGCAATCTAAAAAGCTTACAGTTACAACAGTAGCATTTTATATACATACAAAGAAATAAGTAATAGAATAGAATGGCAAATGTATAGATCAATAAAAAGTAATAAAAAAAATTAAGGAAGGGAGAAAATGAAAGGAAGGAAGAAAACTGCAAGAAAACTTGAATGAAGAAAGGAAAAGAAAAAAATTATGAATAAAAAAAAAAATGACAAAGAAATAGAAGAAGGGGAATTTAGAAAAATAGGATGGAAAAAATAAAGAATGAAAAGGAAATAAACGAAGGAAGAATGAAGAAACAGAGGAAGAAAACGTTTGTTCTCACCCGGCCTCATCAATTTAGTGAAAATGTCTTTGCTTCCTCTGTGTGTGTGTGTGTGTGTGTTTAAGGCTTGCAGCGCCATTACTTTGTTCATATGTGAGATAATGATAAGAAAGGTATTTCCTTTCTAAATAATTAAGTTTATGTGATTTTGTGCAGTTTTGTGTGCTGGATCATCTCAATGGAATTTCTTACTGTTATAAATCCACAGGGATCCTCAACACACACACACATTATGTTCATTATGTTTTCTTTCAGCGGAGGTGTGTGTGTGTATGATGACATTTATTTCATGAAGAAATGGATTCATTTCATTGATCATGTCTTGGCTCAAACTCAAGCTGGAGTTAAAATGTAAAATGCTTTGAAACAACACCATGAATTAATTTTATTCCTCTGCACTGTATTTAAAAAAAAAAAAAAAAACGTATTCCTTCATCTTCACAGAGCAGATGGAGGGATGAACACACTAGAGGGCTGGAGAGAGTCATTCATCGTACCAAACGTTCAGGTAAAAAAAAAACTTTTGTGTGTTGGTATTCATGAAATTTAGAGCTTATATTAAGACTGTGTGTGTATATGTGTGTGTGTGTGTGTGTGTACGTTTATATACGTGAGTATAAAGCCTGTGAGATTGCCAGCGATTTCTCTTTGATGTGGTTTAGAGTTCAGAACAAGATGCATTTCCTTCATTTGATCATGCTACCTCTCACTCTCTCTCTCCCCCTCTTTCATTCCTTCCATCTTACTCATTACTGGGCTATGCTGTGCGCACCAGTAGTTTATACATGCAATCCCTCTCCTTTTTCCATTCTGGTAGCTCTAACAAACTGATATTGCTCCTCTCTCGCGCTTTCTCATTGGCCGCCTCTAGCTTTGATTACCTACTCCTCTTTCCACCGCCGTGATTGGCTCCAGTTGGCAGCGGTTTGATTGGCAGGTGGTTTGGCTTTGATTATGGCTGTGCAGTCACTGGCTCTGATCGGGGGCTCTACTGTTTCAGCTTTTGCACCTGTGTGCGTCATGTGCCAAAACAAATACTGATACAACACCGATAATGTGCACGCATGCCATCTCAAACGATGCTGAAGCAGATGTCGGGAAAGCAAGGATACTGATGATGATACATATATGGTGTATGATATAGTGCTCTTTTGTTAACAAATGAGATGCACAGTAAGTATATGATATCCTTAAGGCTTTATATTTGCACATTGGTAGAGTGACATAAAAAGTTGTATTTTAATTATTAAAGGCATAGTTCATCTAACATTACCCCATAATTTACTCACCCCCAAGCCTTTCTAGGTGCATATAACTTTCTTCTTTCAGATGAAAATTTGATCCTGGTTCCTTCCAAGCTTGGTAATGCTGGTGGATAGTGGCCATTATTTTGGAGCTTCGTAAATCGTATGTATTTGTTGTTAGACTAACCTATACGCCTCCAGGGGGTTGACACATTTTTCTGACTCAGATCGATGGGTTTTTGTAACACAACTATTTCTATTTTTAAAATTATAACTCCAATCACTGACTTACAAGCAACGGCGCATTCCCGAGAGAGTCAAATTCCGGTTTCTTGGCTGAAATCTGACTCGACGTACGACGTAAGGCTCATGTCATACGTCGAGTCAGAGGTCAGCCAAGAAGTTTTGAGTTTTAATTTTAAAAATATATAACTATTTTTGTTAAAAAAATAATAATAATTTTGCTCCAGAAGACCCCCTGGAGCATATAGGTTTGTTTTACGATGAATATGTATGATTTATGGAGCTTCAGAATAATGGCCACGATCCACCAGCATTACCAAGCTTCGAAGAGCCGGGGTAAATAAAAAAATGTTGGGGTATTTTTCAATTTTTTCTTTGGTCCACCTTTGTTGTATTCTACTTTAAGGCAACCTGAAAATGTAATATTAAGAATGAGAAGTATTTCACTGTAAAAACAGTGCTGGTAAATTATTAGCGTTACTTCTACTATACCACTATTAGTATCAGCTGACTTAAAAGAAATGGATTTTGAAGGATGTTCCAACTACTGACTGTTTTCTCTAAAATTTCACCCTTTTTTGAGCTCAAACGAGAATATGAGGTCTACAGAAAATGATATTTTGGTGCAGAAGCCAGCAGACAGTGCCTGAGAGCAGTTTGTATAGTTTTACCTCCATAAATTGTCATCAGCTGTCCCATTTCAATGCTAGAGAGTTGTGCTATGTTCACTTGTGGTAATGTGACCTTTTGCAAACCGACAAAAGCACATACATTTTTCAATTATGCCCATCTTAGCAAGTTATAAATTTTAAACACAAAAGGCTATTAATGTGATTCAAGTGGGATTGAAAATACCCAAACTTTACCATTTACGCTAGCACTTAAGCACACACGCATAAAGCAAACTATTAAGTAGTCTGTGTGTGGGATAAAATGTACATTTATTTCTCTTACACACACTAGTAGAGTAGCACATTCAGGTGTGTTGCAGATGGACTCTGATGGAAACAATGCCTGTAATATGCTGAGCTGTAAATCTCTGTATATTTGACAGCAGTGTATGGATGTTAATAAATCCCGGGCATACTGTTATGTAGACATATAGGATATTGCATACAGCTCAGCGTGTGTGTTTGAAACTATAGACCTCACTCATCGCCGTGAGATCATTTTGAACAGGGTTCACGCACATAACTCATATTGTTGTTGATTTTTATGGCTTAGTTGTAGTTCTGTTAAACTAAATTTCCATGAAATGTTGACAACAGATTTTAATTGATTAGATTTGAGTATAAAATCCAAGCATCAGACTGTGTTACACTGTGTGTGAGCATCTGTGTGCACATACATGCTTTAATAAGGAAGCCATTTCTTGTGATCAAAAGTCATACTGTCTTCTTCCCAGTTCTCAGATTCATGGGTCAAAGCACTTGCACATGGACATACACAAACTCACTAACTTTGTGGCCTCATAAACGTTAACTTTGTGAATGTACAGCTGGTGTTCGGTGTGTTTGTGTGTGCAGCTGCATGTTTGGTGTGAAATATGGTTCCAATATTGTCTGTCTTTGATGCTAATTTGTTCCATTCATTAAAGACTTTTAACACTCTTTCTTTCTTCTCCCATAAAACAAACACAGACATGCCCAATGTCAAGTAACCCTTCTTTTGACAAACTTTCAAGATTCATATTTTATATATAGTGCAACATTTAACAGCGCTTTTTCGTATATGATCTTTTGAGTTGCTTTAAAAAAAAAAATCTTACTCTCATTTGTAAAATTGGGAGTTTCAACTGCAATTTAAAGGTTACCTTTTCCTGATGCTACTCTTGATGTAAGCTCTCCGGCACCACCAGAGGGAGTTAATTTACTCTGTTGATAAATCTGCACCATTGGGTTGATATTTTGAGATTAATAAAAATGATATTTTCATAATGTTTAGCAAACGTTTTGTAAATCAGGGGAGTGGATTCGTTAAAGCTGCAGTGATAGTTGCTGTGTAAGGGGTTTATGAAACAAACATTATATGGCAATCTGGTAAATGTTTTCTGATTAAGAGCTTTTTTGGAGTTTGCTGGAAAATAAAATACTGTACTATACTACTTTTTTAAGGTAAGTGGTTGTAAACTGTTTATTTCAGCTACATATAAATAAAAAAATGTTAAACATTAGTCAACTAAATGTATTTAATTAAATGTAATTAAAATAAATTGATTGCAACTACTTACCTCAAAGGTTTGTAATATAGATTGCTTTAAAATTTCTCAAAGATAGTTTTAAAAACGCTAATTTTACCCTGTCATAAACAGATCTTTAGAGATCACTCTGTTCTGTGTACTTCCCCTTTAAATCTTCACGAGCTCCTCTGACCCCGCCCCTCTTTTCCGAAGCACTCTCAGAGGATCTTTTTTTAGCCGTATTCCTAGTGAAACTCGCTAATTAGGACATTATTAGGAAAGGCGATTTGCAAAGCTTTATTACAAGACATTATGCTCACTGCTTCTGTAGGTGAGGCTGGATCATGAATGATTCGCGCGAACATAAACTCATTTCGGTTTATCAATGGGGCGTTTCCCTTAAGAACCGAACTTAACGGTAATCCTCTGCGTCTTCAACAACAAAACACCTCAATCTCTTAGGAGTATTGCTTGTCTCTCTGCGTCTCGGTCTGATGACGCCTCACTCAGGGCGGGTCTGAGGTAAGACACCAGTTCAGTCTGTGTGACGCCGCTGTCAATCAAATATTGTGGGAGTGGCCTCTGTCTGTGTGACGCCACACCTACATGCATTTGAGAATGGCTTGATTTCAGAAGGGGCAACTCATTTTTATTAAATTAAAAGAAAACTACATGTGGATCTTTATCATTGTGGGGTGGTTGTGTACACAAACTCCCAACAAACACATTTCAGTCCAAACTGCTTGAAAAAGTGCATGTACCACCGTATGACCGCTTTAAGGGTTAAGCAATTATAAAATCAAGCGTTTAAATTGTTATAATTATTTAACGTTAGATGTTATTACAACATCAATACATGCACGAGAAAAGGACAGACCCATTTACAATAATCCTAACTACGAAATGAAAAGGCTTGTATCATGTGCCTAAATTATTTATGGATCATTTTTATTAATGACGTCAGTTGAACCTGAACACTGCGGCTGCAATGTTTCAATTATTCCACAAGATGACAGCAGACAACAAAAAACTAAGCCTGCGTCCCAATGTGAATACTATTAGAAATCAGTAGTTTTTAATACTATTTAGAGCAGACAGTATGCACGTTGGGACGCAGGGTAGTAATTGTCAGACTGACATTAGGGTGCTTTCTGTGACTGCACACATTTAAGTAGAGTTAAAGGAATAGTTCACCCAAAAATAAAAAAAAATCCAAACCTGTATGAATTCTATCGAACACAAAGGGATACATTTTGAAGAAAGATTGTAACCAGGCTGCTTTGGCCACCATTGACATCCATAGTATTTTATTTCAGTGGTGTCCATAAAAGCCTGGTTACAAACTTTCTTCAAAATGTCTTCCTTTGTGTTCGGAAGAACAAAGAAATTCATACAGATTTGGAACTACATGGGTATGAGTAAATTATGACAGAATTTTCATTTTTGGGTGAAATTATATTTGTTGTAGTCTCTTTTAAGAACTGACAACTTTATGTAACATTTGCCTCAGCGGGAGAGAAAAACAAATTAAACGAACATCCAAATCCCTGTAGAAAACGAATCTTTGTTAATAATTATTCCGATTACAGATGATGTTGTTGCCATACTGACTATGAGTAACATGTAGCGACATGCACTGGATACATAAAAGAAAGCACTCGTCCTGTGATGTGTGCAGGTAGCTTTTGCGTGACTGTTTTTTTTGTTGACGCCTTTGAAAACTCCTCCTCTTTCGAAGTACAGCAAATAGTGTGAGTGGTTTAGCATGGCGGCTGTCCTCAAGAGGGCCGAAGTTCAACTAATATTTAGATATTGAGTGTAAATACAGTAAGCGGCTAGATATATAGTTTACAGTAGTCTACTACCACTTAAAGCAGCTCTTATAGCTCCTTCAGTATTGTTTTGCCTATGAGTCGAGTCTGGATGTATCTGTTTCCTGCGCTATGTACGCTTGTCTTGACAGGTGAGTTTCCGACTTCCTGGATCCACCTTTGATTTCAGAACAAATATGAAATGTTTGATTAACGTACTGTGTCGTAAATCTTTTATTCTTTTATACGAGTCATTATTTGTTTTGTTAGAAAGATTCTCTGCCTGCTACGTTTGACAATTTGTCATTACTGTGGTCACATTATAGGCTACTTTAGGTAGTTTCAGAGTGACAAACTTGTCTGGTTTAACCACTACTCCTTTTTTTTAATTCGGCACTTATCAGATTTACACTGTGCTGCCGTTCATAAAACAAGATTATACGAGATTAGATTGATCCTCAGGGGGTTAATGCTGGAATTACAGCAGCTTGAAGCGGGTAGCAGGTGCGCTAAGAAAGATTAAAGATATAGGTAGAGCAAAATATGTAGGATAAATTGGAAGAAATTAAATGCATTCATAAATAATTTGAAAAAAAATTAAATAGAATACACACAAATCGAAATATCCACGCGTATTTAGAATTACCATATATATAAGTAGACTTACTACTGCAGTGAATAGAGTGGCCTAGCGAAACAGATTTAATAGATGGAACGGCTGCAGTCTCTTTTTAAGCAGAGTTAAACACTAATCACAGCAGGACCCATGAAAGCTTTACCTTAATAATTAGTAATAATTAGTTCAGGTTAGTTAGTGGGGTGGTAATAGTTCCACGTGACTGAATAATGCTGTATGAGCTGATTAATCATTGCAACATGTAATACTGTAAGAAAAAAAAAAGGTTGATGGCCCAAATTCTTGTGACTTAGCTGAAAGTACTGGAGATCAAATGGCTTCTAAAAAAGTTAGTGAATATTTTTACACCTATTTATATCTTTTGTGTCTAAAAGTTGGGATTTAATATAATTGTCAACATATGGCATGTATAGGCTTGTGAATGTGATATTTATGTGCATCTTTGTTTTAACATTTTTAAATGCAGTATTAGTACAAGAAAACAATTTAATGGCAATGTGAGAGGTTTTGTCTTTTGATCGTCGCAGTGATCTGATAACAGTTTGTAATTAGAAAAGTTCTGAAAAGAGAGTTATGACATTAACTTGTCTACGGCAAGCAGCTATCTATATATCTGTCATGAGATAAAATTATAGGATTGTTTTTTATTGTTTGCGTTAGTGTCACAGAGAATGTACATTTTAGTGCCGAGTTTAGGATGAAATAATGCATATGTTGTTGTTTGTGTGTTTGTGTCACTTATTTACTGTAATTCTCTTAGTAACATGTTAATCCATGGTTATCAGGTGTCCATCAGGTGGAGGGAATGGAGTTGTTTACTTCCCCAGAGTTGGAGGCAGTCAATGGGACAGATGTACGGCTCAAATGTACATTTAAATCTACTCATCCGCTCACCGAAGAACGAGTCTCTGTATCCTGGACCTTCCGACCACTCGGAAAAACGTCAGAAGAATCGGTGAGACTAAATGGATCTAGAGCTAATGTGTCTGAAAATCTTTATTTACTGCTGGGTGAAATGAGGCTGAGTACAGAAAATGCCTCTTGAAACGTTGTTCACAAGTCTACAATATAGTTTTCCTTCTGCCCCTTTTCTCTATGTATTTCCTTGCTTAAAAAAACCAAAACAATTTCAACCTCATTTCAGTGGGTCATAGTCCTTCCTGTTTAACCCTTCACCTCTCTCTCTTTCTTTTACTCTGTCATAGATTTTTCACTACCAAAAAAATGCATTCCCCCCGGAAAAAGGCATTTTTAAGGGTCACGCTGTATGGTCTGGTGATATAACGAAAGGTGACGCATCCATCACACTGCAGAATGTGGAGGTCAGATTTAATGGTACCTACAGCTGCCAAGTCAAAAATCCGCCTGACATCCAGGGCTTTGTGGGCGAGATCAACCTCAGAGTTGTTGAAAAAAGTAAGAACAGATGCTGTGCCACTTCTTTGAAAAATGAGCTTGAAAAATCATTTACTCACCCTTCCAAACCTGTGTGGCAGTGGAGGTGAAGGTTGTATGAGCAGTATATTATGTTCTTTCTTTGATCCCAGCAGCTGAAGGACAGAAGTGTCTAATCAACCAGACAGTCTCCTCTAAGAGTGTTATGGTAACACAAGTTTAAATGCAGCGGTAGTGAAGGATACTCAAGTTTACTGCTCGTTCTCCTTTTATTTGAACAGATTTCCTATTTTATTTCGATAGCAATGTATTTCATTGCATTAGGTAATATCAGACAACTTTTTGTTTACTTTAAGGTCACTTTATGTTTATATATACATACTGCACTTGCATATTATTGCTCTCTTATTGACTTTAATTGCCTCTATTGTACTCATTTGTGCTGTAAGTCGCTTTGGATAAAAGCATCTGCTAAATGAATAAATGTAAATGTAAAATATATTCTATTCATTGTTATTAAAACATGAAATTTATAAAACATAACATTACATTAGGGTTTCACAAACTGGGGTTCACGATGGATATGAGTTTAACGAAAAACTAATATTTATTTAGAAAGAAAGACTGAAAAGAAGAATTAGAGAGAATTAATAAATTATGAAAAATGTATTTATATTGGGTGAATAATATATAATTATTTAATCAGTAAAAAGTAACTGAAATCTGAGTACAAATTTTTTTAAATGTAAGTAAATGTAATTTTTTCTTTAATTTTACAGATGACATGTAATCAGTTACTACCTAGCTCTGTTGGCATAATTATTTTATACGGTATTGCCAAATCATCAGTATATACAATAAAAGTAAATTAATAAAATATCAATAAAACAGGATTCCGGTATAACAAAAATTATAATAATGTTCATAAGAACCTACATTTTAAAATGATCAGAATAAAATAAAACATTCAATTAGGCATCTGAGTATTAAAAATACTTTCTGTTCTGTACTTTCTAGTTTCGTTCTCTGAAATTGGAATTCTGGCAATAGCTGTGGGTGGATCCATTGGCGTTGTTCTCCTGATCCTCATCATTTATATTGTTGTGCGGTTATTCCGGAGGCAGGACGATGACATGCCTGTTGAGATGGAGAACCACAAATCAAAGGATCAGGTGCTGTGAGAGAGGAGGTTTTAGTGAGTACAGATTTTTAAACGCTAGTGATGTATCAATATCTAGATTGCAAACAGATTGGTAGAAACTTACAGTCTTCTATGCATTATTTTACAGAGATATGTTTTTAGGTATCATAACCTTTTTTATTTTCGAAGGTGAGGTAAAGTTTTGTATATAAAGTGATATCATCCATTTTTTGTATACTTGAAAAGATGAGAGATATTAAGTGTTTGTATGTGTATAAATAGATTTTTGACCGTTGCTGCCAGTAAGTATGCCAGTAGCATTCTTCATTCTGCATTTGTCTGTTGCACTAATTGTACCGTGGTTGGTCACACATGCAGTAAACCTGTGCAAAAAAAAAAAAATGGGATGGGGGTAACCGTAATAGTAACATATTTTGTAAATTAAAGGTAGAAGTGATGGATCAAAGAGAAACTGCATGAAAAAAAGATCAAACAAATGTAGCTACTTAAGACCTTTATTGTTCTTTGTGCTGCCCATCTCAAATCTTCGGTGTTCTGGAATTCTCTGTTCATCAGTGCTGCATGGATTATGCTGTTTAGAGAATCTTTCAAATGAGTGAATTCATACTTTAATCCTGTATTTGTCATATCAAATTATGTTTTATTACATTACAGTTGTATTTACAAATATGTTTATATTAGTCAAGTTTTAAAAGTAAATAAAAACTTTTTTTTAATGTTGCATTCTCTTTGTTATTTTATATAGCTAGTTTCAAAAGCCATAAACACTTTTTTTTATTACTTCCTCTCCACTGAGTTTATGTTGCACTTTTTTGCAAGGGGTTAAATTCTAATTTAAATGTACTTATCCTAGCTTTGGTTGTGCTTCCATTTTACAGATTTTATGATTAGTATAGTGTTTATTTAAATTAGACTTAGTCATTTTCATGATAAAAACACTAAGAACATTATATCATCAAAAAAATAATAATAATAACTAAACATTAAATATCGCAAATGATATACATGAAAAAGCACCCTCTGTTGGCTGTAACGTCTGTCATAAAATAGTAAGTTTTATTCAATGCAGTAAACAGCCAGAGACCCTCCTCCCTCAAATAGACCAACTTTGCAGAGGCTCCTTTGTTAAACGTGGCTGTAACAGAACATAAATGTGTGCTTATTATTATAGCAAAACTTGGCACACTGAGAGAATGTAGTTTAAAAACATGTGTTTAAGAGACAGAGAGACAAGACACAGTGTACTGCTGCTTGTGTTACATTACATTGATCTGAGGTCAATCATGAGCCTGTTTATTATGAACACAGGCTCTGTTCTTCTGATGCTGTGTGTGTGTTTGTCTGTGTGTGTTGTACTAAGATGAATGAGGGACTTCTGAGTCCTAGACTTAAAAGGAGTAGTTGAATTTATAGATTTTCAATTGTTTCAACCAAATGGAGAACCTGACTTCCTGTACATGAGAGTGTGTGTGTATGTGTATGTTTGCTCACTCACTGCGGTATACCAGAGAGTGCTGAAAGAGGCTCGTCCCCTGCCAGACTCTTTGCTGCACCAGCAGAGGACACCTCTGAGTATGTGTGTGTGTGTCTGATGAGAAAGAAATGCAGCATTGGTGGGAACTGGTCCAGAAAAGCAGAAAAAAATCCTCGCCACATTCAGTGCAGCACAGCGCTGCAGAACAGCCTCAAAACAGAGCTTAGAACTCCAAACTGCAGCTTTCATCCCACAAACACACACACTTCTGCACTGTCCCAGAGTCTCACACTGTGATATTATCCGCATGGATATTTTTGACACCCACACTTATCAATACTGTATATGGATACTTGATGTGACCTGTGTCGTGACACATAATACATTTTTTCAAATACTATTTTAATTAGCATATATCAGCAACATATATATATATATATAATTGTGTTTTTATGATCCCATTTTATTTAAGAGTATACAATACATTTTTTAGAATTTGTTTAAGTTAGAAATGACTTGCATGTTTGCAATATGCATATTTGAAATTAAGGCCAAGGGGTGTTAAAAGCATTTTTATTTAAAACTATATATTGCATTTTCCATAAACATAATCCTAAATTGAAATGTCAAATCTTTATATTGAAGTTCAAGAAAGTAGGCTATGTCTATAACTGTTTTTCAAGCTTATATCAAACATTTACAAAATGTGAAACACTTTAGTTTATGGACCAGCTCTCACTTTTTACTTGCATTTTAGCGTGCATATTACTAGCATATTGGCTATTTATTATGACTTAGAAAGCACATATTTATGTCTTATTCCATACATAAACTCAACAACTACCTGAACTATCAATAAGATACAAATCAGGAGTTAGATAAATGTGAAAATTGGTCCTTAAACTAAAGTGTGACCAAAAATGTAATAAAAAATAAAAATAAAATTGGTATCACTTTGTGTACACCCCACCTCCACCACCCCCCAGTACATTATTCAGTATTAATCAAAAATAAATAAAAATAATACAATTCTAGCATAATTTACTCATGCTAGATTCAAAATCATAATGATTTTTTTCTGTGTATTATAATATATATATATATATATATATATATATATATATATATATTGAGAGATTTTCTTTTTTTATTCAACTTTTTTGAGGGGGTGCATTAGCAAATGTTTTACAAACCTGACTGACTTGAAAGTTTTAGTGATTATATCTAAGTGTTAACAGCATTTGTATCAGCCAGTTTTCTTGGCACATCAGAAACATTGCAGAGCTTGAGGATGGAGTTCACCATGTAATGCTGAAATATCATTATGCCACTTTTCATGTCCATATGGGGATGATGCAGTAAGAATCCATGTGTGGTTTGCAATCCCCAATGGAGGGGCTTAAATAAGGGCCTGTTTTGGGAAAAGAGGATTGTTTTAAACAAGGCAGTATCTGGATCCAGCAGAGAGCTAGACATGATAGGGCAATAAGAAAAACAAGAGACACAAGACAAAAACATCCCAACCAGCTTCAACTGCATAAAAGGATTTAAGGAAATAAACAGAAATACCTGGATGTATTATAATTTCATTAGTTTAAACTGTTTTCGAATAATATATGTAGCAAAAAAATGAATAAATAAAAAAACATAAGCATGCAAGCTTAAAATGTCTCCACTAAATAGTAAACATGTATTTGCAAAAAATTATGGGATATATTTTTACTATAATTTTCAATATTATCAAAAATTTTAACTTTATATAGAGTGCTTCTTTAACTTCATATATTATTAATTTTGCCTTTCTGTTTTTCACACTTTCACCAAACATTTAAATATGTAACACTTTAGTTTAGGGACCAATTCTCACTATTAACTAGTTGCTTATTAGCATGCCTTTTATTAACATATTGGCTGTTTATTAGTAGCCTACTTATAAGGCAAATTTTCTGCATGACCATATGTTACATCCCTACCTAATACCCAAACTAAACAACTGTCTTACTAACTATTAAAGAGAAGCAAGTATATTGAGGCAAAGGCCATAAATAATGGTTTGTTAATAGCAAAAATTGGACCTTAAAATTAAGTGTGACAATATTTTTATATATAAAAAAAATTAAATTTGTGACTATACATATATATATATATATATATATATATTTTTTTTTTTTTTTTTTTTTTTTTTAATAATAAAAATTAAGTAGATACTATGGTGAAAGCTCAAAAAACATAGTTTCATCAAACTAAAACACTGCAAGCTTCCACACAATGGTTTAAGATTTCTCAAAAAAAAAAAAAAAAAGACATGCAGAAATTATTTACTGTTTATTAGTTCTTGTAAAGCACATATTAATATCTTACTCTGCATACCATGTTTTGGATCTCTTAATCATATACCCCATACCTAAACTTAACTACTATTCATAAACAGCAAATTAACAGTTTATTGAGGTGGTTAAGAATGAGAATTGGTCTTCCAAAAACTTTATTTACAGGTCATAAAGTAGCAAAAATGTTAAGTAGTTTGTATAACTGGATATTACTGACACTCTATTGTTAAACATTTGCAACAGAATGTTTAGTTACTGGTGTCTTACATTTTTTTTATTTCATGGTCATAATAAAAGTGTTTCCATGAACATTAAAGCCTTTATGAGCAATAAGTGATTTGATTAACTATCTCAGCCATTTTAATCATGACTAGCACCGTTACCCTGCTGAGGAAGATCAGCTTTAAAATGTAGCTATAACTCGTAAAACTTTTAGCTAAATGCAGAAAACATTTTGACATTCTATCAACAAATGGTCCCAGAATATGGCAGCTGACAGCTTGATAATTCCTCAGTGTTTAAATAACTGATCACTGGTCCTTTCTTTAGCAAAAGAAAAAAAAAACTAACTCATCGTGGCTTCTTGTTTCAGTGATTCACCAATAAAAACAAATGCTGCTCTTCCCACCTATTTACAGAGCATCCTAGTTTACATAGATTACCCAAGTACAGAATTTCTGGTTTCAGATGACAATTGCCCTGATCCAAGAAAACCTGACACTGCTGGTGCAGCCTATTATCAATATCAGAGGGGGTGGGGTTGAGAAATGCAGAGTCATAGGAAACTCAATTCTGCCAATTTATCATGGTTGTGTGAGAGAGGGACACAGTCTCATATTCGAAGTCGCAGTCACTTTACAGGCCGACACGCACACACATGTGCAGTATGCTCATATTCATTTATGTGTCTTCCACAGTACGGGACAGCAATGCATGTCACTCTTGTTGATAGGGGTCAAACGAACTCTCGTCACCCTGTCATTGTTAATCGATGTGTACCCCAGCAGTTGAGGTGTCGGCAGACCCTTCATGTTGCTTTATGAAGCTGTCCTCCCTGTTGCCTCTCTAAAAACTGCAATGCAGAAGAGACTCCGGACCCCAAATAACACTGCCTAACAACCTGAACCCACATTTACTGCTCAGAGAGAGAGAGAGGAGGAGGAGGGAGGAAAGGAGCAGAGATAGAAGGGTTGAGAGGAAGGAAGGGAGACACAGGCAGTCAGCCAAGGAGGAGAAAAGTTGAGTGTGAGCCAGATTTTAGCCGATTTTTCAGAGAGAGAGAGAGAGAGAGAGGGGAGGGGGTGCTGCTGTTGAACAGACTAGCTGCAGTTGTCCTCAGACCTCCACTGCTTCAATGCTCCTCACTTCTGTTTTACCGGCTGGATTGCATGTGTCCCTCAAAAGGTGCATCTGTGAGAGTGTGTGTATGTGTGTGTGTGTGTGTGTCAGAGGGTGTTTGTGAGCGTGTCTGAGCAGTATCGGGACCAAAGCACTGCGGATTTGTGTGCAGCATATTCTGTGGACTGATGCCCTCTGCTTCTCCAAACAGGACACACAGATTTACCTGCTAACAGAGGTACGGCACAGACACACACGCACATGCTGACTCAACAAGACACAAAAACACTCAGCTCTCGAGTCATTTGCAAACATTTCGGTTGGGTTTTCATAGTCAGAAATGTGTATTATGATGCTGAATAATGGCCTTATTTAAAAGTTCGTTGTGTTCATCTTTACAGTAACTGCATTCAAACAAGATATTAGATGCTTTTTGCGTCTTTGTATTGTAATATAAATGTTTGTATGTATATATATATATATATATATATATATAATATGATATGATATAATAAATGTAAATATTTATGGATATATCAATATTTTTATGATGTCAGATATAAATATATACACGTAATAAATAAATAAAAAAATATTTATAAAAATAGTTATAGTGTGTGTGCTTTTTTTTTTTTTACATTTCTAAATAGATTTATGTATATTTATCAATTTGCATGTATGCTGTATGCTTTTATACAAACCAAATGATGGTCAAAACCTGCTGACTTGGGTGCGTTCTGTCAGCTGATCTCTCTTGGTGAGGTTATAACAGATAGGGCTATAGGATCACGTCTTTAATAAAGGGATTTGTATTATTTGTATGTACTTGAGTTTGTATTTGACCTTCTGTTTAAAACTTCCTTTTTTACAGGCCAGAAGGCAACTGAAGAACCAAAAAACAAAGCCAGATGGAGTTTTAGGAACTTCTTCTCAGCTGGGCAGATCCTTGTGCTTCCAGATCTTTTGAGACCTGGACAGGCCTTTGAAAAAAGGAATCTTATGTTTGACTTTAGGAATTTCAAGCACAGATTGATCTAGTGCACAACTGCTGAGAAGTGTACAGGAGCCTTTGCCACCCGGGCAGC
The DNA here is from genome assembly GCA_032275025.1 of Enteromius treurensis. Taxonomy (NCBI): domain Eukaryota; kingdom Metazoa; phylum Chordata; class Actinopteri; order Cypriniformes; family Cyprinidae; genus Enteromius; species Enteromius treurensis. Next base: position 12,710,658 of record JAUCMU010000097.1, on the reverse strand, counting down.
GTCTTGAGAACTTCTGGAAAATTGACGAAACTGGACGTGAACTGCTGAGGAAGACAGGTGCACCTGAAAGTGAAGTGGAGGATGGAGACACAGAGCAGAGGACGAGTGAGAGGAAGCAGCGGCGGCATGCCTTTAGAAAGAACTGCATCCTGTCTTCTGCTCACACTCATCTTTGGTGAGACTCTCCTCAACCTTCTCCTATTAAAACATGCTGTTGTTAAGTTTTTGATTTAAATCTAAAAAAAAACCCTGAATGCCTGTTTTTTGGCAGAGAGTATATAGTATCCATTTCTGTAGTAACTGTACTAATAATTCATAATGAAAATTCAAGCAAGCTCTATGCAGTTCTCCGATGTCCTAAACAGAGACACACTCATATCCAGTGCATGTTGCACTGCAGAGAAGCAGTAGAGTAAAGTGTTAAAGTCAGCATTAGTTTAGTGGCTCAAATTTCTGGGACATTTTTGCCTCTGAAAATTGAACTACGCAGAGGAAACTGTGGTCACAGTCATGTCATTTCAAATCTTATTCGATACTGTCTTTCCGATCATGTTAAAATATTTACACTGCTTTATTCCATTAAGCTAGGCTAAGTATTTAATCATTGTATTTGAATTTAATAATACGCGACATGGCTCTGAATATTTCTCTCTTGCTTATTTGTCAGTTATGATGGCATATTATGGTCGTAACAGAAAATTATGTGTGTGAGAGTGCTGCGCTGCTTACTTGGACTGCCGTAGAACGCAAAATTTGACTTACAGTAAAGAATTTTGTTTCACTGAGTTTTTATATTGATCTTTATTCTTGCTATCACCGATTTTAAGAGAGTAGAGATGAAAGACAAGAGGCTGAAGATATCATGTCTTGGAAATCATGACTGTTTAAAGGAAACTACATAAGACACTTTAAAATATTACAACATTTCGTCAAATAGTTTCAGAGTATCTGGGGTTTGCTGTCTAAAATTCATATTACAACTCTGTATTTTATAGTTAATCAAAATATTCAAATGTATGCCTATTTTTATGTATTTATTTATTGTAGTGCCTGCCTACTAAGGTATTTTGGAAGATACATTACTGAGAATCATTAGGTCTCATTAAACGTTTTCCTTATCAATTTAAATGCAATTAAATGTTTCTGTGGGGTAAAACAGCAGGCTATATTTCTGTAACGGAAGCATAATGTTCCTTAGAATACACGATGACAAGCACGTTAATTAAATCAACTTTGAGTACACTGTGTTTCCACAATCTCTCGTGTCCTGGTTTAAAATATCTCTCATGAAAGGGTACAGTTGATTGGTAGGACCTCTTCTCTGCTCATGTAACTTCTCCTGATGAATTGCACAGCTGTGTAAACTCAGCACTCTCACACCGGCACATGTTCATTCTGTAACATTGCGTGCCAAGCAAACTTCTGGACACCTGACGTCAGAGAGCCCAGGTGTGTATGTAAGGTCACCACAGCCAGCTTATTTCTCATCCACAATAATACATTTATAGTTACAGTTATACATGTTATATATTCTATAGTTGATGTATAGGTATTTCAATGTCCATACATGCGGTTTCACTGTCATCTCGCAATACTGCATTCAAACTGCAATTCAAATATCAACAAATTGATTATTCTCACAATAAAGCAGGAGAACATGTATTATAATACATTATGCCTCTTATGCATTTCACAGTAATAGAAGACCAAAAAAGTAATCGTAAACGCCAATAAGAGAAAGAGTTAAAAATAGATGACTAAAAAATGCAATGCAGATGAAACAGTATCTCTGTAGAACCACATCTGAAATGTGAAAGCTGTTATATGAACCTACATGAAGACATATTCAAACTCCATAATCAACTGTGCTCAAAACACTGTCCATACCCTGTTTTTGTGTATTGTTTAGATTATTTATTTGTTTCATTGGGGTTTATAAAAGAGCATGGTTTGGTTTTTTTTGCAATACTAACTATTTTAATTGACACAATAAACTCTCACAGTTTTGTACATTATTTATTTTTTGAAAGTCTGGGTGCTGAAATAATCGAGCAACGCAGGTTCTCTAAAGGTTGGCAGCTGTTGCATTGTAGATATCACTGTGGTAAATGGAGCTTCAACATAACCTTTATGAGAGAAAGCAAGGGAGAATAAATGGGTGCATTGTATATACTATGTGTTTGTGCGTATGTCCGTTTGTCGTTAATCTTAATGAGCTTTGATAGATTTTCTTCTTTCTGTGGGTTTTGATAATGACACTGCATGTCTAGGAATGTTTTGCATCTTCATATGCTTTGTCTTCCTGTTTCAGGTGTGTGTTGCGTTCATGCTCTGGAGATGAATACTGGTAAGATTCCATTTCTAGAAGCAGTGAATGGCAGCACAGTCCTTCTGCCCTGCACCTATGCCAGCTGCATTGGGATCACTAACCTCTACTTCAAATGGGAGTACAATGATAACGGCACCATGCAGAAGGTAACAGAAATTCAGTTTAATAATCATGGGATTGCCTATTAATTGGGAGTTTGATAATCATGGGATTGCCTATATTTTATTTATCTTATGGTCACAGCTTCAAGTACATCACATCAATAATCACAAGTACACTGATAATCAAAAGTCAAACAAAATATAAAAGCCTAAATAGAGAACCCAGGCGCCAATAAATATTCAGTCACGGTGCCCCTCAGGGCGAGGAAACTATATTGCCTATAGTGTAACCTACATTAAAAATAAGCAGAATCAACAAAAAGGCCTACAGTTGCATGTGGTTTGCATAGAAGAGAATATAACCTCACAGACACAACCAATGTTTAATATTATGCATTCTAACCAACAAACTGTATTGGGGGATCAATAGTTAGACCACACTGAAAATGTGTGATTTAAAATGCAGCCTAATTGAAAATAAAATGTTTCGATTTTTGCGTTTCCCTGTTTAAAATAAAAGCATTTGTGCTGTTTTTGTTAAATGAAATACGTACATTTGGGGCATTGCTCCCGAGAGCTTCTGTGCCTGTTTTTGCGTCATCCAGCGGTCAGACATGCCTTTACAGTACTTCACCGCTGACTCGCTCGCTTTCATAAAAACGCAGCTGGCGCCATCTTGCGTCTTAGTTATCGATTGTAGTTACAATATCTTCAGAGGACTTCAGAACTGTGTTCGTCTTGTCACTGCCTTTGGTTTTATAATGTTGTAATAGACTGTTTTCTTTCTTGAAATAATTACAAAATAATTGCACTTAGTATTTCATGTCAACATATTTATTTAGGCTATGTGGTAAGCAGTCGCGTAATAAGATGGATAATATAATTAATTATTAATTATAATTAATTGTTCACTGTGGGTTGTCCCTTAAACTTAGCTTTCATTCAGATTTTGATTACTTTAAAAAACCATCAAAAACCAACAGAAAAACAATTTTAAAATGAGTTACTGTTGCTAAGTCTATCATTGATTAGACACAAATATAAATAGAAACCCTCACTTTATCTCTAGCTGGTTTTGTATGCCTTCAAGGGCACTTAGAAAGGGAACAGTACTTACAAATCATTCCATTGATCTGATATGGTTTCTTAGTGTCATGTTCTGTGCAGCGCATTGAAAGTGTCCCTTTTAAGTATCAAAGTCTTCAAAGTTAAGGAGATCTGTTGGAGTTATCAGTAGATAAGTATATAATTTCACACCTCTAACAGTCTCAAAGAAAAAAAAAACATATCTTGAGACAGTGTTGGCTGAACTTTACACATGCTCGGTTTAACAATAATAGTTGGCGTTTCTGTTTCCCAATTAGATGGCTGATTCTGTCATTCCAACGGATCATATGGAGCCAAATAAAGTGAACATTTACCGTGAGAGGGTGGAGTATGTCGGCTCCAGTAAAGGAAATAACATCTCCATCCTGCTTTGGAATATAACATTTGAGGATGCAGGTGTCTACACCTGCTTCGGCAAAAACCCCAAAGAGAAGGGAAGGAATCACAGCGCCTTTTTCACTCTATATGTAGTAGATGAATGTAAGTGTTGCAGGGTGGGAAGAGAGGGGGTTACAGAGAGAAAATTATGCATGGACATCACACTTCAAGGTCATTATTAAAATAACTCTCCTCTGCCTTTTTCTCCTCGCTCATTCCCTTTTTGTTGTATTCTCTGGCTACCCTATTCTCAGTAAGGCAGGTTGATAACACACTCACCATCATCATTGCCTCCTGTGTTGGCGGATTCATCGCTTTCTTAATGGTCTTCATGCTGCTAAAGAACTTCACTCTGTTCGTTCTTGCAAAGATTGATGAAAAAAAGTGAGTTCATGGCACACATAAGCCTAAATTCTCATACCCCTTTCTAGATATGGACCATGTCATCGCTTGACAATAACAATGAATTCTAAAACAATTGATAGAAAAATCTTAGAAATAGTAGTATGTGTTATATCTATATTTTACAAATATCTATATAATAACTTCCTTATCATCATCTATATATTATCTTCCGTTCATTGTGCCTATTTCTTTCTATGTTTTTCCAGTAAGGAGTGCCTTGTCACCTCCTCAGGGATTGATAACACAGAGAACGGTCTGTCGGGCTCCAAATCTACACCAAAGAAAGCATGACAGCGTGCAACCAAACACAGTCCCACATGCACGTGAAAACATGGATCAGCCATCGTGCTGTGCCCTCTCTTTTTATTTGCATCCGTGTTTACAAATGCTATACGTAGGTTTTTATTATAGAGAGCAATCATAGTAGGCCAATTAAAGGGGTCATCAGATGCGTCATACATGCACTTTTACAAGTTAACAAGATTTACGGTAATTACGTCATGGCGTGAATGCAGCATTACCTTAGCTCTGCCATGAGTGAGCTGACATCAGTTCGCAATAGTTTCCTAGCAGGAGCAGATATAGACAAGAATGGCACTTAAGCGATTGAGGTGTTATGTTGTTTGAAAAAATTAAAATGCTGATTAGCATTTAAAGGAATATGGGATACAGTGGCTTGCTGACAACAGAGCTGATTTTGATAGTGTAAAAAGATGTTTTAAACTTGTTTTGGGTTTTTTTAGGACCCTAAAGAATAATATCAACTTGTGGAAAATGGGCATCAGGTGACCTCTTTAAACAAGATTTGAATTCATTACATTTCCATTGACGACATTTACAAAAATCATTTTAAACAGTTAGGTGATGCATAAACGCAGATATGAAAAAAAAGAGGGGCACAATGTATTTCTGCATATATTTCAATTTGTATATGCATTTAAATATGCACCACACATGCAGCCTCACGCACTTTAGTTTCTTGGCCCACATAGAATCTGTGGACTGTATTTATTCTTATGATAGAAAAAAATATTTTCTTCAACAATGCTTGACACAGGGATAAATGTAGCTATGCTATTCATTTAGGTCATTGAACTGGACTGTAAAACTGTGAAGGGCCCATGGCCTCATTTGTACTATAGGTGTGACTAAAATAGTTGTAAAAGGAGTATAGGTTTCTTGTGTAAAAAACAAACAAACATGCAGTGCTGTTTGTGAAATGGCAATCGACTTTACATATATCTGTTGTAGAAAGATCAGTTATGCAACAGCGATTTGCATTGTTTCACTGACAGTGACAGACTATCATAGCTGGTTAATGACACTGCATGTTTTAATGCAGTACCTCAAAAAAAAAAAAAATTTAAAAAAAATCAGCAGACCATGAAGGGAGAATTAGGCCTTATTTGAACAGTCTTGAGTCCAGTTCAAAATAAACCTCATTACAGTCTTTTGCTTGAAAATGAAACACAGGTGCCTGTTAATGCTTCTGTCGCCACCTTTGGCGAGGATGACTGAATCAATGCAGAACATTACAATGCAAAAAAGAAAAAAGAAAAGAAAAAAAAGAAGAAAAAAAAAAAACGCTGCAAAAGCCACCAAACAGTTAGTAAATACAAGCTAATGAATGATACTTGACAATCCGTAGAAATCAGTATCCTCTTAGAGAAATCCCTGAATGAAACACTGAAAATGCTGCTTCAAATAATTTCCAATGCATTATAGCATGTGTTAAATGGCCAGAAGTTTTAGGAGTACATGGCTGACTATAACAGTAGAAACATTATATGTAATGCTTTTTTATTGAAATATTGAAACAGAATTGTCACATACTGAACATAATTATCATCAGCTTTGAAAGTTAAAAAATAGCTTGGTGAATTTCAATGCTAAACAAAATATGAACACCAAAAAGGGGGGAAAAATACATATATATATCTATAACCTTTCGATGCAAACAGACATACTGTGACCTGAAAACCATGCAGCTCACCCTATGACATAATGAAAATGCAATATTTAAAGGCAATAAACTCATCATCATACAGTCATGCAAAACAACTAACTAAATGAAACAGTATATATGATGTAAATATAGATTTAATAATCGAGACATGGCTGGATATAGCAGATCTCGCAGATTTTTAGAAGTTTAGCTAATAAGCATTTTAAACTTTCACTTGAAGGATTCAGGGAATTCAGTGGAGACAAGAGAAGGGACTGACGTCAAGCAAGTCTGGTGAGGTCTGTCATTTAATTAGAAATGAAATAAGATTAATCAATAGATCAGATGTACTAATAATCTGTTATCAAACCACAGAGGTGCTGTACAAAACTCTAAATGGCTGACCCCAGATATTCCCATCATTTAAAAATGTTGTCTCCTTTAGTTAAATAATATTTAATGATATTTGAACAGTGTTGTTAATATAAACAAAATACTGAAATCTATCGATCTGCTTTAGAGAGCTCATCAATTGTTAAGTAATGAATGCTTGATTTTGCAATTGTTTATAAATTTACTGTGAATCTTGGGTGATGTTGGTCCAGTCTTCCTTAAAAAAGCAGCTTGTTTTCAGTGCCAAAAGGAATTTACTCCAGATGAACAATCTAGTCAGAGGTTGTAACTATAGAGCACAAGAAACAGTAGGAGAAATCTGGTACATTTATACCATATTTGAACCTGAAAAAAAATCAATAAGCAATGTGTACTGTATATCTAGTAACTGTCCTCTCATACCCCTATGTAACATCACTAAATATCCATTGAAACTGCAATTTCATTTGGAAACAATATATTTAACACTGTAAAGGGAAGTAGCTGAAATTATTGTTATTCTGTTAAAGGGTCAAAATGTTATGAATGTTATTGATCCTTTGTTTTTTTTTTTTATATAATAATGGCACACTGGTCAGTAAAGCAATACACATTTAGAGGGCTCTTTAGCGTCTTTTAATAACAGAAATATTGGAAAGGTACATTCATACATTTTCAAAGCACCTGTACTACCTCTTCTTCAAACGTCATCATATTGTGCTAAACCTGCATTTTATGTATTTAACATTTTTGAAACAGTTGAGGTTTTCTCAGGTGAAAAAGTGTGAAATTTTGCTTGATATTGGGCTTTTAATTAATGTTATCCTACAATTATACAGTCATCCATCCATTTATGCACTATTTAATTAACATATCAGTTTTGGTTGCAATAATTATGTGTCAGGCTTGGCAGTATAAAATCATGGCCTAATTGGGATAATCACAATTTTGTACACAGATTAGGATTGAATGCAAAGGAAAAGTTTCCACCATTTTTGTGAAGTGAATGTTCTTCCTAAAAAGTATTTCTGTGTTAATATTTTGACTCTGAAATTTGAAGCAAAGTTCTGTCTGAAACCTCAAAACAAACATTTCATGTAGCCAAAAACAACTATTGTAATATTGGGCATGTCTGTTCACATAACCTGTGATTCTAAATACTTGTACAAAGCTTTATTGAAAACCTGAATGAGAAAATGCCTGAGACAAAGCAATAACAGAGAGGAAGATAACTTTTTTTTTTTTTACTTTTGTTTAAATCACTCAGATAGATTGAGAAAGTTTTTGAAATAGATAAACCCAAACTAGTAAATTATTATTTTTTTATGTTTATTTTACATATACATATATATATTTTTTTTTTTAAAGACACACCGGACTGTTGAGACAAAAATCTAAGACCAAGGGGAATAAAGGCCTCAAGAACTGAAAAGTCCACGGAGTCAGAGGGAACACTGCCTTAGAGGAGTACTGATGGAAAATGACTAACTTGGAATTTAAACCAATCCTGATGGTTGATCTCAGCTCAACCAACAGTAGACATTGTTTGACATTAGTCCCTGTAAAACTGAATGTAAAACACATGCTGTATAATAGATAGCGCCACTCACCCCATAATCCAGAATTCCTGATCCCATTGTTTCTTTAAGCCAGTGTGCAGGCCTGTTATTCCCCATTGGACTGCACAGTCATGCATATTATATTTCTTTATAAGAAGCAAATAAAATCAAATGTTTTGGATAAAACTAGGGTTATGATGTGTGATGATTTTATGAACACATGAAGTAGTAAGAGCTTTATTATTTTATTATTTTGCTTTCTGTTTTTGGTCAGAAAAATATGAAAACACTTTAATAGCTTTACAATAAACATACAGTAGACTAACAGGAACAGTGAGACTATAAAAAGCATGACAACAGTATTGTGTCAAAACAATAAAATTGAACAATATCTAGATTCAAGAACACAAATGTCTGTGCTCTGAGGAGATTTGGGTTTCCTCTGGTCATAAAAGCATTAAGTTGTGTGTCCATGGTTCACCTTCTCATGGATGTCTCCGAAACATGACATTCAGTATGGAAAAAGATTTTCCTTTCTTATATTAATGTGCACAATTATGTAAAATGTACCTCCATTACAGTATAAATCCAGTTGAGAAGTTGACTAACATCAGTATAAACTCCAGGTTTTCCCTCCCGTGCACAGCCCACTCCCCAACTCACTATACCCATTAACTGCCAACGAGATGAAAGGTACACTAGCGGACCCCCACTGTCCCCCTGAAAGAGAGAGAATCCTTAAAAAAAAGTCACAATAATATATTTGGACATTGCTTTTTTCTGGACACAAAAACAATGAAAAACAGCTCTCCTGAAGAGGAGCCTGTATTTATTGTTACCTGACATGCATCTATGTTTCCTTTGAGGAATCCAGCACAAAGCATTCTGGGAGTTATGGCGGAACCATAAACTGAGGGTTTGGAACACTCCGACCTGTCAATCAGGGGCACAGAAGCTTTCTGCAGCACAGAGGGCAGCTCACCTGTGTAAAATGAGAATGAGGAAACACCGGAGACAAAAAGAGAATGTGAAAGAAACTTGCAGATTTAAAACAGGTAGGAGGACACAGTCCTGCCTTATTTAACCAATTATCCATTAAAAAATGACAAAGCCCCTTCCTCTTACCTTTCTCCTTGAGCAACCCCCACCCAGTCACCACAAGCATCTCCTTCACAGACAGCTGGTGTGGGGGCAAACAAACTGGCAAGATCGAGTCTAAGGATATATAGAATAAGACCTTCAGCCAATGACATTTATTTGGGCCTAAAATATATAAGTATTTTTACACCAAGTGCAAATGGCCTGCCTTGTTGGCAGAGGCTAACACTGATTCGGCCCACCAACTGGAATAGTCAAGATTACAAGGTCAGCCATCACCACCTCCAGTGTGTTGTACATATTTTGGTGCAATCAACCGGGGTTTAAAGGATTTTTTTTTTCCAATACAAATTAAGCAAATCATCAAAAAGTTGAAAAAAATATCAGTGGGGTAGGGTTAGTGTAGGTGAAGGCAGTTTTTTGTCCCAATAAGGTGCCATCCATTTAATAATTTGAATTAAAATGTACACTCAAGTTATTGCATACGGTTTCATAATGTACTACGATACTATTTGCAATAAGAAAAAAAGTGTTAAAAGAACCTATAGCTATTGGAATGTGGTGGAAAAGGCCTCAAAATAGCTGGCAAAATAAATAAATAACTAAAAACCACATGGAGCAACATAAAAGTTGGTTTAACATGAGGGTGAGTGAAGGTCAGAGGTGGATAGAGTACCGAAAAACTGTACTCAAGAAAAAGTAAAAGTACTTACAGAAATAATTACTCAAGTAAAAGTAATAGTCAGAATAGTTACTCAAGTAAGAGTAAAAACACATAAAAAAAAATAAATAAATAAAACACAAGTAGTTTGTTACTAGTTACTTTGGATAATATACTGAATATCCATCTATTTTTATTTAGATATATATGTTAAATGCATTTGTTTTATCTATCTATCTTTCTATCTATATACACACACATATATACTTATACACACACTAGGGCTGCACCATTATGAAAAAAATCATAATTGTCCATCATTCCCTTGAAAATGTTATTGTGATCATTACAATTTTCACATTTTACACTGAATGGTGTTTATACCATTGTTTGAAGCAACTGCATGCCATATTCATTCATGCTTTTAAACAAGATGAAAACACTAACTGAAAAAACCTTGATTGCTTTTCTATAGAAATCATATTTTTAAATCAGCCTATAAGTAGGCTATATTAATCGACCTCTGACACGGAGAAGTGTAAAAACTCCTCACAATACCGCTACTGAACATCTGAACATAACTAAATGAATACACATTTACGGACCTTCTTCTGTTCTGCAAAATGTAAACACAGTCTGTAAGCATATATTATTTTTGTCTAACGTTAGGATAGGAAAGGCGTTGTGGAACAGGTCGAAAAAAAGGTCAGCGAGATTTCACCAAGTACCAGATGTTCCTGGATCAACATCCTTGTTGATCCTGGATTCCTGGAACAACATTCCAATCAACCAATCAGAATTGAGGAATAACTCTTCTGGAAATATCAGTTTTAGGCTTATAATCATAGTTAGGTGCTTCTACATCCTTGTTAATCAGCTATTGTTTCCCACTGATTTTAGGCATAAATTTAAGGGTAAGGATTGGGATAAGTTTATGTTTTTGGACAGTAATTACTTACTTACAAGTCTTACTTGCCAAAATCACAGCGACCCAGAGGTAACACGGGTTCTGCGGGTGCTCACTTCATACTTTCTTACATCTTATTTAATGTATTAATAAAAAACTCTGTATTTAATGTATAAGGTATATGCACAACAAACTGGTAATGTCATAGTGGTATTGTGTACTGTAATCGAACGTAGCCTGTGGAAATGTAGACAGCACACGGTGTTAATCAAAGATCTTCATAGTTAGAAAACAATAGCCTTTACTCAAGTAAATGTAACTCGTTATTACCCACCTCTGGTGAAGGTTCCTTTTTTTTTTTAAAGGGAGATCTCTTGCTGTTGTTAAAAAGGGGGTTACGTTTAGTATACTTTATTAAGTATCATAAATGTCAAGCTAGGAGGGAAGATATTGAGGAAAATGTAGTTACAGATACTGAAGTGTGACTTTTAAATTTAAAATGTCCCTCTTTAATAGCTGTAATTCATTTTGTATCATTTTAAAATATCTGATAAGGAAGCAGTTAATCAGAATGGATGAATGAAGTACAGTACCCCTAAGAGTGACAGGCCATGTGAGTTTTAGCATGGCGATGTCAAAGTCATTACTCAAGCGACTGTAGTTATTGTGGACAACAATCGTCTCTACGCTGAGACCCTTGGATCCCGCCACTTCGGTCTGACCCAACACCACCGTCCATTGACTCAACTCTCGTGTCCGGCTGTGGGAAAGTGATGCAGCAAGTCACAAAACATCATAAGCGGACCAACGAACCTATAATCATAAATTTAAAGTGTGTTTTTTATATTGTAAATAGGAAAATGTTGTTAAACAACTGGTTTAGGTTTACCCATGTAAGATTTCATTAGTCAACAGAATTATTTAGGGGCATTTTTGTGAATGACTTACCCCGTGAAACAGTGAGCAGCTGATATGATCCAATACTTGGAAAGTAATGCTCCTCCACAAACATGCCGGTAGTTCCACTGAAGACTAGCCTGCCACGGCCAGTGTTTGATTGTCGTGTCCACCCCACCAACAATACGGTCCTCTCCCACCACCTCTCCACAGTCTGCATTTACACGGGGGACAAACACAGGGGGATATAACAAATATTATATCAGAGATATGAATCAATCAAGATATTAGTATGCTTCTTTATTCCTGAAAACAGCAAACTGGAAATAAAATTGACATTCAAATTTGAATAAAATTAATATAAAAAAGGAAAAAGTAGTTGTTTATTAAACAAAAAAAGGGCAATTAAATTTTCTTTATATACAACATGCATAATCTGCCAGAATATTGAATGTCTTTTAATTGTAGTTCAATAAATTCCACTTCCTGTTTTTCCAGTCCAATTGTGTTAAATTCAAATCCTAACTTACGAATGGAAAGGAAGCCAAAAACAAATTTGGACCACACACACTTCTCTGAACAGTTTTACCTGAGCAGGACACAGACACCACTGAGCCAGAGAAACATTTGTCACTGTGAAATAGAGTACAACAATCTTATGATAATGTAAATGACAATGTTAAGGTTTTTTTTGTTTTGTTTTTTGAAGGGAGGAACACAAAAATGACCTCACAGCAAGTGTATCTCACCTGACAGAGAGGAAACTCTGAATGTCAGTGTGTGTAGAATCATTGCCAACTATAGCAAATGCATCTTGAGGATTAAAAAGCAGACTTTTTACAGGGACTCGTGTACTTCGTGGACTCCTGTAATGGAATATTTATCGAATGAACACTATATTACGCAATCACTGCATTATAACGCAATCAATGTGGTGATCAAATTTCAGAAATGTTCTAATACAACAGCACTTACATGTAGTTCTACAGCTTAGTTTACGAAGGTCATTGTTTTTAACTACTGTGCCTATGTGTGCTCTGCTTACATTGTATAGCCCAGTTGTTGACAGGCTAACCGCGTGTGCTTTGTCCTCCAGTTATCAGCACACACTGTTCTCCATCCACCCTCATTAATGAACACCTGCAGAACCAGTCTGTCCCCCATCAGCCTCACTACATGGGTAATCACAGATGAATGACATACAAATTCACCTTTAGCAAAGCAAGGCCAGCGGATAATTGCAATTTCTCAAAAGTGGTGTAAAAAAAAAAAAAAATTAAAGGTTCTGTATTGGCTTCTTTGGCTCCATGAAGAACCTTCAACATCAGTTGCACCTTGTATTTTACAAAAGGTTCTATACAGTGAAAAAAGATTAAAGCATTCTTACATAAAATGTAAGATCAAGCTTATATTTTAAACAAGTTTATCACAATAGAGATTCATAAAAAAACAAAAATACCATAAAACCGTTTTTATGGCACTATAATAAAAAATAAAAACATTTCTTCTGTGGGTGTAGGTGTGCTTAATCACCTGGATATGTGCCGTTGGTCTGCAGTTTGGATACACATGTGATTTCATCTTCTCCACCTGCACAGTGAGCCTTTCCATCACATGCCTTTTCTATTGAAATGAACTTCAGTGAGCCAGAGCAGAAGAAAAACTTGCTATTCACTAACTTAACAGCTGGAAAGAAACAAACAAAAAGAATTTTCAGAGAGAATGTTTCATAGTGGTCAAAGTGATTAAACAACTTTTATAGTGATAAGCATTAATGAAGAAAAATAAATACGGCAGAGAAAGGAGAACTTGGCATGGCAATAGATTCTTACTAAAATACAAGCCCACTATCAAGGTCGCTAGTATGACTAGCACACAGCACACGGTGATAACGGTTAACCTCCAGCGTGCTCTGCTGTCCTCAGTCCTCAGTGTGCTCAGTTCTCGCCTTCGCTTCAGCCTCAGGGCCATGAGAAACCAGAGAACAAAACTGATAGAAAGATAGGAAATCTAGACAAAACAGTGGATTTTACTGGTTGTATGGTATAGGTTTATATTATCTCATAGTTCTACTTAGTGAATCACACAAGGGTTGCTTTCATAAGAACGGCTAGCAGCTGGCTAGACACATTTTAGGGACTCTCTAGTTATCACCTTCATTCAGCTGATCTGCGTTAACTAATCAGTTAGTGGGAGGTTTTGATGAGACTTTGGCAGACTTCATAACAGCATACTAGTTTAGAAAACAGCTTACTAGTTCTGCCACATATAAGCAGTTGTCTATAGTAATTCTGAATTACTTTAATTCTGAATTCAGCCTTTAATTTCATATTAGCTTTAAATGTAATTCTTAAACTCCTACACAAAACACTTTTTTACAATATTAGGATCAGATAGCTTAACTAGAGAAGAATATGCTAGCATGATATTAAAAAAAAAAAAAAAAATTAATAGGAGCATTAGAGTAGAGTTTCTTTCTTAAATGACAGGTGTTGGTTTTTGGTCATCTGAAAGATGCCCTGCTGAATAAAAATGATGACGTACAAAATACTTAGGTTTTGAAATACCTCAGACACACCTTTACCTGATGCATTTGTACCAGTTTCACGTAGACACTATTTATAAATGTGATTGTGTTTTGCCTGTGACTGTGTTAATGTGTATGTGTGTGTGTGCAGGTGTGTCCATAAATCCCTTCTTTCGATTAATCTGTGATTACTGATGTTTGTGCTGCCAGTCTTCAACACACAGATTATCTGGCCTTTGTTCGTAAATTGTGTGGGATATTGTGTGAAATATAATCTATGTGTAAAAATACTTGGGAGTGACAGTCTGATGGCATCAATATCTCAAATTTTCTCCATTTCTGTTGTGATGGAAAATCTGTTCTCTGTTTGTGCATCTACAGTGTTTCTATTGACATTTTATTATGAAACTTTAAAAAGGTTGCCTGTTAAACCAGTTAAACAGGTGAAAGAGTTTTTCCTGCTCTGATGATGTAAGAGTTGTACTGCCCAACAAGCAGGTGCATGACAGAAAATAAATACATATCTTGATTGCAGGTAGAGTCGTCTTGATCTGTTTAAAAGGTTACTCATCTATGGAGCACAGACAGGTATGTTTATGTTCTCAAAACATGGTTTTATATAGAATGTGTTCGTTGTTTGATCAGTTCTTTTTGTGGTTAGTTTCCTGTAATGTTTTTTTCTCTCTCTCTATAGTGATCAGCTTGTGTATATCAGTACAGTTGTCTTGGTATTGTGTCCTAGTTACATTAGTTACCTGCAATAATTATTATCACATATAGATTCTAACTTCCTTGTAAATATTTGAATAGTGTTAGTAACCATTTGGTTATAAAAAATTAGGTATAATATAGTATAGGGCCTGAGTGAATGATTCACTGTGTGAAATATTTTGAGCATGTTTCTACTGAATACTGTTAGAATGAATAAGATCTGCAACATGCCATTAGAAGGAAGGGGAATTCTGAATCTTACTGATTAATCCTAGTAAAAAAAAATCTATTGGACATTGGTCCTTGAGAATTATTTCCAATGTGATTTTTGTGAAATCTAAATATGGAGAACATTTGAATCACCTGTATTTGGTCATACTTAATGCCATTCAGTGTAACCCAGCACAGTTTATTGCAAGAGCTATTACAAGACACCAGTGAAACATAAATATACCCATCATAAATTTATTTTAAATACTTTTATTTCACGTATATGTTTAGTAAAAATACCCTGCAGCTGTGCTGTTGTTATATTAAACTTAAAGTCTAATTCTGTACTTTAAAAAAAAATTACTATATTTGCACTACAATATATTATAAAAATATGATATACTATTGCAAGTGTATTCCCGGTAATATCTGGCATTTAAAGACCAATATCATTTAAAGACCATACAATCCTCATCAATAGTGACATTAAACACATTTTATTCTTAATTTTAAGAAATGTTTACTGTGCTCAAGTAGCACTCCAAATAAAGTATACTTATATATTTTTTTAATCAGTAAGTCTTAAGGAACATCTCAGTAAAAATGTTAATAAATTGTGCTTAGAATAATAGGCTTATTACTTTTTTTGCTATACCAAAATAAATATAGTTCTATACTACTTTTGTGTATAGTGTACACAACTATTAAACTAGTTAATGATTGATATGTATGGGTTATAGAAATAAAATATTGAGTGAAGTATACCACAAATTGCTTTATTATGAAAAACTAATTCAAGACAAACAATGTGCCTATGCTGCTCAGTTACAGTAGCGTTATGCTTTCCTCTCTCTTTACAATGTTAAAAAAGTAGGCTACAGTATGTCTGCTGCTAATTTATAACACATTTCAATATGGAAAAATTGTTGATTTGGATCAATGATTTAGTCAGGCAAGTTATGAAAAGTTTCTCTTTGCTCACCAGTGTGTTGTAGACTGATGTGTATTAGCAAGTTTGTGTCTCCAATTGTGTCAACCAAAAAAACAAACAACTGAGATTTTTGAACAAGGTTGAAATCGTTGTTTATTTTGTTTATTTGAGAGAATAGATTAATTGCGCCCCCTTGTTGTGAGGAGGTGGTTGGGTTATTTCTAGGGATACATTTATATGAATAAATATTTAAACTGCATGACAATATAACGGGGGAATATATTTACTATATGTAAAATAGTCTTATTACTTCAGGAGTTTTTTTTTTTAAGGTAAATTCTGTCCTTGTTAAAGAGAAAAGCAACGATACTCCATTCAGCAGGGCCTTTAATATGAGATATCATAAATGTATGCACAATTCATTTCAACTCAGATTGATAGTACAGTTTACCGTTTATTTTTTTATTTTATTTGATGACAGATGAGACTCAAACAGTGTTTACAGAATTATCATTTTCTTGCATTTTTTATGAATACAGTCTCCTCCCTCATATGACTCTGTGGTGAATCACAACACACCACCACCTTCATATCCGAGTCTTCAGACGCTGTCTGCCACCCAAGTCCAGCCGTACTACATACCACAGCCAATACACCAAACACCTGCTCCTTGTGTAGTACAGACAAGTAATATTTAATAGCACACACTACCTATACACACATAGGTATTAAAACATGGTGATTAAAACAAATTGTGGGATTAATTAAATAATCAAAACCTTTGTATCTGTATTAAATAATTATGAGCATATGTATTTGTGTCAATAGCTATTGTTGTATCCTTTCTGCAGTCCCAACACAGAGAGCTCAAGCCTCCTCAATCAGAAACAAAAGGTATTGCTATGGAGGGTCGAGTGGTACTGCTGTTATAGTTGTGCTGGTTGTAATTGCTGTCTGGATGGGAGGCGAGTATATATTTTATATTTAATAACATTGTCATTTGTGCTGTTTTGCCTACTACT
The DNA here is from genome assembly GCA_032275025.1 of Enteromius treurensis. Taxonomy (NCBI): domain Eukaryota; kingdom Metazoa; phylum Chordata; class Actinopteri; order Cypriniformes; family Cyprinidae; genus Enteromius; species Enteromius treurensis. The sequence continues at coordinate 12,693,498 of JAUCMU010000097.1, read as the reverse complement.
TTTAATCAGACATTAAATACGGTACTTTTGGGCTCTAACTTTTCACAGATAAACTTTTAACTCAATTTTCTACTCCTGCACAGTGCGCTATGGGCCATCACTTTGGGCTCTCACAGAGAAAGAAACGCCACCAGACACGTGCCCCCCTTCAACAGTTAACTGTGATGGAAAGAGAGACTGTTCTAAAGGCAGCGATGAATCTCGCTGTGGTTAGTGTCATTCACATTTTAATAATAAAATCTCTTTTTAGTTTTAAATCATATACTGATTTGACTTTATGTTTCTATAGTGCAGTTTGGTGCAGCAAATGAATTGCGGGTCAAGACCTCTAAGACCACAAGCTTCCTCCCAGTCTGTGCACAGGGCTGGAGCAAAAGCATAGCAGACCAAACCTGCCAACAGCTTGGCTTCAGACAGTAAGTATTTTATACACACCAACACATTATTCTTGTGATCTGAACAAACAGAAGCACACGTTAAACAAAACTTTTACAAGACTTTATTTTTGGTATTTATTTATTTTTATTATTATTATTTAGAGATTACTTGGTTTTTGGAGGTTGGAAAATAAAAACAGTATTTATTTGTGTTTTGGTTTGTGTGCTTTACAGGAGTTATGAATTTGGTGTCTTGGATACCAGTTCAACCACTTTTCAAAGTCTGAACGGTCAGTTTACAAGCACCATCCAGGCAAGCGTTAATACAAGGTAAAAACCACAAATGTATATAATTTGCTGCTGAAAACAGCTAAATAAATTAATAAAAAAGAAACTGCAGTCATATTTATATATATATAGGCTATATACATCCTATGTTTAAGGTATGTTTAACATATGTATACTACAAATTAACAAATAATAAATGATTAAATAATCATAAATTAACCAAGCCTACAGGCACATGCACGCACACATGTGTTGGGTTTACATGTTTTATGGGGACATTCCATATGCGTAATGGTTTTTAACCTGTACAGACTGTATGTGGTATTACCCTACACCTTAACCTACCTCTTACAGGAAACTATATGCATTTTTAGATTAATTCTGTGTGATTTATAAGCTTGTTTGCTCACAGAGACCTAAAAAATGTCCCCACAAGGTCAAAATTGACTGGTATTCCTATCCTTGTGGTGTGCACACACACAACTAAGCAAATTATATATCAATCAGTGTATGTGTAGCTACAGTATAACTCAATGTATGTAAATGCTAAATATAACATTTTTTGGCTTTACAAAATGCAAAGATAAGGTCTACACATAAACATAACCATCATTTGGGCATAAGTAGATTGTAAAAAAACTAATAAATTAAAAAAAAATTATAAAATTGTAAAAATTCCTTTGAAAAAGCCAGCAAATCAGCAAAACGTCGATACGAATTGTCCCTACGTTATGTTGAGTATCTTGTCAGTGTAAACAGTAAACTATTCAATTTAATTTAGAACTGTAATCAAATATTGCATTTTACATTTATTTTAATATTTTAAAAAGTTAAACAAAAAAAACCACTGTGGACATGGCAGTAAGTATAAAAATGTATAATTCTTTAGTATATTTAGATGCAGAAAGGTGTGAAGAAATATGAAAGTAGAAAACACTCTTGGTCTCTAGCGTGTGTGTAACAGTATCGTTTTAATTGTAGTACGTCCTGTGCTGGTAAGCAGACTGTGTCTCTGCAGTGCAGCAGTGAGTACCCTACACTCTTACTACAGTACATGATAATGCCATCTAAGTTTAAACACTCTTGTACTTTCCCTTCTATTCTTTCTCTATGTAGAGTGTGGAAAGCCACTAGGATCGAGGATAATAGGGGGAAGTCCGTCTGCTGACGATCAGTGGCCGTGGCAGGCCAGTCTGCATTTCAAAGGGTCTCACTCATGTGGAGGAACTTTGGTGGCTCCAGACTTCATCATTACCGCTGCTCACTGCTTCCCCAAGTCAGTATACATTATATTAGACAGATGTGATGACTACAGTCTACAAGTTGGAAACAATATCATGGCCTGTAATTCCAATTAAGTTTAATGAGTACATTAGCAAACAATATGCAAAAAGCATGGATGGATGAATAGATGAATGACTTTGCTTCTTTCTCCCTTTCATAGAGGAACAACTGGCTCACAGTTGCCTAGTAACTGGAAAGTGTATATTGGTTTGGTGTCCCAGCTCCAGCTTCGCAACCCTTTTAATATAAAGCAAATCATGTTACATGAGAATTATGACCCAGCGACAAACGACAATGATATTGCCTTACTAAAACTCAGTAATTCTGCCAGTAAGTACACACACACAAAGAATTATGAACACATGAGAACACTTCTCATGTGATGTATAACACATAGGCCCGGTTTCACAAACAGGACTTAGCTTAAGCCAGGACTTGGCATTAGTTAAATTAAGATACTTAAGCAACTTTTACAAAAATGCCTTATAAGAAAATATTACAGGTGTGCATCTAAACACAGAACAATTACACTGACATGTTTCAAGATATGTCAGAGCAAGATATTTTAATCTGAAACAGTTCAAACATGCAATTTAGTCTTGGACTAGCTTAAGCCTTGTCTATGAAAGTGGTGGATAAACTTTTATGCAAGT
>JAUCMU010000097.1:12669913-12690796 GCA_032275025.1 Enteromius treurensis | reverse complement strand
GAAAGTGGGGGATAAACTTTTATGCAAGTTTAAGTTTAAGTGACACAGCATTGTATAATATAATAAATATATATATATATATATATATATATATATATATATATATACAAATTACAATAGCATAAATCTTTACATCAAAAACACCTTTTCTGACCGCTGACACCTTTTGCAAATACTGTTAAAAGGTCAAATACAGCCCGTCTGCCTGCCTGTGTTTGACCAGAAGTTTCCTCCTGGCAAAGAGTGCTGGACCACAGGTTTTGGAGTTATTAGACAAGGGGATGGTATGTAATGTATATTCAGGCCAAATTATTTTGTTGAGCTTCAATGTATTGATTAATCTATTAATAACGCTGGCCTTTGTCTATGTGTGTGTTTGCAGATAGTAGTTCCACTCGTTTAATGGAGGTTGCAGTAAACCTGATAGACTCAGTTGTGTGTAACTCATATAGTGTTTACAACGGACGTATCACTAAAACCATGCAGTGTGCAGGAGATCTTAAGGGAGGGAAAGACTCCTGTCAGGTTAGACGCCTTCTCATATTCAAAAGCTTACAAATGCTGCCACCTTTTGGTGCAATATTTTATTGCAGTTTGAATTTTGCACCGTTTCATATGTTTTACTTAGTCCATTTGCTATTCTTTTTTTCTTTTTCGGTCTCCCTCTCTCTCCAGGGGGACAGTGGAGGTCCACTGGTGTGCAAAGTTGATGACAAATGGTATCTCACAGGTGTAACAAGTTGGGGAGACGGCTGTGGAAAGGAGAACCGTCCAGGAATCTACAGTGACGTAGGGCAACTTTTAATGTGGATATACAGCAAGATGCAGGTAATCGTCTTTGCAGTTATACATGCAAACACACATAGTATTGTTTGTCATGAGTTAACATATATTTCCTTTACAAACAGTCTTACCATTCTTTTTGTCCCTTAATTACAGCAAGAGCGACCATGACCTTCTACAACAATGAAGAACAAATCTTGACATTCTACTCTGCTGTGTAAATATTTTTATGTAAATAAGTTTTATAATTTTTTTTAAAGTGACACAGCAGACTACTTTATAGATAACTTTTTAAAAGTCTTGGTGACTTTTTTAAATGAGTCTTTTATTTGGGGAATATTAATGTTCTTAATAAAAAACATGGATTACATAACTGTGTTATAAGTACCAAAATAAGTTTTCTAATTTTTTTAAGTGACTCAACACACTGTGACATGCATTTTTGCAGTTAATATTTATTTATGTGAATTCTGAATTCATAATTTAAATAAGGAAGGTGCAAAAAATACTTTTGTTTTGGGTATATTAATGTTCTTAAATAAAATCCTGGATTACATTACTGTACTGCTCTAGAACAAAATGCCTGGACATGTAAACTGTCCAACTCTGTCTAAATGTACTGTATATTGTGCAGTGAGCAGGTCTTGTTCAGGAGCAAATACTATTTCTTAGCAATAAATGTTACATATAAAGAGTTATTAAAAAATATTTTAAACTGAATACACTGGAGCAGCATAATGAACCGTAGTCTCTTTCACACTGAGAGTAAAGCAGCAGGCTTTTTTATTTTATGTTTTTGCTGAAAAATAAAACTGCATTACTGTTTCTGAAGACTATTTCTTTTTCATCCGAATAGGATAGGTTTATTTTCCAACTTAAGAAAACATCTGATTGTTTTTAATTTGAAAAGAAGAAAAAACTTCTAAAGCAAGCTGTTAGATATACGAATACACCCACATGAAACTAAGGCGATTAGTTATGTATTTGTTCTACACTTTTGTTTATTTGTTCTTTAGAATATGAGAGATTAAATTTTAACTACCCAATGAAACAGAACTAACAGATAAATCTCAATGGAGTCTCAATGTAATTTATTAACATTATTAAAAAAATAAAAAGTGTAATACAGAGTGTGTGTATATCATTTTTGTGGTTTGCATCATGAGTTACTTATTTATCTTAGCCTAAATCTGTCTTTCATGGTCTTCTTGCTTCTCAATGAGCTTTAATGACCTTGTCAGCTTATTGCAAGGGCACATTCACCACTGCTCAATGGTTAGATATTAAGAAATGTCCCAGAGGCTTGTGTTTATGTGCATGTTTTAAAGTTTACTGGATAAGACGGGTCAGAGGAAAGGGTTTGAAGGTCATTATATGAGAAACGCACACTCTTTCTCTCCTCCCTGTAGCTCTCTGATTTGTCATTCGCTCCACCATAAGAGAATTTAAGTACTTGCTGCAAACATTCAAACTCCTCTTTGACTTACACCATCACACACACATATCACAGCTCTGCAATTTTCAACCCTGAAAGCTTTGAGATCCTGCAACACCGCTAACAATGGGAGTGGGTAAGATTGATAACTTTATATACTTTATATAATTATGTCTTGAAAAAAAAATTAAATTATGTATCACACAAAAATTGTTAATTATGCAATCATTTACTCACCCTTATGTTGTCAAAAACTTGTATGACTTACTTTTTTCTGCAAATCATAAAAGATATTTTAAAGATTGTTAGAAGAAATATTGTCTTGGTTATTTTTTGGGTCAACTATCCATTTAACAAAATTTGACATATTAGAGAAAGTAAATCTTAAGAGAAAGTAAATTTATGCGAGGTTTAAAGTTAACATACCTGTTGTGTGTTCTCTTTTAAGAAAATACTGAGTATTCAGATGCTGATTTCACCTATGGTAAGAATGTCTGATGTTTAATTATACTCTTTAAATTGAAATAGACAGAACTGTGAAATGATCATAAATTTATTTAATGAGTGTGAATGTTGGTCATTTGATTACGCCTTGTTTTATATATCCCAATCAATGTCACAGCCCTGCACACAACTGCCAGTAAACAGAAGCTAAATTTGTGCTTTGCAACTATTAATGCAAAATTTTCTTTGGAAACATTTTGTGGATATCTTGTTTGTAAATATCTGTGTGTGCGCTTATGTCAGATTATGAGTTAATCAGGAGAGGTGGGCTGATCTTTGCAGCTGTTTTGTTCTGTTTGGGCATGGTTATCATATTTGGTGAGTGTCTAGATTCATGCAATCTACAACATGTCCTCTACATTATAATAAAAATACAAGCAAACACAGGAATTCACGTACACATCATTTTTTTCTTACTATAATCAAACGTTATCTTTTTTTCTGGCAGGCAAAAAGTTCAATTGTGGGAACAAGGCGTCTTCTAGGTAAGGCACATAAAATATTTATGCGGTATGAGATACAATAAAAGACTGACACATTCTCCCTCTCTTACCTCTTTGTGTGACTTCTCTGTAGGCATGAAGACAATGGTGATCTTTGACCTCTCCTTCATTAACCTTCACTGTGAGCATGCATATGCATTAACACTGTTACAATTTTGGCAAGCATATTCCCAGCAAGCATTACATCATGTTTGAAAAAGTAAATGTCATGACTTTCTGTCAAGAGAGCTTTTTAAAATTACTTTTAAAAGGTCATAGTCTTACTTCATTATCTCATAAACTTTAAATGTGGATTCACAACACATAAAAGTATATTAACAGAATGTTGGAATATGTGCCCAATTATTCAAAAACCAAATTTTAATTCCCTTGCTCTGCTTTTTGCAGGTAAACAGACACCTCATAAATTCACCAAGGATGACCAAGGGTGTTTTGTTTTTTTTGCTGTTGTTTGTTCAGATAAATTAATTTTTTTCATTAATTTTCATTCAAGTGTTCTCTGTTCTCTCACAATAAAATAAAACTAAAAATATCCTTTCTGTGAAATATCTTACAATTTTAAAGAACATTGTAGAGTGTTAAATAATAGTTTTTGTTGTTGTTATTGTTTTTCAAAAAAATCTTGATAACTAAAAGCAATATTTGACAATAAGCATTTATTCACATGGTTTCAGAGCACATGTTACACTACATATTTTAAGATACTGCTTCACTGTTATTTTTAGATCTGTATGTACGATCACAATCATCTGCAACAACATCAATCACTCTGTCTTTAAAAGGATGCTGCTTCGCCTTTAGGTCGGGCCTGCGTCCGCGCGCGCGCGCTAGAGCTCGGCTCTTGTAATTGGCTCAGCGCTGTGCTGTTGTCCATGCGCCACTGGGCGAGTCTCGGCTGTCTCAGTAACCCTCTTTTATCCTCAAAAAAGGAGAGCGAAAGAGGGCAGACTCAGAGTTGGGCTCGAGCGTAGGTACCGCCATTATTGGGAGGCTTGGACAACCACTTTCACCCTGACGCACAATGTATATACCTCGTACCATTTAAAAAACATGCGTGGCCCAGATTGCTCGTGATTTGGCTACGAAAAACTGGATGTTGTGTCTCAGTGTAAAGGCATCGCTGCATGCCGTCTGCACACGGTGAATTCAGCATTTTATGGCCACAACAAAGGGCATTATAACAGATCTAAACCAACGTGCTTAGGCCGGGGGAAGAAATTAAAACAAGCAATTTTCTGCACGGAAACGACTGGCCTCCAAGAAAGGACATTTCTTTGTTTGGATATGTTTAGCCCTCGGTGGATTTTCGCAGCCGTTTCTATGCGAACGCGAGATCAGTAAGTTGCGCCTGACAAAAATATCCCTTGGAAACTGCAAGTCTGTCAAGCCACAGTCAAACAGCCCCCACGGAGTTTAATGTCCTCGGCTTTTTACGTAGTCTTTGTTTTCCCTTCTTTCTGGTTTCCAACAACACTAACCGAGCCGGCTGTAAGCCCTCTTGCGCTGGCCTGGACGAGGGACTGAGAAGGGAAAGGGAGGACGGAGAAAGGCACTGGTATGTATCTGTGTATTAACCCCGGTGTTTCATTAAAACAATTATTAGCCAGCAAAGTAGACCGTGTCACCTACGTGACAGTTTTCAGCCATTTAAGAAGGCTGTAAATCGAATATGTTTAAATAAGGAGTGGAGTAATATCTACAGAAGGGTGATTGTATCTACAAATACAAGCGAGTGCTGTCTATTGTGCAGGCAGCGCCTTGGTTGCACTGAAAACGGTTTTATCTCGCACTCCAATGATCTCAAAATGTTATAATTTGACAGACCATTTTTCTCACGTAATGTGCACCTTGTTAGTCGCTATGTAACGCTGCATTGTAGAATACACCAACGCGCTAATTTATTATAACCGCGTACTCTGATTTAAATACGCGAGGAAAATGTCACAGACAGTTGAGTATGTAATTTCTGTTGCAGCAGCACACATACAGCTGAGCTGCTCATAGGAAGGCAGTTCTAAACCATGACATCCGCATTACGTAGCTTTCTTGCTTAGGCTTTGCTGGGCCTAGGCTTTGGGAGTAAAATCCTTTAGCAGCAGGGTTCAGAACTTCACTTGTGTACAACCACAACTGTGCTTGATGTATATTCCAGCCATACATCTCTCAGTGTATAACAACACAGTGGGCTACAGCAAGTACAGGGAAGTCCGAACATCAGGTTGAAGGTAAGTCTGAGCAGCTGGTAGACTCAGATGTCATGTTCTGTAGCAATCCAACAGTATTTTCGCTAGTGCTCACTTGGACTGCACCTGACCCGCCTGTGGATCGCTTACTTGGAGCTCTGTATTTGTGATTTTAAGAAAAATTAATACATGAGGGTTCACCAGCAAAACATTTTGTGTGTCTGGTACTGTACCACTAAAAGAAAGCGGGAGTAATACATCATTCAGGAATAACACTAGAAAACACCATTTTGAAAAGGCAAAATTGTTTAACTGTATTTGGTACGACACTAATTAAGTGATGAATTAAGATTTGTTTTTTTATGCATTTATAGCAATATAAGAATGTAAAATACTGTATGTGTCTTTTTTTTAAATTGTTTTCCAAGTAGTTTTGTTTCATATTGTTTTTATATTCTTTTCTTTCTGTAAAATTTAATAAATTATTACTGAATACGTTCTTTGAAAAAAGAACCATTAAGTTATCTAATTTACAATATGCATACAGTTAATACCGTTTTCCACAACTGCATACAGTATGTGACCGTGCCCTTAGATGGGCTACGCTAATTCACCAAAAAATAAAAGTAATAAATAAAGTTTTCTTTTGTGGGACACACTATGTGAATTTAAGAACATTCTGTCCAATAGAGACTGACAGAAAATGAAAGTGAATGAGGATTGGGGCCCGTCAAGATGCAGAAAAGCAAAAAAAATAACATGAAAGTAAAAACTTTTTTTAAAGGTATCAGATGGCTTTAAAAGACATGGAATAGCCCATCACATCAGCCACTTATGATGCTTTTATGGTGCTTTTTGTCCTTTCTGAAGCTTAAAAGCTCCAGTTCACGTTCAATGTAATTGCATGGAAAACAGCAATAAAATGGAGGTTCTGTATTTATTATATTGTACATTTAGTATTTTGGATGTAGTATTGTGTAATTACACATTGCAACCTGATCCATATCTACAACCGGAATATCTTGAAAACTTGAATGGTTAAACAACCACAGCAATACTGTTTTTTTACATTCGGAATGACTTTGAAACCACCCTGACAATGTTTTGGAATCGAAAGTTGAACCGACAAGCACCAGTGATATTCAGATGTCAGATGCTGAGTAAGAAAGCCCCATTATTAAATGTCCAACCAACATTTACTGTGTGTTGACATTGTGACCATTTAAATAATATCAATTTTTAGTGATGTTTTGGAAATTGGGCAACTTAAAAACTAAACACAAAATAAACAGAAACTAGCGAGCAGGTTTAAAATTCAGTGTTCAAAGCACATCATTAAAAAGCAAGTGTTAATAGATGATTGTGAAGGACTGTAGTAGGCAACATTTGAAGTGGATCAAAAAAGTTCATGAAAGTTACCCTAAGACAAGAACAGGTATTGTTTTGGTTTTAGAACAACTTTAGATCCACTTTAAATGTTGACACTGTAGTTTTTTTTAGCATTTACGTAGTTGTGTATGATTGTTATACAAGCATTGAAATTGATTTATCAGTCTTATATTGCTAGAAATCCATAATCAAAACTTTTGCTTGATTGAAATTTTTTTTAATTTGCATTTTGTGCGCTCAAAGCACACAAATTTGCTGATAATTGTTTTATTCTTTCTCCCTCTTTTTCTAATTTTTAGGTTAGCCCCAATTCCTGCTTCTGCCTCTTCATGTTTCATCTCTGATTAATATCCTCTAATGTGGACAAAACATACAAGCCGATTTCTTGACCTGAAAACATGATTGAAACATCAGAACTAAATATTATATTGTAAATAAAATACAGAGCTTTGCATAAACATTTTATGGACACATTTTAAAGAGTCTGCCTCTGTCATCCTTTGGTGCATGGCAAGATGAATGCCTGTTTACGATGATGATGGCTAAAAAGCAAGAATCCCGAATGCCTATCTACAACCTCGTTGTGGTTGGCCTGTCGGGAACCGAGAAGGAGAAGGGGCAATGTGGAGTTGGCAAATCATGCCTTTGTAACCGCTTTGTCCGCCCCAGTGCAGATGACTTCCATCTTGATCACACTTCTGTGCTAAGTACAAGTGACTTTGGTGGCCGGGTTGTCAACAATGACCACTTCCTGTTCTGGGGAGAGGTGGGGAGAGTTTTGGAAGATGGCGCAGACTGTAGAATGCATGTGGTTGAGCAGACCGAATTCATTGATGACCAGACGTTTCAGCCCCATCGCAGCACAGCATTACAGCCCTACATCAAAAGAGCTGCCTCTACCAAACTGGCTTCTGCTGAAAAACTCATGTACTTCTGCACTGATCAGTTGGGACTGGAGCAAGACTTCGAACAGAAGCAAATGCCTGAAGGCAAGTTGCAGGTGGATGGCTTTCTGCTTTGTGTTGATGTCAGTCGTGGTATGAACCGCAACTTTGATGATCAAATGAAATTTGTCACCAACTTATACAATCACTTAAGCAAGACAAAAAAGCCTATTGTGCTGGTTCTTACTAAGTGTGATGAGGGTGTGGAGCGATACATCAAGGACTCTCATACCTTTGCCATTACGAAAAAGAACTTGCAGGTTGTTGAAACGTCGGCACGGTCCAACGTCAATGTTGATTTGGCTTTCCTTACCTTAATACAGCTTATTGATAAGGGAAGAGGTAAGCCCAAGATCATACCTTACTTTGAAGCACTGAAACACCAGAGTCAACTAATTGCTTCTGCAAAGGACCGCTATGAGTGGTTGGTGAATCACATTGTGAAGAATCACAATGAAACATGGCCCAACGTTAGCCGACGAATGCAGACTTTACCTGAATACAAGGAGTATGTATTTTTAGAAGGTACGAGTAAAGCTAAGAAGCTATTCCAACAACACATTCACAGGCTAAAACAGGAACACACTGAAAGGCGTCGGAAAGCATACTTGACTGCTCTTCCACTCGCCTTGAGTAGCTTAGTGTCCGAGTTGGATGAAATTGAGCATTTGAGCTGGTCTGGGGTCCAGAAAGTACTTGAGTCTAAAAAAGACTTTGATCATTGGTTTGTGGTACTGGATGATGCACCATGGGAGGACACGCCACATCTTGACAACATGGAGGATGAGCGTATCCCCTTTGATGTGCTAGACACTACGGCTGCTGAAATAATCTTTGATGCACACCTTGAACACTTGCGCAATGAATGCAAGCGTGCCCTGATGCGTCATGAGTTCAAAGCGAAATTAGCATCATCACCTTTCGTTACCCCAGGTAAACCCTGGGAGGAGGCCCGAAGCTTCATCATGAACGAAGACTTCTACCAGTGGCTGGAGGAGCCAGAATATTTGGACATTTATAACCGCCACCAGAAAGCAATCATAGACAGGGCAAAGGAGGATTTTCAGGAGCTTTTGCTAGAGTACTCTGAGCTCTTCTATGAACTTGAGGTAGATGCCAAACCTAGTAAAGAGAAGATGGGAGCAATTCAAGAAGTGTTGGGTGAAGAACAACGCTTCAAGGCCCTTCAGAAATTGCAAGCCGAAAGAGATGCTTTAGTGCTGAAACACATCCATTTTGTGTATCATCCTACAAAAGAAACATGTCCGAACAGCCCACACTGTGTTGACAACAAAATTGAGCAAATTCTAGCTTCGTGCTTCCCTGCACAATACCCTTCCTTTGGAAAGTCCAATATGTTTGATGGAAAGGTAGATAGAATCAATCTTGTTATACTGGGCAAAGATGGTCTTGCCAGAGAATTAGCCAATGAGATTCGGGCATTGTGTACCAATGACGATCATTATATGCTTGAAGGTAGAATGTATGAGCTTGTCCTTCGGCCCATCGAGGGTAATGTTAGACTTCCTGTCAATTCATTTCATACATCCACGTTTACTCCCCATGGATGCCTGTGTTTGTTCAATTCAAAAGAATCCTTGTCATACATCGTTGAAAGTATCGAGAAGTTGCGAGATTCAACACTCGGCAGAAGGGACAACCATATGGCTCAGCTTCCCCTGTCACTCTTACTAGTTACTAAAAGAGGTGTTGGAGGACTGGGTGATATTGGTGGTGAGACTGCTCAAGCATTGATCTCACAGGGTCAGCAGGTAGCCATAAAACTGCAGTGTAACTACCTGGAACCTGCCTCCCCAGGCACTGGCTATGGGCGAAATGTAAACGAGAAGCAGATCAATCAGGTCTTGAAGGTTCTACTTGAAACAAGGAGGACTTCTACATTTGGTAGCTGTTCCCCACCTGCACCTCCGCTGCCTCCATGTATTCGAGAATTACAGGATCAGAGCCCAGAGGCTGAATTTCGTATTGTTATGTGCCTAATGTGTGGAGACTCCTATGACATTGATCAACTCCTTGCACCATTCCTTCTTCCTCAGCATTGCAAGCCGACCTCTCCTCAGACAAGTGGCACTTCAGTGCTGCTTGAACAAACAATTGGTGGTCACAAGCATAAAATTGAACTGTCTCTAATGTCATACCACGCTTCTTTTGCCACTCGTAAGAGTCGGCTGGTGCATGGCTACATTGCTGTATACTCGGCTAGTCGCAAGGCTTCTTTTGAAACCCTGTGTGCCTTTTTGTGTGAGGTCCAGGACATTGTCCCAGTTCAACTGCTTGCAGTGGGGGAAACCCGGACTGAGCTTCTGGACTCTGAATCTGCTCATGAAATGCTAGTCCAAGGTGAAGAATTGGCCCGTGAACTTGAGGGACGGTTTTGCAGTATTGTCTGTGGTGCTGGAGGAGTTGTTGGAGGACTACACAAACTGAACCTTTTGGAACAATTTTTCACAGAGGTATTAGAAAAGAGAACCATCGTTGAGGCCAGTCACATGTATGAAAATGTCGCAGAAGCCAGTAGCACAAATGAGAATGTGTATTCGCCACACTGTGGCTCCCCAAGCCCTGTTACAATGCTGTTAGATTCTGAGGAAGACATGGAAGCTTCCCCGCCTTACCATGATGACACACTCACCTCTCACGGTGGATTCAAATTGCCTGACCTGGACTCAGGTGACACATTCGCTGTGATCTCTGACCTTAGCACCTTTGAGAACAAGCTAAATAATAAAGTTCCTCCGCAAGTAAGACCCAAACCTAGTGTCACATTTGACCTTAGAAAACCAAATTTTAATCCGTATGTGGATGCAGTCAGCCATCGCCGTTCCCTTACATCCAATGTGACGTGGCCTCTAGGAGGAGATTATGATCCTTCAGACTATGCTGAGCCGATGGATGCTGTCTCTAAACCCCGCCCCAGCTATGAGGACAGCATATATTCTGTGCCACATGACAGCACACAAGGCAAAATTATTACCATTCGCAATTCCAATCGGATACACTCCAATGGAGGAGGCAATGGTTCAGACAGTGAAGGCGATGGCAGTTCATTGGAGAGACGTCGGAAGTTCTCAGCTGCACGGGTGAAGCCACGTCTCTACCGTGATCGTTCCAAACGTTTGGGGAAGTTCAGCAGTTTCCGCACTAGCTTTTCCATTGGTAGCGATGATGAGATTGGCACTCTCTCAAGGTCAAAAGATGATGATGTTTCAGGGTTAAAGGCAGACATACTGAATGAAGAAGGAGAAGATCCCAAAAAGAGGAACATTCTGAAAAGTCTTCGCCGACCAGGCAAAGTAAGACTCATTTATTAAGTAATTTTACATGACCTTTAAAAAGTATGCTCATATGTTTTTATTATTGTAATATAATTTTAATTGTTTCTATCGGAGGCTTCATTAAGGAGCCAAACATATGCTAATTGTCTTGTGTAATTGTTAAATAAGCTGTATTTGTATTGCTCTTTGGCAGAAAACAAGACCAAAGCCTCGTCATTCTATCTCTAAACCTTTGGAGAGTACCTACTTTGGGGTGCCCTTGGTGAATGTGGTTTCCCTTGAACGACCTATTCCAGTGTTCATTGACAAGTGTATTCGTTATATTGAAGCCACAGGTACATTTGCTGTTACTGTTTCACCATCACACTCGGCCCATAACAGTTGTGATTAGGGAACCATATAAGCTTATCATTATTGCAGTGTCCAGTTAAAATTAGATACTTAATGGGCTGTAGCTGTCATAAATCACACCACAGCATAGCTTTGCGCTTAGTTCACTCTTTTTCTTGACTGGGTTTCAGTTATGGGCTGACAATGAAGATAGTAAAAAGTATTCTGACAGTGATTTAAGTACTTAATTTATTAAAATGCTTGCAATGAGTCATAGACAAATGTACATTAAAATGATCTGGTTATTCAACACTCTATCTCAGGTCTGACAACAGAGGGTATCTACAGGGTAAGTGGCAATAAGGCGGAGATAGAGAGCGTGCAGAGACAGTTTGAACAGGGTAAGTTCAGAAGAATTTTAACAAGAATTGTTGGTTTGATAGTGGATTGTCTTATGGTGTTAAAGGTACAGTGTGTAAATTTTAGCAGCATCCAGAGGTCGAGATTGCGAATTGCAAACAATGTTTCATTGCCACACTAACCCCTACCTTTAGAGACCCTACGGTGGCCATTACAGGATTATGTTGTAGTCTGAGACACCGGAGATAGCCAGTAATGAAGTTTCTCTGAAAAAGTAAATTAATGAATTATTTTTACTTAATTATTCAACAAATCAATATGTTATTGTTACTAGTTCATCATTGTGTCAGTGTTGTATTCACAAGAACAGCATGCTCTGTTTGTCCTTAAAGGGCCACTGTACAAAACATGATGACAACATCTGTGTAAGGGAACCTGCAGTGTATGTATATATAAACAATTAATTCTAAGTTAATAAAAACATAACAGTTCATTGTGTGAGGAGTGACATATATTGCATTTCTGTGAATAGATCCTTCTAAATATTACACCCTGTACCTTTAAAGTACGTCTTTGTTTGTATGAGTGCATGTTGACAGGATGTATAAGCGTTATGTAAAATGTATTTTCGTTTTTTTTTTTTTTTTTACACGCACAAAATCATATGGATGGATTAGCTTTACTGTTTATGTTCTTTTTTTCTTTCTTTCTTGCTTGCCTCATTGTATCGCTCTTAGACCACAATCTGGACCTTGTGGAGAAGGACTTCACTGTGAATACAGTTGCCGGAGCAATGAAAAGTTTCTTCTCTGAGCTGCCTGACCCTTTGGTTCCTTACATTTCACAGGAGGAGCTGGTGGAAGCTTTCAGTAAGATTTTGCTTGGAATTGTTTAAATGCTTTTGTAACGAATATTTTAAATGAATCTTCTTAAAGTGTTGCATGCAGAGGAAGCAAAATAAGATTTTATGTCATCCATAACACCATGCCTGTCTAAGCCTGTGGAATAATCAAGTTTGACTTTTTTTTTTTGTGCATAGAAATAAATGACCGAGAACAGAGGCTTCACACAATGAAGGATGTGTTAAGACGTTTTCCCAGGGAGAATTTTGATGTCTTCAAATATGTAATGAGCCATCTAAATAAGTAAGTTTGAAAACCACCTGCAGTAGCTAACTATTGGAGACCAGTTAAAGGGAAGGGACGTTAAATCTCTTATCTCTCTCTCTCAGGGTCAGTCAGTGGAACAGAGTCAACTTAATGACCAGCGAGAATCTCTCCATCTGTTTCTGGCCCACACTGATGCGGCCAGATTTCACCTCTATGGATGCCCTGACAGCCACACGCACCTACCAGACAATCATCGAGACATTCATCCATCAGTGTGCTTTCTTCTTTTACAACCAGCCTCCTGCTGAGTCACCCACTGGCCCCTTCGGACCACCTGGACCACTGGTACCCTCCGGATTGCCCCCATCCCCCTCAGCCGCCCCTTCTTATTGCCCCCCAACCCCACATTTTCCCCCCCCCCTGCAGTCCCCACCACATTCTCCCCCCCATAGCCCACACACGGCCCCTGGAGAACCACAAACACTGTGAGATGGGGAAAATCACGTGGCCCGTTATTTAGAGAACTACACACACACACTTGCAATGCATGCATACACATCTACATACATGCTCTGCACACACATCTAAAAGCCTCTGAGACATGTAGCTTGTGTAGGTCAGTGTTGTATGTAAAAAAAAAAATGTTCTGAGCTCTCAGTCCTGCTTCACTTTTCTGCTAAATTTAGTTTAACCTGTTCTAACAAATGTCTGTAATTTTTAATGTACCACAAACCTTGACTATCTGGTTCAGGCTTTTATTGATGTTGGTTCAGGTTTATATCTAAACGCTTTGTCGTACAGAGCATCCTTATCTAAAGTTATTAACACATATCGCACACAAAATGAAGGTCTGTGTGCTTATGAACTCTTTAAAAAAATATTTTTAAAGAGCGTAACTAACAAAGTTTCCAATAACCATGTCAGCACTTCCCTTGTAGTTTATTACAAAAGGGGGATGGTGTTACTTTTAAGAGAGTAAATATAGCTGTTCTTATCAAGAAGGATACCAACCATTTTGAAGGATTTTCTGGTTTTCTTCTTTCAGTAGAAGGTGTTTACATTTTCATTTTATAACAGTACCTTCTCTTTTCTCTACTGCTCCCTCTCTCTTTACATCTCCATATGGATCTGTAGTATAAAGGACACTATAGTCTATGAAGCACTTACTCATTTTTCAGCCTTTCATCTTAAAAACATTTTGGGAGAATAATAGAATTAACTTCACCTTTGTCTTTATTTAAAGAAAATGAATGAAATCACTTTAGCAGCAACCATTTTCACCAGTTTGCCTGGCTGTTGTGTTCCACTCTTACCATTATTGGTTTCTACCCAATGCCTATTTTGTTATACCATGGATTTCAGAGGATGTTTTTATTCCTCGCTTTAAAGACTTGAAGTTCTGACACCTGATAGGCTTTTGTTGATGAGGATTTGCTTTGCTGAGTGTCTCCTGTGGATCTTTGCTCATAAATTCACCTAATGGGAGCATACGTGCCCTTTCTTTGAAGGCTGGGATTTAAATGGCAGCGATATCACGTGGTTTTAGGGAATGCACTTCCAGTTAGTGCTGGTGTGGGGCTCAAGATCACTGAGACTGCAGATTTACTCTGACCCTTAAACATTAGACTCTGAATCAGCAATTCGAAACCCTCACACCTTAATTTTGGACTCAAGATTTAAAAAAAAAAAGACCTTTACTGATGCCCAGTTTGACTGTTTTACGAACTCCATTGTTTTTACTTAATAATCTAAAGCACTTTTTTTGTCTTTTTATATAGACTTGTATTGTGAACTAAGACACTGAATAATAATTGGTTCCCATTTTTGCCATTTTGTGTTTAAAAGATCAATGGACCTTTTCAAGGTGAATGTAGAGTGGTCACAGATTATGCCTAATCCTGGACTCAAGTTTACTCTACATTCATATTAGGATGTCTTTTGTCCTCTAATAGTATGTTTTTGGACCTCTTGTACAGTCTGAAGTTTGACTAACATGGATCTTAATTTTTTTCCCCTCATTGTCATCTCCATGTGACTGGAATGACACGATTTGCCTCTTCTGCTTCTACCATGTTCTGTTTAAACTCTTCTGGACAGATCCATTATGTATAATGATACAATGATTCATTGAATGTGTAGATTGTATGTATATTACCTTTTTCTTTCTTTTTTTCTCTTAAACAACAAAGCTTCTCATGTGAAGGAAATTATACCTAAACCTATTTTGCTTGAAATGCCACTTCCTTTTTCTATCCAGCCAAGGTAGAAAAGCTGAAGTACCAAAGTAGTGCAATGTGGCTGATGAGGGTTCAACACCAGGTGTACATATTTTGAAGACGGGTTGGGGGTGAGGATATCAGATTCAACTCATATACTTGACAAATAGCCCATATGGCAAATCTGTGATGGTTAGACAACGCTTTCATTCACAATCCTCTTCATTTTGTGTATCTGCTGCTTTTCTACCAGGCTGAACAAAAATGAAAGAATCCCCACTTTACTTGAAATGTAATCATTTCTTTCATTTAGAGGTTTCCAGCAAACTGCTTGAAAACTCTAGAATTAGCTACTAGTCCAGATGTTGTTACAGCCATCTCTGTGTGTTATACTTGTAAGAATGCAATTTTTCTTCAAGCTAATGTGATTAGTCAAGAAAATGATGGATAACTGTGATGGTTATCGTAACGGTCAACAGATTTGAGGCCCTTTAAGAGTGCCACAAAATGTTCTGTTAAGTAGAAGTGTTGTAGAAGTAGACCTTCTTTGGATTTTACTTTCGATTTTCTCCTAAAAGTCTGAGTATGAAAACTTGTTTATTCTCTGTCCGTTGTTGCATTGTGTTAAAGCCAGATTACGGAATTATGGAAAAAAATTATGAAGAATCCCTGATTAGTTGTGATGGTGCAACATTAGGAGTCATTTAAACAATCAAATTGTGTGAAAAGTGCACCTCACAACATCTGACCTGTTGAGTTTACTAATAAACTTTACCTAGAAACTGCTAAGCAAGCATTAGTCAAAATTCTGATTTGATACTTTGAAAGCGGTTCGTGGTTTTTTTCCCAATATAAATTTCTCACACTTTAAGTACTTTCATTGTAATGTAAATTAATCTGAATGAATGATGAAACCCTCTACTACAGAATATTTTATATAATTTTAAGTAAACAAAAAGAATATTGTAATTATAATCAGAAAAAATGTCTGACCCGAATCATTTGTACATTCTGAATGCAAGTTAGACCAGGGGCAGTCCATAATAATTCAACAAATCTTGCTCTTTGTAAATGAATGTTCTGCTACCCTCTTGTGGCCATAAGTTAATCAGCAGGTATGTTTAATAAATATATGAGCGCATGAAAAAAGGTTTTCAAAAATCTGTAGAACAGCCCAGTTACAGGACTGAAAAGAAAAACTGTATCTGGGCTAGTTTGTGGGAGATTGGTCTAGACTCTTGACCACTTACACAAACACACACACACCTACCACATTGTTTCATCCTCTTCCTGGTGCCTTTAGTTTCTATTAATTAGCAGAGCAGTTCTCTCTGCTGTGAGTAGTTGGTTTGGTTCCTTTCATGTTGGAAAAAAAACAACCTTTATGTTAAGCTGTTCAAAAAAAAATTGAGAGAAAAACATTTGTAAGGTGGCATCTGAAATGCGTAGTTGACAGTGTGGCTTTTTCACTTGGTATTGTTTGTACCACTCAAATGAAGGACATTTCAGAATCACTGAAGTGGTGACCTGGTTGTGTGTTAGCAGGTGCAAAACACACTGCCTTTTAGCTGACTGTAATCTAACCTGTTGTTTCTTTCATATATGAACAAAAGAAAAAAGTCTTGGTGCTTAGTCTCTTGCTTCTTATTTAAGCTGCTTCTTCTTCTTTTTTTTAATGGTGTTAGGCTAGTATAAAAGCATGCATGACCGAAGATCTATACAGGGAGGATTTTGCTGGTTTCAGTATTCAGAAAATGAGTCTGATTAAATCTGTATTTAATTATGATAGGGGGAAAAAAGCAAAATGGTCCTGTGATAATGGAGGGTCGGGAGGGCCTTAAATAAATGAGAGCAACCAATAAATCAATTTTGTTTCATGTATAATGTTCTCAATTTTTGTGTTTCTCATTGAGATTTAGACTTGCTTAATATGTAGATGGAATATTTTGTCATTAATACTGGTTATATACTATAGCTCAAATGTTTGGGGTTGATAAGACATACAGTGCCCTCTACTAATATTGGCATCCTTGGTAAATCTGAGCAAAGGTGGCTGTGAAAAATTAATCTGCATTGTTTATCCTTTTGATCTTTCATTCAAAAAATTCACACAATTCTAAACTACCATTGAAGTAAAACAATTAAGAATAGGGAGAAATCCTTGTGATGAAATAAATGTTTTTTTTTCCAACACTTGACCACAATTAGTGGCACCCCTATATTGTTTATTAGTAAAATATCTGAAGTATATTTCCATTCATATTCACAATTTCGAGCACTCTAGGGTGATTATGAACATGAAACTATCCAGCCCTGACTTCCTGTTTCACAGAAATATATATAGGAGGGGGGGAAAAAAGCACAAATTCCTTTAATCATCAAATATATTTAAAAAAAAAAAAAATATATATATATATTTATATATATATTTATGATGTGCAGCAAAACATAATTGAGCTTCACTAATTAGTGAAGTGGCTTTAAGAAAAGAGCTAGAGCAGTAAAATGACCATTTCCACCATCAGGGAAATAATTAAGAATTTCCAATCAACATGTTACGAAGCTGCCTGGAAGAGGACGTGTGTCTCTATCATCCTAATACATGGCGAGGAATAGAGTTTGAGTGGCTAAAGAGTGGATCACAGCTGGAGAATTGCAAACAAAAAAAGTCTCAGGGTCAGAAAACCTTTACAGCCCCTACATTAGCACGTGTTGTTCAGGATGGTTTAAGAAAAATTCTCATCACTCATCACAGTCTCCAGCATGTTCAGTTGTCAGGATTGGAACTACAAATGGGACTGGCTTCTATGATCAGAAGAAACTAAAAAATTTGATTTTTAGCCGCAAACACTCAAGATGGGACTGGTGAACACAGGGATAAAAAGTATTCCATGTGTACAATGAAGTATGCTGCTGTGTTTTTATATGTAGTGGGCCTATATTTCTGCTGGAGGTCCTGGACATCTTGTTTAGACACATGGCATCATGGATTCTATCAAATACCAACAGATAATAACTCTAAAACTGACTGACTCTGTTAGAAATCTTATAATGGGCCATGATTTGGTCTTCTATTGGGACAATAATCCAAACACACAAACATCAAAATTAATAAAATAATTAGTCACTGAGCACAAAGTGAAGCTTTTGCCATGGCTGTACCAGTGCACTCTGACCTGAACCCTGAGTGAGGTGAACTAAAATATTTACATTGGAGGGCAATGTAAATATACGTATATTGATGTTGCTGTTTTTATGAAAACCATGAAACATATTTATGGATGACCTGATGAACAGAATCATTAAAAGAAGAGCATTTTTATATATATATATATATATATATATATATATATTTATTTATTTATTTATATATTAAGCTCAATTAATTAATTGTGTCTTAATTATGTATGTATGTCCTTGTTCAAATAAAAGTATTAATATCGTATGTACAATTGTTAAAAAATATAATTATAAAAAAAATAAAATAAATAAATACACAGGCCCATTTGACAGTGATTATTAAAATATATATTTTTGGATCTTTTTTTTTTTTTTTGTGAACGTTTTGCAAATAACACATTTCGAGAGGAACGCAATACGAATTAATCCTGCACAGCTGGCGGCTCATCAGCTAATCAGTCCCCTTACCAACTTCCTATCACCTCATTTCCCTTTCACTATATAAACCCCAGATTTCATTCCATCCACATCTTGCTTCAAGCATATTCTTCGGAATCGCACGACCAAAGACACATCCTACAAACTATGTCTTACTTTGACTCATCTGCCTAACGTTACTGCCTGCCTTTTAACGTTACCATTCAAGCTCATCACTCAGTCTGTCCGAGACCACAACAACACGGCTCGCAACAACTTTCCCAGCAAGACGCCAAGAAGATCCAGCTCCCCTTTCAGCCAGCCAGCCGGATTTCCCACGGGAGCCATGGCTTCCTATCTGAACCTGCATGTCTGCGGAGGCCGTACGCCTCCACGCTCTTAGATCTCATTCTAGACGCCATCCACCAAAGCAATTCAAATTAAAGAATCCACGTTACTCATCACTCGCAGGCCCTCCACCATTTTACTCAGCCCGAAAGCAAAACAAAGCCCAGCGTAGCCATTTCCCATTCGCAAGGTAGTGCGGAAATGGCCAGCGCTGCCAGAACTTGTTATACGCAAGCTGTGTTTCCATGACGCCAGCACGGCATTTCTTTACTTCTCCATGGTCACGTAACGTATTTTAACGCTCTTAATTCTCCATATTCATGTTTTCTTTGTCTTATTTAGCACCAGTTTCTGCTGACAGAAACAGAACTAATATTTTCTTCTTCCCTAGTTTCATGGCGGGTTGCAAACCAATTCCTGACCCATACTGCCACCTACTGCATGGAGCGTAAAAAGAATGAACTAATCCCTCCTAAATCCAATTATCTAACCCACTATTCCTAATAAATATCATGACTGCATTTATTTGTTTTTTTCAGGACTTAGACCATCATACTGCTTGTAACTCTTCCTCAAAAAAAAAAAAAAAAAAAAAAAATTATTCTGATTGAGAGCATTTAACAGCCTGCAGAGGCCGCAGAAGCATCTATATTTCAATAAAACTAAAATATTAGTATTAAAAAATATTTAAAAAAAAATAAATAAATAAAATATTGTCTCCTGTCAATGTTTCTATTTTGTCTGCTGAATTATCATCCCACCCTGATCCTAACTTCTCCCATTATCTGTTATCAGGTCTAACACAATGTTACCATCCTGGAGTTTCCTGCATTTACATCCAGTCTCACATACTGTCCCAACCTCCTTTCAGCCACTCCCGAATCCGACACCGTGGATACTCTAATCAAAAAGAATTAGACCCCCCACCCCCGTTTTAGCACTCTCAATATTTCATGTCTATCTGCTGAACTTTCTCTCCACCCTGACCCTAACTTCTCTCATTTTCTGTAATCAGGTTTCACTAACGGTGTTCAACCAGGAATCTCCATCCCCACCCAGTCTCTCATTTGCCCTAACCTCCTATCCGCCTCAGGTGAACCCGACTCGGTGGACGCTCTAATCAAAAAAAAAAAAAATTGGAACTTGGAAATTTTTGGGGAAAAGAGACTAATAATCGATCTCTCTTCCCCACATAATTCTCCCACCCCCAGCATCAACAGTCTAATTCCTCTAGAAGAATTTTCCCTCCTATACCACAACGTTGACCAAGCCATTGTACTCTTTAAAAAAAAGTCGGAAAAGGAGCTTGGATGGCCAAAGTTGATATCACATCTGCCTTCAAAGTCATGCCCATCCACCCTGACATCTGGCACCTCTTTGGCATTCAGTGGCGAAATCTATTTAATTTTGCAGTCCGCCTCACCTTCGGATGCAAAAGCAGTCCAAAAAAAATAAAAAATTCGACATGCTCTCTGAAGTTATATGCTGGATCCTCCACAACAAATATCAAATACACTATCTGGTCAGTCTCCTTGAATATTTCCTTGTCATTTCCCCATCCCACGCCCCGCCAGAAGCCAACCTGTCCACGGTCCTTAAAGTTTCAACAAACTAGAGATTTCGATAGCCCAAGAAAAGACACCAGGCATCAGCACAAGTATCAAATTTTTGGGCATTATCCTTGAAAATCCTTGACTTGAAAATTTTGAAGCTTCCCTTCCCAAAGAAAAGCTTGAGATAATCACCTTAATCGCCTCTAACCTCCTCTCCCACCCTACTCCTCTAAACGAAAACTTTTAGGGTTTTAGGGCATCTAAACGGGGTAGATCCCGCAAGGCAGACCCTTCATTTCCCACCTACTAACCCTCTCCTGTTCAGTACAAGCT
>JAUCMU010000097.1:12637697-12669813 GCA_032275025.1 Enteromius treurensis | reverse complement strand
CATGGCATCATGGATTCTATCAAATACCAACAGATAAAAATCAATAATTCACTGACTCTGTTAGAAATCTTATAATGAGCCATGGTATAATAATCCAAACACAAACATCGAAATAAACACAAGAATTAGCACAAAATGAAGCCATGGCTATCCAAGTCCTCTGACCTGAACCCTGCAGAAAATGAGTGAGGTGAACTAAATAGAAGCACCATCATGGAGCTGGTATTCTGAAGGATCTGGAGTGGTCTATTTTCTCTTATCAGGTGTTCTCCAAACAGGAGAAAACCCAGAGCTGTTTTCTCGAGAAAAGGACGTACCAATAATTGGGTGCCAATAATTGTGGCTAATATGTATTGGAGAAAAACATTTATTTCTCCACATTTTCAATTGTTCTACTTTAATGACAGGTTAGAATTTTTTTAATTAAAGATCAAAAGGGTAAACAATGCAGATTTATTTTTACATTCACCTTTGCTCAGATTTACCAAGGGTGCCAATATTAGTGGAGGGCACTGTATATTCATTTTGCTCACCAGTGTATATTTTCAATCCCACTGTTGTATTCAAAAAGATTTCAGAAAAAATACCTCTCAGATGATTATTATATTATTATTTCATATGTATAATCATCACATACGAGGCTATACAGTATACAATCAGAATTGAATGAGTAAAAATTTGTAAACATAATATTTTTTTAAAAGTCCTCAAACTGATTACAGTTAATATTTATCTAAATAAAAGTTAATATTAATTAAATGTTAAAAATCAAAAAGGCGTTCTAATTTTTTGAAAAGGGATTGTAATCTCGCAACTACATCAATAGTTTACAGTAACAATATTGATGGTCTTTTGGTCCCTACAGTCAATGTGTCACCAAAATCTAGTTTTATGAATATTATCGAATCTCTGGCCCACAGAAGTTGTTAATTCCGACTAGAGGTTTGGATTTGATTCTGAACAAATGTGAATTATTCCTCTTTATCCTCATATTCTTAACTTAAATTGTTCATCTCATTTACCTAATTTACAATTTTTTTTTTTTATAGGGCAGTCCTGGCCTAATGGATAGGGAGTTGGACTTGTAATCCGAAGGTTGTGGGTTCAAGTCCCAGGTCTGGTGGGAACTGTAGGTGGTGGGAGTGAATATCCAGCGCTCTTTCCACCTTTAGTACCATGACTGAGGTGAGACCCTTGAGAAAGGCACCGATCCCCTATCTGCTCCCTGGGTGCTGAAGCATTGGCTGCCCACTGCTCCGAGTTTGTGTTCACTGCTATGTGTGTGCACCTTAAATGCGGAGTAGAAATTCCAAGTATGGGTCACTATACCTGGCCACAATTTGCTTCACTTAAATTGCAAAGTACAGATACAAAAACTCCTGTGTTCATTTGACAAAATTTTATTTTTTTATGAAAAACAAATCAAGAGCATTAAGGCGAATACCTGTGTGCAAACAGGTGGTGAAGTCATTGGTGGCTGTCACAGGACATGTGCAGGTTCTTTAGTTACAATAATTCTGCAGCTCAAAGATACTGCAGGGTTTGTGGCAACACTGCTCCACAATGCCTCTCTTCCTTATCAGCTCGGCATGATCTTTAAATGCAAAGTCGGCCACCTCAGTTTCCTGGGCTGATTTCGGAGGAAGGAAACCTGTAAAAGCACAACAATAGGGAAAATCCAGACATTAGTCTAGTTTTGTTTTTTATAAAGGGCCCAATTTAATTGCTGCTTTAAAGTTGCCTTTTCAGTTGGATCAAAAACTTTAAGACAATCGGATCAGATCCTCATCCATTGCCACAGTCATGTCCTATGTCTAGCATTGATAAGATACTGTAAATGTACTTTTTAAGTAGTTTTACACATTATACATATTTTATACACTACCATTCAGAAGTTAGGGTTTAAAGTTTGTTTTCATTTTATCAAAAGGGTTCTCTACTAGAAATGTAATCTTCCTTACCCAGAAGAGGTTCAACATCTCTTTTGGGGTTGTAGAAGAAGCCTGTTGGACCACAGACCAGGTAGAGAGCATCGACCAGATGAGATCCACATAGGTGCTGCGGGGCCCCTGCGTTAGCGTTCACACTGGAGACGGCCAACAGGAACATCAAAGCACCAGCCTGGAGCCACACTGCCATGATCACGCTGACAGAAACACAGATAAAACATACACATATATGTATATATATAGCTACATGCAGCACCAGCTACAACGGAACTATCTGTTGATTCAGCTTCCTGCTGGTCACATACCTGTTCCTGAAGCAGAGGACAAGGAATGGCAGAGATGGTAGACGAGAGAAGGTTTGGGACGAACGGGGCGAGCTTCTCGCTTTTATACATGTGTTTAGGCAGGTTTTGGAGTCAGCGGAAAACCAATCTTGTGCACAAACACACTTTAACACTTTTAAGTGACTGTCCAATTACACATGCCACATTAGCTGTGTTTGCCCAACTAATTCACATTAACTCCTGAGCGCTACTACGCTCACGAAAGACAAACACATTCTGTTGCTCACGCAGCTCTAGTAGCTTTGGCTGACAATCTCAAGTGGGTTTTGGTTAATTGTTAATACTTGTTGAGGGTAGAAGTTTACACAGAATGACCTGATCATGGATCTAGAAGGTGACAGCTGGTGGCTTTTCTTGGTAGATAGATTCTGGGAGAAAATGAGATCTCATTAGACAGTAGTAGTGTCCTGTGACGTTTTTTCAAGCAATGGCAACTACATTCTACTCTAAAATTTCAAAGAAAATTTAAACGTTCTTTACATTTTAGAGCCTGAAGAACCCTTTGCACTTAAATGATTCTTTGTTTATGATCTTATGGTTCTTTATTTCCATTAACCAGGTATATAAATCCATGATAACAAAGAACAATACAGATGCATGTAGGAAATGGAGTTCTTTTTATTTATTACATTAGAAGCCTGTATTCTACATCCCTGAATGAAGTTCATTAAAAGTCACTTTTTATGGTTACAAGCACTATTGTTGAAGAGCTTGCATTTGAAAACATACAATTTAAAGGGATAATTCACCCAAAAATGACAATTCTGTCATAATTTATTCCCCCTCGAGTAGTTCCAAATCTGTATGAATTTGTTCTGCTGAACCAAAAAGAAAGATAGTTTGAAGAAAGCTCCAGAACTGCTCTGTTTCCCATTTTCTTCAGAATATCTTCCGTTGTGTTCAGCAGAACAAAGACATTCATACAGGTTTGGAACTAACTGAGGGTAAGTAAATGACAGAATTGTCATTTTTTTGGTAAACTTTAACATCTCTGAAGGATTTAAGGTAAAAAGACACACAAAAAAAACATAAAAATAATTTAAACACATCTCTGACATACGTTTGCATCAAATAAATACAAAACTACAAAATATTCTCGTTAAAAACAGTATTACACATATCGTACATTATATTTTGTATATTTGACTATTGCTTTTTGCTTGGGCAGTGCATTATTACCTCTAGAAATGGGACCTAATTAATGTTACATCTTACCCAGCCCAATTTTAAGCTGTCATGCATCATTCCATTTATTTAGATATTACATGAATACATTCTATCTTAGTGTTTTATGATGTTGCCTCAGGGAAACAACCCCATTTTCTGCACCACAATATTGCAAGTACATGATGCATATAAGATTAGAAATTGGATGATTTATAATGAAGAGAAGACTTGATTTCTTGGCCACTTTATGCTTTTGCAGCCATATTAACATATTTTATGGTTTGTTACCAAAAAGCAACACTTGCAGTAATTAGTTATTAGTATTCTAACATTAGCATCTTAATTAGTTAGTTTCTTTCTCCCTCATTGTTACAACAATACTGTACTTACAAAAGAAACCCCAGAATATGCTGTAACATTGTTTTCATAATGCATACAATATAGGGTTTTAAAATTCAACAACCTTACAAATAATAACTTCATCAAGTTATAAAAAACATTCAACCCATTTTTTATTAATATAAGGCATTAAATGCTCATGCAGTTCAATTCTGCAGTTAGTTAATTAGTAAATAATCATTTATATTCCAGCATGATATAATTGTACATTTTCTACATATACAAAATACGTGTAAACTCATTGTTTGCCATTTGATTTGACTTTGTTGTACGTTAGACCACCCTTTGTCTTACATCTTTCACACAGCTGCAGCTTTTTTCTGTCTGTACTCCATCCTCCAGAAGAATAGAAGTGGCATCTAGAGAAAAACACATTCATAACGATAAAGCAACAGTTGGCACAACAAGAATGCTATGCCTATGTACTTTTGTCTAACTCCAGACATGGATTTAGTGTGTTTATACTCTTCACATAATAAAGATGAAAGCCATTTGATTTAAAAAATGTTTACGTATGGTTTATTATAGATGTATTTTTAATAAGCCAACATAATATCAGCAGTATATTATACAAAAAAGACAAATTAATTGTGAAGGAAATGCAAGTAATTATTGTGTGTCTTATTTTCACTTCATTTATACTTACCCTTCATTTCAGAGATGTCTTTCTCTGCACTCCCATTTACAGTTTGGGCTTGTTTTCTGTCAACCATGTCAGCCCTGACTTGTCCTAGAGTCCTGAGGAGACACATGGTGTCTTCCTCTCCCTGTGACAGCAGCTCCAACACCTGTGTGCACACATCACAAACAACTGTGTTAGTCTTCACTCGCTGACACCAGCATTCAGTTCTGGGAATGAGAAAAATATCAAATATAAGCATTAAATGCAAACACTTAAATGCACATATTTACAAACCTGCAAACATTTGTAGCTCTTAAGCTCACTTAAGTTTTCCTCCAAGAAGAGCAGGTAGATGCTGAGGTCATCATAACGGCGAGTGGTAGGCTGCAGATCCAGCACGTGACCGAAAGCAGGCAGTAGGTGGTATGGACGGAGGAACTGAGCGAGCTGGTGCTGACGAGCAGGCTGGAAGGCGGCGTAAACCACAGCCGGTACTAACAGTAGATACACCACCAGATTCATGCAACTGAGCAGGCGGAAAACACCCACCGCCACCAGCTTACACTGAACGACATCTGGCACCACACTCTCATTTACTAATATACCTGGAGATAAACACAATTCAGAAAAAAAAAACATCAGAAAACGAAAAGACACACACTCACATGTTCATTTCTGAGGTGTATCACATGTAGAGAAACACACAATCTAGCACACACCTCTGCGCAGGTGACAGGAGAACTGATCACTGGGTGACACCCAAAAGATGTAGTAAGTCAGATAAAAGCAGGCCAGCAGTAAAGTGAGGAATGTTAAAACCCGACAAAGCAGATATTTTGCTGCCAAAGCCCAAGACGAGCGCTTTGTCTTTAAGTACTGCTCTACAAGAGGGTACTTAAAACAAGCTTCAGTCATTTCAAGACCACTGAGAGAGAGAGTGAGAGAGAGAGAAAGAGAGAATAGAGGGGTTTAAGATTAAGGTTAAGTTCAGCAGAATCAGAATATTAAGGATATTTGGATCTTTAAATATTTGGGTTATGAATGAGGAAGAAAAGGAAATAGGAAGGAAGCTGAAAAGTCCATTTTTTACTAAGTCCATTTTTTTTCTAAGTCCATTGTTCACAAGCATTCTTAAAGGAAAGTGATTTGTTTTTTTTTATTAATACTTTAATTCAGCTTAATGCATTAAATTGATTAAAAGTAATAGCATAGACAAGATCTGAATTTCAAATAAATAAACAAATGCTCTTCTTTTAAGGTTTCCACACACACAAAAAATCCTGAAAACGAAATCCAAAGAAATCCACGGCAGATGATAATAAGACATGTATCTTAAGTACCAAATCAGCATATTAAAACCATTTATGAAAGATCATGTGAGCAGACTAGGGCCGACTACAAGGTTTTAGTATAGTGTAGAGTGTCGATAATGGCTTTTAGAAGCAGTTTTAGAAGCACCCTGTGAGAATCAAACATTGTATTTCTCACAAGTCAAACTTTAGGTTGCTGTCGCAGCCAGACTTTTGAAAATGTTCAGTTCACTACACCTGTGTGGGTCTTCTGCAATGTCTTTGTCTTGATCGGTTGCGAGGCTCTTGGCAAAGCGGATGGCACGGTTGTAACAACGGTCAAGTTCCTCCAAGATAAAACTGAGGTCAGAGGATAGGGAAGGGGCAGCCGTGAAGCGCCAGTAGAGAGCAGGAATATACATAAGGGTGGCGACCAGCAGAAGGATATAAGGAAAGAACTGCAGTAAAGAGACAGAGAATAAGACAAAAACCAAGCATCAAAGAACCTCTTTGCATATGCCATTGTTGTTCATTGTTACCTTGTGTAGATGAAGGGGGGCGCTATCAGCCCCATTTTCTGTAGGGTGATGCTCTACTGCAGCCCAGCAGAAGGAGTCCACATATGCAGCTTGTCTCAATGTGAAGTTAGTGGGTGGAAAACATGTGATCTGAGTGCCTAAGAGACAGGAAATTACACAAGAATGTGTAATTTTCTTACAGCTTAAGTCATCACAAGAGCTATATGATGTAAATGACATTCATCTCATCCCAAAAATGCTCAAATATGCTAAAAAAAACAAGGTGCAAGGTGGGGTGATGCGCATATAACCAAATATATATAGTTTGACTATTATATATATAGTTGAACTTTTTACAACTCAGAGTCTTTCTTTATTATCATAAAGTATTATAATGCATTAATACTTATTAATTAGCGTTAATATTTATGCTATTTTTTATTTATTAAAAACTAGTATAACAATAGAGCCCACAGCCATGAGGGCAACAATATTGTATTGGTAATTTTACAATATTTAACCAACAACCGATAACAAAAACAGTATATTCTGAATTTAATAACATTAAACAAAGTCTTCCTTGGTTCCCCAAAATAACCAAATGGCAACCACGGGGAACGTTCTGCGTTTGAGGGGATTATAATGCTACTGGATTAATTTTGTGAAACAACCCTTTTGTCTTAGGTAGACTAAAACGCTCTAGTTTAGCTGTGATTGAGGAAGTGTGTTATTTTTGCCTCCGACTCCTCTTACTGAAACAGATACGCTAATACGCCCTCAGGCTGCAGTGTCTGAAATAAAAATAAATCGAAGATAGATACGTTTCAGTCACAATGCGCGTGGCAAAACACTAGCCGCAATTTAAAACAAAAAAAAAAAATGTTTTTAACCTGCAAAATAACGTTACTATTTTAAACAGTACGCATGCTTTTACATTGCTGCATGTATGTTTTGTTTTGCGAACGCGCACTTCAATCCTGACGCATCTCCAACAGTGACGCGCCCATTCTGGATTTACACACACACACACACACACACACAAAACCGATTAGCCATTGGTGTTGGTCTTTGTCCAAAGAAAATCGAGAGAAACTTGTGTAAAAACATGTCCTGCAACAAAATATTACAAAACATTTTTCAGGAACAATGGAATAAACGCGGTTTTAGCGAGAGTCTTTCAACAACTGGCAACCTTTCTGTTCAAACCAGTAAGACAACCGAGAGATGCGCTTCATGTTTATCAGTTTGAACCTGTTAACCCCACAGGTTTAAGCCTCTCTGCTTCTATCGGATGTTTCAAATTGAACATTGGCTACTGCTTTCCCCCGCGTAAATTTCAGAAGCGGTGATAAAATATTTTACTGACCCACAGAGACTTCTTGTGCAAAGGCGAGTGAGATGAGTAACAAAGGAAGCCCGACCGCGATAAAAGTGACCAGTTTGTCTGTTGCGAGTTCCAGTCGCACGCCTTTGTACTTAGAGTCACTCTGCTCTTTTAATAAAAAATCTGAAAACACATAGTCGGTAGCAACGCGTGCTATTGCCATTGTTGATATTAAACGTAACGTTACAGTGTGTCAAGTGCACCGCTAGTTCCGGTGGGCAGGGTTTCGTGCTTGAGTCACCAACCAATAACAAGACCTCCAGAGGGTATTGAAGAAACCTTATTCTGATTGATTCAGTCGTCCATTTAATAGAAGTATTAAATCTCCTGTGCGTTTTTATAGAGCTCGTAACACCTAACTTCCTTAACACTTACTGACGTGTGTTTTAATGAGACAAAAAATCAAGTGTGATAGGCTAAAAGTGTGATTTTATAAAACAAAGAAAAGAGACCTTTGATAAACACATCTGGTATTAGGTAAAGAATTCTAAACTTCTAGGCTAGTAGTAAGCTACAACAATTATAATAATAATAATACAGTGTTTTGATTAAACCCATACACTTACTACTGTAATTTATTTGGTAACACTTTACAATACGGTGACACTGACATGAAATAATTAACGCTTAACAAATACACAGATAATCATGAGTTAGTGTATAACTCATGCAGAACTAAACCATTTATTACTGCATCAGCAGCAACTGAACATTAGTTAAGCATTATTTAATGCATATTTGTGCACCCAAACATATTTTTGTTTTGCAACATCATATAAATGTACAAAAGTGCAAAGCCATGTAGGCTATTATAGACCTATACCTCATAGGTATTAGTATTTGAATGAAAAACTGCATGGAAATGCATTTATTTAAAGCGAAATGTTTATAATTAAGAAATAAAAGCAATATTTAAGTCATTAAGAATTAGTTATCTGTATCTGTAATTAGTGAAACTGGTAAATTTCCCTGACTCTTCTGAGAGACAGAGGTGCTGGTTAGGTAAACCTCAGACAGTGAAGATATGTCAGACGGAGACTCCATGCAGCTTTCACAACATTGTGGTGTGACTTCCCACAACTCTCTGTCTGTGATATTGACATGCAATGAACATTGCTTGTGCATCATTGAATACAGGCAAACAGAAGATTTTTGGGATTTCTTATTGAAACAAACACGCAAAAAAAAAGCTACTGTAGCATTAAACAGCGTAAAGAAATTAATTAGCCATTAATCCTTGTCCATTTATTCAGTTATAATTTTAGTAGTGTGAACTAACTGCTCAATAATGTGGTTAGGTGTTTATGATTGTGATATATATGTATCTATGTGTAACTTTTGTTACTGCATTGCACATAAAACTCTATTTGATTTGATAGATTCATCAAGTTAACTTTTCCTGGAAAAAAGAAAGATTTTTGATTTTCCAAAAAAGACCAGATCAGAAATGGATTTCAGTGAAAGCTCAGCTTTATTGACTTCAGTGAAGAAACAATTTGCAAAAGACAAAAAAAGTTAGCAAGAAAGAAACTGCAGATATTTTCTGAAGAAAGAAACAGGAAATATTTTTTATTTAAATGCTCGTTTTATTATTGTGTTTAGCCACCTTTGGCAGTTTGTATATCATATGTTTTTTTCAGTCATGGAACAGGTCGAAGAAGCTGTGGTCATCTGGTGCCTCCTCAAATGCCACCCCTTCACAATAGGCCGGGGGAACAAAGACTTGTGGGTCATCAACTTCTGTTTCAACGCCAAAGAAACTGAAGCAGAAAATAGCTCAGTTTAAAGACTGATTTGTGTAACTGCAGAATACAACAACATGTAGGCATCTTCAAAAACATTTTTAAGGGGAACTTGAGTTTAATCTCTGCTGTACCTGAAGAGAAGGTCCTTCTTCTCACCATAGTAGGAGCCAGAGACCGGCAAACAGCCGCAGGAAGTGGTTGACAGAGAGTAGTGAGCTGAAAAGGAAATCGAACCCACCGAAGAATAAACATAGTGTTTTGACACAGTATCATTTTAAAAAGCATAATCATGAAGAACATTAAAATAACCACAAAGTAAAAAAAGATATTGACCGTGAAGTTCAGGCAACTTTCCGCTCCACACGCGAACTCTGAGTCCCTGCTCTGTGATGGAGAGGCTGCCCATGTAGATCTCAGACTCATGAGTGGCATCGGGTGGAATTTCCATCAGGTGCTTACGGAACTGCAGAGTCTCCTTCTTGCAACTTTCATTTTTACTGTCTATCTCATAAAGTATACCCTGTGTGGAATGAAAGAGAGCTTGAAAATATATTGCTGAAAAAAGCTACAAAAACGTAAGAATCACAAGCTGAAAGAGGAAGAGGAATAGAGAGAGACCGAATTGCTGATAAGGCCTACCTCTTCAAAATGTATGAGCACATCCATATAAGAAGTTTTGTTCGCGTGAGCAGTGTCCTCCACAAAACGAAATTTCTTCACTTTGGAGTCATAACTGAACTCTCCAGATGCAAGGTCATGACCCCCTGTTGAAACCTGAATGTACAGTTTGCATTTTAAACAAAAGTGAACAGTATAAAGGTTTATTTAGCTTTCAGTTTCTGAGGTTTATGATAGGTTTTTGTAATGAAACCATGCAAAACCCGAATACAATTTCAAGTCCTTTCCTACACTCCCTTACGTTAAGCACATATTTTATCACACAGGCATTTTATTAACCTATTGTTTCAGAAATGGTGAAAAAACAAGGGATTATGCATGTAATTGTATGTCACAGCATTTTTATAGACTCTATCTATCTATTTATAGAACCTATTTTTAAAGGTTCTCTCATTACAGAGCCAAAACTGCACGATATAAATATGAAACATCTTTTTAATATTTTGTACACTCACCACTTTCATTGTTCCACTGGTCAGTGGGGGTGAATCTGAAAAAGAAATATTAAAGGTAAAGTATATTTACATCACCCATAGCTTCGGAGAATGTTCAGATTCAAACATATTGTTAAAATCAGTAGTATTACAGAAACGGTTTCTGACAAAAATAAACAGCTCTTACGACATGGCTGGCGATGAGACGAAGCCCAGGCGACAGCACAGAGACACGAGAAAACCACACAGAGCAGCTTGATTGTATGCATCATTGCTCTCCAACTTTCTTTAGGTCCAGACACATCCACAATTATTCGGCGAGTGCGCTTTTTATAATCCCTGCACCCCATATAACTGCCCCCTCCCTTCCACCTCCTGGACATCCAGCGATTGAATAAACATGTTTCGAAATCACCTTCTGTTGTATGTGCAAATGAGCATTCACAAGATAAACAAGGTAAAAAAAATTGAATTTAAACAAACAATCCCCCCCGTCCGGCCTCTGATCGCCACTCAGCGGTGCTGGCTCCATACTGGTATATGGAGACAGTCCAGAGACAGTTGGTGTCGCATCACATGATTTTGGTTCATGTAAGGTGAGGAATAAACTGAGGATGCACTGAGTGAACTTCTCAATCAAGGAAAAAAGAAAAGAAAAACAAAAGTCAGTTATACAGGTGTGAAAACAAAAACCCATCTGGTACAGTCTGTGTTTTAATACACTTGCTGGTCTTACTAACTTAATACTTAGAAGCATACTCATCTGATTTTTACATCTTTCAAACCACAGAACAAAACAACAGCAAGTTAATATGCAAGTATGTAAAATTGCAAAAGTGAAAATGTGAAAAAAAAAGTAATAATTTAAATTATAAAATTTCCCTGTCTAGTTGTTGTTGTAAATTCTGAAAAAATTTGAAAGAAAATGTTTTTGTCAGTTGTTTTGTTACATGTGTGACTTTACTTAGTTTAGTGCCACTAGTAGTCAAACAAGATAAAGGCAAACTTCTACTTTAAATGTCTATTCTTTACACCTGAGACAAATTCAGCTGCATATCTAGCAATTTCTAAGAACTTTGACTATACTACATTGATTCTGTTTTCTTGTAAAGAGGACACAAGAAATCCCCCTAAACATTTGTAGGTCACTTTCACTATTGCTGTTTTATGCCAGGGATTGTCAGGAATCAGTTCTGACACTTATGTTTAGATGGTAAAGATCCCGGTGTGGAAAATTAGATCGATTTTAG
Source organism: Enteromius treurensis (assembly GCA_032275025.1). Lineage (NCBI taxonomy): Eukaryota > Metazoa > Chordata > Actinopteri > Cypriniformes > Cyprinidae > Enteromius > Enteromius treurensis. The sequence continues at coordinate 12,658,034 of JAUCMU010000097.1, read as the reverse complement.
ATCTGGATCTTTTATTTTCCTATCTTTCTTCAATTTCCAATCATTTTTTAAACTTGTGCTGGTGTCTGATACATTGACTAACTGTACATTATGTACAGCAGGCATGTTTCTTAAACTGGTTTAGCTACCAGCCTTAGCAAAAGAAAAGAAAGTTTAAGATGGATAAATAATATGTATAATGAATACCAAAAAGCGGAGGTGCGTGGCTGATGCAGAGCCCAGATGTTGAACTGCAGTCACCCTCGCAGGCTCTGATCTGCTGGAGTCAATGCGGGATGCTTGTGACTGATGAAACTTAGTTTATTTGCTCTCCCTGCTTGATGTCAGTCTTGTTTTCTGGGTAAAAGGGAACAATAAAAGAAAAGAAAAACATGAAAGAATTTGAAATGCAGATTTGCTATTTTATATATCAGCATTTCATTATTATTACATCAGTTTATTCATGGAATCAGGGCAATGTTTTAAAACCATATTGTTCAACAACTGCAGACAATTTGTCCTTTGTGAAGCATTTGAGGAACACTAAAAACATTTGGTAAAAAAGTTTCACTCAGAAAATGCTTAACAAACAAAACACTAAAGAAACATTCTGGAATAGACAGAAACTGAAATAGTATTTTTCTTTACTCCTATAACCTTTGTTTTTTTTCCATTTAGAAAACTTAACTTTACTTGTACTTTATCTCAGACTTGATTGGAAGTACGTCTCTGTTCTGCGTTTCTAATATTGCTTTTAACAATATGCATCTATATATGCTACAGCCTGCTACGCTAACCTGATTTTGCCAAGGACAACATGTCCTGGGACAACATTGTGATTCACTGATCAGATTTGAAGAAACAGTTTACAGTTTTTGGGAAGTTTAGGCTTACAATCAGTGTCTGGTGCTTGTACATCCGTGTCAGTCATCTATAATTTCTTCTGATTTTAGGCATTACTCATGGGTAAGGTTGCTCCAGGGTCAACAATAGGGACACATAGTACTTGGTAAAATCATGACATGCATATATTCTATATGCATATGTATGGATATTTTTATGTCAATTGATTTATGTCATAAAAGGTCTAGCAAGCGATTTGCTGGCTCATGCATTACCATTCCAAAATCATTTACAGAAGAAAAGGCCCTTTTACTTTCTAATACTAGCGATAGATTTAGGTTGTCATTGCCATCTTGTGGATCATTTGAAAGCAACAGCCCCTTTCCCCTCTGATTTAAATGAAGCTCATCAGACTATTGGGCAACTTCTCCTAGGTCAGCAGTTTTCTTCTAAGCTGGGTTCAATTTGTGGTGTAGGCTCACCTTTGGGATTCCAGCATTGGATCAAGTATAATTATTTGCTCTCTCTTTATACAATTGTTTATATATAACAACCTTGTCATGCAATCAACAACATGTTTACTGTAGTATTATTATTTTTCTTTTGTAGTAATTTTTAGTATTTTTAATAGCCTTCAGTTATTGATAACAGATTTTGTCTGACTTTTATCCCTGTGTCTTTTTAGCTTATGTTCAGATAAAGAGAAAATGTGATTCCAGATATAAAATCAGACATAAGACCATGTGCATGTCTGATCTTATACTTTTTTATACTGTATTTAATCCATTTGACAATGAAGCTTAATGGAATTACTGTCAAATATTGCACCAAAACTATACGGTTGCTTTGTCAGGTATACCTTTTCAGCTGCTTGTTAATGCATAATCTAATCAGAAAATGACATGGGAGCATTTAGGCATGTAGACAATTCAAATGGAGCACCAGAATGAGGAAGAAAGGTGATTTAAGTGACATTAAACGTGGCCTCCACAGTCACCAGATCTCAATTCAGCAGAAGAATTGCATTATGGATGTGCATAGCTGACATATCTGCAGCAACTGTATGAGAATATTTCAAACTCAACCAAAATCCGTTTATAGTACCTTGCTGAACCTATGCCACAAAGAAGAAAGGCAGTTCTGAAGGCAAAAGGGGGTCCATAGATAGGCACAGTGTGTAATGATTAATAACTCAGCTCAACAAAAAATGCAGTTTAAACATCCGGAAAATTGAGGATAAGGGAAAGGGAAGTTGAGAAAGCAAAAAGGGGAGAAAAAAAATCAAGAGACAGCGAGAGAGAAGTGAGATCATAAGTTTTAGCTGAGAAATGTAACAAAACTGGTGTGTCATAAGGAAAACTCATATACAGTATTGGATGAGTCAGGACTGACAATCACAGCAAAAAGAAATAGAGACACTGCTGGAAAAATAGAAAAGAGGAAGAACTACTGGAACAAAATCAGGAAGTTGAAGTTGATATCAAAAGTGTATTTATGACACATTTTGTTGATATCGTGAAAAAAGCATGGTTTTGCCCGCATCAGATGCATTTGTAATATTTTATGTGTAAATATATATTGTATATGTCACATCATAACGATGTATCCGTGACATGCAAGCAAAATCATTTCAGTCATATTGCCTGTAGACATTGTGACCCCCAGTGAAAAATGTGTGGGTGTCTGTTAGAATTACCACAAAACAACAAGAAATGACAGATTGTTCACCACCGCTTTGCTCCGCCTCAATCCATGTGGTTTTTTACTCTACTTCTGTGTTTTTACCCTCTCTTCAGTTGACACAGAGGATCAAGGGATTACCAGGAAGAGTTATGACACAGTTTGTTACTTCCTTAAAGAACGTGCATATGGCCAAACCAAGAAAACCACCCACTACCTCTTCTATACATTGGGTTTCAAAAAGTCTAAAACCATAGTAAAAATCTGGAACTCAAAATGTTGCAAATCTGGATTTTCTTTTTCTTTCTTTAGAAATTTGAAACAAAGACAAATAACAAACAAATAAATATTTATTTTTCCAATTCTGCTCTATTTCTAATTGCAACATTGGTTGTGTGAACTATTTTTAAATAGGCAAAATGCTCTTTAAACACTTTCAAATTTTGCTGGATTACATGATAAATTAGTGTAGAGAGCAAACTATCAAATGCAGTTAGTTAACTTAAGACTGTGTTTTTGCCGTCTTTATTTGTCATTTCAGAATTCTCTTCTAATTACACATTTGTAATGATGTCAATTCAATTTTACATTATTATAAATTGTACTGTTTAAAAGTGGGTGCCCTTAATGTACATGTTAGTGGCCTTTGTCTAATAAATATTATAATACTTGTAACTACAGCTTTTCATATACTTTCAAGTACTCTCCAAGAGCACATTTGATACAATTAAGATCACTTCTTTTTGGGCATGCAGCTCTAGGGCTTTTGCCAAAAAAAAAAATGAAAGGGAGACAAATCATTTAGTAAAAATGGTGTATATTTTCATAACTTTCAATTTTTCATTAATGCTGATTATACAATGTGCGTAGTAAATTCTATTACATTTTAAATTCAATAGCACTGGCTCTCTATAATTACCTCTAGAATTATGTGACGTATGAATGTTCCTAAAAAAAGAATGTTTTTTTCTCTGACAATTAAAATCACATGAGAGAGTGAGAGAAAAGAGTGACGGGGAGAAAGAGAGAGAGAGAGAGAGAGAGAGAGAGAGAGAGAGAGAGCGCAATAGAGAAAGAAAGTGTTGCTCAACTCAAAACTTCTGTCATGAAAACATGGAAGTGAGACGCTCATGTGGTGCAACTGCGGTTTTGCATCACCAAATAAACCTCACCATTTTTTTTACTCACTGTATACAATACATGTTAACTTACATAGTAGCTGTGGTCTAAATGTGTGGCATGTTCTGTTACACAATAGTCATATGATTACCTTAAAATCCAGTGACACTGTGTTGCATGTCTAAAACTTGATGTCTTCAAAGCAATTGAAATGGCGAGTGTCATTAAAATGGATATTCCCTCAAAAAGAAGAGACAATGAAAAAAAATGTTTTGCAGTATTTGGATATCCCAGGTTAAACGGGCTGAAAGAAAGTAAATTCAATAAACACTGGGGATGTACACAAACAATCCAGAGGATTTCCTTTCAAAACTGTTGTTTTTTTAATGTTATATATATTTTAGCCACATACTAGGACTAAATTCCGCTTACCATCTTCACCTGATATTTTCGACTTGCAGGTCAGAAATGTTTTGAATAACTGGAAAAAAAATTAACACAATTTATTGACACTATTCTTAAACTTCTTTTGACTTCCACAAGCAGCAGGAACTGCAGAAAAACATAAAAAAAGTAAACACATGTTTACTCAGCAAAATATCAGACACAACATGAAAACCACTGACAGGTGACGTACTGTTACAATGGCATCTGTCAAGGGGTGGGATACTTTATGCAGCAAGTGAACAGTTAGCTCTTGAATTTGCATGGGCAAATAAAAAGACCTGAGTGACTCAAAAAAGGGCAGAATATAGGGATGGCTCTATGTGGGTCAGAGCATCTCCAAAACAACAAGTCCGGTTCCTGATATGCAGTGATTAATTCCAAACAAAAGACAACCTGCGTGCCAGGATCATGGGCATTCTGCTATACAACATTAGTCCTTGCACTCATGTAGGATCTACAGTAGATATTACACCTATCAAAATTCCCAATCAGACTGTGAATCTATACAGGAGGTTCTGGATAAACATATCTGATCCATGGAGGCCCACTGGGATAAAAGGTAGGCTAACTGCTAATAAATGTACAGGGGATATAGGGGTGTAATGGGTTTGTTGTAGTGCAAGTGAAACCATGATTTTTCTCTGTGTTTTTTTTTTTAATATACAGATGTTTCAAATTTACAGATATTGTGGTCTCCTTATCTAAGAAGGTACTTTTTATGAATTTCTGCCCCAGCTGGTCATAGGGCAAAACAGAAATTTCGTCTTCTTGTAGAAAGCAGCTGTTGAGTAAGACAGCGTCAGAAAGAGACAGAGACTAGATGTAAAGGAAGCGTGGGAGGGTCTTCCCCATTGGGACTGTCGTTTTAGTTTCCATGTCTTCATTGGTTGTAAAATGCAATGCAACTACAAACAACATATTAATTTATGCTTTTTATATATATATACTAGTCTCACCATTTACTTATACTTTAATTAATAAGAAATATGTTGACCAAAAAAAATGTAAAAGTTTAAAATAAATAAACAAATAAAAATCTGCTAAAGGTTTGAAAACACTACATGATGTCAGATATACATTTCTATTTTGAGAGGGCACCATTTGCTTGAAATATACAGAAGTAATATTGAATATCTGCCAATTGAGCTTCCAGATAAGATTTGGATTTAATGTACTTGTTCACATTCTATCAAATGCATCTATGCATCTCAATGTAGAATTTATTAAGTCTCTCTTCTCCATGAATTGATATTAAGTATCAAGGTCTCAAACGTTGTGATTTCCTTAATGTTTTTTTTTTTTTACCCATTTTTTATTTATTTGTCAGTGTCTCTATATTTATTTGTTTTCTGATTACTTAACCGGTCATTTCGTTGAAGAAGTAGAAATATAGCCTAAAGAAGTATAAAGAAATAAAAAGCTAAGTCCTATAAAGACCATACATGGAAACATGAAAATACAGTTGAATCTTAAATACTATACTTTACTTCTTGGAACTGTTTGACTAACGCGTGCGTTAAAAAGAAGAACAAACATTGGCATTCCCAAAAATAGCGAAACCGAAACAAGATGAAGCGAATATAAGATGGTTACCTCCAGCACAACATCATCTCAAATCACTGCGGGCGACTGAGCAACCAAGTACTATTATTCAAACAGAGGTAAGAGACGAAAGGCCATCCTTTGAACTTTCTTATTACCTCTTATTTACAGCATCAACAAAATATGCGATCTTTGTTCTTATTAAGTAAAATATTATAAATGAAATAAAATAAATGTGTACGGTTCAATTGTTTAGCCCACGTATCAGATAAAAGATGGGCCGTATTATGTGAAATAGTTTTACTGATGCTACTGGTTGATCTCTGATGTGAGATTTTAATCGATAAAAACGTTGGCGCATGAAACTGATAAAACATGTCTTAGGCTATTATAGGCTACGTCGTTGAATCTGCAAAAATCTTTAAAGGTACCACTACTCTAAATGACCACAGTTTCACTTTCCATTCTCCCAGATGTTTCGGCAGTATCTGTCTCCTCTGTGCATCCTAATGCTCATCTGTGTGGTGACCTTTTCTTTCCCTCTTGGGCAAAAGGGGGCGCTGTCCTTCTCAAATTCATTGCGCCTCACTCGCACTGTTCGTGCACGCGTCCAACAACTGCTGTCCAGCTACGTAAGAAAACTAAATGCTATTTGCATAAAACCATGAAATGTATTAACTTGTGTTGTCACAGTTTTTTGTACTATAATCCACTTTTTACATAAATGCTCATACTACGCGGTTTTGTTTTCACAGAAACAGCAGCTGTTTGGCGGCGAGCTCTTTGAATATAAAGAGCTGATGCTGAACACACTCCCTGCGGTTACTGTCAGTTATCAGAACTGGTTGAAAATGCAGGTGCGGGTCATTTCTGTATCGCGTATTTGGTTAGTTATTTTCTTCACGAGGATATATTGTAACTTTTTTTTTTTTTTGGTTCAGGACACTGAGCGTCTGCGTTTGGCCTCTCACAACCTCCAAACCTTCTGGATTCACCTGGAAGTTCAGCGGCAGCAGCTGGAGAAAGAGAGGGATGCGACTAAGGAAAGAAGAGAGCAGAGACGAGGCAAACGAGGAAGGCTTCAGCTCACATTGTGCCAAAGATTTGATAGTCTGCAAGTAGATCTGCGGGACCTAATGAAACAAGTCAACTCTCAGGTACAAGTGCACACTTGTTTGCTGCGTAATCACTTCCCAGCGATCAGTAGCTCATTTAGTGATCTCATACACACAATTTCACAACAGCTCCTGTGATTAACTCATTATGACCCCTTTTAGTTGCAAAACGAGGGGGCTCTTACCAGAATATCTCAAAAATCCCAAGGGGATTTTTTTAGGGTATATAGAAACTGTTTGTGATATATCAATATCTAAAAATAACGATAAAGACACTGGCACGCAGCCTAGTGTTTTAGTCATATTTGTCTAGTCTATCTCTTGATATCTGTCTAATAATTTACATACTGGTAGAGCAAGTAAATTCCACTCACTTCTTTATTCTAGTTTTTTTAGACTTGCAAATAATGTATTGCATTGGAAGATTACAAATATTGTAATTATGTTATAACAAAATTGCAACAATTATGTAATATTCTAAAGCCAGGATGCACACACATATTTGAAGATCAGACATGTAAAATATATATGTATATATTTATACATGCGCAGTAGTTAAGTACATTTTTAGATGAGATTATGCTTAATCGTAGGGATTACTAATTCTCGTCCTCTATCTGCAGTTGAACAGACTGAGTATCACTGCATCTACAAAATCCCCACTTCTCCATCCCCTGCACGCAACTTCGTCTTCCAGTCCGATTCCCAGCTTGCATCGTTCCACAGAGACTGTACTCCAGACCCCAACTCAGACGGATAATCCTCGCAGCTCCACACACTCTCCTACGCAATCTTCTACTTCAGTGATGGAGAAGACCTCCGTCAGCCTCTTAAAACCCACCCAGGCATCAGCAGGCTCAATTTTAATGGAAAGCCAGCTATCTGTGGACAACCTGCAGACCACAACAGCAGAGATGTCCCGCTGGTTTCAGCATCTGAGAGGGTATGTGATACTGAGAGATCTGGAACGGTACTTGTGCAGATTGGCACGGGATTACGCTGTGCTTCAAGCTAAATACTGACAAACACGCTAAAGTAAATCAGCAAAGGCAGGAAAAAAACAAGTATTACAAAGAATTCAATTATAAAATAAAACCAAGAGAAAACTTAATTGAATACACTAACATTCATATCCACAAACATTTCCATGTCAGTTTCTGTTTACCTTGTTCTTTAATTATTTATTTATGAAAATAATTTATTGTTTTTTTATTTAAGTAATTGAACGGATTGTCTTGATGTGTGAAGTTTTTTATTTTATTATTGCAAGTATTTTTGATGTATTAGATAAGTCTCAGGGGTTGAGTCCATCAGCAGGCAGCTATTGTGGGTTATCATGAGATTGCCAAACAGTGTTATTGGACCAAGTATTTTTAGATATTATCCTTGAATGTATATTGGTCTGTTTGAAGGGTGAGCCCTTAACAAACAGCTATTTCTTTTGTTTATATTGGACAATTTAACTGAAACAAAAAAAGGTTAGTCAGCCATTCTGGAAGACCAAAATTCCCCAAACACCCCACTTCCCTCCTCCACTGTTAATCAGCAAATCATTTTTACATCCCCTTTTCATTGTCATTCTCCTGTACTTTCCACCTCGTGTTATTTATTAAATTATTTATTTTATTTATGTGCCTAGTATTTTCATAAAGTATTTATTGTTTATAAATAAGTGCAAAAGTGAAATATGTTTGTTTTGTACAAGCGTGTGTGCTGAATAAAAGAACTGTGAAGCACTTCTAGTGTATGTGTATTTTTGACAGTTGTTTTTTTCTTTTTTCTTTATTAAGCGAAGTCATAATGAACACTTGATACTGCCTAACCTTGACATGTCATGACACTGCCAGAAGCAGTTTTTGACATGTTTGTTTGTTTTTTGGCAGGTTTTATTGATTTAACAAAGCAAACCAAAAACAATGCATTAACCATAAAGCATTTAATCTTTTTGTTTGTTTGTTTTTTAATTATTCAACAACACTTGAGTTATAAAACAATGCGCTGACAAGTAGTGGTGTTATTTTGATATTATAAAGCACTATGCTTTTGTATTTAAATTCTCAAAGATTACCTAGTTAATAAGAATTCTCAGAAATATTTCTAGTATATCTGTATACGAATGCTTGAATTACGAACATAACTGAAAAACAGATTCATTTAATTGGTCAGATGAGAGAAAATATAAAATAAACTTATCAATTAATTAAAAATTATTAAAGCATAAGCAAAACTGCATTAAAAAAGAGAAAAGACTACAAATGTCCTTTAACATACACCTGCTAACATGCTAAAATGTGCTTTTGGTGTGAGACTGAAATGAATCATAAAAGTGTAATCTGGCTCTGTGTAGTGATTGGCTAAAGCACTCCTGTGAAATGATCTGTCCATTGCTGGTGAGCTGTCATTGGCTGTTCATGAGACTCGTGGAGTGGTCTGGAAAAGAGGGACCAGAGTTATAGGTTTACTTGCTAAATAGTCCATTTTATTATTACATTTTACTTTTTATCCTAAAATACCATCAACAACTATTATAAATGTTGTTGTCCGTCTTTCCTTCTTATCAAAACCATTGCATTTTTTTAGCCTTGTACTTCTTTATCAGTAAATGTGTGAGGCTCACCACAGACAGGTGTCCATTCTTGGTCTTGACCACTCGCAGGTCCGAACCACTGGAGAAATCTATCACACCCTCCTTTCCCCTCGCTATGGCAAACCTGATACTGGAGAGTAAAGCATAATCAGATTGAAAGATGTAACCATGCATAAATATAGGTGCTGTAAACTGAACTATTTCCTGATTTTTCTAGCAGAAAAACACTCCCCAATTATAGTTTTTCTAATAAGGGATTTACCACTGCACACACACACACACCTTTCCTGGCTGATGTTGACATTGTGTATCTTGTCTGCAATGATGGCCAGCTTGGTGACAGCCTCAATCACATGATCGCATTGCAGTACCAGGTCACCCTAAAGGTCAAAAGCTCAAAGTGAAACAACAGTGGTCCAACTGCACAACCAAGACAGTCACAAAGCATGACAGCGCTTCTCTCACCTTCTGTTTACTGTCAGTGGTGGGAATATGCAAAACAAAGAATCCATCACTGAGGGAACTAACAGAGACACCTACAAAAAGAAACAAACCAAGACAGTATGTATTGTGAGCTGTTACCCAGTAAGAAGTCTATGGCACACTAGTTGTTTGTCACTGATGAGATTTTATGGTTCGAATACTAGAGAAGAGTATGATTACCCAAGGATTAGATAGGGTGAAAAACAGGAGTATGAAATTTTAATAAGCTGGGATGTCGTACAGTATTGTTAGGCAACAAAAGAGAGAGCTGTATTACAGTAACATTACCCAGCAATGTGCCGTAGTCGATGCGTTGTTTGATTTTTGCTTCCTGGACCAGCACAGCAGATGAAGTGGTCAGCAGCAGCTGACGAATACGTGGGCGGAAACCGTGCCGATCGTACTTAGTGACCGCCACACCATACTGAAAAAGAAAAGAACATACAAATAGATTCTGAACATTAAAAATCTTTATCAAGATGAGTATTAAATTAGATTGATTAGATTGAACTTAATAATACAGAACAGGTTCACTGGCTTATAATTATTTGTTATACATTGTTTTATGGTATGGTAAATCTATAGGAGCCATTTATACTTTTTTTGGGGTGGTTTCTTTTTTTTCTGTAGGCGGAGTGTGCCCTCTACAGGAAAACTCTCAGGTGTTAGGATGGTACCTGAGCGTTCTGCTGGGAGAACAGTCTTTTTCCTCTTATTTGGCCTTTTTAAAGTTTTCTTTGAAGTCATTTACAGTTCAAAATGTTTACATTGTAGTTTATTTCAAAGACTGTAACATCAGGAATGAATAAACAAACCATAACTTAACCTCATTCATTGTGGGCTTTCATGAATACATGGAACCTTGTGACCAAACAAAAACATCTAAAAGCATCTAGTACATTTATATGGAATACACACCAAATAAAAGCTTTAATTTCACAAAAAAATCATAAAAACACACTTACCTTCACCTTGTTGTCAGTCCCAAGAGTTTGCAGCACTTTGAGGTTGATCTCTTCAGTCTCTGTGGTGATAAAAATGTGTCAGTGAGTTTCTCTGTTTGTTTGTCTATGCATTTGTGTTTTTTCAACATAAACATTTTATTTATGTGTTTTGAATATTACCTAGTCTGGTGGCTACGAAGAGTTTAGGAACACTTCTAGGGTAACATTCCTTCTGATCACTAAAGATGGCACTGGCTACAACCTTCTGTTCCAACTGCAGACAGAATGGAATCAGTTACGGTTGTCCATGTATGTGTGTGTTTACTCTTGTACGAATGCAGTACCTGCTTCTTCCACTCTGGCTGGATTCTCCTGCAGTAGTCATTGACCAGGTTGTGAATGCACATTCTATGAAGGTGCTCAGATGCCTGTGGGAAAACAAAACAAAGTTGTACGGACACTACTATTCAAATGTTAGGGATCTTTTTGGGGACAGTTTTTGAAAGAATTATTTTATACTCAGCAATAATGTCCCACACTTGGAATTTACACTCTGAATTTCACCCATCCAATTCATATGAACAGCAGCGTGTGTTGAACAAACGCACGCCCGAAGCAGAGGGCAGCAGTTTTTAGATCCTTCATAAATAACTCTAATACACTAATAGGGTACTTAAGAATCATTTTGTTGTTGTTAATGTTGGAAAAAAAATATTTTGTTCAAATACATATACATAATGCATCCTTGCTGAATAGTAGAAGTATTTATTTCGAACATCCTCAAAACACAGATTTGGCCATTCCCCAGTTGTTTTGACTAAACAGATCTCAGTTTAGTGTCATATTTTATCATACCACTCTCATAAATTATTATCGAACCTCAGTGAGTGAGGGCGGTGGTCTTGGCCAGCTCTTGTCAAGAACGCTTTTTGGAAGATTTCTTTTCACTTTCATCAAGAAAGAGAATCGCACATGATCCAGAAAGTACTCATTGTCATGGCAACGAGGCTCATTGCGCAGGATGAAGCCTTTGATGAACCTGTGGAGATAGGAAAGGATGAATTGAAGGATTAATAAAGGATGGAATCCATGACACAATCAGTGTAACTCATTCACCTTCATGATACAAAAACTCTCATACTTCCGTATAGTGTCTGCTGCTTGTCTGCGGTGCTTGGCTTTCCTTCGGCCTTTGACTCCTCTCCACCACGACTGGATCACAATTACTGCAAAAGATGAAAAGAAAAACAGATTGTCTGTTGTCTTCCTTTGCTTTGCCTGTCTGTCTGTGTTTAGTCTATTTGTCAAGGTTACCAGCATGCCGGATCCGGTGGTACTTGGCTCTCTCCCTGTAGCCCCGCCAAGATGTCTGCAGAGTGACAGCTTAAAAACATTCCCATACTGTAAATTTATTTATAGTAAAATAAAAAAAAGCAGGCTAATTTTCACAACTTTACAAGTAAGTGCTTGCAGTGAGAAAACATACCAATGGTTTGTTTCTTGGCCTCAAGTGCATCCTCAGTCACAAACAGAGTCCTTGGGAAGCGGATAAAGATTTTGGACCTAAACAGAAAGCAAACTAAGATAAACTTCCCCCCAGCTCTTCCGCTGCTGCCCCAGAGTCACAAAAGGAGGACCTTTTTTCGGTATCTTCAGGGTTTTTGTTTTTTACCTATTAAAAAAATTTGGTATGTTTTCGTATAAACCCCCTCACCTGCCCAGTTTGTATTCTTCAGGTTTATAGTTGAGGTGTTTGACCAGAGTGGCAACCCCCGCTGGGAGTTTTCCATGCCAGTTTGGCCAGGTGTCTGGACACAGAGACTTATACCTGTGCAAGAAACACAACACAAAGCAAGGTAAAGAAACATTGAAATATGTTAACAGAAAGACTGGTTGCTCAAGACTGACCTCTCTAAGAAAGCCTCATAGTTTCGTCTGTATGCAAATCCAGCTCTCCTTACTCTCAGATTCTCCATCAAACCCAAATACTTCACCTGATGCCGGACCAAAACCTCATCAAATCTGCCTGAAGTAGCAGAGGAAGAGGAAGGAGGGAGAACAGCATGCACAATGTTAGTAACATCAAAACAGGGAAATACAAGCATTTTGTGTGAGCAATTTATTGGTCTATCAATACAAAACACATATGCTTTGACCTGGTTGTTTAGCGTCATTGGGTTTTATGCAGCGTACATACGATGGTTCCTTAGACATCAGAATCTCCATCAGTTTAGCCAAACTGAGCTTGAACTGTGTGGCAGCCTGAACAGAGAAAACGAGACTTAATTTCTTTGTAAGTGTATGTACAACATGTGTCCTTATGTTTAGTTGTTTGTTTGTGTTGTTCTAACCGTCTCTGGTCTTCTCTGGTCCATCAACTCATCTGCATGAAAACACTGATTGATAATGTGATTCCCTGACTGACACAACACCTGGAATGAGACACAGTGGGTTTAGAAACACACATGTTGTCGGTTTCTGCCACAACACCACGCTTACACAGTAAACACACTGTACCTCCTTCAGATGTCTGTACAGCAGGTCGTTATTTTTGTCCAGAAACCCTGAAAATGAAGAGACAAAAACTACAATGCCGGCAACAAACAAAATTAACTATGGGGGGAGAGATGTATAAACGGCTGCTCTCTCCTCACCATTGACATTGTAGTTGACCTCTCCAGCATAATGAACCAGTCTAAACTCCTCTCGCCCAATAGCCTTACGGATCTTCCCGTTGGCCATTTTATGACTGGAACATGAAATGGGCTGATCAGATAACATATCCCACATGTCTTAAACATAAAGCATGCTGTTTAAACAATGGAGAGTCATAGTGCTCCTACGTAACGAAATGGGCATGGCCACCCAGTGTATCCTCCAACTTCTCCAGGAAGGTGATGTCACTGGCATCTCCTCGTCGTAAGCACTCCTCATCCTGATTACAGAAAGGTAGATTAGTTCATTTCAATTCAATTTGGATAAACCGAAAAACCTCACATTAAGAAGGAAAACACACAGACAGACCAGAATAGCGATGATGCCTTTATGTTTCTCCTCCACCAGATCACAGATGATTTTGTTGTTGAAATATTCCACTCTCTCCCACTGGCCAAACACATTTGCGCATAATTTTTACACAAATATAACAAAAGAGAAGGGGGAAAGAAAGAGGGGGATATTAAGGATATTTACATGCAGTATAAACAGGGGTTTGCTGTGCATAATAAATGGTTTATTTAGTGTGATAGTTCACCCAATGATGACAGAGTTTTATTTTTTGGGGTGAACTATCCCTTTATATAGTAAAAGTTGGTTATCAATAGAAATGTTTTAGAAATGTACTACTGGAAATTTCCTTTCTGCCACAGACTCACCACAATCCCTTCCGCCTCGTACTCTTCCTGTTCACTTTTCAGTGTGAGCTCAATAAACAGCTGCTGCAGTTTTTCATTGCAATAATTAATGCAAAACTGCTCAAAACTACAGACAGAAATAAGAAAGACATGAATGCTTCTGTTCTAGTGTCTTAATGTAATTTATTTATATAATGTGATGTTTTAATAGAGCAAGTTTGTATTTGACTATTTCTTTAGTTAAAAAGTGAGAGAGAGCGAATCAAACAAACCTGTTGTGTTGAAAGACTTCAAATCCATATATGTCCAGCAAACCAATAATAGAAGAACATTTACTGGAGTAGTAGACTTCATCCTGTAAAAAAACACAAAAATATAATAATCTTTATAACCACTCCACTAGAGGGCATATCAAAACCTAAAAAGCACACTAAGCTGAAAGTTCATGAATGCGAGATGTTGCTCTGACACTGCCCACTTAAGTAAAGCAAGAGCATGGTCCTCATCAACAGAAAGAAGAAACACACCTGAAAGGCCAATGATTGGTTTAACTTTTGGACAAGCCAGGTAAAGGCACGACCATATATGGCTTTGGCCAAAGAGTCCCGAGCAGACAGAGCCTGTTCCAAACTCAAGGGACTGATCATCTGAAATTAAACACACATACATACACACACACACACAAACTGTTTATTCGTCTGCTAAAAGACAGAATGCATGAGAATGATAGCAAAGATCAAGTGTGCTGAAATCTGAAAGTGAGAAGAACAGAGAGAGATATTGTGATATTACCTCCTCCCCTTTGGCAACAATTTTCTTGTGTGTAAGAGCTGCTCTCAGGACCGACCCGTCCACACCCAGCAGCTGTTGACAAAATAAAAAAAACACATTCTCTGCAGTTATGTATGTGTGCGGGATATTAAGGGGCCAGTTTTAAAACTAAACAACATTGTGATCATTTCATCTTTTGCAAACAAAGAAAACATTTGCAACAAAAATATTTTAGGATATCATTTTTTAAATGTGTAATATTGCCTTTGTATTCAAATTAATATCTATTTAATGGCATTCAGACAGGTTTCTGACAGATGTTGTTACTCTAGCATCTAGCTCTCTATTGTCACACAACAAACCTGAGACAAGGATTGTCTCTAATGAGACAGGTGTCTAATTCCCAGAAACAGGTATAAAGTTCAGACACATACTAAGTTATAACTTGAGACTGGACATTTAACTCACCTGGGACAGATATTGCAGTTGAGGTTCAGTGGTGACACGTGTCTCTCCCTCCTCATCTTCACCGAATTGTATGTTACCCAGATGTAAAACACTGGCCACAATCTCCATCAGCTCCTAAAGAGGACAGGAACTTTGTAGGTATGTTTCCTCACTTCGATAGAAAGGTCTGGATGTCCAGTGTGGTGTTGTACCTGTATCTCCTCCTCATTAAAGCCAATGATGGTGAGAGCATTTCTCACAACCTTCCAACTGTTCTTATCACTGATAGAGCTCACTCGTGGACAGTTACCCTGAAAGAGAGAGAGTGCCTGTTACAATTACACCACAAACATGCCAATAATGCCCATGGCCCAATAATGGTAGACAAATCTGCTCTCTCTCACGGACACAAATAGACACCATTAACATAAACACCTTGACCAGGTAATGATAATGCTGTGGGTTGGTTTTCTCCAATCCAAGTGTCTTCAAAAGGGGTTCTTCTCCACCCTCCAGCAGCTGATAGAAGATGTGGAAGTTTCTCTCACCATGGTTCTGATGGGCCACACGGGATTTCTCTAACAGGTAGTTTAGGATGTGACCTCCAATTGGAGCACCCTGAACAAGACATAAATAGAAAGAACTGTTTTTAATGGTGCATAAAAGGTCATGTATTGTGTATAAGCTCAAATATTGCCCAAAATTCCCATTATATTTGCTACAATATTCTAATACATTTAGTCTTTTGCTAATGTGAACAGCTGAAATGTAGACCAGTAAATTTGTGCTGGATTCAAGCAAAGGGCTAAGGGTTGTGGTAGTTATCTAAGAAGTGAGCTTTATCTACCTTGTAGTCAAAATGAATGTCCATGTATTTCCCAAAACGACTGGAATTGTCATTCCGGAGAGTTTTAGCATTCCCAAAAGCCTGTTGTGACAGAGTGAGAGGACATTAGGAAGCTATACACAGAGGAACCCAGCAAAGCTTGTGTGTGCTTACCTCCAGCACTGGGTTGGACTGCAACAGTCTCTCTCTGATAGTGTTTGTGTTGTTGCGTGTGGGACAGATGTGTGTGTAGTACTGAAGAATTTTTTTGGAAGCCTCAGTCTTTCCAGCGCCACTCTCACCCGAAATCAGAATACACTGATTTCGTCTCTCAGTCCGCAGAGCACGATATGAATTATCGGCCAGGGCAAAACTAAAGTCACACAAACACATACATAATCACTCCCATGTAATGAAACCAATTACAGTTATGGGTTTCAAAACCAGAAACCAGTGTGCAAACACAATGTGAAAAACAAAAATAGAACTATAATATTATTTGCATTTACTTCCCATTTCTATGTGAATGATTTTACATATTCTTTAAATGAGTATGTGGGTGTGGGTGAGTGTGTGGGTGTGGGTGTAAGTGGAAAGTTGTATGCATGGTCCAGTCTCTGGGATCTCCAGGAAAGTGAGTCATACTAAGAGAATTGGCGGAATGTTCTCAGGGATTCTCACGGCCATAACACACACAAACACACACACTTAACACTCACATGTGAGGAGAGATCTCATAGAAATTGACTCCTCTGTGGCGCTCCATGTTCTGTTTGGAGTAAATCTCCAGCTCTTTGTAAGGATTCACTGACACCAGCACTGAGCCAATATATGTCTTATAAAGATAAACAGATAAAGAGGAAGAAGCTTCAGTGACACGTGTAAACTACCATGGAAAGGTTTGGACTGATAGGATTTTCAAATTTTTTTGTTTGTTTTTCTCACTAAAATTACAGTAACACTGTAAAATATTATAATTTAAATTACATTTTGATTAATTTAATGTACACATTAAGCACAAAATAAGATTTTTCAATGAAATCTGAGAGCTGTCTGACCCTGCAAAGACAGCAACGTAACAGAAAGGACATCAGTAAAATAGTCTATGTGGTTCAACTGGTTCAACTTTTACAAAACTACGAGAATACTTTTTGTGCGCAAAAAAACTCAATGAATTCTTACCTTTCATCATCCCGTATGCCAAGGTGTTTTGCTTTTTGCACACAAAAAGTATTCTCATAGTTTTGTGAAATTATGGTTGAACCGCTGATGTCACAAACTGAAATTATGCCTTTTAAATTTGAATAGAATTCAAATTTTGATAATATTAAAGAACACATTTCTAATTTAGTTGTGTTACTGTCAGGGTCAGAGAGCTCTCAGATCTCATCGAAAAATAAATCTTTATTTGTGCTCTGAAGATGAACAAAGGTCTTACGGGTTTGGAACGTCAAGAGTGTGAGTAACAATTTTCATTTTTGGGTGAACTGTCCCTTTTGAATATACTGACTGCAAACTTTCAAACAGGATTACATATTTTATCTTATAGCATGAACATGCTCATAAGTGGCATATTTCTGTGTAAATGTAATAAAATACTGTATTTACTGTATTATATGGTGGTTGTGTATGTCTTACATAAATAAGGCCTTCTCTGTAGCGCCGGCGCAGGTTTTCAATGAAAGCAGCTTCGCTGTTGTAGTTTTCCAAGAGCAGGAAGTCTTGGACACCGACCCGATCTCTTGCCGAGAGAGCGCTCTCCATCACTAACCTTACACCCCCCTCTAAACCAACCTCCTAAAGAGAGAAACAAAGGGAGATAAAAAAAAAAACACAAAGAACACTGATTGAAACACTTACACACAGCAGAGCCACAATACAGGAACTGAGAGTGTGTATGTACACTTACAACAAGGCCCACATGGAATTTGCGACTTCAGAAATTCTGAAGAAAGTTCCAACATTTTACACAGAATTGGAACGCCTGTCATTCACAAAATTACAGACATCCCCGCCTCTTGTGTGGTTGTTTACTAGTTTTTGGGTAATTTGTTAACACTTACAGAATTTAACAGATAACATAAAAGTCTGGAGAAAAAAACATTTTTATAAGGAAATAACTCCAATATACACAGCAAATACCAGAGAATGTACAAATCACTAAAAGACACACTACAAATTCACTAAGGAAGGGCGCCATGGAAATATTTGGCAATGGTTCCTGACACACAGTTGTCTGTTTTTCAGAGTTAGTGCTGGTACCTCTGCATGTATATCCAGTGGAAAATCTGACAAGACTTTAAGTGTTTGAGGAAGTGTGTCTTTGGAGTGGGTTCAGAAAGAGAGCGAGTTTGTGTGTGTGTTTGTGAGAGAGACAGGAAGGTCACCTGTGGAAGCTAAAACACTAATCTGCTGGGAGCAATACAGTGCGTGAGTGGATGTTTAGTTTCCTTGGCTCTGCTCCACTGTTGTTCCACATTGTTGTTCCAATTCTTTTCCAATGAATTAGTGATAAGGGTCCCCTAAAATGCCTAACAAGATTTTAACGACTCACCAAATACCCCCCTCCCCAGACACCTGCACTTATAAATCTTTCCTTTAGCCATTCTTAATCCATTGTTCTCCTCGCCTTGTGTGTGATTATGTTCTAATGCACGCTTACACAGTAGGATGCAGATGTACGCACATTGAAAACAAGCTCCAGAAGATAATGATATCTGTCTCTAAAATGAACTCTTTACTCACTGTTTCCCTCATGTTTTCTGTGTTCCATTAGAAGTGTTTAATTTAGCTACGCTTTTTAAAACCTGTTTAAAACTCCTTGCAACTCAAAAACCACCCTTCATCAGCTCAAAACATCTTCTGTTGTGTTTATTTTTATGATGCAATGGAAGTCTTTCTTTTTTTAAATCATGTTTGTTTTTTGGCAAGTTTCCTTCGTTTCTAATCTTGAGTGTTATTAACAAAACTTGTTTGAGCCGATGTGACAGACTGAAGATTTATTAGTTCAGCAGGAGCCAAGTTTGGAATGTTTTTGACATAAAAGCTTGTTTAGGAACTGTGTGCACTGATTTTTTATTTAAAGGTCACATATCATGAAGAATCTAACTTTACAGGTTTTAACCCACCAAAGAACATGAAAATGATTAGCCCAGCAATTTTGATTTAGCAAGCCTTTTCCTGCAAAAACCAGCACGTCTGATCTCACTCCCCTTGTGGTGTTGCAAATGGATCTTATTATAATATTACCACTTCTTAATGTGTAAGTCTAAACTAATATGGTTTAAAATGCATGGTTTCAGTGCAATAAACATGACAATCAGAATCAAAACAGATGTTTTGCACGAAGACAGGCACAAAATGTTTTTTGCTTCCACTCAAAATAGGCATTTTCAAAATAATATAATGATCTGTGGCACATTTTGAGCTGAAACTTCATAGACACATTCTGAGGACACCAGATACTTATTTACATATTGTAAAAAGGGGCATAATACTGTATGTCTTCGTTAAAGGTGCAGGATGTAATAATGACAGCTAATGGTTGAAATGGGTAATGAAATATTGTTTCTTCCACCTCCTCTTCCTCATACTCACCATTCGTGCGGGTTGTCAGATTGAGGACATGAAACATGAGTGAGCACAACTGATAACGGAAGAAAAACAAAACTTACACTATAAAGTGATGAGTTGTATCGAATAGGTTGGTTCTACATAACCTACTGGGACTGGCAACACAGCTGATAAACAGCAGCAGACAAACACTATTGAATACAAACATACTTTATATTATGTGCAGTTGCTATGACAAGGTCAACCAGCTATTTCAGGCCCTACGTATTTACACTCTCCATGGTTAAGGCCCATATTACATCTGGTGTTAGCATCTGTCCTGTGTAATCTGATCACATTTGGTCAGCTAAAACACATTTCTGTTTACACCTGGTGTTTACATGCATCTAAAATGCGCCTCTCGTGGCCACTTGTGACTGGATTTCATGTAAGGGAAGGTCTCTAAAATCATTAACCACATACTTTAATTATGACATCAGTGCATTGCTCACTGTAAATACAATTTACATTTTGTCATACAATGCCATTTTATTGAACTATTAAATGTAAGTTAAGGCAAACATTATACAAAAAATATATAGCTGCGCTGTTTGCTCACTAATAATGCACTGATGGTTTTCATTATTGT
>JAUCMU010000097.1:12613054-12637450 GCA_032275025.1 Enteromius treurensis | reverse complement strand
CCCCCCCCCCCCCCCCCCCCCCCCCCCCCCCCCCCCCCCCCCCCCCCCCCCCCCCCCCCCATCTAAAAAAGAAAGCTTATCACTCAAAAAAATCTGCATCATATATACATCAGCTGATTTCTAATGTCTTCATTGGCCATATAAAAACCCTTTTTGGTCAACCTCTCTTGCTGACACTTTTGCACTACTTAGTAACATATTTTGAATGCAAAAGGCACATTTTTTTAAATCAGCGTTTAATTGTTATGCATGTTATTTATGTTTATTAAAAAAAGTTTTGTAACACATTCTGCACCGAATTTCTAAATTGCCTAAAATAACCAGGTGTCGGTTGTTTGTGCTGCACTGATTGATCATTATATGACATCAAAGTACTGTGAAAGCATTTTGAAAGCATGAAGCCGTCTGCTTGGCTCTCCAGCTCTCGCGATACTTTGCTGTCATACAACGATCGATTGATGCAACACAACCAACATCTGGTTATTTAGGCAATATCTGATATATATATATATATATATATATATATAAATCAGATATTGCCTAAATAACCAACATTTAAAACAACTTTAATGCAAAGGTGGCTTTATTTGTTTATTTGCAAAGGTGGCACTGTTCTTTGCTGCTGCCATGATACACCAGGACAGATTACACTAAAATATGAAGCAGTCACATGCATAGTTTGTGACTGGATCTTGTTTTAGACCCCTTTTACTTCTGCAGCTACCCAAAACAGAAGAAATACCAGGTGCAAAAGAGCTCTCGAGCCATTTGAGCTCCTTGTGTGACTCAAATAATAAGTTACAGTGAGAGGATGTATCTAACAGAGATTTCTATGTGGTATTTCAAAAGCAGTAGCCTATGGACACCATTTCTACAGCTTGAGAATGTGGATAGTGTACTCCCTGAGGGAGGTGTAATACAACTTTGCTGTATAATCTGGCACTGAGCCGTTCTGAGTTTATAAGTCTCCAGCTCTTCCATATAAGGGCTGTTCTTTGCTGTGCAGCAGCCCATATTTGTGATCTCTATCTGGGACACTAAGACCGGCAGACTGCCCTCGTAGAAAAGAGATCTTGTTCAGTGTGTCGCTATAGCTTGCTATGTATAAAGGAGCGGCAAATCAACAACAAAGCCTCTGTGCTCTCTCAAACAATTAAAAAAACATGTCTGCAACCCACCATACACACACATAGGCTGAAAACACCAAATGAGGCACTGATTTTCACTTTTTACGGAATAAAACACAACAGCAAAACAGGCATATATGACACACCCACACAGATGTAATTAAAACAAGAAATCTTACCCTGCGGCGGTATTTCATTCTCTCTCTCTATCTCTCTCTCTCTTCCGCTCTCTCTTTCTCTTTAAGGGAATCCCTCGTGCACGGTTTTCTTCACTAACAATCTTCAAGGTGTGTCTGACACATCCGTGTGTGCATTTAGTCGCATGTAACTTTCACCAAACTCTACTAAAGCACACGTACGTCCATATTCACACATGCTGACGGTCCATCCTCTACACATACACACTAATACAGTTTTCCCCTCTCTCTCCCACTCTTGTTCTCTAACTAAAACAAATGTATTCGTTCTCTTCTTCTCTGTTGCTCTAGAAGTCCATGAAGGGAAAACATTGATGACAGTCTCCCACACCCAAAGCCCCACCCACAGATGATTAGTCAAAAGACCACTTTAAAACCTTCACAAACAAAACACTTCTCCCTCTTTCCTGTTATCAAACATTCTTGCTTGTCTTTGTAAGTCAACCTCTGTCAGACTTTCCCTCCTTTTCCCCTATTTTCAATAGATCTCTTTCTTTAACAGTTTCTATTTCCACCATCTGCTATCCTTCTCTTTCATTCTGCACACAACAAATTATGGCTGAGTCATCCCTTTATAAAGGAAGGAAAGAGTAAAAAGGGTACTGTAGATTCTGCAAGGTTTAACTTGCAGAATCTACAGTAACTTGTGTGAGTAAGAGGCAGTTAAACAGTGAGAGTAAAGTCAGTCTAACATCATCTGATTGCCGACACTACATGCAAACATGACTACAGGCTATTAAAGTGGCCAAACAAACGTCACATGACTCATCCTCAGAACATTTCTTCTCTTTCGTTCTCTCCCTCTTCAGTCCCTCCCTCTTTTTCCTCACATGCTCAGGCACATTTGTTACAAATGATCACTGAATAGCTGTCAGATGCACAAATGTCATTCGTCAGCAAATGCCTAACTATTTGTCTCTCTTTTTTTGCCTGTTTACTCTTTCTGTCTTGAAATTACAAACAGATGAAGCACAGAAACACTGCAAATGCATCAAAGCTAATTTTTACCAGAGTTAGACTTGACAAGCAGATAAAAGTAGATTTGCCTTTTCATTTGGAAATCAAGGGCTGGAATCTGAAGGAAAAGTGAAGAGGCACAGAATCCAAGCTGTTTGAAGTCCAGAGTGAAGTTTCTGAAGTCAGTGATGATTTGGAGAGCTGTGGCGTCTGCAGGCACTGGCCTATTGTGTTTTAGGTCTGAAGTCAAGATCTACATTCACTCTTTACTGATGCTGGAGTTTGTGCTAAAGGAGCCCCGGACCAAGTACTGAGTACTGCAGTACTGACCAAGTAATGAGTGCATATACGAACATACATAATAAACATAACTTTACATAACCATTGCACATCCTTTATTTCGATTTATCTTGAAATATTCTAAAATATTGTGAGATGCTGGATTTTTTTATTTTTGATGAGCTGCTCCAAAGATCAAATAAAAAAATTTATAAATACAATTTTGTTTAACTTTACATGTAATTTGTCTTTAAGTTATTTATTTTTCTTTTTTACTTTTTCATTATATATATATATATATATATATATATATATTCTGTCTGAAATACATATTTTTCAGTATACTGAACTGTTGTCTTTTCTCTGATATTCAATCAATATCGATCAACTTTAATATTAATCACACTCGTACTGTATATACTGCAGCATAAGATCAATTTCATTGATTACCAGTGGCCAAATTAACACCATGCTGATATCAATTTGCAAGCGTAACATTACATAAATAGTAAAAGATATATCAATATCAAGGTTTTCGAATTCTCACTCTTTTCTTTTCCCCTGGCTGTATTTTTCATTTTTGGGCTGCCTTTAGCCAAACCATGATACAACTGGAAACACTTGGCTCATGCAGACAAGGCCTGACGTATGATCTCATTAATCATATTTATAGGGCTTGTGGAAAACGGAGAAAGACAGGAAGATGAGATTTTAATCAATCCAGCGTGCCACTTATAATACGGATACAGAGGGGGCTCACCTTCATAATCTCCTGTTCAAATAAAAACGTGAAGCTACTCATGGATACCAATGAGCTGTTGATGCATATTGCCAACTGAAGGGCTGAATGAATTATTCACAGCATCAGCCATAGCAAACACAGAGCAATGATGGACATGGTAACCATAGTAGCAGACAACAAACACACATAAATACACACACATCTAGTACATAATTAATCCGGTGATGAACACATGATAAAGACAAACTCATGCAAGCCCCCTTCAGGCTCATGCAATGCAACATAAAAACAAACTGTTTGTGTGTGTGCTGTAAAATCACTTCAGAGCTGCTGTCTCTTTTTTGCTTTAGCATATTTTGGCATTTCGCTTCTGTACATCAACAATTGGGCCTTTCATTAAAAAGCAAACATGCTCAAATGCACAAACATCCTGTACTGACCACCTTTGTCGCTGCTTCATCACATCACTTAACACTCAAAAAATAAATTTCACCAGACTAACACACTGACACACATAAAGTACACACACGTTTCCTGGCACACATTCAACTGAAAGCATCTCTGAGCAGACATGGCATCTTTGTACGTTTGCTGTGCAAATCAGTTTCAGAGCCAATGTACAGTCTGAAATAGGCACTAAACAAAACAATGGCATTGGTTGGGATATGTCGACACAGAAGAAATGCTGTAATTAAATGCAGGCCCAGTAAATTTAAGTAGAACTTACAAAAAGATTCAGTTATGCTAACGTTTCTAAAGGGACACATTTAATAATAAGTAAACTTTTTTGTCTACTTGTTAATTAAGGCAATAGCTGACCAAAAAATGAACACTCTCTTATTTATTTATCCCCATGCACAATACAAAAGAAGATTTTTGAAAACATTCCAGCAGCTCAAACATTGAAAGTCAGTGAGGTTCAAAAGACCACTGTATAGTATGAAAAAAAAAAAACACTTAAGACCATTTTGAGACCCATAAAAGAAACAAAGTTATACAGGTTAGGAACAACAGGAGAGCGAGTGAATGAGGAAAGAACTTTTATTTTCAGGTAAACTATCCCTCCCTCAAATACATTTTATGTTGGCCTTACTTAAATTTTTTTTGTCAACAGGTTCCATGTAACTGAGTTAGGTTGCATTTAAGTAACAATATTAAACTAAAGTTAATTACATAAAGTCAATTCAATATTGTTTAATTGAATCAACTTAACATTATTGACTTTGATTTAGTCTTTTAAGCTTAGTTATGCTCAAATGTTCACCTTCAACCAAAACAAATAATCTAGTTTAAATGATGAGTTTATTCAGTAATGACATTCAACATTTTCTTTACAACTTTAACAACAAGAATAATTTGCCCATAACCTAAAAACACAAAAGAAAAATTGTTCGGCATAGCCATAATATGGTTTTGTTACCTCCATAGCAAGCACAAATCAGTTTGTTTGAATTTTAACTATAGATCAGGTTAGCAGGTCCTCAGCCCAATGCTCTATAGTTTACCACAGTGGTAACCCCCCTAAACACTAACATACCAGAAACTGTGTTAAAATCAAACATAAAAGAGCATTGAACATTAACAAGACTCCCAATTTGATAATCTTATTAAAAATGCATAAAATAACATTTTTTCTCAACATTTACTCTACGTATTCAACCCTGTGCAAAGCATGATGGGAAATCCTAGTTGAACAAATACAATTATGTATGTTCTCCCTCATGAATTAAGTAAAGTGGTTGTAAAGAATTGTGTTGTATTTACGTTATTTACTTAAGTAAACTGAACAAGCATTAAATATTATTTTTGGCCAACTTAATTGAAACATGTTATTTCAAAATGAAAAGATTAAGTTTAACCTAAACATGTCAATTTAACGCAATGCAATTGTTTATTAATGGGAAACCTAACACAATGGTGTTAAAATATATTTTTTACAACAAACTGAACATAGACGGAGAATAATATTTTGAGTGCTTTAAAGGAATAGTCCACCCAAAAATGTACAATCCTTCATAACTTACCCTCACGCCATTCCAAACTTGTACGTTTCTTATTTATGTACAACACAAAAGA
Organism: Enteromius treurensis; assembly: GCA_032275025.1. Classification (NCBI taxonomy): domain Eukaryota; kingdom Metazoa; phylum Chordata; class Actinopteri; order Cypriniformes; family Cyprinidae; genus Enteromius; species Enteromius treurensis. The sequence goes on along the minus strand of JAUCMU010000097.1, from coordinate 12,632,072 downwards.
AGATATTTTGAAGTTTGAAGAACCAAACAGCTGTTGGCTCTCACTGACTTCCAAAACCAAAATGGAAGTCAATGGGAACCATCAAAATATATTTTATGTTCAACATACAAAACAAATTGATTCTGGTTTGCAACAACATGAGGGTACATGCGTATTTCCCAGCCACAGTGGGTACTAGGAAATGACTTAATTTGCATGCGCCATTCAAAAAGGGAAATAAAGGATGCTGTAGACAAATTCTTCAAGTAAACGCCATTTATAAAAGAAATAAGTTGATACAATGTCTACACAGTTTATGTTTACACAGCGTTCTAAATCATGGCAGGTGAGGGCGTTTTCGTATACGTTTAGCCAATCAGCAGTCACTTATTGTTCCTAGTACTTTTTTAGACCCTATTTTGAAGTAGGAGCTAATTTAGTTCCTCCAAATTGAGTTCCGGGAATTGAAATCAATCCTAGTTCCTGCAAACATGCCAAAAATTGGGTAGTTCCACAATTAGTTTGGGTACTACGAAATGGATCCTGTGGTGCAAAAGGCCCTCATGATGGCAAAATGTTATTTTTTTCGGTGAACTATCCATTTAAGGTAAACCGTTAAGCTGCTGGATTCTTGAACAGCATCAATCCTAGAGACACCCTGATGAATTCCTTCCTCTGAATAATGTAAATAGTGTAATTTATAATATCACTATGGCAGAGCATACCTGGAAGGATTATTTTTCTTCTTCTACTTGACCCAGAATGCAAGGATTAGTTAATGCTTTTTAATAATGTGACTGATTCCCTGCAATAATTGCTTCAATTCAACCACATCCCATTCTGTCCCAAAGTGAATCTGCTATTCGGGACTTGGGAAAGAACACTCTGTAATTTCACTGGGCCTGTCTGGAACAGAGCAAAGCAGAAGTACTGTTGCAAGAGTTGCAAAAGTGATACATTCCATTAAACAGCACTGCGCATGTTTATGGCAAAACATGCTTTCTCTGACAATGAAAAAGAACATTGTTAATGATACTTCCAAGGTATACCCTAATGCAATATTCATATTACTTTTTAGAGTGAATACATATATTTTAACTTTAGTGTCATAAATGAATTTATTGGGTTCTGATTTTAATATTAGGCAAATAGCTGCCTGCAGGTGTCACTAGCATGGCACTGACATGTTCAACAAACTATGCAATTCATTGCATCACCCTGAGAAGATTTAAAACAGTTGGAATTAGGCCTAGTCCTAGAGCACATTTTGCTTGGGGTGAAATACAAGATGAGAACTCCCACAGAGATGCTTTCGGTGGTTACCAGGATGAAAGTCATAAATCAAATTTTTAAAAAGTATCACACACAGTTGCTATACCTACCGTTTCCATCGTCACAATCGTCAATGCGGCCTTAATATGGGAATAATCAACACTGAAGTTAGCTGAAAAATCATTGGACCAGTTACAACACAAGGAAACGAGAGAGAAATAGATTGAAACTAAGACAAGGACACACATGTGTAATGTACTCACTGAAGCTTAGTTTGGGCTGCAAACACATAACACTGCGCTCTCTAAATAACAAAGACAAAAACTTTCACTGGGCTTGATCCCACCTTTTTTACCCCAATGGGTGCATATCAGCAACTTCGAAGTACACATTTTTCCAGATTTCCACCACAATGTCATTTTTTACAACATTTCTACTGATATATTGTTTTTTGATACATTATGTGGTTAAACTGGCTACATTTTATACATTTTTGGCTGGTGCTAAGGATAGTGGCATTTTACGTATGCAAAATACATCATATATACTACTACTATACTTTGGAAAAATAATAAAAATGATACTATTTTTTCTTTTATTAGGACATTTGGCATTCCCTTAAATTATCGATGTTCATGAGATACTTAAGGTTTGGAAAAAATATAACTTAACCTATTAATAATAATAATAAAAGGGTGTAATTACTGTTCACTCCTAATTAACTTCGCCTCAAGACACTTAGAAATAAGATAAAGCTAACAGGCCGCGTGAAAAACGAGACGAGGCTGAGTAGTTTAACTGCAGCCGCCAAACTACACAGGTTTTGTTAAATTATGGGAACATGCAAAACTTAGGCGTCTGCATCAGCTGGAAAGATTACTAGAGATGTTTAGGAGACATTTGTCTTACCTGCTAGTTTTCCCCTCTGGTTTCAAAGGCACAACAGCTTGTAGTCCACCTAAAAGGTCACGTTCGCGCTGTGCAGTGGACGCGCGCTACGGTCCGCTTCGCTTCAGTGAGGCTTCAGAGCATCACATGTCATTCCTGCAGACAGGTGTAGAGAGCACAGCCCACCTGTGGCGCGAGCACATCACTGACTCAACAGAAGAATATAAAACGAATATAAAAAAGCAAAGAGGAACCAATTTGCTACTATGAACTCGACTAGCATGACCGCTGGGTGGGAGCCGTTGTGGAATTCCTGTCCCGCGGATGAGCGCTTTAAACAATGGGAAAGAGCCGAGGCTCGTACACACCCCCAAAAATAATTGTTTTCTCAGATGCTTTCCCATTTTCGGTCCAGCCTCTGTGGCGCCTCAAATGTACTATCTACTTCATTGATTATAATAACACATATCAGTCTAAACAAGACGCAAAACTAATAAAATAATTTTATGGAAGTAATTGTTGAGAAACAATCTGGCGCCCCCTGCTGTATGAATGAATTATGCAGAATATATATATACACCTATGGTTCGAAACACCTCCTCAAGACAGCCACACCAGTGATAGTGGCTTATGTGGATCAGAACAGGATAAAGTTTTCCCTCAACTGATCAGTATTTATTCAAACAGAATATTTTGGGGAGCAAACTAACACCTTTAATGTGTTAATTTTTAACCGCAGTGTAACTGCATTTGAGTTTGACAAAGCAACCTAGTGATCCTTGTCAGCTAGGCAAAATATGTTATAAGAAATTTCTATTTTGATTTTATGGCTGACTGCTGAATGTGCTGATGCATGTAAATAAATGATGTAATTTATTGACATTTTATCATATCATATAGCCTATATGGTCACACAGCATGGTAGGTTAAAGTTTACGATGCTATTATATTATGTGTTTGCTGACTACACAAAAAAAGGAATTGTATGCACACCATCTTCACTTGTATAAACATAGACAGACATGGTTTAGTACTGTAATAATGTTGCATTAAATTAAAAAAAAAACTTTATACAAGGAGAACGAGGATACATCAGGTCATTCTATATATTTTATCATGCAGAATGTGATCTGCATGTGTGCAAAGCAATAAAAAAAAAAGAACATCTAACACAACTACATAAGAGAGTGCGCACAACCAATTCACAAACACAGGACATATAATACACAGACAACCACCCAGGAGGCACAATGCTAAAGCTAACTTTACTAGTAGGCCAGGTGTGTTTGCACTGTTTAATGCCAAGCTATCGTAAAAATACAATTTAGAAATTAAATGCCTTTCTCCTAATAGCCATTGAGAGACATCCCAGTGAATCATAAACATATTCAAACACATGGCTCATAGAAGTGTTGTTGTAAGATACCCTTTATATGTGTATATTATCTCTATAAAAGTTTGGAGGGTTTGGGGGAGGGGGGGGGGGTGCCCTTTTTTTCCATTTCAGCACATGCCCCTCAAAAGGTCTGTGCACGGCCCTGTTTATATATAACGGTTACAGTTACACCTACTCATTTATTAGTAACCAAGCACATATGAATGATTATTCTACGTTCCAAATCCTGCCCAATAACGTTACCTAAACTTAACTAGGCTACCTTACCAACAATTAATTAGCAGCACATTAAGAATGTATATTGAGGGGGAAAGTCATGGTTACATTCAGTGATGGGAATAACGGCGTTACTTACTGCGGGTTTTTTTTCAGTAACGAGTAATCAAACGAATCACTGTTTTCCCTGTTACAACGTCGTTACTGTTACTGAAAATGTGGCGCTACTATAATTTATTATGATATTATAAGCGTTTTTATTTTTCAGTCCGCGTATATAGTTCATAATTACTATATTTGCATTACTGTAAGGGTAGGTTTAGGGTTGGGGTATGTGTAGACATTAATAAAAAATAATTTGACAGGTACCATTTGTCGTTGTTAAATTGTATTACAACTACTTTTTAATGGGAGGTAGAAAAATCTGGCAGGGTAGCACAAATTGTCAGAACACCTGTTTCTCTGGTAGTGGGCGGGACTAATGCGCTAATGACAATCTTTTTGGCTGTCGCTCACTATTATTGTCCCGGTTTTGATTTCAGCAAATCAAATCACGCGAACACATACGTGACTAATATTCATGAACCCTGCAGCTCATTAATACTTAGTGCGTTTTATACTGTTATTAGTAGTAGAATTCGTATTAGTTTTGTTATCTTATAATTCTTTGCCCCGTTTTTTATAGAAACATTAAATGATAAACAAGCACCACCACCAGTTAGTTTCATTAATTTAACGTTTAATATTGTGAGCATCCAAGTTTGCCATTTTATTTATTTTTTTAGTAATGCAATAGTTACTTTCCCTGATAATTAGTTCCTTTTATAAGGCTGTAACTCAGTTACTTACTCAGTTACTATTTGTGATAAGTAACTATAACTTTAATTACTTTTTTAAAGTAACGTGCCCAACACTGGTTAAGTTACATTACCTAAAGCGTTACCAAAAAGCATACAGCAGTGCCTGCCCCTATATGTCATAGTTTTTCTTAACCCTGCAACGGGCATTTTACAAGTAACAACCTATTAAAAACAAAATGAAACATTGTAAAAATTTCACCTTATAGTTTGCATGACCAGCTTCACAACTGTCAAGCCTCTTTTACGAGACAAAACACAGACATCCTAAGCATATATTTATTTACAACATTTCTCACCTCTTCACTTTTGCTCCCACCTCTTCCTTATAATGTGCATACAGGGTTTTTTAGTTCCATCCTCACTCGGCAGAAGAGCGTTTACTCTGACTACAATTAGGCATCTGTTAACAACTTATAGTCTTTAATGGACTATGCATAAACATTATCTAGAAAAAGAATAATAGATATAGGAGAGTGAGATAAGATGAGCAATAACCAGGTATTAATTTTGGTGCCCATTATATATAGCCTAATATATAAAATACATATAACTATATCCACAAACACATGGTTTGGCTAAAGATTAAAATCAACTTGAAACCAAAATGAGAGACAGGTTCATCAGAGACGGTGGTTAAGCTTTCAGAATTATTATTCTCTCATATACTGTATAAGATAATTTTTCATATACTTTACTAAAGAATAAGGAAGAAAAAAGTTGATGATTTTGTCTGGGAAATTTAACAAAAACAAGCAAACACGCAAAGTACCATTGGCTTGATTGAAAATTTTAGGGCAAATGGACCTCCTTTCATGGAAAAAACAAAGGGTGCCCTTATCAAGTGCAATCTATATATTTTTTTGAATTTGAATGAAATGACGCATTATTTTTAATATTCCACAAACGTATGAAAAAGTCTAACCATTACAGTCAGGAAACCGAAAGGAGGAAGTAACACTTCATTGTAATTTTTGATTGAAATGGTGAAGTGATACACATGGATACTTTTTCTAAACATGAAGGAAAGTGGATAGAATGTTTCTTGAACATATTATATAAACATTAAAAAATGTTTACAAGAGATATCTTAATGTTGCAAGCTAGAACTTCAGTCTAGCTGTATATAATTGAGTATATTAGTTTTAGCTCTCATTTCTCCTGGCCTGACTTTCCACTCATTAATAAATGAGCTGTTCATGTGTTTGTTTTCTGCTACAATGGCAGAAGTGTGAGAAAGATGAATACTGATTAACTATATTAACTGTCATCTGTAATGAGTCTATAAAGCCAAACAATATTAATATATGTAGTCTAATGGTCACAATCAAGAGTGGCACATTAAATGACAACAGAGGAAATTGTGGAAATGAAAAACTGAATTGCAAATTTGTTTTACATAAAACGAGCTGATAAACTGTTTGCCAAGTATACAATGAACAGGTTTAATGCACTACTTCCCTGTGAACCTGCATTACCAGTCTACGTCACAATACTGTCCAAATGAGAACAGATTTACATCAAAAGTCTTGAACTACTTAAATGAAGCAATACACATCTTCGCATATGACCAACTGGCTGAAAAAATGTCCCCAATGAAACCATTCTAAATTGTAGAACCTTTCAAGTAAATAATTATCATTATCACGCCATGCTGTTTCTATTTAAATCTGGTTGTGGACTGTACAGCTCACTAATGTTACAGGTAAACCTCACAGTAAACATGTATTAATCCATCACTGAGAAGAAACCCAGGTTATTTGTACATCAAGTATCATACATAAACCAAGTGAAAGGAAAAAAACCGTGTGGCTCACAATTGTTGTTATACACTGTTTATAAATGAGGGTGAATGGGCGCCAACACATAAGCGTTCAGAGCTCATTTGAGGTAAACATGAAGAGAGGCATCTGCACATTGTCACTCGGGCTGTGAGTATGAACAGTTAGCATCCTCTCAGTCAGTATTTACTTTTATTATGACAGTCGGTTATTTCCGCCGCTGAAGCTCAGGTCCTCCAGCCAGAAGAGGACATATCGTCACCTCTGAGCCAGTGGACTGCGGTGTTATGATGAGTTACAACTCTTTTCTGTTACTAGGATTTTCTAGGTTTTTTTGCTGTAGCTGTTGGTTGAGTACTGGTCATTATCAAAGTTTTCTCAATGGCATCAGGGGTTATCATGCATCATCTTACAGTGGACACCTGGAGAAAATGGATAATTATACATCTTACGACCTCAAATGTACAATTTAAGGGTACTGGCAGTTTTAAGGACTGTTTTCAAAAAGGTAGGTGACCGCTTATTAATACACATGGTATATTAATGATTATGTCAACTATTTCTATTGCTGTTTCATGGCCACTGCTATTTGAATATTTTAAAAAGACTTTTCAGGTTAATACCGGGGATCGAATACATTTATAATATTACTTTAAAAATATGATTAGAGAATCCAAAAAGAAACTGATGAATTGTATATCTGTGAATTGTATAGGGCACACATTCACCATTAAGGAACTTTAAATTTAACCTGTATGTTTATATGGCTACATAAATTAACCATGACGAATCTGCCCTAATCTGTGGAGTTCTTATACAAAAAAAACCCATTTGTGCTCTTTTTTTAAATCTCTGCATAGTGTCAATAAACATTGCAAACAACTATTTGCAAATGTTTCGGAAAAGATGTACATTATTTTCTCATCATTATATTATCTTAATCATGATATGTGTTTAAATATGTGTACACAGTGTTGATTTTCCGTGTCTTTTTTTTAAATATTATTTTGGGAGAGTGTGTGTGTGATGTTTTTATTTAGAATTTCTTAATAATTAAAAAAATTACAGCAATTATTTAAAATCTTTTAAAACAATACACACTATTGTTCAAAGGTTTGTGGTTAGTAAATAATGTAAATGGAAGCCCTAACATGAGTTTTTATAATAAAGTGGTTTGGGGGCAAACAAGAAAAATACACTAACAGGTCAAAAGATTTAGAACCATAAGATGTGTTATGGGTTATAAAGAAGTCTCTTCTGCTCACCAAACCTGCATTTATTCGTCCCAGAGTACAAAAAAATGTAAACTGTTGAAATAAAAAAATCTTTTAAATAACTGTTTAATGTTCAATTGGACTATATTTAACATTTTTATTTATTTCAGTGATTTCAAAGCTGAATATTTAGCATCATTACTCCAGTCACATGATCCCTAAGAAATAATTCTAATATTCAAAATTACTGCTTATAAAAAATAATTCTTACATTGAAAACAGCAGAGTACATTTTTTCAGGTTTATCGGATGAGAAAAAAGTTACAAAGAACAGCATCTAACTGAAATAGGAATCTTTTGTAATATTATAAAATGTCTTTATCATCATGTCTTTTGATCAATTCAAAGCATCCTTACTAAACAAAAGCATGCATTTATATCATTCCCACAATATTATTGCTTTTGCTTTATTTTGGATTAAATAAATGCAGGTTTGGTGAGCAGAAGAGACTTCTGTTCACATGACTAGTATAAGGTTAATACAATTTTAACTGGTATAAACATGTCTAAGCGTGAACGAGAGGAAAAGTCTGTCTGAACTCATTAAAACAGTCTAAAACAATTAAAATGGCCCTAATCATTCCTAACATATTTCCAAGTGTTGATAATCAAATGAAGGGAATGCAAAGATAAAACTCAAGGTATAATACTACATAAGTGAGTGGTAAACAGTAAAATTAGTTATTAATTACATATAAGAAGAGGTCTGAGTAACCAATTACAATTATTGTGCTTCAAACGGTCATCAAAACGCCAGAGAAAGTAACATGTATTTATCAAAGATGCTTTTAAGACAACTTACCTTGTTTCTTTCTTATCAGAACACGGAACCACAGAGCACCCCTGGTGCCCATAATCAGTAATGCAAGAGAGGCTTTCTGGTTTACCCCGAAGAATGCATTTGGCCCTTCAAGGATCTGATGTTGTGTCTTTCCTGGGAACATGAACCACACTTGCATCTCACAAGCACCTAACCCTACCACGGCTCCTCTCGGGGGTTATCAGGTGTGGGAGGTGGTTCTGATCGTGTTTTTGACTGGACCCCTGTCTTTTATTACCATCCTGGGCAACTCCTTGGTGGTCATCTCCATCCGAGTCAACAGTCAGTTACAGACCATCAGTAACTACTATCTTCTGAGCCTGGCGGTGGCAGATTTGATCTTGGGTACGGTGTCAATGAATCTATATACAGCCTACATAATCATGGGCCGCTGGACGCTGGGACATCTAGCTTGCGATCTGTGGTTGACACTCGACTACGTCGCGAGCAACGCCTCAGTAATGAACCTGCTGGTCATAAGTTTTGACAGATACTTCTCAGTCACACAGCCACTGACTTATCGAACAAAGCGAACTCCGAAGAAAGCAGTAGCACTGATCGCTCTCGCATGGGTGGTATCGTTTATGCTATGGGGACCCGCTATCTTGTTTTGGCCTCATGTGGTTGGAAGACCAACTGGAGTTGAAGCCCAGGCCTGTTCTATCCCATTCTTGAAGGTTCCTCCGCTTACATACGGTACTGCCATCGCTGCGTTCTACCTACCCGTCACAATCATGATCATTCTGTACTGCCGAATTTATTGGGAAATTGAGAACAGAGCAAAAGGACTCGCTGGTTTTGTCGGGGCTGTGAAAAACACTAGAGGTGTTCTGGATGGGTTGGGTAAACAATCAGTGCACCAAACCAGTACCAAGAGCAACTTGAGTCGCTCAAAGGAAAAAAATTCCAGAAATGGCCAAGGTAAACCCCAAGATAAGTCAGTTGGGTGTTTCAGTTCAACAAAAAACAAAACCGCAGCCATTACGCAGAAGTCAGCTCACGAGAGTTACAAGGAGGCTTACAGCAACAGTAGCTGGAACATTGAAGACGAGGAATACAGCGCCTTGTCCTATTCCACAGACGAGGAGCATGAGCAGAAGGTCAAGGCGAGAGCACCTTCATCCAGTCCAACTGCAATTGAGTTAAAGGATCTGCAAAGTAGATCAGGGGACACCAAAGAAGTGGAAGAGTGCAACTCATCAGCTGGGCAACCCACCAGAGACCAGTCCCACTTAAAACCACCCCAAAAGTCAGAACACAGCATTTGCCACCAGCTCAGAGCTAAACATCGCATAAATATGATCATCAAAGAGAAAAAAGCCGCCCGGACACTAAGTGCCATTTTGTTGGCATTTATCCTCACATGGACACCATATAACATTATGGTTTTGGCTTCCATTTCATACCAAGTGCCAGAAAAGCTCTGGCAGCTGGGATACTGGCTGTGTTATGTAAACAGCACGGTAAACCCCATGTGCTATGCCCTCTGCAACGAGTCCTTCCGGGTCACCTTCAAGGCACTGCTACTTTGTCGACGTGGAGATAAACGAAAGTGGGACACAAACAGCTGGAATCGTCAAGCCTCTATGCGACAGAATAAGTCTTGCAGTAACGTGTAATCTTTCACGCTATCATTTCTCATTCAATAGCATCGGTGCTTTGAATGACTCAGTGATCCAGATACAGTGCTTCAATTGGCACACTTCTTTCTAGGGAATAATATAGGGTTTGCATTAAATTTAGATTTTACTTGTAATATTTGTATGAAATTTGTGTGTGCCTCTGCTTTTAGACATTACACTATCACTGCAAAACTGCTTGATTCTGAATCTTGCCAGACACTAATGGGAAGTTATTTAGAATTTTGGTCTATATGTCTTTGGCTACATAAATAAAAGTTGTATAGAAAATTAATAAAGAAAACATTTATAAGCCACTTGACAAAAACATTGAAAAATTATTCTGATGCCATGTGCTTATTAAATAGTATTTCAAAAATAATTCTAATCTGATTACAATTATTTTAGTTACATAATTTACTTTTTGGTCACTCCTAAGTCCAGTAAATTAAGTGGGGAACATATTATTGAATGTAAATGTACACTGCACAGGTACTGAACAAGTTAAAAAGAAGTGATGAACAACATATACGGTATGAGTTTTATTTTTCTTGGGGAGAGAAAAAAAAAAAAATTTGTTCCATACACTAAAAAAAAAAAAAAAAATGAATCCCCAAACCAACCTAAGAAACACTTTTTTTAAAAAAATAAAGCAAACTTTTATTACAAAAGAAAAAAATGACCACTTTGTCTTTGGATAAAGGGTGTAGAAAAAAATAAAAATAAAAAATAACCAGGAAAAGTAAACCATTACATTGTCTAATTATTTTAATATTAGTTAGTTGGCTGACACCATAATTTATCAAAGTTATCAAATTTCCCATAATCCTTTACTATGCTGGTACTGTGAGTACAACAGAGTGTAAGCTTAATGTTATGTGTTATGTATAAATGACCATGTAAGGTAGACATGCAGTAACTAAACTGAGAATGAAAAATAAAACAAAGATAAGATCCTGTACATGTTATGAATGCCATGAGCAATAATTAATGTATCAGTATCTGATATAAGACTAAACCTTTATGGAGGTCTGCAGTTATTTTGAAACTGAAGACTTACAGAGTACACAGAACTCATCTCAGGTCAATTCATTTCTTCATTCAGTATACATTTACAAAGAACAGGGTTAAAAGAGCCAACTGCGTGCAGCGCTCTAGATTTATTCTTTAAACAAAGCAAGTTTTGGCTGGATTGTGATGGTAAATGGCAATTGAAGACAGGAAAATAGGAGAATGTTTGAAACGGGCTGTATATCTGCCTCAGCTTGCTCTAGGAAGTCAAATTAAGCTCTGGCAATTTCAGCAAATACCACACTTCACATCTGTGTTATATTGAATTTAGCACTGGGTCACTTCAACAACCTCTGCTTCTTCGCTCCCATAATTCAATCCCTAATAAAAGGTACTCAAAACTCAAAAAAGAAAAGAAAATTCAGTCACCATTTAGATACCCTCATACCATTCAAAAGCTGTATGGCTTTTTTTTCTGTGGAACACTAAAGAAGATATTTTGAAGAAAGTTGATATAGGGAACCAAACTATGCTATTTATACAAAAGTCAATGGTTACCAAAACAATACATATCTAGTTTCCTTTTATGTTCCACAGAAGAAAGTCAGTTTGTGAGTAAATTTGTGAATATTAAAAACTTAAAATATTTAAGTTTAATGGCACATATCGGATGCCATAAAGATGCCAATACAGACCACAGATTAAAGGACTGAAAGCAGTCTCTCGGTTAAGCTGTATTAAAATGAATTTACTGGCTAACCAAGCATGTGACGCTCATGCTGATTTCTCTGTTCCTCAGTGGTGGTTTCTGGGTATTACTTTTTTCTTTTTTTTTTCCCCTCAGAAAACTTTAGCTCAGTATCCTACACAAGCTGGCAATTGGCAATTTAATGTTAATTTAATAACAGAATATGTTTATGTCATATGTATGGCTGTAATCAAGGAAATGTCATCACAGTAAACATGACAATTATGGCATTTAAGTGTTTGTCAACATATTTCCTTGCACTATTGAAATCTTTCATGTACACAACAGCGAATCACGCAGAATTACTTTGAAAGGGATTTACCCTCCTTGGTAGAATTGATCAAACTTTGAACATCCACAAACTGATCTCAGTGTAGCCTGCATCTCTATTAATTGCCAACAGTTGTTATATCCACTCTTTCAATCCTATTCCTCATTTAACTGACGTCTTAACCACCTTTAACTAAATTAACAAATTTCAGAATTTTCTTAAGCATGTCTAAAAATGAATGACAATATAAAAATATAAATTAAAATCACTACCCTTACCTGCACCATTAACCCATGAGTTAGTAAAACGTTCACACATTGAATGCTAGACTCCGTGCTTCAGTGGCATATACAGATGCTATCATTACCAAAAGAACAAAACAAAACGTCCCCAAGCAACTCCCATCATAATCAACCATTTCTATCGTTTAAGATCTTAAATACGGCACACCTTTATATGCTATACAAATTTATAAATATACAAAAACACATTATTGTTTCTTTTCCATTTTGCTTATTATGAACAAGCATTGGCATGCTGATTGGTTTCAACTATTCCTCTCCGTAATAAGCACAGTGTCCGAGTATTTTGGATATGGCTGAATATGCAATATTTATTGTGGCTGATATAAGCTGCAGCTAATTATTTGTTAAACAGTCTCCACAGAAACAGGTGGAAATATTAGGTCTAATATGAGCAGGAACTCAAAAACAGAGTCATAATATTCTCATAGTGACTTCCTCCAAGTATGTACTGCTGTAAGTGTCAAGAGAGTTTGTGACTGGCTTTGACATCTGTTGTGGAAGTACTGTGTTAGTTGTGGGGGGCTAATAGTTGAAAACAAGGAGCAGGGGTAGTTTGAAACTTGGAACTGTGTAACAGTCATACTGAGATCAAACCTGCTGAGCTGTGAAAGAGAACTAAGAGAAGGAGGGCACTCTTTTCTCACTCCCTCTCGCTTTCTCTCCCTCCATTTGTGTCTGCGGGCCTGGGCAAGGTGGTCGTCCCTTTTCTGTTCCACTACAACTTCTGTTTGACTCGTTTCATTTGCTTCAATTGAACAGAGGAATCTCGGAGAGAACTCTGAGAAAGAAGGTCTGTCTTTCCAAAAAGGCCATCATGAGGGCGGTGCATTCTGATTCTGGTATATAGAGGCCTTCTCTTTCAGCAGGGCCAAACACAGATGACAACTCCAACTTCCTGTAAAGAATGAAGTAACGCAATGTTTCACTTATGATAATATTCACTGAATGATGATTATACGATTCCCTTATTTATGATCTCCTTAGAAGTAAATGGATTTCAAACACATGTTAATTTGCTTGGAGACACATGACAAATTAAAAATATCAAACATAAAAATGGATTCATTGTCTGGGGATTACCACACACTATGTGCGTTTCTATAAAATCTGGCAACTCAAATCTGGCTCTGACTTTTGGCATGTTGCTTTACCTTCAGGAGGTTCAGACATAGGGGGTGAGAGGCAGTACATGTGGTAACCTCGGTCACAGTCATCACAGAACAACAGCTGGTCCTGTGGCAAAGCATAAGAAACTACTTCACCGAGGATCCAAACAGGGATGCATAATAAACAGAGGGAGGCACTTTAATGCCTTCCCCGTGGAGGTCAGGTAACACACAGTTAAACCAATTTTTATGGCTGGATAGTGGTAAACAAACTCACATCATTTTCTGAAGTTCCACACATATTACAGCACTTGCATTCAATGCACTGCCAGCGATAAGTTTTCACAGCAGCCATCATCACTGGAGTGAACTGTAGACACGAGGGGTGACCTGAAAACAGAAGATCAGTCAATGATAGTCCAGTCGAGAAATCCAAAGCAAGCAAGCAGGTGAAAGCATGCGTGGTTGTTTTACCAGAACGGCCACAGTCTGAGCAGGACACAAGCTCTTCCGATTGGCCGGTTTTTTGGTTCAGGCTGGAATCACCCAAACAAAAATCACAGTAGTTGTTTGGCAGAGCCAAACCATCTGGGCCCTTCTTAGGCGCTGATAGACCAGAAAGAAAGAGAACACAATATCCATTATCATTCATAGGATTCAATTAAAATGACAATACAACACTACCCTTAGAAGCTAAAACATCAGTTTGAAACTTAGCTAAGAGTCACGTAGCTGGCAGATGCTGCCTACGTAAAGAATTCCAAACTGGTCACTTCCAAGCTTTCATTTACAGCACCACCTTAGAAGGCAGGCAAAGCACTTCACATGGTTTTGAAATAAATCCAGTATATCACACTGTGCCAACCAGAAATATACTTTTAGTTTTATTGGCAGCAGATTTTGTAAAATATTTCATGCCACTCAAAGTGATCGTTAAATGGCCTCTGTTCAGTTGGCTACCAGACTCTGTGAGTAATTACTTACTCCTCGGTTCATCTTGTTGGGGTGGAGTTGGCTCACGAATGTCCATGTCATCTTTCTCCTCCCCCTCCTCCTCAGCCAAGTGAGAATGGGCGTAATGATAACTGAGACCAGGCCTATTCTTATAGCGCTTCCCACAGACTACACACATACACACACACAGAGCACAATCATGGGTTATAAGCACCTGTAATTGTCATTATGCACTGAAACATTATCTGAACTTTAGCACATGGAGCACTACTGCTTCACAGCAAAGGCTCTCTCATGCATGAGAGTTCAAAGCACCATTCCTGGCTCTCCGGATGCTCATTAATTCTCATTCTTCAACAGCATGGCAAATGTTAATATGCTTGCTAATAATTCACCCAATGTGCTCCGCTTAAAAGCAATAGTTCACCACAAAATGAACAACCTGTCATTTACTCAGCCGTGTTGTTCCAATTATTTCTTTGCATAGAACCAAGTGCCTTTCTTCCAATGCAGTAAAAGCAAACAGGGACCAACAGCTGGCCAATTTCACTGAACAAGAGCAGTTTTTAGCTGTAGCTTTCAACACTAGAAAGGTACTTGGTAAGAACGTGATGGTGAGTGCATTATGACACAACTTTCACTTTTAAGCGAACTATCCCTTTAAAACCATAAGTACTACACATTCAGGGAAATGGGAGTCCTTTGGCAACTTAAAAGCAGTGGCACTATTTCAGTCTAATCAGAAAAGGAATGAGGGAAACAGGGAGTGACCTGGAGACAGGATGACTATTACAAGCAGCAATAAAAATAAATAAATAAATTAGAAATTAGAGAGTTACAGAGAGACAAAACAGAGCAGGTAATGGAGCACAAAGAGAGGTGAATAATACATGGAGATAAAGATAATTAATTTACATTTCTACAAATTCTATATATCAATTTTGAAAACAAAAACAAACAAAAAAACAGTAAATTTCAAATTACTGTTTTTGTTTGTGACAACATTAGATAATTAAGAAATATGTTTCTTACAAATGATTAGTATGCAAAGAAGAGAAATGTAGAGTACAATCAATTGTATACTAAAAATATAATAGCACAAAGCACTGAAGTTGAATAAAAGTAACGTGTTTAACTACACGTTAAACAAACATACTGCAATATTGTTGTATTGCGAGCTGCACACGGATATACACTACTGAATTCAATAAGATTCTTTTTGAAAGATATTCATTTTTTTTCAAGCAAGAATGCATGTCCAAATATTTACATTACAAAGGATTTCTATTTAAAATAAATACTTATTTATATTAACATTGATAGCGAAAACAAATGTTTCTTTGAGCACCAAAAAAAGCATACTAGAATGATGCTGAAAACTCTACTTTTCATGTCAAGAATGAATCACATCTTAAAATATTGTGAAGACAGAATATTATTACAATTTAAAATTTAAGTTAATGTCAATAATGTTAATGTTTTGCTGTGTTTGTAATTAAATACTAACAGATTTTTTTTTCTCTTTCTGAAATATTTTCTAACCCCAAACGTTTGAACAGTTGTGTAATATTTTATCACCACGTCCCTGCTGATACTTATTCATAAGAACCATATGAGAAAATTGTTAGTAACAGAAAACTGTAAGTATAAAGTGCTTTTCAAACAGTTCCCAACGAAAGCCCCGATGTCTGGGAAGTAATATTATGTCATGCTGCAACAAACATCCTGCTTGAACGTGTCTGAACGTTTCACATGGCCCAGAGGCAGTTAAGCTTGTTCAGGTGGAAAAAAGAAATGAATTCTGTGGAAAAATGTCTTCCTGTGAAGCTGCTGTCACACTTAACGCTGTTCAGGCAGTTTTCCTCACGCAAAAAAGGAGGGGAAAAAAGGAAAGGAAAATGTACCCATCAATAAGCCCAGTGCAATCTTGTCAGGCAAAAACCATATTTGCAATGCACACAAAATAAAGAGAAAGAGGGAAACCAAGACATGGGTGGGGAAAGAAAAGAAAAAGGCAAAGGGAATGAGGAAAGGAAAACTAAATGGAGAGAGAAAGAGAGAGAGAGAGCAAGAGAGCAATGTACCTCTTTCGGAAGATTTTGAAATATGCTTTTGTTTGAAAGTGTCTGAAAGAGAGAAAAAGAGAAAGAAAAAGGAGAGAAAGACAGACAGAAAGACTCACAGACTGACAACAAGAATCAGGAAATTAGGAAAAATAAACTCATAAAGAACATCTGCATCACAGTATCATGACACATTTAAGGGCAAAGACACAAATGCAGAGAATAGAGATCCAAAACTATGAAGGAACAAGACGAAACTTCGAACCAAATGGATATCAAGTAGAAACGGTGCTCTGGTTTAGAAGATTACGCTTACTAGTTTAATTAGGCTATATGTGGGATTGGTAAACCCATGCATATATAGTATAAAAAGAATATGCTTTTTGTTTTCATCAAAATGTATTTATTTATGTACTTCTGGTTTCATGAGTAGACAAGAAAGAGCTAACTGACAAATTATTCTCAAGTTCAGTGTGTCAGATGATGGACAACCTGAAAATGATAATGGTTTTTTTTGTTTTTTTGCAAGCTGTCATGTGGTGAAGCTCATGATGACAGCTTTGCTGAGAACGGGTGACACAGATCTTTGATCTTTTGATTGGATGTGTAACAGTACAGCTCAGCCTTTTTATAGCAAAGAGAAGTCGATCTCCAGATGAGATCACCGAGAGGTCAGCAGGCTGAGTCATGTGGTTTCCTTGAATGCTGTATATGACTCACTGTCACAAGCGTACGGTCTGTCTCGATCCTCCAAAGCAGCTGCTGCTTCCAACTTCTTCCGAGCGCTGCTGACACCACGACCCTGTGAAATCTTTTTTTATTATGCGCGTAACCTTTCAGAGATGTTTTGTTTACAACAAATTAGGTTGTGAGTAAATACTATATTATAAGATCAAAAACTCACCTTTCCTTTGCCTTTCCCCCGTCTCTTTGGAGTATCTTCTTCATAATCTTCATCATCCAGATCATCTAGAAAATCGTCTGGCTCCAAAATTCTCTACTCGCACAAGAGAGTGAAAAACAACCAGACAGAATAATTAAGCAAGGTGAGATTTCATTGGAAAAACAGTGGCAGCTCCTATCAAAACTGGAAGCTGTTTTCTTAGTACCTTACGGACCCTACTGCTGGGGTTTAGTCCCCCGGAAGAGTACTCCGTAGAGCTGGGCTCCTCCTCTGCTGTGCGGAGCTCTACCCCGGATCTTTTGTCCATTGGCTCTCCTTTCAGAAGAGCCTCTAAACTGCTGCCATCACTGGAGAAAACATCTTTCTTAAGCCCCAGATCCACCTCTGAAACATACACACGCACATTCACATCCATAGGCAACTGCACAGAGATGGATAGAAATGTCATCAAAACATACAATTAAATTTGATGTTTATTTACAATTACAAAAATAGCCACAAACAACATATCTATATTTTTATTAGACGGAGAAATCGAGTGGCCGCATACCGGACTTTAGAGATGTGAAGGCTAGACGAGGGTCTTCTGGAGGGCTAACTCTCCTCTTCTTTCTCCAGCGTCGTGCAGGATATGTGTACAACTGACCTGGGGCAACACCTTTTGGGAGAGAGACATGAAAAAGATACATACAGTCAACAATGGATAATTGACTCAAAAACGACTGCATAGGCAGGTGTGGACAATTCCTTTGTTATGTCATTATCAATGTAGCAGATAAAAGGCCTGGAGTTAATTTGAGGTATGTGAAAGATTTTTCTGTGAACAGATAACATGCGATCAAAGGAGCTCTCCATGCAGGTGAAATGCTGCAGTAAAGGCATGGAAGAGCATTAAAAAGGAGGAAACCCAGCATCTGGTGATGTCCATGAGTTCAAGACTTCATGCTGTTATTTACAGCAAAGGGTTTTCAACCAAGAGAGTGTTAATTAGAAATGAACATTTCATTTTCAGTTATTTAATTTGTCCAATTACTTTTGAGTCCATGAAATTAATGGATTGTATTAACAAATGCTTTAGTTCTTCACATTTTTATGCAATCTCTTTGTTCAACCCACTGAATTAAAGCTGAAGGTCTGTACTTTAACTGTATGTGAGTTGTTTCACTTAAAACTCATTGTGGTAATGTACAGAACAAAAAATTAACAACAAAAAAAAGTTGTCTCTTTCCAAATATTTATAGCCCTGACTGTATATATAAACGATACTAAACGATAAACTGATTAATTGCATAGAAATGATTTTTATATATTTTAATTATATATATTTTTTTATGTATTAATAAATATATTTTTAATTTATCTGAAATTATTTAAATATAGACACATAAATAATATTTTCAATATATCTGCATGTGTGTGTGTGTATTTATTTAGCCTATAAATAATAAAATATACGCAGAACATGCACGTTATGCTAATAAAAACCTTTATTTTGGACGTGATTGACAGCACCAATTTACATTGGGTGTATATATATATATATATATATATATA
>JAUCMU010000097.1:12590912-12612954 GCA_032275025.1 Enteromius treurensis | reverse complement strand
ATATTTCTTAATTTTGGTTTATACGATATAATTCGATATCGATAAATCCTCAGGAAAAAACTGCCAATGACACACACAATGGATGTCTGCAAACTAAATTTGCAATGTCTATAATACCTCCAGGCTCCTCATGTTAAATTTATTTATTTATTTATTTTTATAAAAACAGTAAAAATAAGGTTCACTTTTTGTATTTACCCTTTACAAACAAAAAATGTGAAACAAACTATCAAATAAATACAACTCTTAGACTCAGCTTATTAACAATAATATATTTCCATTTTAACAAGAACAGGCTGATTATTCACATAAATGGAAACAACAAACAAACTGCTTCAGCCAGGATGAAGAAACAAAAATAATAAAATAAATAAAAAAGGGAGCATCAACAAAAACACATTTTGCAGAGCACCGAAACCTGAAGTTTTTCCGAACTTAAAAAGCCAAACCATTTTCACACCACTAAATTAGTCTTTCCTGTCTTATCAACTATTTTGTCTGCCTTCTTACTTATGGAAGCTAGATCATCCACATCTGTATTGCGGTCAGGGGTACTCACTTTGTTGCTAAAACTTTCCGCGACGGAGTTTAACCAACTACTTCTGAGCGCTGACAGTGTGTCTGTGATGTACGTCATCATGCAATTCTGTTCTGCTCTTTCTGGCGGCTGAGCACTGAACGTCATTCAGTGACAAATGCGAATGTATAAAATTATATATATATATATATGATGTATATCGAAATATCTGAAACGTGCTTAAAATCGTATCACCCTTATAAAAGAAAATTTTCTCGCAATATATATTGATATCAAATTATTGTCCAGCCCTACATTGATAGTAATTACATTGTTTAATATTTATAGTGTACTGTTTCATGGGTTGACATGGGATTTGACATTGGAATAGCACTGGTAAGCGATTACATTTTTTTAATCTAATTAATTACATGGTGTGGTGATTAATTAATCTAATAATGCCGCAAATAAATTGCACATCAAATTTGGCTGAGAAACATCTCCCAAAAGATAATTTAAAAGTCATTGTTGGATAAAGCATCAAATGGACATTACAAAAAGTAGCTTCAGCAAGTAGTTTGATAAAATTTATTACATATACTCTTTTGGACCATGAGGATGAGTATGACAACAACATTTTTATCGGTATGTGACATCAAAGTTCAGCATGCTTTTAAATCGCTTTCACTCTGATGTCATACATCGATCATACACTTCAAAACCAACCCCCTATAGCCAATGGTTCAACGCTAAAATTCATTCAAAACGTGCCATGTGTTGTAGATGAAACGTTCTGCTTTATTTTCTTTTTCGTTGGCAAAATTGAGCAAAACAGTCCAAAATAACACAATATTAACTTCTTACTTACTGAACTTCTGTATAAGATCCGCTTCACTTTTGTACTCGGCCCATTGCTGATGTGATATTGCTTAACTATATGTATGAGCAGTGAGTTGTTGCCCTGCATCGTATTTGTCATCAATCACCTTTTTGAAATGTCAGATGACCCACACAGGTCTGGGGCGGGACAAGTGCATTAAATGCATTAATAAATGTAACACATTATTTTTCATTGTAATTAATTAAACTAATTACCAGCCCTACATTCAAATAATCTTTTTTTTAAAGCTTACATATATATACACAAAAGCATATTAAATTCAAACTCTATAATTATAATTCTACATAATTCCATTTTATTTAATAAATAACTAACTTTGGTATTTTTGACAACAACTGGTATTGGTATCAACTTCATTTGGTATACTGCCAACACTACAAAACCCACTTCTGTTCTGTAAACAGACCACTGTGAGTGTCCCACCTGGTCCTCTGTGCCGTTTCTCCATCCAGAAGTAGCAGTTGCTCTGGGCGACACCTGTCTGAGAATCGAGGAAGGGCATCCTGACGCTCCTCTCTGCACATAGACGGGCGTTATAGTTGTGACACTGCTCCATAGCGTCCCTGTAATACTGCTCACCCAGCCTACAGACAGAGAAACAAGGCCCCCGGTAAATGCAACAGCCTGGATAAAAAAGAAACAAGTTCAACTAGAGCTACCTTTTAGAAACTCACACAGAGTCTAAAGTAGCCATTTTCTGTCTGGGACAAGCAATAACGTGTTAACACACACCCGCCCTGAAACCAGCTCAACCCTGTTCAGCTTAGCCACCCGTGTGTGTGTGTGTGTGTGTGTGTGTTTGTATGCAGCAGGAGGTCTTGCAGGCATGCAGCTCAGTCATTGTAACTCTCTCCCTCCAGCCACTCAGCAGGTGCTGCTGCCGCCTGTCACCCCGGCAACCGCTAAGAGCCCCAGAGAGAGCACAGGCTAGCTAAAGCCCGAGAGATTAGAGCACAGACGGGCGTTGATGTCACAGAGGATGAAACAAAAGCTTAAAGCTTTGGTGTGTTAGAACCAAGAGCTCTGAGAGGTTTACAGCCCAGACAACAAAACAGCCCTGGGATGACCGCCCACCTTAAAGACGCCAAAACACAGAGCAGCAGCTTCAAAAGACTTGCTCAATGGAAAAGAACATTCCACAAACCAGACACTCTGACCGCAAACTAGACACTCTGACCACACAAACACCTGCTATCAAGATCTGCTTGATGGACAGCCCCATCCAGGTGTAAATGAGGTCCAATGTCAAACCATATTCAGAGGAAGTCAGAAATGTGAGCATACTGAATTGGTGGTGTAAACACGAACGCATCCTGACTCCCCAAGACAACAGCAAATAACAATCTAATCAGCTGTCAAAATGCTAAAACATTAAGACATTTAGTCTCGGCAGATCCTAGATTAAAAATTATCCCTCGGTTTTACAGACAAGACTTAAGCCTCATCATAGAATAAATGTAAATCTGAGCTTTTTCAACTGACTTTATCAGACTTGCACTGACTGATCTTAAAACATGTGCCTTGTCTTACGATGCACACTAGTAATGCTTTTTACTAAGGCATGCAAATTAAAATTACTTAAATATCCTACTTGAACTATGGCTTAATCCTGGCTTAGGCTAAGACCTGTCTATGAAGTTGGGCATGCATGTAACAAAAATGAGAAAGGTTGCCTTGGCAAGTAAATGAAAAGCAATTTAAGTGGAAATACTAAAATGACTACAATAAAAACAAATGGAAATATGCGAAACCAGTAAATAGGTGAATAACAAACTAATAAAAACCATGTAACAATGACAACACCTACTCTCCACACTTTTGTTGATAGGTGACTGTGTGATTGAGTTGACTAATAAGACCTGCTGGAGAGTAGAGGATGTGCTTGACTGGCTTAGGAGAAAAGAAATAATTCTAGAAACATATCGATAAGCTCGAACCACCAAGACAGATGTCAAAGCATCTGTGCATAAGGCTTCTGAGTAAGAGTGTTTAATTAATTACTGCAAATTGTATATTAACAGCAGACAGATTATTAAAGTATTTAGTTGGTATTCTAGTATTATTTCTGATCACAGAAAATTTCACAGAAATCAATTTGAACACAGTTTGTGGTCTGTTTTGAAGCGCAAATCCTGTTTTCTGTTCCCTTTCTGATTGTTGCGGATATGGCTACTGTGTCCTCAACTCATCAGTCAGAAAAAGTGAAGGCTGAATAAGGAACTGTGTTTTCAGGAGCTACCATAGCTGTCAAAACCGAGCTAGAAACTTTTTAACCATTTCACCTCCCTTCTTCTAAAGGCTCCTTATTGAACAGCTAATTCTGTATTTTAAACGAAATAAATATCTGTAAACGAAAGCACTTAATGGTTTCAGGATAGTTTGATGTGACTAAAACAGTTAAAGAATTATATGATATAGTTGGTGAATCATTAGTTATAAAATGGAAATAACTTTCGGGCAGAGCAAACTATTTAGCTATACAACATAAATAAAATGCGCCAGCTAAATGTAACCTGCTTCTAAATAAGTGCTACGAGTCTCTCGTGCTCACATTCACACATGACACAACTGCAATCCAATAAAACAGACTGACAGCTGCTGCTTCCAAAAATGAACGGAGCAGAATAAAAAAGCAACAAAAGCACTGACAAACTGAATCAAACATTTGAGTGCATTGACGTGGTCTCCGTGAAACTGTATGACACCACGGACACAAACTCACTCATTAAAGGAAAAGCCTCTTACGTGCTTTACTCCCTGGTCATACTGAAAGACGGAAGCTAACTGAAGCATTGACACCAGCGGTACACCGCAGCTGCTAGCACAGCTAACTTAACCAGAGCTCGGATAACCTTGTCAAACACGCGTCTTTAGTTCTCTCTACACAAATTATTCAAATGCCCATCATGTTGTGTTATTACTTCAAAGTTACATGTCATAGTTCAACATGGAAATCTCATATGTAGTCAAATAAGGATGGAAAATACTCACAGCTTGACAACATTCTCCACCACCGCCGCCATCTTGGCTCTACTGTGCTCACAGCGGGTGTTCTGCGCTTGCGCAAAAGGAAGCACCTTAGAGGAAGGTCGCGGGTCAGGGGCGTTCAAGAAGAGGGACCGTGAAGGCCACGCTTTAATTCGTGTTCAAATATAGACAAGTTACAGTGCATCCAACAAAACACACAAGCACACACACAAATTTAAATACTGTAAAGCCAAAATGACAAAATAATAATAATAAGTGCTTCAAACTATTTCGTGATATCTTCTGAAAGCATTGTTTGAATTGAAATTGAATCAGTGAATTAAACACAACAAGGTCTGTCCGTTTCGTGTCCGAACATAACATGTACGGGTTCCTTGATCTCTCAATCAATTTATTGAAAAGATTATTCCAGTTCAAAAGGCTCAATCATTCATTCGTGAACCGGATATCGCCGGATCCCAAGAATGTGCATTTAAGATTTTCAGCAAACAATTAGTTTAATTACGTATATATATATATTTATCACATAAATACCCTCAGACGGCTTAAATAGGCCTAGTGCACAAAACGTATCGACTAGTCCTACCTTTATAGACCGAGTATTACAGACCAAATTCTTATTCATTTGATATGCTGAAACAAACACATTCCAGATTTTTATTGACTATGTGTATACAAGTAAATATGATGTATTGTCAAAAGCCTCTAATCTTTTGGAATATGTTGCACTTAATATGTGTGTGGGGGGGTAATTCTTATGGTCTAAGCCCCTTATCTTTTTTGACCCTAGCAACGGCCCTGCTCTACACTTAAAAAACGTGTAAAGAGGTTAAACCAAGTCAAACTCCTTGTGTTGCAGTGCTCAGCAATGGACACGAGGTGGCGCTCGTTGTCAATCTGATGAAACCATGACGCCTCAACAACTTTTTGCTCAATGGTCTGGGTCACAACAAAAGATTTCAGTGGTGAGTTTAGTTAAAAATTAGTATAAATTAATTCAATTTAAATCAAATTTGTAATTGTGAGGTATGAAATCACCAAAAAACTAGGAAATTCCGACCCCGTCCTCCTCTTGTAATGATAATATCTGCTTCTCTGATTGATATGTTGGTCTGGGGGCCTCAGCTGGCTTTAGTTTTTGTTTAGGGTGCTGCTGAAAAGGTCTGGACAACATATAGAAAAGTAAGAATTGTAAATACAACCTGATTAGTCCTAGTTTAATGTCAGTGTTGTGGAAATTATTCCCAGCTCAGCACAGACACAATGCACAAGCATTGCTTTTTTCATAAAGGGATAGTAGCCTATATTCATGTAAATGTTTTTTGTGAAGACCATTTTCTTATTGACTTTTCCTAAAAGGATATAGGCTACCACAAAACAAACGACTTTTTATTCAGCCTCTTCAAACCTCTCCATATGTTCTCTCTTATTTCTATTGTTTTGGGGTTTTTTTTGCTTTCCCTTCTTTATTGGTCTTTCTCAATGACAACTGACAGGTTGTGAATAGTAGCCACACACAGAGCAAAGCCTTTGACACGCTCACAAAGGCTGCACTGAAGTAGCAGAGCACATGGTGAATACTTTTCAGTATCCTCCCTTCCTCAAAGCACTGTCAGAATATTCCATGGAAATGTTTTTATATGTGTGCGCGTGTTCTCAGATGCTGCCTGGGTGGTTATTATCTGTTACATTCTTAGTTTGGGAGTGAAGAGGAACACATTAGAGCAAGTCTGTGATAAGGGCTGCATTCCCTATATTAGGACAGAGAAATCTCACAAACACATGATGTACATAACCTTTACATTGAAAATTATTAATTTTAAGTTTTTTTTTAAAATGCATTATGCAAGCTTCAGGAACAGGCTTACCAAAAATCTGTGGTTTCTATACTGGCACTTGTATCTAGGTCTGATCATTTTAGGTCTGATGAAAGGATCATCACCTAGAAAAAAAGTTCACCTAGAAATTAACATTCTGTTACAGACATCCCAACCTGCAAAAACGGATTTAGGGAGATGAAATTTGCGGGCATCAGGCAGCCACTATCAATATACGGTAGACTCCCAGAACTTCCGGGAGACTTGGGACGTCCTGTTAAATGAAAATGCGTATAAACAGTACGCCAAATAAAAACAAAATTTGCCGTATTGATACACAAAAATCGACTTGTGCATATAATACGTAGTTTTCGTGTACACATACCCCACAACCCTACTGGTCAGTGAGCAGCATATACACGTCACAAATATTTTTTTTGGATATCAATGACATGAGTTTTTGTTTTCATTTGGCGTACTATTTAGACGCACTTTCATTAGATCGTTTGACCATTGTGCCAACTAACAGGGAACGTTCTCAGAACGTTCTTTCAAAGTTATGAGCAAACATTCTTTCAGTGTATAGAATGTATGTTTAAAGCACAAAGTATGCTCAAATCTTGTTTTGTGTTCAACAGTAGAAAGGAATTCATACAGTTTGGCAGCAATGTGAGTGTGAGTAAATTATGACAGAATTTTTGTTTTGGGGTAAACTATCTCTTTAAATATGGATTTGCTATACAGTATGGCTCATAACCACAACAGAGGTTAGCCCAAAAGCTAAAGCTAAAGCAGTACTAAGTCAGAGTATGCGGTGACACATTAATTTAAGATTTATAACAATCACTATCAGAATGCAGATCAGCTGGTTATGAAGATCTTCAGTTGATTGTAGGAGCCTCACCCTCTTTATTGTTAATGAAATGTTTATAAAAGTGCAACAAATGTGTTTTGACAATAAATCATTTATGGATTCTCATCTTTTTGTAACCAAAATATCTGCTCTTCTGCAAATCTTCACCCCCTCTTTTCCTTCATCCTGGCCCTTGTTCACCTTTCCTCAACCCTTTTCCTTCTATACTCCTTTCCTCCTACTCTCTTCAAATGCTCCCACCTCTCTTTCTCGCTGGTGTTCCCCATGGTATTGTGATCGTAAGGTCAGGGACTTGGGCTGCTCTGTGTTAATAAAGCCAGTTGGAAAGATTCCCAGGGCCTGTGCAGAAAATAGAGGAGCTACTGCAAATAAGCAAAGTACATAGACACACTCTCAAACTCTTAATGGGCCTCACACACACACACACAACCACAAGCATGGGTTTCAGCCGCAAGGTACTGTATGTGTTCAAAATTGCAAAATCATTGCTTGTATTCAAAACAGAAGTAATAAAGGCATGCATGCTACGACTTGATGAAAAAAGTGTGTCACAGGTAAGAAAAGTAATAACAGTCATTCATGCACTGACCTGTAGTTCTGTTCTTTTTACGCTCAAGAATAATTTTAGTCTTAGCTAGGGAATTCTTTTTCATTAAAATAGGACAAGGCAAGACTTACAAATCCACATAAAGCATTCACTTTTTTGACTGCTTTCGCGTTTACCTATATGAACAAATAAATGAGAGAGAGAGATTTCACAGCCAGACTTTTGGATCAGAAATCAGCGTTTATTCACTAATATGTTTCTTTCTCTATTTCTTATCCTGTAAGTCTATTGTAGTGTGTAGAGCAGCAGCAGCTAACATCCACTTAACATCTAGCACAAAATCGGACAAAAATAAAGCCCAATAAAACCAACAAATTGGCAAAAATGTCTCCTGGTGCAGATCTGAACAAGTGCTAGAGGCACATGACACAGGGTTAACGTGTAGAGTCAAAGGCATTAATGATTCACTTTTATTGATAAGGCAGCAATGCTATAATATTTCTCACAGAGATGTAGCTGTTTCCCCTTTCCAGTAAAAACATGATGCATTTTTATGATAAAAAGTCTTTGTGAGGAATGTAATGTATTTGAGAAATAACTAAAATACAGTAATAATCCAAATCTGTATTTTTCACAAACTGAAAATAGCATTATTATTCCACAACATGAATGATCACAGAATTGCTGTGGTGGAGCAGAAAAGTATTTTAGACATGCTTATTTTTTTATTTTTAGCAATGCATCTGCCAGTTTATACTGTACTTGCACATACCCATCTATATTTACCCAGTTGTTTATTGTTGGTCTGAACTTTGAAATGGTATTGTACTTTAATGTGCTTTTATTATTATTTTTTTGTTTCGTTTTGTTGTAATTGCGTGATGCAAAATCGTAAGATCCTCAGTAACCCTGATCATCCTGAAATACAACGGCTTATATGAGCTATACATGTTATCCTAACATTTTTTTTTTTAAGTCAAGATATTTTTTTATTTAACATTGTTTATTGTCCCTTTCAAATTATTTTAGCAGTAAAGTAGCTATGAGAACATTTAGGTCACAAATTTCGGGTTAATTAAGTCTTAAAAAATTCTAAATAACTATGTTATGATTAGTGATCAAATGTATTTGAACATTTAGGTCCCTGTTTAGTATTGTAACATTTAGCATAATGAAATTAGTTCTTATTCTTACAAAAATAAGTACTGTCCGTGCATTTAAATCAGATGTATAACACAAATCAAAAATGTGAACAGAACTGTGATTTTGGATATAGATTCAGCTTTAGAATGAAATTCACAATGTACAGATGAATCTGTCAGACAATTCCCTATTAAGAACAAAGAAAAATAAATAAGAAACCAAGAAACAACCACTAAATACTCTTGGAAAAAAATGAGAACGTTCCAAATCTCAAATATATATATATATATATATTTAAAATAGGAGAACTGATGTTTGACTTTAAATCAATGCAGTATTTAGTTTTTGCCGTTACAGTGCAAAGGTAGCATCATATAAAGTTGATTGCAATATGACTATTTCTGCTAGCATTTGCTCTTTGAAGCTCTCCTTGTTGATGGTTTGATGCATTTTGTGATAAGTTAATAAAAAAGCTTACAAGTTGTTTATCTGAGTGTATAATCTGACAAAAAAAGGTCTTAATCTGTGAACAGGAAGCACAGAGCATTATTAACCCATGTGGGCTAAGTTACATGGGGGATACCAAGATAACACGAACCCTAAAGGCCCCACCGCTCAAGTCAGAGAAAGAAAAAACCACTGCTGCCAAAGAAAAGTGATCATCTGTCACAGCCTGAGGGATTGCAGACACCTCAACAATAACCAAACACAGTAAAAAAATAAAAAAGTGTATTTTATGAAAACATTCCATATTCTGCTCTGTGCCTTTAGGTTTCAGTTTCGGAACAACGAAAACTACTCCCAACAAAAAGAGAAAGTTACAATCCCAGGGTGGAGATGCAGAGGCCTCCTGGCATGAGTGTGTGTCCAGAGCATTAGGGAGGAGCTGCGCATTTTTACCCGATTACACAAATTGCAACAACACAGAGGGGGAGATGATGTCATTGCTGCTTTGAAAGAGAAAAATGTCAGTTTTTCTTTTCCCGTAGTGTTGCTCTGTAATAGTACATACACAATGCAGGTAGTTTTACACGAGCTTGCTTAAAAGCTTTCAGATGTTTCAAAATGTATCTGAGAGTAGCCAGAATCGGTGTATTGCTTGTAGTCCAAAGTGAAGAGAAATAAAGTCCATTTGAACCCAGAAAAAATCTTCAATTCTTTTCCAAAGATTATACGTACGATGAGCATAAAATGTCAACATTTCCAAGAAAATGCAACTGTACAGCAGGTAAATGAGTTCTCTCAGAGGGCAAACTGCTTTAATACACGAAGAAAAATGTAGTGATTATGTCACTTTTAGGTATATATCTCTTGCCGTCCACTTGGTGTAAGTCCCCCACTGAATGTCCCTGTTCTTTGGTTGTCCATGATCTGAAGCACATCCTCTAGGATCGATGGCCCCAAGTCCAGATGGAGGGAAAGCATAGAGCCAGCATTGGACAGATACGGCTTTTCCTCCTCATCGCCATCCTTCACACATTTCTCATTTTCCTCAGGACTTTGTTTGTACGTGTGCAAACGAAGTGGAGAGCGGTTCGGAGATGCAGGCATTGATGTATGCCGTGACACGCTCCTCTCCTCCAGGTGCAGTCTGGGAGGTTTGGGAGGTGGAGCGAGAGATGGAGATGTTGGGGGTGATTGGGTCGTTGAAAGTGGTGCTGGGGCGTCAGTGGTCACCGTCGCTGTTGAAGTCAGAGGAGCTGTTGCCGTCGGGGCCGGAAGGGTGAGTGCCTGCACCCCTCCGATGATAGGAAGTGACAAAGCATTTTTCAAAAGCGGTGAGCTCTCGCAGGCCGGCGGGTGACTTCTTACACTCGCTGTGCGACTTAGTTGGAATGACCCCTGGTGACCTTCTTGTCCGGGTAGCAGGTGAAATTTACCTTGTAGGAAGGACAGGTCACCGAAAAGATCGTCTGCGCCCCCGCCACTGCCAATGTGGATGGTGTGTCTGAAGTCTCCCAGCGGAGGGCTGATCATGTCCGACGAAAGAAGGTCTCGCAACTTTTCCTTCTTTCCTTTGCGGCTTCGTCGTTTAAGGTATATGGGGGCTTTGGCAGACATGTCGGACCCACCGCGTCCTCCCGAACAACAGAGAGACAGACCTTGCAGCAGGGTGAATGGAAGAAAGGATAGGTGAAATAAAAACAATGGACTGTACACATGAAGGAGAGACAAAGATCACAACGCACTTAGCATTCAAAACCAATCCAAAGTCAGGACGCCTTTTTTGTTCCTTTCTTGTGGAAAATGCTTCATTGGGTCAGAGTGTCTTTTCATATACACATTTGAAGGCCACATCCAGAAGGACAGTATTTACATCAGGACAAAAATCCTGCCATCGTTTTAGATGCTGAAATTCCAGTACACCTGTGGAAGAAAAAGAAAGTATTTAGCTCATACTGTAGTATATAATAACTCAACAAAGCATCTGACATTAAATTGATCCAAACAGAAAAGTAAGCCATTCATAATGTTACAAAGCAAATTGTAAAACAAAAACATATCAGGGTTTCCACAAAAATATTATTAAGCACAGCTGTTGACAGTAATAAGAAGAAGAATCATGTCAGCATATTAGAAAGATTATTGAAGGATCATGTGATAGACTTAAGTAACAGCTCTAAATATTTTTTTACAAATTTTTTCCATCATAGTGTGTATCTATACATTTTTTTATATTTATTTGGTAACACTTTTTTAAGATCCAATTCGCACTATTATTGAGGGAACCTCTTGAACCATACTTCAAAGTAAAAATAAATCTAATTTGAATTAAATGGCACTTATATAACACACGGGTTCTTCAGGTCAAAGTTAAACGTGAGATTCACTTAGAAGGGAAGAAAACAGAAAGAAAAAAAATTAATAAGAAGTGAGAGCTAATAAACAAACTATCATTTGGAAAGGGTCGGAGCAAATAATCAGGGTTTGTTAGTCTTGGCACGCTTGACTTGCCTTGCACACATGTGATAGATGACTATGTCATGTCTCTGTTTGTCTGCTGATAATGGACTTGGCTGTCAAAACTTATAAAGGTTCAGCAGCGGTTTAATAGGAACATTTGAGTAACTGTTTTACGGGTGTATGTTTGTGTGCTGAAAAGTTTAACAGACCCTAAGAGCTGCATGTGTGTGACAATACATCAGGGGTTCTAGAGCATGACTCCTAACGCATACCTTCAGCATTAAATCATACTTCTGGAGCTGGTTCTGTTAACTACATCCCGCTGTGTTTGTATTTCCTTCAACCTTGACTTTTATCAAAGTGAGTTTAACTAGCGCACACTCCCAGCAAAAACAAAGACCAGTGTTTCGGTCTCAAGTGTGGGAAAAGCCACCTCGCTGTTGCATAAGTGACCCAGCAAAAGCCAGAGAATATATACAGTGTGTTGATTTCTGTCAAATTATACTGATCCTAGATGTGTCAACTGACTTTCAGATTTCATCAACCCAGTATGTAGGTCATTTAGTGAAACATGCCTATTCCCGTTTGATCATGTGATTCATCAAGTACATTTCAGGAAGATTTGGAAGGTTCTACAAGCAATGTTTGTCAATGGTAACAAATTACTAGTTTTATACAAAGTCAAGGTAACCGCGTCATCTTTAGATAACTCTGAAACATGTAGTAAATAAAGTGATATAAAAAAAGGAAACTAGGGAGATTACTTATTGAAAAGATGCCATTATGATAAACGAGTAGTATTTATCATTAGAGGGACAGTCCCACTCATCATTTACTAAACCTTATGTTTACCATCATGTTTCTTTCTTGCTTCTATAGACAAAAAATGTTTTTGGGCTGAAACGTTCCTCAAAATATCTTCTAATGTATTTTGCAGAAGAAGCAGAGATTTCATGAGTGTGCATGGCAAACACGCAGATATATGCTTCACAGAAGCCAGTGTGCTGACTCACTCAACTGAGCAACATAATGATGAACCATAGATGAACAGAGAGCAATTAGCACATCAGTTCCAGCCCAAATTAACCAAAGGATTAATTAGATTACACTGCAACCTGCATATTTCATTTGAAATGTACATTCCTGTTTTTAGGTGAGATCATTTTAACTTTTTTTTACATGAGGTACAATTACATGATTTTTTTCTGGATGCTGTTTTTATTTCAATTTAGAATGAAATAAGCAGATAACTCAGCACTTCTAACTTCATTGCATAAATTGGGTAAAACCAGTAAACTAAAAATTGGGTAAACTACATACAGCAGCGTCACCTTTATAATATGAAATAGGCCCATGACTGCATACCGCATTAAATAAAAATGGGTCAGTATTAGATTCTTGGATAAAACCTTTGGATGTCTGTAAGGCTTTAATCAAACCACAACTGTGTAACAGTTTCTCCCAAGACGGAACAGGGTGAGTCCTGTTCAGACTCGCAGAGGAGTGTCAGGAGGTGTGAATACTTTTTCTTTTATGACATTCCGATATCTCTGTGTTTATAAGAGTCTAATCATATATTAGAAAATTCTGTGGAACTCTGGAGAGTGTGATGTGTACCATGATTGAACTGTATTCAAGTTAAGTAAAAAAAGAGAGAGAGAGACGTTTCAAAGACATTTCACAATGTGGAAATGAACCATGCTGCTCCTCTGAAGGCCTGGGGTTATTTATTAGTTTCTGTGCAGGAGTGAACAATGTTGCTGGAAAGTGTAAATGAGGCGCTGTGCTCAGACAAGCCCTCGACAGCCTGCTCTGTTTGGTAGATAATGCAGAGAACAAACGGAACAAAAACACATCAGCTTTGCTTTGTTTAAAAGAGAGAGCTACTGTCAAACTTGACAGTCATCCATCAAAACACCAGTGGTAGGATCTAGGGTCCTGATCTCAGGGACTAACACAATTTTTTTATTATCGAACAGAATGAACACTGAAAATATCTACTCTACTTTGGTCTAACTCAGAATCAACAAGCAAAGAATCCATTAAAATGTACAGTTTTATTAGGATATTCAAAAATGGCAGTGAGGTGTATCTGTAAAAATTCATTTCATAATAGATTTGACTGGGAAAACACAGAAAAGGAAAAATACAGGCTGAGCAAACCATCACAGCATCTCCCTCAGGTAAAAAACACTTCAAAATGCATATTGCCGAAGCAGGTCTGCTTGAATGGAAGTCAGTGGATGAGCTGAATAAACACACTTCTCCTATGTACAAACATCTCATTATATTTTAAAAAAATGACTGCTTTCTGCTAATTGTCTTTAACATATTCAGAATGACATATATAGGCTAATTAAAGTCTGATATCCAAATATAGCTGTTTTATAAGTTAACCCATGAGCTATTTCCTCACAGGTGTGATTCATTTCATAAAACTATGCACCTGCTTCTATGGGATTGCAGACAACAATTATAAAAGGGAGCCATTATATGGCTAGATTACAGGTCACGGGTGATCACTGTTATACTTTTCTTTTATATTTTGCTAACAATACGCCATGGTGGTCATCCCATCCTCTATAGATCTAAATAGAGCAGTTTTTTCTCACAAAAAAAAAATTTAAACTAAAAATGAACAAAATAGTCACAAAAATAAACAAACATTTACTTTTTCCAATAATTATATGCAGTTATGTTTCTACATATCTGACAGGCAAACCTATTAGCCAAATTTCAATACCGAATTTCAATTGTAAAAGCAGGCCTATAAAAAGTACACTAGCAACAAGATCAAATTGAAACAATCCAATTGCAATTATTGTTGCAATCTCGAACTCAGATAAAAGAAGTTCAGGAAGTTCAGGAAGTGGTCTTCCTCCAAAAGTAGTCAAACACGTTTTTAACGCCATTATACTTATTAGGAGATCATATTTATCTTTTAAACAAGCAGACGATACTTTTGTGACAGAAGCAGAGTCATATCTACATCTCACATGGCAGCAGTGTCATGCACCACCCTGCGCTCGTTTGGCCACGAGCAACACAACACCCCATATTACATTATCGCTGACGGACACAATAGGTAGATTCCTATGTAGCTTCAAAAAAGTTTGTCAAAGTCATCGTGTTTCAAACGATCATTTGCATTATAAAAATATGACTGGTCTGAAGAAAGAGGTATTTACGCGAAACTCGCAAAACAGTATATGATTACGTCACATTTTGTATGCATCGGCGCGCGATGTATTCAAAACTCCACATGCAAATATTATATTTTGCCTACCTTTGAGATGCCTGTGTGATCAAACTCCTATCCGAAACGCATCTATGCGCAGGACTTTCAGGTCAAAATTCTGCTCTGTCATTCATACTTCTTTCCTCACGAAAACCTGCAGAAGTGACAGAAGTATCAAAATAACCATACCACTTGATACCGCATACCTATACAGAGAGTATTTGCTGATCCTGTAGAAATAGAGCTGCGCTATAGAGCTCTGTAAGCCCACCTCACATCGCTGCTCAAACAGAGCTCACAGGACTGGACTCCGCGGATCTGGATCGAAGTTCATATCTACAATTGCGGTATCCGGGCCATTGTTTGGCGTTTACCGCCGTATTGTGTCGCTTCTTCCGTGTTTGCTGAAGATTCCAGCGGGACAGCAGCGGAGGGAAAGCGCATCGCACGCGCGCGGTGACTTAATGTGACGTTATCACACCCTCCACTCTCACATCAACCATTTCCCTATCCAATCCTACAGTCTGTCATATAACCATCGCACATATAGACAAAGATACACATTATCTATATAGAAAACATACGAAAATAGAGATATATGCAAACAGATGCATTTTTAATCCTAACAAAATAAAAAAACTAAAAATCATCTCAAAAAAAGAAGCTCCCAACAAAATTATTACTAAATGGCAAATACATTTTATTAGTACTTACTGAACTTAAAATGTTATGCATTCAGTTTGACAATGCTGGTCAGTTGTTGCTTGCCTATGACCCATTGGGAGGATCCTTGTTTCCCGATATTTCTGTAGAGCTTTAATTTGTTCTTTCAAATCTGTACTGTAGATTCCTAAACACAATCCTGTGACTCACACGGTCAGTGAATACTGTTCCTGCATGCCGCATCCTATTAATAGCTCATAATAACTGACCTGTCTTTGTAACAAATAGAAATTCTGGTATTCCTTTTGCTCTCATTGTGCTCCAAAGTTCATCACACACTGACAATGACAGGATGTCCAATGAAAATTTACCTCACACAACATATTGTAGCAGCAAAAGATGACTCAAACATATGCTCTAATTGATGCATATTGGATAAAAACAGTTCAGTTTTGTAAATTGAGCTCAGAGATGGACAACCTTGAACAAACAGGATTTCAGTCATTCTTGAGACATGGGACAAAACAGGTCCTGCAAGTGTAACTGCTATTAGATTTAAAAATAGTTTACATTTTATGAGGGATTAATAGAATGTATTTAACACAATTATCACCTTCAGTTTTTCCTCTTATTATACAAAATCTGTGAATCTCTTTGTCCTCTCACTGCATCTAAAACGATCTGTCCACAGAGAAGGGTTCATTCATGTGCTATAAAATGGAGAAAACATTTTTTAATGATGAAAGAGCGCTTTATATACAATAACATACTTATTGTTTGTTTTAATACAGTAATTAATTGATCATGAGTTTTTATAGTTAAAATGACAACAAATTCAGGTTTTCGTCACCACCGTCAGATCTGTCAACTCCATCAGATGAATATTTTGATAATATTTTATTATACATTTGTTGTGGAGTTGTTGGTCTCATATGACAGTGCAATCTGTCTGCTATGACAATGTGTTTTGAAATGTTAAACACATCTTGACTGCTGTTAAAGATCAAGTTTAAATTATATTACACAGTCCAAGGTAAACAGCACATTTTGTTAAAGCATAGCTCAGTAGATTTAGTACATAAAATATTTACATATGCAATTTAATTTGTCCAAGTACAAGTTTAGCACACTGTTTTGTCTCACTTCTCAAGAATGACTGGTTTATGAAACCCACCAGTTTATCCACTTGAAATCACTTCCTCATCTTTCTTATCTCGTCATTTTTCTTTCACATCTCTTATGTGTTCCACTGTTGTTTCACATGGGGGAATTCTTCCAACAATGCGGGTCCATGCAGACACTAGAGATCAAACTAAATACTTCACCACTTATTTTCCAACTTAGCCTACATGTGTAATATAAAAAGAAACATTCAACTAAACATGATGATAATAGTAAAATTGTATTAATCTCTCTGATAATTGTGATCATTCATGACCTTATGCCAGTTCTGACATGTAGATACTTTTTATTATACATTTAATAGTTTGAATCCAAGATGGCCTCTTTCTTTTTTCTATTCCATACCACAGTAATTAAGGCACTGTTTGATGGTTCTGGTCAACATATGGAGACCAGAGGGAAGTAAAAACATTTTTTCATTGTCACTTCCTCTCAATCTGATATCTGAACTCCTTACATTTTCTGGCTTTGTCTATCTTCTTATCTGCCCTCATGACCCTATCTGCTCTTGTGAACCACAAGCCCTCAGCATCACACATATTTGCCTGCAGAACAATCTTGGGAAGCAGGGCCAGCTATTATCCATCTTTCCTTTTCCCAAATCCACTCCAGATGTGATATGCATTTTGTAGAGCAGACCTGATTCCTGAACATATGCTTAAACATATATACACATAAGAGCAGAACCACTATGCTTGCACGTTATACTTCAGATAGAAGGAACCCAATTAGATTGAAACTGAAATTGGAATCAATGAGTGATGGCATACCTCAGGACTGTAGAGACTTGCAAGTGAAGCTACTTTGACTAGAATGCATCAAACCCTCCCCCATCAGTCAAAAGGCAAAATAAGTTCACATGTGCAGAAACAGCTTGAGTGAGTCAATAATGCAGCAATATAAAAGGCTATTACATTTATAATACCAAAATATTAAATAAAAAATAGGTCTAAATAAACATTTCAACTTAAAACTGATCTCTTGACAAAAAAAATCATCATGACAACATAAATACAGACAACACACAATTAAAGCAGCCTGATGAACGTTTAGCGTTTCATTAAAAGGGAGTCGATTAATTCTATACTAATCAGGCTTTTTAGAGCCACTCGCCAGTTTGTTTTTCCAGGCTGTGGAAAGTCATATGTGACTCGATTACACTAATGATCGAACTCCTGCACGCTTTTCCCAGTGGAGCTGAGTGCGCTCGGGGGTCACACGCACTGCAGTGTGTGCTGACTCTACATTCTGAGCTCTTCCTCTCAACACGGAGACTGCCGCCCGCAATTCACTCAGCAGCTCAAATATTAAATACGGTTTATCAGCACTGAAATCGCATTTCAACACATTTATCTGCAGCTGATTTACAAGAAAATCCACTTCGTGAATGTAATCGAGACGACCGTGATAACAAATCTACTGAGCATTCATTCACGCCTCGAAACTATTGCGCAAACAGCGTAAATTCACCTGAATAAACGACGTCTGCCACGCAGCCAACAATGTCTGTTTAATTACAGTGACAAGTATTTGAACTTTTCTTTTTGGGGCTCCCATGTTAACCATTTTCCGTCCCAGTAAAACAATGCAGACCACACTTCCATATCGCCTGGTCAAATTAAAATACGCACTAATAATGAAAGTACTTACGATGATTGCGCTGCTTATATCCAGTGTAAAATTGTGTGACTCAAAAACGATATTCTTTACATTTTATACTAGTCCGTTTGGGGCTCAAAGACAGTATGGCAACAGTTTAAAGCATCAGTGACACTTTAGTGAGGGTCCAGCCCCTCGCTGCACTCAACCGGTTTTAACGGTCGCTGGGTAACGCGCCATTGTGACTGAACACAAAGCGGGGGCCCGGGAGGGCTCGAGGTGAGGCAGCCGTCGCGCTTTTAAATCGGCCTTAGCATAGTGGTGCTGCGTTGCCAAGCGATTCCGAACACTTCATAGACTTGATAGATGACACTCATCAACATTGATAATTTAAAACATAACAGGCTCAGGAGGAGGAACGACTGTTAGACAGTATAATACAAACTAAAGGGGGGACTTGCATACCGAGCAAATATACAAAAGGACCCGCTGAGAGGCCTACAGGAGAATTTCATGCAGTACTTGTTTGCAAGTCTGTGGGCAGTTGAAAGCTTTCTGGTTGAGTTTAAAGGGCAACAAACTGTTCTCTGCATGGTGTAGACGTGGTTAAGTTAATAAAAACGTAGAAAATAACAAACCATATTCAACTATAACACCTGTGCAAGCACAGGAATCTGAAGTCCAATACTGTTGTGTCTAGTGGAAAAACATGAGGGAGGAGGAGAGCTTTGCATTCAAGGCAAGCTGGTTCTTGGTAAGACGGTAAACTTCACAGATTTGAATGGGTTAAGGTCAAAGGTCATGACCCTTTAAAGACTTGGCTGGAAGAGCAGTCTGAGAAAGAGGTCTGCATTGTGCTTAGACATGTATGGGAACAGAAAATATTTAAAAGCCAAGGCTAAGCACAGTTATACCCAAATAACGAACAATGACAGACTGTATTAATTTCTTAGATTTATACACCAATATAATTTTTAGAAGAAAAACTCCACACATTTTTTTTTCTTTTCAAATCATGTTTTTATTCCTAACATTAGATGTAGATACACA
Organism: Enteromius treurensis; assembly: GCA_032275025.1. Taxonomy (NCBI): domain Eukaryota; kingdom Metazoa; phylum Chordata; class Actinopteri; order Cypriniformes; family Cyprinidae; genus Enteromius; species Enteromius treurensis. The sequence continues at coordinate 12,593,531 of JAUCMU010000097.1, read as the reverse complement.
AGTCAACAAGTCTTTTTCTTGTTTAGATCAGTAATGAAAAATGCTCCACAGCACACTTGCCCCCAAGTGGCGGGGTTTGGTATTACAGACGAGAAACTCAGCACGAATAGGCTGCAGTTTTACAAGAGGTGCAGTTCCAGCAGTAGTATTAATAGTAGTAATATTAATAATGACTTTTATAATAATAATGATAATAATAACAATAACAACAGATAATAGTAGTGATATTAACAACTTAAAAATCAATTTAAAATCAAGAATGGAATCAACATTCTTTAATAAATGGTATTTTTTATGGGTTTGGTGGAATTATTTTTGAAGACGCATTAAAATGTTGTAAAATATAATACTATTGGATGAGGAAAAAAAAAATCTGCTTTAAAAAAATCCCAGAATTCATCAAAACTAATGCTCAGTACTTTGAGGCGTTTACTGAGAGACGAGTTTCATGCCATTGAATTTCCACGCCAATATTTCATTTCCCCTACAATTTTCCACACTGGTCTATTGAAATTTACACAAACAGACTCTCTTACGTGCCATAATATAACTGACCATCTATGCAAACTGGGTTAAAACCAACCATACTGGATAGTGTAAAATGTGAGAGAAAGAATAGTAGAAGTTTTCAGATAAAGTAACTCTGATAAAAATAATTAAAAATAAAATCAACAGCACAAATGAGACTAATCCAATGCAAAACATTGACATATTTCAGGAAGCAATTTAGCACACAGTCCCAAACTGTGTGTGCAGGCTCAGACTAAACGAATCATCTTACAGCTCAATTACAGTATTCTGTGTGAAGAAAAGCACTGGTCTACAGCTAAATCGTTCTACCGCAGTGTTTTTTTATCCTTTAGGATGGAGAACCTCAGACCGATCCAGAGAATAATGTTTTATAACGTTGACTCCAAGCTTCTCATTTCACATCACTGAACGGAGCAGAAAACGAGTTTCAGTGACATTGTCCAGTCACTGAAAACTGAAAAGAGGACTGACATGGACTGGAGGACTTTTTTGAGGACTGAACAAGGTTCAGCAGGGAGTCTGCATCATTTTCCTTCACATCAAACTTCACAGCAAGAAAGAAAGAGAGAGAAAAAAAAGCTTCCATCTTCGTGTTGACCCTTGAATGCGTCTCCAAAGGAAATGTCAAGATGAGTGACATAAGAGTGGACATGGCTCAATTCTCCACACCTCAGAGGAAGGGGCTTCATTGTATGACGTCAAAATCTCACACTAATATTAACACACCAAGGCAAGCTTTCTCACAATCATGAGGCTGAAAAATCTTTATCCTACAAAAATACTGATTTCATGCCACAGTGGGTACACTTGTTACCAATACATCATGCGTTTAACTGCAAAAGTATATCTGAAATCCCGTCTTCTAGGTTGCTATTGATTCTGCCTCTGTGTAACGCGACTTACGGGTGTCTCCTGCTGTCCGCAAGTATAAAACCTACAATTACATAAGTATGTGTTAAAAATTTCACATTCCTCCAAGGAAGATAATTGATAGTAACTTGTGATGTACAAATAAAGGGAACAGATCATCTCAATCACCATGAGTGGGGGGGAAATTGTCAGTTTGGTCCACATTTAGAATACCTCAGTAATTTTGTTTCTCCTTCAGAGTTGAAGCACATTCACAACCGATATACCTGAAAGCAACCTCTTCTGAGCACACACACACACATTCGCTCAAACACACACACACACACCTAAAAATACAGCATCAACCTCAAAAGCATCACTGACACTAACCTAACTTCAGCTGTCAGAGAGGTTCATCCCTGTAAAATATTGAAAGTGTAGGGTTATGTGCGTGTGTCTGCTGCTGAGTGACTGGTAAAACCGACGCCTGAGAATACATTCCGATAGGAAACTTGAAAATCAAAGAAAGAAAAAAAACCTGTCCTCAAATTCTTTGTTTGGCGCAAGTTTAATGTTGGTTTGTGCAACTGATACTTGTGTTGTGTCTGTTTGCTTTCGAGCAATTGTAAAACCAAAGTCTAAACCACAGCATCACACCTCAATTTCAATCTTCACAACACATACTTTTCTGGTCTAAGAAGAGAACAGGATAAAGTGGTTAAAGGAACATGATGAACTAAAGAAAAAAAACCACACAATAAGACTGCATACTCAAAGTACCTCTTAATGGGAATGAAAGAAAAAATAGAAAGATAAAATAAAACCATCATAAATAGTGGGTTTTTAACTCTTCTTCTTTAACTTGCACGCTGAAAAGACACTACTTTAAAAAAGCCTTCAACACAGTCAAATCTAGAAAAATGAATAGGAAAGAAAATATTCTGTCTGTCGATAGAGCATGTAGATGAAAGAAAAAAAAACAAAAAACACCAGCATAATCTCCCACCTCTGACCCATGGGATTCTTTCTGCTTTGTCCTCTCTGAACTTGAGGTCATACCAACTATACTTACAATTTCTTTAAATATGCAACTTGACTCAAAAACGCAACAGCAAATAAACAATATTAATAATAGCAATAACAATTCAATCTTTTGTTATAAGTATAATCATGGGGGGGGGGGGGGGGGGGGGGGGGGGGGGGGGGGGGGGGGGGGGGGGGGGGGGGGGGGGGGGGGGG
>JAUCMU010000097.1:12571942-12590897 GCA_032275025.1 Enteromius treurensis | reverse complement strand
CCCCCCAAAAAAAAGACAAAATAGCACTCTTGGTCATTACAGTATGGAAACGCCATCTAACCCAAAGACAAAATTATTTTTAGGGAAACACTAGTCTAGAAAGGAATGAGCTGAACTTTCAGGAAGGCTCTTGGTCGGAGAGCACTCCTTTGGGTCAGAGCTTACGGTCACCAAAAGTGGCGTTCAATCTAGGAGGCAAGACTGAACAAGATCCATGTGTGATGACAACTTGCAAAAAAAGAAATCAAATGAGTGTAAGAAAAGAAAGGGCAAAAATGAAAAACGGATCACTATGTGACATACGAGTTTTCTTCGCCTTTTCTAACTTTATCAGTTTCTTTTGAGTGTTGACAAACTTCCAGCTCTTGCTTGTCTGTGGCATATTGGAGCACTTATTTCTTCTTGCCAAAGAAACTGAAACGCTTCTCGCGGTCTCTCTCTTTGCCATCTTTGTTGCGCATGGTTACTCCTCCTGCGTCGCCAGAGCTGGGAGACATAGGTGGCATGGTCATCGCCCGACTCAGACCTCGTGTGCCACCCGGCGAACGCTCAGTGGATGACAAGGATGACTGGATTGCTCGAATCCAAGAACTCATCTCAGCCTGATGGAGAGAAGGATTGTGTCGTTGTGTCATAATGTGACTATTATACTTCTTAATAAGAACTTAAGAGAATGTCCTAGAAATGTCTTTTGCTTACCTCATCCTTTGCTTGGAACAAGAACTCTTTTCCATCCCCAAGCCTTTAACAAAAAGCAGCATGTCACAAGCTAAGAACTTCACTCATTTTTATAAATACTAATCAAATCTGAATACTGATCATTTCAAATCTCTTTCTTACCTAAGTTTAAATACATGTTTTCTTTTCTTGTAGTCGGTGGCGATCTCACAGACAGCCTCACTCAGGCTGATGGGAACTTCTCCATGATAGGGGATTCCATTCGAGGCACTCTTGTTATCCTTATAGAAGCCCATACTGCCTTTCCGTAATACGCAATATACATTCTGCCACGATCTACAAAGCACAGAGAGAAAAACATACCAATTACACAATTAACCTGATCAGGTTCTCAGTCATTCTTTTCATAATTTATCTGCTTCCTGTGTCACCTGGTGGCTGCTTTTTTGTTGTGTGATTCCATTTCCTGTTTCCTGCAAAGGATGCCCTCCATGGTTTCTGTGGCAGCCTCTGCTCCTCCTCGTCCTGGCAGTGTTGCTGAAGGGTCTTGCCGTGATGCTGAGTCTAGACCGCTGTCACGGCCCGGGCCGTTTACAGATTCTGATTCTGATCCCTGGTTTACCAAAACATGCTGCAGTTAGGAGACGTCACAATAATGCATTGTTTCTATCAACTATTAAATACTAATTCGGTCACTACTGTATTGGTCTATAATGCTGTTATTCTTAAAAGGAATTTTGTGACATTCAGCTTATATTTTATATGACTAGGTAACAAACACTCTTTAAACTATTCATTAAAAAAAAAAAACGCTAACATATATTATTGTTATAAAGTTTGAGGTTGGTAAGATTTTTTTTTTTTTATCTTTTGAAAGAAGTCTCTAATGCTCACCAATGCTACATTTATTTAATCAAAACTACAATAAAATCGTGAAATATTATAACAATTTAAAATAACTTTTCTATTTCTATTTTTAATTCTCATAAGTTAACTACTTATACCTATTTTTTCTGTAACTAATATACTTTGAAGTATAATTCCTAATCGCAAACAAATATTTCTTCCTGATTCTTTAATCATATTAATAAACACATCTGAATCAAAATATTCAAACTCAGTAAGCATAATATGTACATGCACACAAAGGAAAGCAAAGGCACACTCAAAAGATAGAAGTAAAAACAGAGACAAAAAAAAAACAAAAACACTCCAAGACTGACATGATCCACCAAGGACAAACATATGAACAAGCCTGGGTAATGTGCGTGTAATAATGAAATAACACTGCCACAAAGACACTAGGACACATCTGCCTACAACAGGTACTCAAACTAATTTCATATCCTAAGCCAGTGATTCTCAACCAGTGGGCCGCGTCCCTCTAGTGGGCCTTGGAGCGCCATCTGGTGGGCCTTGCAGGCAGTGGTAGATTAATCCAAATTAATTTTTATTTATTTTTTAATTAAAAAATCTTGTTATTTGTAATAATCTAATTATTCTTTTGAATTTATATGACCAAAAACATGAAAGTCCAGATGTTTGGAATTAAAGCTGTGTTTAGAAAAGAAAAGCAGATATGAGAGACAGATCTGTGTAAGCTAAAGCTTCCAATGTTTAATCTATGTAGCTGACTTGATCTTGTCTGCTACAGTGGTATAATTCATTGACAGCAGTGTATTTATTGAGTTTTCTGTTATTCTATTTGAAAAGGTGGTCCTCGAAATGTTTTCAAACAGTCAATGGTGGGCCCTGAGTCACAAAAGGTTGAGAACCCCTGTCCTAAGCCAAATAAGTAAATACAAAAAAAAAAAAATACAAAAAAATAGTTGCCTTGGCATAAAGTAAAATCCAATGAAACTGAAGAAATAAAGAAACAATGTCTCATGTGAGTTGGATTAGTAGGAATTAGTTCAGTTGTTGTGATGCACCCAAACACTATACATAGATAACGTAAGTTAAGTTTCCCTGACAACCAACAGCAAAACAACAGCACTACACAGAACAACAAAGATGCCTTTAAACATCATGAAGTAGAAATTTGTGTATGATAAAGTGCATCACAAACATTGATGTTGAAGCTCAAGAAAAACAATATTACACGTTCCACATTTCAGTAGCCAAATACAAAGAAAGAAAAGCACATGACTGATCCACTGAAAGCAATAGGAAGCAGCACAGCTGTGACTTTGCCTTCTAGCAGGTGTGGTATAGCTCCCGACATGCTGCGAGGCTGCTGGGTTGTTAAGCGCAAGCAGCGATGCTACACTACGGCTACAGGCTGGCGCTAAAGGGTTAGTACTCACACGGTCCTGTGCCTTGTGGGCTTTAGGCACAGGCTTAGAAACTGGGTTAGACTGAGGTTTACTCTCTGGTTTAGGTTCAGGTTTCTTGAATTCAGATACAGAGACCGATAATGACTGCAGATAAGAGACGTCACAAGAATTTGTATTAACATGCGAGTGTGTTAGAACTGGCACTTGTGTGTGATTGTTCTGACAATTAAAAGACATCCACACAGTATGAAAACGTGTTAGACACTAGATTTGTTGTGACAATATCTCCAACACCCAAAAAGACTCAAGAGTTTACAGCAGAACATTAAAAATCAACATAAATAATTGAGAGGAACAAGGAAAAAGACACTGAACACACAACAAGACTGTACAGGTGAGACCAGGACTGTGAAGTGTCTCTTGACATGAAATTGAAAACTGTCAATATACTGACATATAATGTAAACGTGCATGAAAGTGAATGCATAATTGGATCTATCATGAATAAAGAATTGAAAATAAGCGCAGCGTGGAGCGTATCTGACCTGTGATGTTTCTTGGTCACTGTAGACACCATTGACAGATACTGACTGGTTCAATGTAGTCTGGTCTAGACTTGTCCTTAAAGAGAAGACAATGTAAATATGTTAATGCATCATTAAATACAGAAAAAGCCACACCTAGCAATAGCATTTATCCTGATTTAACGCATTTCCTAATAAAATAACAAAGAAATTAAACCTTTAATAAATAAATAAACGGTCATTTGAAATTCAAGGCTTTAAAACACAATTATAATATTAATATTGTGCAAATATTATTATAATTTTTGAATATTTTATAATATTATTCTTGACTATATTTGTTTTCAATATATTTTATAAACTCAGTAAGATGGAATTTATTCGTCTTACTGCCAAGCTGAACGGCCCAGCAGCTTCAGTATCCTATAATTCTTTAGAAATCATTGCAATATGCTGGTTTACTGATAAGTACATTTTTAACAATATTTTGAGAATTTGCGAATGCCTTCGTCACTTGCTGAATAGAAGTATTCAAAACGAATCCCCAAACTTTCAAATACTTGTTTAGCACTTGTTCAGTGTCCTGTTGAGCAGAATAGTACAGTCTGGGTTTTTTTTTTTTACCTTGCAGCAGAATCGTTTATTGCAGACTGTTCTACCTCCTCCACAGGGGGAGGTGTAGGTGGTCGTCTGGCCCTCTCTTCCTCTTCCCTTCTTCTTTGAATTTCCTGTTCCTCCAGCTGACAGAGAACATCATAAGAATACCATTAAAAATGGCAGATGCTATAAATGATGCTAGCATTATTTTACAAATCCTTCACTTTAGTTAATGTAGGTGTGTATTTAACAAACCGTGGTGAGCTTCTCTAGCTGTGTGAAACGATCTTCCCAGCCTGCTGCCAGTTTCTCAAAGGCTTCGTGGCGTTTGATAAGACTCTCAACCTCGTCAACGTTAGAGCCCAATTCTGCTGCCCTGACCAGTGGCTCCTGTCCTGCCAGCCACGACTCGGCCATAGACGCATCCCTGCTGAACTGTAACACCTCCAGGACTAACATACACACAATACAAAGTATAAGCAATCAAATAAATGCAAAGATGCCACATGGTCAAACAATGTCATAAAGTATATAACATTTATTTTAAAACTGCCACCTTGATGGTGACTGATGTTAATCTCATTAGCATGCCACCAGCCACAGAAACAAGCTTCCTCCCACATACTCACCGATCTGTAAGTGGTCCATTTTTTCTTGCCACTTCTGATTAATTTCAGTGCGTTTTGCCTGAAGCTGATCCAATTTCTCTTGAATCTAAAAATCACAGACATCCAATTACCTCACAGTGTGTGAGTGGGTGCATGTAGGTTTCCTTGGTTAACGTGCAGGGATTAAAATGTGTGTGTATATGCCATCTTGCATGTTCATTTGTGTGGACAGACCTCATCTGAAGCATAGTGGTTGTTGTTTATGAGGGTGCATCCCATTTCACTGCATGCGGTAAAGCTGTCTGCTCTGGTCTCGATCTCTGACTTAATATCCTGATGGTTGGCAATCACCAGGCCAGCTGAGGAGACATCCCTAGAAGAAAACCAGGCATATATGAATCTCATCAGGTGAGGCATTTTTGTGTATACTTCTCAGTATGACTTCTCAGTGTGCCACTGTATATACACTAAATAATAAATCACAATATTGCTGATCAAATGCTGTCTTGGTGACCATAAGAGACTTCTTTCTCAAACATTAAGAAAGCTTAATGACTCCAAACTTGTAAATGATGGTGTATGTTTTTGAATTCACAATGCGTGCTTGAATGTACCTTGGACTGTCATGTGATTGGATCTGTAAGTTGATACCCTCCATCCAAAGCATTAGATCTCTGACCATGTTTAAGAATCTAAACTTCTCCACTGTGTCCAATAGGAGTAGCCGCCTTGCTTGAGTGTCAGATTGAAGGCCCTCCCAGGCCTCTGTGACGGCGCGCTCGTGGCGATGGATATCATCAGCTTTCTCTCCAGCGTACGCTTTCTGTAGACGTGCAGCATCATCCTGAACTTGTGAGACCTGCGGTGAAGAGTCAAAGGATGAAGTTTAAACTAAACATAAACATAATCGAACCATCAGAATTAGGCCATCAGAAAATGAAGACCCTTACCTGCCCACTCAGTGCCTGTACATCATGCTCATATGCCGTATGCTGTCTAAGGAAGTGTTGGACAGTGTTCAGGTCTCGTCCGAGTTCGGCCCCTGCCAATGTTTCCCTTTTCTCCCGTATGAGCCCCAGAGCTTCCCGGGCATCCTGATGGAAGCGGTGTAGCTCATACGAGGCGGCAAGCATCTGTGTGCGCGTGTCAATGAGCTCAAGCAGGTCGGCCCAGGCTTCATTGAGCCCGTCCTTCCACTCAGCCACACTGGCGTTTTCTGGATGTCCAGATTCAATAAGTTCATCTGCTTGAGCATTTACTGCATCCACACGCTCCTGGCCAATTGTGCTGGTGTCCCGCGCAAACTCCCGGAACTTATCACGTAACATCTAGAGAGTTGAGAGAAAACATCCAGCATTATTGATTGCATAGTATAATCTTTAAAAGAAAGTTTACAGAAGCAGTATTCACATAAGTATGATCTCTTTTTTTTATTCCAGTAGTGAAGATTTGGGAAGCGAGTAGGAAAAGTGGATTTTATACCGTCACATGTTCATAGTCCTGTCCAAGTTCGTGAGACCCAGCAACAACCTCTCTTTCAGCGATCCACTGCTCTAAATCATCCACCTCTCTCTTCAGCTGGGTCAGTCTCAGTCTCTCCTGTAGTTTGCCCCTCCTCTCTTCTGCTAGATCCTTCAACCCTGCATACAGTTTATCCACCTGGGCCTGCCTCAGAGTGATTCTTTCACTACAAAAGGGAGAAAGAAAAGGGATTATAGCAATACTTCATGTCAAATGCTTATCTGACAGCACACAGATATGCCCCTCACCTCTCTGGGTGTTCACTATTCACCATAAGTCGGCTGCTATTGGCCAACTGGTGGATGGTTTGAGCATAGTCCTCTAGAGCCTGCTCCAGAATCTGGTGTTTCTTCACCATCACCAAAGCACTCTGCTCATCCTTAAACGACCATCATTAAAAAGTTTAAGTAATGAATATGTAAACACACCAACTAAAGTAATCAGAACTGTAACATGCTAACAAACACATACAAAAAACAATTTCACTGACCTTTGCCTTTTCCTCTGACATCATATGAAGTTCTTGTTCTCCCATCCAGGCTTCAGCCTCTGCAGCATCTGCGTAAAACTGCTGTGCTCGGTTAGCCTCTTCTAGCCTCAAGTTCCTCTTCTCCGTTTCAGAAATCAAAAGTGCCCACAATTCCCTCAGTTCTGCCAGACGCCCTTCAAGAGCAGCTCTCCTCTCCCTGTCCATCTCCGACTCCTTCTCAGGTGACATGTTCTTACCATGAGCCTGGATGTCATCGATACGGGGCTGGTGACCCTGAATCTCTTTCTGCAGAGTCTGGGGGAGATAAAAAAAATCAGAAAGTGAAGAAGTTTATCGAGATAAGTAAACACTTTTCTATAGCTTCAAAAACATTTATTCAGCGACTGATTACCTGATTCTTTTTGATGAGCAGCTGGACACTAGGAAGATCTTTACCGTGGTCTGTGGACGTAGCGAGAGGCATCCTCTCCTTCACCCATAACTTTTGACAAAAAGAATAAGTAACACATTAAATTAAACATGACATTTTGATGAAGAAAGACTGAGAAAATATTTTCTTTCTGACATGTAACCTCAATTAATAATATAAATAAAAAATAAAAAAATAAAATAAAATATATATATATAGATTTTTTTTTACTCACAATTTCATCCTCAAGATCTCTGTTAAACTGATGAGCCTCTTTTGAGGCAAGAAGGCGCTGCCTCCTCTGTTTTAGAGGGTCCTGCAGTTCAGAGAAGCTGTCTGTCACCCTTTTCTGCTGCCCATCCACCTCCACTATCCCAGAATCCTCTTGGGCTAAGGCCAGAGCCTGTGACTGCAGAGACTGGACCTCCTTCTCACGCACCTCCATCTGATGCTCCAACATCTGAGACACACAGGTTCAGGGTCACATAGAGGGGTCATTAGGTTTAAAACTTATCTGCTTGCACAGAATAAAACATATTTCACATTTTTTCTTGGGACTTTCACACTAAAGTGATCTGCGAGTGATCTTTCTATGGGATTTACCTGGTGTTTCTTGAGCAGGATGTTGACACTGGTGAGATCTTTTCCAAAGTCATCGCTTTGGAGTTGAGAGGAGATGTTCTGGAGCCAGGAGTCCAGCGCTGAGCAGCTTTGTGTGAAAAGTTCAGCTCTGTTAGCGTCAAACAGACACTGAGCTTTGGCTTGAGTGGTGCTCTCAAGTTCCTCCCACTGCTTCTGCAGGCTGGTCATAGTCTCAGAAACCGTCTGCTCCAGCTCAGGCTTCTCCTTTACTAACACCTGACCTTCCTACGAGATCAAGAAAAACAGAGAAAAAGTAACTATAGTAGTTTTGATTGATGCTGTTCTGCTTAAAAGTATGGTCTTGACTAAGCTATAAATCCTGGATATTTACACAAATTCCATGATTTTCCCACATTTTTAAAGACTTTTCACCATTTCAAAATCAGGTATCCAAAACCTACTGGTTAAGATGTGGATGGGAATATACCTTGTCAATCTTGTCAAGCCAATCTTTATTGGAGGCTAGCTCAGCCATGAAGGCCTGGTGCTTCTGCCACTTGCTGTGGAGGTTTCTAGCCTCATCATAGGACATGTCCTGAGCCGTCAACATTTTCTCATTTATCCACAAAGTCAGCTAAAGAGACAGGCAAGGAAAAGAAGACTTATTAATTCACACAAAATCCTGAATGTATCATCGCTGGCTTCATCCTCTAGGTGGTGCTGTGGTTTACTGGTGTCCTTTAAATGACAGAGCATTAGCTTTCGTAACGTCAGTCACAAAAGACATCCTTTCATAATGCATTCAGGATAATGGATATATGTAGTCTTGTTTGCTCTGTGCTTTATTACCTCTTGTCCATCCTGTAGGAAGTGCTGCAGCTCTCTGTTGTCCTTCAGTTTAGCCAGCAGCTCATTGGCAGCTTGTTTGTTCTTTTGGTGCCTGAAGGAAATCGAAAGAGAACATGAGATGAAAAACATGATGTTATCTGTAATGTATTAAATAGGTTTGCTGGAGACCAGCACATCATCAGTGTAGACCACTGCCAGGATAGTGATGAATACTGCACATTTCCAATATAGTGCAGCTTCTTACTTTTCATTTTAAAATGATTGAGATTCACTACCTTTCAAAGGATTGTGGTTGGCAAGATTAGTTTTTTTTATGTTTATAAAAGAAGTCTCTTATGCTCAACCAAGGCTGAATTTATTTACAAATACAGCGAAAACAGTAATATTGTGAAATATTGTTATAATTTAAAATAATTATTGTAATTTTAATATTTTTTTATTTAATGTAATATATTACTATGATAGCAAGCTGATCTTACAGCCATTACTCATCTAATCTTGTGTCACATGATTCCCCTAAGTATGCCGCCTTTTTATTTTTTCTGTTCCTGCTCACCTATTTTGAATAGAGTCGGTCTTCTCCTGGATCTTGTCTGCATACATGTTGCCATCTGAGATAAGTCTCCGTCCAGACTCAACCACACCGTTGATCTTTTCTTCATTGGCCTCCATGGTGGTGAGGAAGTCTTCGTGTTTCTTGATGGCCTCCACAGCCCCTTGTAAGCTGGAGGGCATCTCTGTGTGTGATAGAACATACTCCTGCAGGCAAAGAGAAAGGAAACCGTTATTATTCAGAGTCATTATTTGCAGCTTATTTAACTGATATGGGGCCCTGTCCCAAAAGGCAGAAAGATATGGAATTCTTTAATATAATATTGAACATTTAGCATTTTGTTGTATATAGTAACCAAGTAAAACATGCAATTTCACCATCACACACCTGGCTATTGAGGAAGCCCTCTGCCTGTATTGCATCTCGTAGCAAAGTTTGGAAATCAAAGGCCTGAGCAAGGACACAGTGGCGGCTCTCCCACATTCTCCTCAGCTCATGCCAGCCAGTGTCCAACGCTTGCAACCGCTGAGCCAGGAACATGTACTGGGCATCAGTCTGTCCCTGAGTCACCTAAACACACAAAGCCAATTAAAAAAATTTCAACTAGCCAATTCAACTATTTGTCAAATCTCATTAACATACACTATTATTCAAAAGGATAGGGTTTGTAAGATACATACATTTTTATTCAGCAAGGATATCAATCCAAAATATTTATATTTCAAATAAATGTTATTTGTCATCATAAAAGACTGCTTTTCATATTACTGACCATAAACCTTTAAACAATAGCGAACTTTAAAGTTTACACTAACTGACCTCAGCTCCTGTAGCTCTCATCTTCTCATAGTCTTCCTTGTAATTATCTACTTCATTCTTTATGGCCTCATGCTGACCCAGCAGACGCTCTGCTTCTGCCAGAGATGTAGGCGTGTCCTCGGATGCCACGGTGGTCTGTGTCCGTGATAGCCAGGCCTGGAAGTCATCAAGATCTCTAAGGAAGCCCTGAAGCTTTGAGGCTTCACCCAGTGACTCCTCACGCCGTTTCATGGTGGCTCGAAGCTCCTCCCACACCTCCTGGATTTCAGCCAGTCGACCCTTGATCTCCTCCTCCTGCTCAGGGTGCTCAGATGCCAACTTCTCAGCCTCAGAACGCAGGTCATCCAGCTTACCCTGTGGAGAAAAAAAGCAGAAGAGAATGAGTAAGGGAAAGGCCAAAGCAACAATGACTATTAGACATAACGATGTCTTTCTTTTACCTGTATAGCCTCCAGATCTCTCTCCATACCAGTGAGCTTACGCTGTAGGGCCATGACCCCAGCAAGGTCATTTCCAAGGCTCTGAGTGGACTCGATGACCTTGGTCTTCTCCTTCATCCAGCTCTTGATCTCATTGCACTCTAGATGATAGTTCTGAATATTCAGTGCTGATTCCAGAGCTTGTTTGCGCTGGTTGGCCAGACTCTGGAAATTAGACCACCTGCAGAGAAGGATAACGAAGGAGAAGCATGAAGCTATTTCTGTGTGAATCTAATTATTAAACTTTTATTAACCTTCTTTGTGTTTGTTTGTGTTGAGTTGGGTCTTGTTTTGTTAATCTGTTCTTTGATGTGGTTTTGTCATGTGCTATGACACTAGATGTAGTTGATCTGCTCTTTGTGTTGGGACTCTACCTCTTATTGAGTTGGTCCTGTGTCTGGTCGATCTGCTCTTTGTTGCGGTTGTCTGATCCAAGAAGCTGTTGAGCCACTTGATTGACATCAGTAATGCGAGCACCCAGTGTGTTCATCTCTGGCTCCAGAGTTTCAAACCTTCAAAAACACAAAAAATATTACACCAAAATATAACATATCAATGAGTTTCACGCAGGCTATCGATCTATCAATTCTCACCTCTGCTGGACCACCTCCAGATCCTCCAGTTTGGTGGGAATCTCCATGTTGTGTAGCCACTGTTCTTTTTCTCCAACCCACAGCTGGCAGGCACTAGCTTCACTAAACATGCGATATAATGCAAGTGCTCCATCTAAGGCCTTTCGCCATGATGAAGACAGACCCTCTAACTCTTCATATCGCTGCTCTATCGCTGGGAGACGGCCCTCCACCTGGTAAAGAACAAGAGAGATAAATATTATGGGTAACATACATTATGGGTTAATACTTGGTTAATTTCTAATGTGTGTTTGTGCACCTGTGGAGATTGTGAATATGCTTCAGGCAGCATTGAGGCCTGTTCATGTAGTGAATCGATGAGGGATCGATGACTTTGAATTTCCTCCTCCACCTCTCTCTGCTTTCTGGCTAGAGTTTGTGTAGAAAACTCATCATGGCCAACCTCTTGACTAGACACCTGCAAATAAAACATACAAAATAAGGCGACCAAACTTAGCACCACAGCCACACCGTGATAAATTCTTCTGAAATATAGCTGGACAAACAGTTACTTAAAACATATGTTAATGTGTTTGTTTTACCTGTCTTAGTGTTTCCAGTATCCAAGCCTCCATGTCATTGGCGTCTGTCTGGAACTGATGGAAAGCTACAGACTCTTTCAGTCCCTCCTCACGCAATTGTGAGGCCTGTAGAAAAAGGAAGTGTAAAATATTGGATAAGTGATGCTGTGGAAAAAGACATTTTGAAGTTTAAAGTTTGATCCTGTACCTCTTCCACGTGTGACCATTGTGCTCTAACGTCCTTGATTCGCTCTGTCACCTCAGGTGCTCCAAAGTGGCCTTCCTTTACCAGGACCTCTCCACCAGCAATGCTGTTCCCTAGAGGGCCATACCGAGCTGCCATCTCATCCCTGAAGGCCTCATGTTTAGACAGAAGGTGAAGAGCGGAGCTTAAGTCCTTTCCGTAGTCTCCTCCGGACAGGATCTGCTCTTGCTCTCGGATCCAGGCGGCCTCCTCTCCCAGTTCCCACAGGAACTGCCACAGCCTTCGTGAGTCATCCAGTCGAGCTCGTCGATCGGCTGCCAGCTGTCCAAGTTCTCCATATGCTCTGCCCAGAAGATCCACTTTCTCTTCAACCAGAGAGGGGTCACATGGCTTATAATCTAAAAAAAGAGAACCAATTGTGTTTTAATTTTGAGCTTACAACAACCACATATTTGTGTAAATACAGGGAATATCCTCACTCTGTTCATTTAAAGTAAATCTCTTGGCAGCAGCCTGCACGGCTTTGACTCGCTCAGCCTGTGCAGATATATCAGCTTCCACAAGTGTGTGTTTCTGCAGCAAGTCCTCCACATCATGAAGGTGTTTTCCATTGTCCTGAGATTGCAGGCGACTCTAATCACACAAACAAAACACACATAATTAGCTGTGGATGCACAAAATGGTTATCTCCAAGGACAGATCTGTTAGACATTACAACATACAGGGAGCCGCAAGGGAGTGCTATGAGATAAGTGAAGAAAAATAAGCAAGAAATAATAAAATAATAATTATAAATACATATCTATTTTTACCACATGACACAAATGAGGATAATAATTAAGAATGATCAAATTTTACATTATGGTTCCATCCCATTTTAAACAATGGTCAGACATCAGCTTACAACTAATTATTTTATTCTATCATACGTTTCAAATTTTTTTTTTATTTAAAGTTCATAACACATTTTTTGTTTAAATGAATAATTAAATATATTTATATATAAAAAACAAACAAAAAAAGCAGTGGAAAAGAAAATGTTTGTCTAAATAAGTCTGTACCTTCATGTCTTCCATCCAGTCCATGATGTAGCTCATCTCCTGTAGGAGGCGCTGCAGGTCTCTGTGTGCAAACAGCCTCTCTCTCCGTGCTGCAAGTAGTTCCTTCAGATACTCCCACAGTCTGAGGACGTTATCCCTCCGTGCCAATATGCGCCGCACTTCATGATATCCCTCCGCCTCCAGTTCTCGAGCAACAGCTTCTACAGCCGCTACGCGCTCACCATACGCCTGGATGTCTGTCTCGATGGCCTCATGTTTGCGAGTGGCTGCTTCCACAGCACCCAGATCAACACCAAAATTGTCCTAAAGGTCGCAACAAATTGTGTTACGCATCATCTCACATTAAATGAAATATTTTTAGCAGTGTTAATCTACATCACCTGTGAGACCAGCCGCTGGTTTTCGCTGAGCCAGGTTTCTCTCATGGCTGCCTTGCGATCAAAACGTGCGGCCAACATCTCCAGCTTCTCCTGACGAATCAGCTCGTTTCTCAGTGCCAACTCTCTCTCGTGTTCCGCTTTCTCCAGCCTCTCCCATGCCTTTCCAGACAAGCAGCAAACACAATGAGCATCACTCAAAACTCAAGTTATGCTCGTGTAGAAGAGAATTTGATGTATATATATATATACCTTGTTGATGTCAGAGATGAGTTTTCCCTCTCGTGGCATGTATACTTTCTGATTATTTGCTCTCATTTTACTTTGAATGGTGAAGAGCAAAACCTCCAAATTTCCCTTTTCGGTGAATCTGTCAAACACAGACAAGGATTAAAGTGGAGTGTCTAGAACAGTGGACGTTACATATTACAACCAAGCTAGACTAAATGTGAGTTTGATAAAATATCTATATTAGCTATTATTAAACTTTACATTACTTTTTGTACAGTATATTTTATCCTCTCGGACATCACTCACTTAGGTGGCTTCTCAACGGTGCGGTATGTATTGAAGGCCTGTAGCTGGTTTTGAACCCCATTGAGTGAGTTAGCGAGCTGACGGTCATTAAGGGTAACAATGGTTTGTTCAATCCACTGCAGCAGCTCTGAGGCCAGAGTCTCATATTTTTCTATCAGCTGATCTGCTTCGATAGCATAGTCCAGCACCTACAGAAACAAATACACCCCTATTCACTTCACAGAATAATAACTCACACTTACAGAAATAGAAACGCTTCAGGAAATGAATATGTAAACAAGGGCAGACTGTAATTCTCTCTCGCTCTCAATGTACCTTGCCGATTCTCTTGCCCTCTACAGCGAGCGCCTTCATCTTGCTGAAGTAGTGGTAGTATGTGGCCACATATGTGATGATGGACTTCTCATCAGGCTGATCAACATTCACATCTAAAGAACAAGAGATAAGTAAATACATCAGCTCTCTCAAATCTAGTCTTCCTGGACTCTTTCTGGGTTGTATTGACGGTAGCATTTGGCTTTATTGTCTGGTTAAAAATTATGTGTGTATTTGCTATTATGCCCATATATTAATCTCACCCTCTGGATCCAGTAGCTTGGTAAGACCCAGCTCCTTCTCTGCCACATTAAAGGCATTCTGCAGGTTATAGTGGGCATTAGAGCGCTTAAGATTATCAAAGTCAATCAAGTCTGACCTAAAAATGAGAAAGAAAGGAAGAAGAAATCAACAACAAGAAGTCATTTTGGGGTTGTAAAACTATAAGAGGTCATTTCAGTTTGTAAAAACCATGCAATACAATTTTTCCAACAAAAGAGAGAAGCACTCCAGCACTGCAAAGAAAAAGTGAAGGATTTTTCACTCCTTATTTAGGTCAACTTAATACAACTTTTTTTCCCCCTGTTCCTCTGCATGAAAAAAATTGCAGAAAGAACAAAGCTGCTAGGCGACAAAAAAGAGCAAAAATGAGGAGCAAGGGGGACTGTTGAGGATGATAAGAGCAGAACATCCTATTGGGTCCAATTAATTTATAATGAAATGATTTATTAGGAAGAAGAAAGAGGAAATATACAATAAATACATACAATATTCAGTAAATACATTTGAGACCAAGAACATGCTGTGAATACTTTGCATTAAATGAAACAATTAATTTAACTGAAATTAGGAGCATAAAAACGTGAAAACTTGAATTAAAATAATACTTAGTTTTATAATGCAAATTTATAGTGTTGTCCAAAAAATATAGACATAAGATTTTCCACCCTTTCTCAAAGTCTCAGAACTTGCAAATTTTGAGCGATTCTTTTAACTTCTGCATTTATATTCCCTTTTGGAGAACAAAGTTAAAATTCCAGAATGTTGCTGGTGGTTAAAGCCCCTGCAGGCCTCTCTGTATGTGTGGGAACATGCTAAAGAATGAGGGGGCGTAGAGTGCGTGAGCACATGCTACTATGTTGAAATCGTAGTCATACCAAAGCTTGTAATGTGTTTGAGAACAAAGGCCTTGTACTTGTATGTCAGTGTGTGTGTGTGTTTGTGAGCTCAAATCGATACCTGTGTTTGTGCACTATGGCATTGAACGCTAGACCATCTCTCCAGCTGGTGGTAAAGTTGTGGACATTGACATTTGGGTACCTGAAAGGTGAGTAGTATTCATCAGTACAGGAGCAGAACTAGAGTATTTCATAAAGCATCACACATTGACTAATTCATTTCTTTCTCTTCCATTCTTACCCTGCAGTTTTCATCTGACACCACAGCAGCAGAGCGTCTTTGGCTGATTTCTTCTCCTTGTTGTCCTCTGTCTCAACGCTGATGTCTTGGATCTGAGATGTAAAACATGTTACTGTATAAACAGCAGATCTTTTCCTTGTAGTTTAGATTCAAAGTTTGGAGGATTGGAGAGTTCTACACACCGTTCAACATAGATGCTGTCTTTGCTTATGTTCTATAAACTGTTGAGTTTTGTAGACACTACTGAGAATTTAACAAACATTGTAACCTCTACCAGTAAATTGATTTGTAGAATGCAGTTGTCACTCCTATAAATAACTACAGTGTGTACTATACATGATTCAGCACTAAGGAAAGCAGTGACAGATTTATTTAGCTGTGATGTGTTCATGACCTTTAAGTGATTTAACACAAACAAACCATATTAAACAATTAAATCTTTTACTGGTCCTTTATACAATACCATCACAAAGTTTTAGGGTTGGCAAGATTTGTTAAATATTTTAAAAAGTATTTTATGCTCACAAAAGCTGCATTTTTGAATCAAATACACAGCAAAACAATAATAGAGTGAATGAAACAAATTTCATTTCTAAATTCTAATTTAATATATTTTAACTGTGATTTATTCCTGTAATTGAAAATTTGGATTTTTAGCATTGTTCAAGTTTTCTGTGTTTCATGATGCTTAAGAAAGCTTGATTTGATTTGATGCTCAAAAACATTTCTTATGATTAATATTGAAAAAAGAGGTTCATATTTTTGTTTAAACTGTGATAGACATTTTAAATATAATTTTTATAACAATATCTTTACTGTCACTTTTGATCATTTTAAGGCATTCTTCAATAAATCTATATCACAGCCCAACAGAACTCTCGCTGACAGATATCTCAAACCAAAAATAAAACAACAACAAATATGTAAACTAATGCAAAACATAACACTGCCAAGCTTCATTAAGTCTGTTTAAAAATTCATCTCGATCCATTTCGTATCTCCATAATAATTTATAATCTGCTGGAATTCATTCAGTAAAGAATGAAAAGAAAAATCTTCTGTAATTATGCCTTTGCAGCAATATAACAAATCACAAATCAGCAACATCATGCACTATTTAGCAGAGGTGATAAAATGCAGTGAGCAGTCTGGATCACTGTGCTTTAATAATTAGCATATTTCAACAGTAGGAATTTTGAGTTGATAAAAAAAAAATAAAATAAATGTACAGGCCAATCAAAATGGCAACAAGGCCGCAGACAAAAATCTGCTAATCATACTTAATTGTTAATAGATGACAGACTGATACAGCCAAGGACAAAGAGAACAGAACTGGTTTAATAAAAGACAAAAGATCAAATTAATGGCAGATTTCTGGGCTCAACATATATGTCTATGAATCAAACTCCAAAGTCATGATTATATTTAACATTGTGGGCTGCATGACACAATTACAATCAGAGCACCAATACATTGGCATAAGCACAACAAGTGTTGTTTTTATTTAGTAACAAGAGAAAGATGCTATTTCTCTCGGTTAAAAACTGCACCTGTCTGTCTCTCTATCTCTCACGACTCTAGTAAAGCCATGCTCTCTTACCTGGAACCGGAGAATTATGGTCCAAATGAGTCCAAGTGTGAGGCGGTGGTTTCCATCGACAATGTCATGAGAGCCCATATTCTCCAGATGAACCTTTTGTTCCTTCAGGAATTGCAGAGCCTTGTCAACGTTCTCCAGACAGTGGATGCGCATACGACCCTTGGTGGGCTTTGGCTAAACAAGAGAATGAGAATGTAATAAATGAGAGTGTAGTGATTATCACAGCAACCCAGCATTTAATTTACACAAGGCCAGAGGATCAAGACAATAGAAAACAGATTAATTAGAGATGGATGCACACATGGGTAAATGGATACATATGGATAAAAAGAATAATTGATGGATGGATTGCTCACCAGTTGTTCCCCAGAGAGGACCTCCAGCAGTCGGATAAGCATACGTCCATCACGGAGATCAGTGTAGAGGTCACCGATCCTGCAGGTCACACGGCCCAGGTGAGAGTTCACCCATTTTGTGAAGGTCTTCTTCTGCACTGCCTCTCTCTCATCTGGAAGCAAAAAGGAAAAGTAGTTTTAAAAGGTAACATTCACCTACAAACCCCAATTTGAACACATTTACCATCCCCAAAACCTGTCAATGCATTTCAAACATTATTTAAAATTACACATGTAACAAACATTAGGTCTCTAAAAACAAGACTCTATAAATTTTCCTGCTATACACCATTTCAGGACCTGTATTTTACAACTCTGCATAAAATGAACATTCATGAATGACATGCAGTGACCGAGGACTGACTTTAACTCTAAACTCTATTAAAGCAACTCAATTACTGCAGCGCACTGACAGCTTGACTGATGGCTGCCTACAATAATCAGACCTCACTCACAGCCAACCAATTACATGACGGAAGAGGCGGGACTCCCCAGCAAAAAGCACTGTGATGTTATAAGCATATCATTTAGAAAAAATAAAAGTGTATCTGCTCCTAAGATTTATCAATGAATAATGAAGACAGACAGATAGAAAAAGACCAAGACGGGGAGGAAAAGAATAGGAACGCTTGATATGACTGCAGGCTGTGAGTAAAGAACGGCACAGTATTAGCATCGCAGGAACTCATTTGAAAGCATATGGGGCTGGTCAGTAAGAGGCTCAACCAACTGCTGCATCTCAATGACCTTTACTAAGGAAGAGCAAGCTGTTATAACAAACACTACTACATGCTGCCCCTCACTATAACCTATATTCAAAAAGACTGAGCGAGAGCTGCATGCTGTGTCATGTGCACTAATACGAGAAGATAATTTCTGTAACAAGTTTAAATGAAGCATGGTAATTTAATTGTTGATAAGAAAAATGTCATGAGCACAAAAGGCTTCAGTCATTAAACAAACATGTAAATGCTGAAAACAAGCACACAAAACAACACACAATAGCAACGAGAGGCAACACAAGGTCAGCCTCAGAGCCATCTGGTCACAGATCTTCTCTCACGCACAAGCACACACACACACACACACACACACACACGGCCTTCCATTAGGGCTGAGCTTGTTATTTCACAGGGAATTGGATCAAACAGGACCAAACTGAAACACCTGTACATCTACGACAGAGTAATTGGCTTTTACACTACTAAAAAGTAGTTAAAAAGCAAAGGACAAATGATCTGAAAAGTGCGTTTGCGCGTCTGCAGAGGCCTGATCCTGGTCAGACAGCGGTCACATGCAAATGGGTGAAACTCACAAGATCATGCAGGTCACGCATTACTTTTAGAAATTAGTTTTGTAAATAAATATCAGGACTATTTAAATCAACACACAGAATTCATGAGAAAACCACAACTTCGTATTAGAGCCCGACCGATATTATCGGCCGATATTAAGCATTTTCCGATATATCGGTATCGGCGTTCATTTTGGCCGATAAATGAATATTT
>JAUCMU010000097.1:12500042-12539435 GCA_032275025.1 Enteromius treurensis | reverse complement strand
AACAATAACTAACATATGATCCAATGCCATGTCTCAAGTCAAGTGAATGAATCATCTTATAACAGGCATCCAATACTAACTTCTGGAAAAGGGGAATAACCAATGACACCTGTGCGACCAGGGCTGGTCGCAGGGTTGGTCATGGGCGCCGCCATGTTGAATGAGACGACAGGCGAGAGGAAGGGGAACATGAGCAAGGAGGCGGGGGCGAGGACAGCAAAGAGAAAGGCAAACGAGCAAAGTGGCGATAATTAAATATAAACATTATATCGATATATATGATATGTCAAAATTCATATTGAGTTTAAAAATTATCTCGATATATTTAAAATATTGAGATATCGCCCACCCCTACTATAACCATTAGCAGGAAATTCTGTAAAGCTGCTTTAAGATCTGTACTGAAATATGTGTACTTGTTATTATACAAATAAAACAGTCTTGCTTTTTAATGCAAATAAAGGTCCAAAAAAATGCATTTATACTCTTGAGAGTGAAAAAAACTCACCCTATGAATAAGCACTTCTAACAGACCCACCCAATTAGGAAGATCAAAGCATTATATTTCCTGCAATGGACTTGAACATGCCAGAATTTGGCTTTGCAAAACTGCTGATGGAGTTAAAATACTTGTCAGATAAACTACATTGACTGAAATATCTCTGACCCAGACATCAGGTTTTGTGGCAGGTAAAGACATTTCCTCCAAGCAACCGAACTACTAAAAGACATTTGGGCAGCTGTCCAGCTGATTTTACATTGGATAAAAGCCTCCCCTTTACCCTGCTCTGACAGAAGATACCCAACACCATATCTATAATTATAATAAACATATCATGAACCTTTTCAGTGGCATGAATTTCAAGCTATATGCATTACTCAACTCAGTGGAGGTATAGCTGAGATTCTGGAACGGATTCTGCTTTGCTAAGTGTTGGCTGATCGTCCAGCTGACCAGTCACACTAACCCTAAATGCTGTTACAGATCATATTATCATCATGCCCATCTCTGCTCTCTGTGCCCTAGTGTGACAGTGGGCAGGAATGTAGGGGCGTTATTGAAAACAAAAGCACCGGCAGTAGTAATGATGACTTGGCTTAGAGAAAAACAGCACCCTGTGCGTCGGGGACAATAGTGGTCTCACCCACAACAACATACAGAGAGGAGAGTACAGGGGGGATTTAGACCATCAGCACTCTGGGGGGCCAATGTCGCATTCCTCTCATTGCTGCCACTACACTGATGCATCCATCCATTTATCTCATCCATTCATCAACCAGCAAACACAGCCGCTTCCAGCAAATGATTCATCGGTACATCAAACTAGATCTGTCTGTCCATCTGTCAGCTAGCATGATTCCAATTATCTTTAGTTCAATCTGTCCATCCACACCCATCTATGGGGTTCAAGGTTTCAGCAATTTCTAGAGCAGCTCAATTAATCAAAGAGTTCAAGAGGTACTGGCATGGCATGAATGAAACATTTGCTTAATTGCAAATATTTTTCTTTCTTTTATATAAACACAAGATAAAATTGACAGCATTTCTCCAGATTTGGAATGAGAAGCACATTAAATACTATTGATCTTCCTTCAGTCATACACCAAAATAAAGGCTTGAGGGCTAAACAAGAATAAAAAGTGAAGAAATTACTTTTTTAAATAAGTATATTTCTAATGCATTACACATTTCTACTATTATTATTACTTTTAGTGATTGTACAAATTCAGCATTACATTATTCAATATGACTAAATATGACTAACAACTGGGTGAAACAAAACAGTGGACTAGGAATAAAAAAATCAGTATAGATACAAATGGAATGCATAACTACATTCTGTTCAACATCTTCACTTTTGGCTTGAATGAAACACATCTAGTTCTGTTCTTTTAAAGAGCTTCCTGTTGGCAACATGATATAGGCAAACTTGCTTGTTTGTAGTTTTTGCACACTCCGTTCAACCTGAGACTCCTGTTTTAATGTGCTTTTATTTATTTGTTCTATCTGCACAGCAACAGATGTTAGAGATGAAAGAGACGAAAAAATTAAACACACAAAAAAGAAAATTCTGTCTGACTTTCTTTTGTAGAACATAAATGCGGATGCTCTGAGAAATGTCTCAGTGTATTTATCCATAAAATGTAATTTATTGTTAACCAAAACATTTGGTTACATTTTTTCAAAATACGTAAAAAAAAATTGTATGTCATGCATGTTTGGAAAAACATGAAGGTGAGTAAACAATGACAGCATTCTAATTTTTGGTTGATTCATTTTGATGTGTCATGATGAAATAGTTCAGCATGTGAAAGAGAGAGAGAGAGAGAAAGAAATGCAAGTTAAGGACCACCTGAAATCTATGCTTGAATATCCTATGAAATGGGATTAAACCAATATCTCAGCTAACAGTCAGGCAAAAACAATTCTTCCCTTTTATCTAAATGCCCACTGAGAGCGATTACATAATCACCAGATCTCAACATTTCCTATGTTAACTCTTTAGACAACACATACAGACAGTACATCTCGTACTTGACCATGAAGGAAGGAAGGAAGGAACGAACGAACAATAAGTTCAACATTCACCTGCTGTTTAAATGGAAGAATATTGTCATGTTACCTGAAAAATGAGAAAAAGTCCAGTACAGACAGTAAAAACAAATCAAATGTACTCAAACGAAGAGCTCAATACAAAAGGAATAGTATGAAGCGGCTCAAAACCCCATCCAGACGAGACTAGAGAGAGCTCAGCCTGTCCAACTGAATGAGACACTGACGGTCAGCAGCAGCACGAGCGCTGACCGCAGATCCGGCCGTAATCCCCCTCCATCCTCCGCCGCATGCTGCGTTAATGTCATCAAATCCCGTGTTCTCGCCCTATCAGTCCATTTATGCAGGATGCAATAGCAGGCACTGCCATGTCCGATTTAATTCAATCGTTAAACTCTCCCAAAGATAACCGTCCGAAACACTGGCATTATACGTTGTTGTGCAATACAGTTAAGTGCACTGGGTTTACTTATGTACCTATGCTCCCCTTCCATGGCAATTTGGCAATATTGTAGTGATGCTTTTTCGAGTCTTGGATTCAGACAGCGTAACAGCTAGTGAGGCCATGCATCCCCCTCCACCGCCTATGACAAATCAAAATAACACAGCAGATGGCATGCAAGGAGCCCAAGATGCAAGCTAAATCACATTGCATTGCATTTAAAACGCCATATACCCTCCGCTCGAAGGCATAACCCTCACATTAGTGTGTTGAACCGTAATGTTTGGGTGAAAAGCTCACATGATAGTCTGGGCAGGAGTGCATGCGCGCGGTGGACGCACAGACACACGCCGAAACAAAAGGCGAGCAGCATGGTCATTCACATTCAGTCACACACACACACACACACGCGCGCGCGACCCGTGTGAGATAACTGAACGTTACATTACCTCACAATTTTGACAACCGCATAATGCGTGGTGGCTATTATTAATTCGCGACGGCAAAAGCTTGATATTTAAACGAACAGCCGTTACAGCTTCGCAGACTTACCGTTGGCGTGGCTGTGTTTTCAAATCCAGCGAATCTCAACGTTTCTCTCGAGCGAAGACAAAGCGGAATGGTTTCGTCCAGCTCACATAGGTGTTTCTTTTTTCCTTCCCGTTTTAAAAGCCAGATAGCTCTCGATAGTTTTTCCGTTAAATCCGCATCCTTGTGTGTGGGATTTTTCTTTCTCAGCCCGAGCAGAGCGGGCGGTTATGAAACATAAAGCGAATCCCTCGCGTGACGGTGAGCTCAGGTAACCACGCAGATTTCAAACCGTTATTTCAGTTCTCGTCGAATATTTGGATTCCTTCGTAATTGTCATACAGCCTTGTGTCCACGCGACCTCCGGCGTGTCGCTCTCGTCTTTCTTTAGTCCGACTGATAGACGAAAGAATGAATGATCGCGGGGGGGGTTGCGGGGGCTCAGTTGCATCATCGCGCTCATACATACAGCGCGAGCGAGGCGAGCGCGCGCCTACACACAGCAGCGCAAGAGGGGCACATCTGATTAGTATGTTGCACGCATTTCGCGCCCACGGATGCACAACAACGTGCGAATTAATTTCGCTGTTCTACAATACAGTGTTTGTAATGCCTGTGGGTGCTTTAAAACAACAGTTGTGCCGGTGAACATCAGAAGACACAAAGACTACTTGCTTGTCTGGCCTACGGATGGATATTTGCCACCATGATGCAAATTACATGAGATAAGCAAACTTGTAGTTACCATGCGTGACAGACTATATTTTGGGTTGCTTCTGTAGTTAATATAGTCATATTATTAGTATAATCTGTCCAGATATGCTGTATATTTACCAGTAGCAGCATCTACCCAAACAAGGCGGGATCCAAATGAAATTGGGCGATTTGCAGGGCCCCCAATAATATTAACAGGAGGGTTTTTTAAACATAAATTTACTGGGTAGACAACATGGAGATAATCTTTTTCCAAAAACATTAACATCCTCTCCCCCTTGCAATGACTTCTTTTCTCTGATGCTGTGCTATTGTGAAGGTGGGACAATAGTCACTTCTCTCCTTCCCATCAAATTTTAATCAATTCCTAATGGACAAAATAAAATCCCACTCTACAGATTTTCAGATACAGTAGGTCACATGGAATACAAGACAATCAGGGCTGCATTTCCCAAAAGCACTGCAAGCATAAGTTGATCTTAGCTCCTGTTTGGTTTCAGTGGGTCTACAATGTAGGCGATTTAAGATTACAATGAAAATAGGAAATGCAGCCCAGAACCCATGCTGTCTTTAAAGGGATAGTTCACCAAAAAAAGAAAAATCTGTCATTAAATATTCACCCTCATGTTGTTCCAAACCTGTGAGATTTTTGTTATCTTCAAAACACAAATTAGAATATTTCTGGATGAAATGTGAGAGCTCTCTGACATTGCATTGGCAGCAATGCAATTGAAATGTACCCAGGCTCAGAAAAGTAAGGACAGCAATAAAACAGTCCACATGGCAGCAGTGGTTTAACTGTCATTTTATGAAGCTGTAAAATACTTTTGTGTGCAAAGAAAACAAAAATAACTTTTTCAACAATGTTTCTCCTCCAAATCACATATTCTGCCATTACAGAGAATACCTCTGCAAGTAAAAAAGGCTTGGCACATGCGTGTTTTATGTCAGCAGCTTCCCACACATGTATTGCTTACGTGCAAAGGTACTCTCAATAATGGCGGAAGACATGATTTGAAGACATAACTTTTGTTTTCTTTTCACACAAAAAGTATTATTGCAGCTTCATAAAATTATAGTTGAACATTCCTTACTATGTTTTGGGTCTGGGGACATTTCAGTTGCATTTCAGTCTATGGAGCCCTTGTGTTTTTTCTTGAGAGGTGACTCGGGGGGATGGGGGCTTTGATTAATTTGGGGTGGAGGGGCCAGACTGCTTAGGGCCTCTGGGCATGTGCCCCACATGCTGGTCATAATCACAGACCCAGAACATAAACAATGCATCAGGCCATAAATTTACTACATCCATCACATGCCAGATCTGATGGCGGGTGGTTGTACCCAGACATAAGTGAATGTATTACCTTGCAGGTGATGAAGCATCTTACACCAAAAGCACATCAACACATTCAAGCAGTTCTGTACCGGTCCTAGTGGAGAATATTAAACATTAGTCTAGAATGTTCCCACATAAAGAAATACTCTTGCTAATGGAGCATATAATGGATGCAGTCATTGACATTTACATAGCAGCAGATAGGTATTCAAACATATCCTTTATATATGCCAACCGACCATGTTCATGCCCTTATCTAATTCTGGGTCTCACATGTCATTCACTTTTAAATTTACATATTCTAGAGATCTTTTTAGCCGTTGCCCCTTATCTGAGTTCTCTGATGCAAAAGTAGTTTGAAGAGAACAACAATTTAGCTTGGTCTGAACCAACACACATTTCTAGATGCACACACTCTTATAATGGGCTCTTCAAAACACATAAGCATTTCGAGTTTATGCACAAGTATTCCTTTGATACTGATATTCATTTAATCAGATGAAAACCGACTGATCATAGATTACAGATCAGGTTTCTTCCTGACTCAGGGGTTGAATTGACTTTTTATGCAGTGATAGATGTCTCGTACCAATGACTGTCTGACGCTCTCCCTTTCTATCTAAACCTCCACCCCTCCCACCTACAATGGTCCCCATCCCTACCTGGTCCCCTCTTTTGAAAGAGCACACAATAGTTTGGGAGACAAAGGAAAAGAGCTGAGTGGGCAGCACTGTGTATCTGTGGGTACAGGGGCCCTCTCGAGCTGGGACAAACTGGCTGAAGCTCTGCTTACATAGAACTGCTTTCTGCTCACTACAGCACATTCAGTCTCTCACTCTGTCTCTCACTCTTTTTCAGTTTTATTTTTTTATGTCTGTCTCTCTCTGTCTACAGTTTCTCTGTAAATCTGTCCTACTGTCCTTCTATAAAAGACATGGCAGTGTGGGTGTGAAAAGGTTAAGGTGGGACAGATTGTGGGGAGGAATTTATTTGTATATATATTATATTACTTAGTATATTTATATATAAACAGTTCATTAACAAAACTGTGCGTGTGTATAATATATATTTGTATTTTATTTCAAAAATAAAAAGAAAGTGATGTAAATCCATTTGCAATGGTAAATCATGAGCGCACAGTTCAGTCTGTGAGTGTTTGTGTGTTTTATGTGCAGAAGCAATTATTTTTGCCTCAGGCTCAGCGCATGTGTCCAGTTTTGGATCTCCAAATCTGTTGGCTCTGACCACCAGGGAGATTGTGCTAAGATAGATGGAGATTTTGAAGTCTGTTGCTGTGCACAACACTCACACCGCACTGATGCTGTGTAGATCAAATGGATGACTGTGTAGTTCTTGATACCATTGACTGATGAGGTACCCTGATGGTGAAGTCACAACTGTGCCCAAGAGAAATATGAACCATATGATTAAACGCAAATACACACTACGATGGCCCTCCTTTTTCTCTTTCTTCTCCCCTGTATCTTTATCTCTTCCACTCTCTCTCTCTCTCCGACCTACAAAAAGATATTTATATTCCTCTCACAACCTCCTCGAGTCATCTCATTGGGACAAGCAAACTATTTCTGTTCTCTCTCTCTTTCTCATTCTCACACCACCAAGTTCTACCAATCCTCCAGAAAGAAGTTTTTGAAGGTCACCTAGCTGTTCCAGTTTAGACCACAAAAATTGTTGCCATAAAAATAGGATGTAGATTTAGGAGATATAGAGGCAGAGTGAAGGATGAAACCAAAGAGACTGCACTGTAATTTAGGTGATGACATTTGAGGCAAGAAGAAATATGCGGCTTACATCACTAAAGAAAGCAGGTTACACTCAACTCTAAAAACAGCTACAGCAGTAATTCCTCAAGATTACTCAGAAACAAACAGAATAAAGCAGCAGACTGCAAAAGACAGATCCAAACCAAATAAAAATATTCTTAAACATCAATCTGCTTATTCAAATTTTGATCTTTGCTTAGGCACACACTGTGCACTGTAGTTTCTTGTAAAGGTGTCACATAATTGGCAAGAGAATAGAAAGGAAAATAGAAGAACAACAAATGCGATGGAAACAGCAGGAAGATGACAAATAGGTTATTTCTCTGGTATCTCCTTCCCAGAATGCATTGTGTGGACAGTGGCAAATTATATAGCCCATACAAGATGCTACAGATGGCTGCGCAAGTATGTGTGTGCGGGGCAAGTTTTGCCTACGTTGTGAGAACCAAATGTCCCCTCAAGGATAGTAAAACCAGGCATCACCTACATTATGAAGGACAGAATGTAGCCTACGCTTCCCAAAAGGAAATCAGTTTTATAAATGTAAAAAAAAAAAGATTTTTTTTCCTTATCATATAAAAATGGTGACAGATTTTAAGGTTTAGGAGTACATTATAGAATAGAAAATAATATAAATAGCTTAGTATAAAAGCAATAGAAACCCTATAATAAAAAAACAAATATGTATATAGGCTACACAATGCACTCACCAGCACACTAACACATATATCTGACAGTGGGTGAATCTAAACAAAGACTAAAAAAATGAAGAACAGATAAAAAAAAAAGAAGAAGTGATGAGAAAAAAACACACATTCTAACACTGTGTGTACTGGGTGGAATTATTCCCTAAACACACACTCGCGTTATCAGTTTAGATAAAGTTACATGAATAACCCAGATATCCCAAAAAAGTTCTGCCCTCAAACCTTAGCTCGAAACTATTTGAATCAATCACTGACCTAAAATAGCCATCTTAAATGAGGGCGCACAAACTTACATTCAGTACCTCGTTCCCTCCCTTTCTCTCACGCTCTAAATTTTGAAGAATATCCAATACCCATAAGCCTATGGGTGAGGCTTCCGGTTCGTGAGATGCTATAGGTTAATAACGAGGAGAATAACAAGGTGCAGTAAACTGTAAAACTGTTTGCACTACAAACCAAGATAACACATTAAAATAACATGATGAGACACCAATTTTCATCAAATTTTGTGCAGCTAAAAATAGCTGGACGCGGATGAGAACTGAAGCTATACCCATATAATTTACAAATGGCAGCACCCATTTCACTTCGGAAAAAGTGGAGAGGTAGAGTGACATTGACGCTGTTACCATTAATACTATGAGCCTGGAGACACACGCTGCATGGTTCACTCGCTGAATAAATGTGACTTTGATACAAACTCAATCTCTGACCTCATTAGAAAGAGAGAGAGCAGCAGAGGGATAAAGAGAAAGGGAATTAAACAACATAGAGAGAGCAAGGAAGAGAAACATAGAGTTTGAGGCTGTGCTGTGTGCGAATCAGGTCAACTGAGATTTAGGAAGATGAGGCGTGAGGTTTGTTCTGCTCTGGGTGAGGCACACATTCATGTGCTCCAGAATCAAACCAACTGGTATCTCCCGGTCACAAAACATCACTTATCCTGAAAAAACCCCAACTTAATTTCATGTATAAATGAGTGGCTACATGTCAAATTATTCTACATGTATGTTTAAGTCACTTAATTAAATGCGTGTCCTATATTTTAGCCACCTCTGGGTTTGGTACCAAGGGACTTGCTGACCTATTCATGAGCTGCTTTCTAATTATGCTAATTTAAGACTTAACATTCTCTCAAGAGGATGAGCTGTACACACACAGGCAAATTAATATAAATGTAATATAATTAAACAACACATTATTCATTTGAAAATATATGACACCATGCAACAGACTGTGCAGCTTACATAACCAAGTTATGCCTTTCTCTATGTTCAAATATCGTTTGCTCCACCTCTTTCTCTTCTCTCTCTTTCTGCAACTGGAATGAGAGCACGCTATCAGAACATGGGATGTTTTTTGTTGCTATGCAACCAGAAATATGGGATCATGGGTTATTCTGTGCTGTGTATGGCACTACATAACCATTCAAAAGCAGATCCATCTGCATCAGCGGCACAGTGAGGATCCTTAAATAAATGGCAGACAGATTCTCTAGGTAGGCTGTTATCCTGTGGTGCAGCTCTAGGAAAATGATTAGAATAAAATTGTAATGAGAGATTAATTCATACTGTGCATGCATTTCATTGAGATTTGAAGCAGCATGTTGTTTCTATTGATGGCATTGTTGATATTCCATTAATGCAGACTATAAGCTAGTTACTCTCAGTCCTCCAATTTAGAACAGTGTGTTTCACTATTAGTGTGCACTAATAGTGGGGATTTTTCAGTGACTCTTCATGCAGGTTTTTTCATCAGTAAGTGGCTATATTTAATCATTCACTTAAATATGTTAAATCCTTATATCTAAATCCTCAGAATTCCTGAAACACCTGAAAAATGTTTGCATGGTTTACTACGTGCACCAAAAGCTTTGAGTGTGCATCCAATGACAACATTTTACATTTATAGTTTAATTGTAAAACCCAAATTTGAATAAAATAAAAACTAAAAGACCATCAAATCACATGAGCCAATATTTTATTCAGAATAGAACATAAGAGAACATAACACACGTTTAAACGACAAACAATTTTACTCTTTTATCCACTAAATGAGATCATTTCTAATCAGGTCTGTAAATTGACTAGCTATCCACTTTTTTCCTATGGGTGATTCTTCCCGTTCATTAGAAGCTATAGGTAAATAACCTGGAGAATTCTCTGTCCATGGGACAAGGCCGAAGACCTTGGATGAAAGGAGATGGAAGTGCAGCAACATAACCAACAGTGTAGGTCACATGACAATAACAACATGCCAGACGTACAGTAGTATGTCTAGACAGCAATCATACAACACACATGCATACTGTATTGGACTGCAAATGTAGTAGTATATACTCACGGACGCACTATATTCAGACACAGTGAGTCATTGAATCATTCACTCTAACAATTTGTCCAAAAACCTTAATTCACACAAACTTTGTAGCTCTGGGCAGGTTGAAAGCATATTGTCCGTTGTGAGCAACCAGAAAAATGGCACAGGCACACAGAATAATTCCAAAACGAATGACCACAGTCCCGCTGAATGACAGCAATTGCCTACCATCAATCCGAACAGATACAGGTAGAGTTCATCCGGGCAGATAAACAGATTGTCAAACTGAGGCTCTTTTCTACATACCCGATTACGGACTGTGAGTCATACCGCACAATGAGACAAGGAGAAAGTATTTCTAAGCTGGGGAATGACTCACTGTAGACCTAATCACATGCTATGCTCAGGGACGACAAAAAGAGACAGATGACAAGTGGGATGCGGAGGCTGATGAATGCAAGGATAAATTAAAAAGGAAACTAACAACTTAAATATATTTTAAATATATCATTTCAGTCACACTATCATCTTCTTTTTTCCCCAACGATAGCATCACAGTGTAGCTCTCTGTAATTGTTGGCGATGGCTCCCCCGAGCGTCTAAACTGATATAGAGCAGTAGAACATAATGAACTTGTTTACTGAACCCAGCCTCTGAGTCCAAACGAACAATTTTCACCAAGTGGCTGTAACACCACCCCGTAATATATTATATCCCCTCCCACATCATGAATTGAAAATACAGTGATCAGAATCTTGCTTTGTCATCACTGTGTCCTTGAGCAAGGCACCAAAGCCCAGGTGTTTCCAGACAAACTGTCTCTGTAATTAGTCTACTGTGAGTTACCTTACATTAAGACCATTGTCTACAATTTTCCATCTGAATATAAATAAGAACGATAGACCAACAGACATGTGCATATTCCTCGTGCTTAGATGACAAGGTGCCTTGATACTTCTATTTAACATGCAAATCGAATGAGATGCCTGAGTCTTAACGTTTAGTGTCACAGGAGACATCTGCAGACACAGTACTATTGATCTTCCTGGCATATTCCAACTGGTAAATATGTTTGTTAATTATTTAGTTTCATAAATAGCACCGTAATTGTCCGATTTTAAGATACAGTCTACAATTTGTGTTTTGAGTAGTATTAAAATGTTTAAAGGATGCTTTGTGATACAGGGAACAAATTTAACATATGGTACATGGTCTATAATGGAGTAAAATAAAACTTTTACAGAAATCATACATTATGAACTGTAAAAAATGTTATATATATATATATATATATATATACATACACTGTATATTTTACTTTTACTTATGTGGTTTTTGACAGGATGTTTGTACATTAGGACATATCAAGTTTAGCTATATTCAATATATTATTGAATTTTAGCAAAATACCCATGATTAATGTAAATTATGTTACAAAAATATAGATATTGACATACATTTCTTAATAATTTAAACCTCTGTATCAAAAGCATTAGATATCTTTGATCTGCATCCATCCATTTGCAACATTTATAACATCAACCTTCTGAAAATAATGTTGTTAAATAAATCAATTACAATGAAGTCACTGCCATATCACCCTGCAGCCAAAGCCTGGTTGCCCACTGAAGCTAAGCAGGGTTGAGTCTGATCAGTAGCTGAATGGGAGACCTCCTGGGAAACCAGGTTGCTGGTGTTAGAGAGGCCAGCAGGGGGTGCTCACCTTGTGGTCTATGTGGGTCCTAATGCCCCAGTATAGTGACGCGCACACTATACTGTCAAAAGAGTACTGTCTTTTGGATGAGACGTTAAAACAAGGTCCTGACTCTCTGTGGTCATTAAAAATCCCATGACACTCATCGTAAAGAGTAGGGGTTAAACTGGCAAAATTCCAAATGGCCCTTGTCTATCATGGCCTCCAAATAATCCCCATCCATTGATTGGCTGTATTTCTCTCTCCTCTCCACCTGTAGCTGGTGTGTGGTGAGCGTTGTCCTGTGGCTGCCGTCGCATCATCCAGGTGCTGATGCTGCACACTGTTCTTGTTTGAGGAGAGACCCCCCACCCCCACATGATTGTAAAGCGCTTTGGGTGTATGGCAACACACAGTAAAGTGCTATATAAATGTGTTATTCTTTCATTTATTAATTCATTCATGTGTTATTTTCTAGTTCCACAGACAACAAAGTGAGATAAAGAGAGAAGATGGCTGCCAGATCTGTCTGTGTGCTGCTCATCTCTGCAGGTTGGTGGCTTCACATCAGATCACAATAAATTAATAATTACGGTAAAGCCATTACAATAAATATCAGTAATGAACAGGGAACCAATAGCGTTTCTTCCCCCTGGGTTTAGGCTGGGAAGTCATTATATGCCTTTACTTTCCTATCTAAAGATTTTGGACAATGAAACATCACTAAGTCACAAGGCAATAACCAGTAGCTACAGAATAGAAGTGAAATAGAAGAAAAAGTCCAAATATTAACAAACCTATCACATTTTTCTAACCAGTACATTCTGGAAGACCTAAGAATGAGAACCATGATCTCTTGCCAAAGCAATACAAAACCCATCCAAAGATATCCATTAACTGATCTGTTAATTATGTCTTCTTTACATTCTTCATATAGTGGTGATCAGTGTGACTGGAATTCTGGCAACTTGGATAATAAGGTGTGAATTTGTACAGTCCTTTAAAAATATGTGAAAGTCTATGAAGAATTCTAAATAATAATTACAGTTTGTTTGGTTTTTTTATGTCTAGTTTTCAACACTCTGAGATTAGAATTAAGTTTTCCATAAATGCGTTCACAGTCGGATCAAATGCAACTCAAACAGAGATGACAACATTAGCAAGTGCATCAGATGTGGCTGAAGGTGTGTCGAACACGCCAAAGCCACAAATAATCACAAATTTTCTTGGAACTGCATCAGTGAATATGATGTCTGGATCATCTGTGGAATCAAGAGCTTCATCCGTTGCTATTGCCGAACCCTCTCAGCAAACAACAGCTGAGGCAGCAGCAGTGAGTGCAGCTGGGGCAGTAAGATCTACAGCTGGGGAAACAATCGTCTCGTCTGAGACCACAGAGAAAGTTAAGGCACACACTTTACCTGGAACAAGAAAGGCTGAAATACAAGAAAAGGCACAAATAACAGCCACCGCATGTACACAAACACAAGAAAGTGACGATGTGGACACTTCGACAAATACAGCACAAATATCACCTGAATCTGAGAGAATAAGTCAAAGTGATATCATACAAACACAAAAAAGTCAAACAGAAATAAGCATCACACCCAAACAAGAATCAAGGACAACAGCTACAGCTAATATCAGGACTGTGACTCCGATACCAGAACCTGTGACAGTAAGAACAACAAATTTCATCGCCAAAGAAATTTCACCTGAAAATAAAGAAACAGCCAAAACTAGACCAGACATTACATTTAGGAAAGAAGCAGTTATGACTGAAACAAAAGCAGATCTAACTGAAGGAAAACTAGCACCAACCACCGCCATCATAAAAAGACCAAAAACAGCAGGAACAGGGCCATCTGAAGTTGAAACAAGTGAAAAAAACACAGTAAGACCACAAAAATCTCCTGGTATAAGTCTTCTAACTATGATTCAAACTGCCACTGGAAAACAAGGAAAAACAGTGGGAAAACAAGCTGGTAAAGGAACAACAATATTATCAAACGTATTACCGACAATTCAATCTATTGTAAACGATTTAAGCACCATTTCACCAGAGAGAAAGACTGCTAAAGTGTTTGAGAAGTTGACAACTCGCTCACACAAGTCTGATTCACCATGTACAGGTAAATGTCAAACCAAATCTACTACTAAGACTGCTTCAGGTCAGGACAAGAAGCCCATGTCCCAAAAAACGTTGTATTCTGCCATCATTATGGGTAGCATCTTGGTTGTATGTGGCCTTCTAGCTCTTGTTGTGTTTATAAAGGATTTTAGTGGGCCTGACTAAGATACTCAGCATATTCAAATGTTGGTTAGTTGTTTCATGAATTGAAATTGAGTATTTGTTTTAAAATGGAAATAAACAGCTAATCAAATAAGTAACAAAACTGTAATCATTCCTGTTTAATAAATAAAGTTTTTAAGATTTTGTTGATTTTTCCACAAAAAAAAGTACACAACCACCCAACAATGATAAAGATCCCCCAGTTTTGTTTTAATGTAATAAAAATAAGTTGCCCCTTCTGAAATCAAGCCATTCTCAAATGCATGTCAGTGTGACGTCACACTGACAGAGGCCACTCCCACAATAGTTGATTGACAGCAGCGTGTCACACAGACTGAACTGGTGTCTTACCTCAGACCCGCCCTGAGTGAGCCATGATCAGACCTAGACGCAGAGACAAGCAAGACTCCTAAGAGATGGAGGTGTTTTGTTGTTGTATGTATTAATGAACATAGCAGTAGTCATTTACTCCCGACATCTGAGAGACTTAAGACGCAGAGAGTACGGTGGCCGAGAGAGCTCAACGCACTGCAAACTTAAGAAAACACATGCAAACAGAAGAAATCACATGCAAACAGGAAAAAAACATGCAAACAGAAAAAAATTTGCAAACTGCAAATTCTCATAACGCAGCCAAACACAGTAACGCGCAGCAAATAGCACGGACCACAAAGGAAATGTTTCAGGGGGGACCTCAAAAAGTGATGAACCCATCTGAGAGTAACTCTAGCTAACATAGCATTAAAATAAATTTTCACAGTTAAGTGTGCAATTCGTCAGGTAAGTCTAATAATATCCAAAAGACTGTATGATCAGGTTGTGTTCATATCTGTGTTTAGTTGCATTGCGAGAATTTGACTGTATGATCAGGTTGTGTTCAAATCTGTGTTTAGTTGCATTGCGAGAATTTGCAGTTTGCATGTGATATTTTCTGCTTGCATATTTTTTTTTTAAGTTTGCAGCGCGTTGAGCTCTCTCTGCTACCATACTGAGGATTAACGTTACATTTGGTTCTGAACACGCCCTTGATCAACCGAAATGCATTTATGTTCGGCTAATTATTCATGATCCAGCCTCGCCTACAGAAGCAGTGAGTATGATGTCTTTTAATGAATCTTTGCAAACCGGGGGGGGGTGTTCAGGGGAGCTCGTGAAGATATTTAAAGGGAATGTCCTACACAGAGCTGAGTGACTTCTAAAGTTTTTGACAGGGTAAAATTAGCGTTTTTTACATTATCTTTGAGAAAGTTTTAAAACAAACTATATTACAAACTACAACACCCCAAAGAATCATAAAAGCTCGTGGAAAATTGGCTTTGTACGACTCTTTTAAGTGCATAAAACCTACACTACGAAGATGACGCTAATTAACAGACCGGTCAGTGCACGTGATTGGTCCTGTGTTAAATCTTGGTAGTGAACTGAACTTATCATGATTCATGAACCCAACCATTTTTCGCGACTCATGGGTGAAATAAAAGGTTAGTTTCTAAATAAGGAGAATAGACTACTAGTGTGGTCAAAATCTATTAGCTAAGTACGACGAAATATACAAATACGGGAAACACCGAGAATAGTTTAGTGAGAATAGATCACGTGCTCCTCACGTAGTTTTCACATGGCCTCGTTGGCGCAGTAGGCAGCGCGTCAGTCTCATAATCTGAAGGTCGTGAGTTCGAGCCTCACACGGGGCAAAGATTTTTAAACGAGAAATATACACTCATGAGAGTGAAAATGCTGTTTTGTTGGTTCCGTGAAATATATAGGGTGGATTCTGGGCAGCAGATCAAGTAAACACACATTTTACCGTGTGCACAACACAGATAACCTTCATTTAACGTTACAGACAGAAATTCTTTGGCAATATAAGGCTTTATACGATTTATACGTTTGGGACGTAAGGCTTAAGCGTTTAATAAATGCGTCTTCATGGATGTGTTTGTTTCAGAAAGAAATACAATGTTTGTGGGATTCTACTGCCCCCTAGTGCCAGAAACAACAACAATAAGCGACTGTGCTTGGGTTTGCCACTAGGCGGGGGGACCCTCAGTGTAGCTGAAGGTGAGTAATGGTTATGTAAAGCATATTTCCATCTCTGTATGCCAAACCAATCGCATCATACGGTAACAAATATAAGAGTTGATCATTATGTCCCTCACTTGATATTTCTTCTCTCTTTTACAAGCGTCTGCATAGATGATAATACAGCTGGTAGTTGCATGAGTGTAATGATGCATTTGTCAAAGCAGCAGTTATTACTCAAAGCAAAATAAGACCAGTTTTTTTATCAAGTGTTTGTTATGATTGCAAATCGACCCAATGTTTTGTGTTTAACTAGGGATATTATTTATAGAAAGATAAACAAGCTTACAAAATTTCCCTCACCATAAAGCCACTGCCATTTTCTTCGTACAATTGGCCTCAAATCCTACACCAAAACATCCTGTTACAGCCTAATTATAATTAGTGAAATAAAAAGGACAAATGTATAGAGAAAATCAAAGTCAGCACTAAGCACTGAGTTCAATTTCTTCTTTCTTGTTTATTAATTTATCTTCATTTCTTTGGTATATGCACTTGTGTAGATGGATCTAGTTTTCTTCTGTGAAAAATGACCTCACAGTTCCGTCTCATTATGAAAGCAAAACATTTTTTTCTTTCATTCTGTTTCAGTAGAACATTTTTGCACAATTTAAATGGTTGAGAAAACCAAAATCATCACTGGCATCTTTGACAATGACTAACTTCATATAAAAACGGTAAGGTTCTCAGTGCAACCAAAGAAAGATGACAACGGTTGCATTACCAAATAAAGAAATGTACAATGTACAAATAATGTACAAAGTAATTTAACAGAACAAAACGCTATCAATAGTGAACAACAAACAGACATCAATACAAACAAGGAATATCACAAAAATCAAATGATCGTTGATATCAAACTGAAAAAGGGCAGAAACTAATAACACAAAAAGACTTGAAAGTCTTATGAATTTTAATCTTAAAAAAAGAAATATTAAGAAAAAATAATACAATATTTAACAAATAGTGAGCTATAATAAAGTCAACCAAAACGTGCTGAGCAGCAACATAATTACAAAAAAAAAAGACCCCACTTAAGTTAGAAGACACATTTCATCCAATGACAATCCCTCATCCAGCAACAAACACATTTTCAAATGGGTGCAAACAGATATGAATGAAAGTATACAAAAAAAGCAACATAACATTTTAATATTTCAGAAGTTATTGATTAATTCCCAACATAAGAAAATGATTAACAGGAAGTGAGAATGTGAAACATGAAATGTTTTTTTGTGTGTGTCTGTGTGTATGGGTGAATGTGTTTTTTTTGTGATGATGTGTATTAGTGGTGGTGGCATATGAATATTTCTATATGTACATGAGAGAGTGTGGGCTGTGGAAGAGTAAACTGTGTGGATGAGCCACAGTGCTGTTACTGAGCCCTAGCGCGTATACACACGTTCGGTCGGCGTGCTGCTACAAATCCAAGTTTACAGTGACATTTGAACGAACCGAGGGTGTTAATACAGCGTGCATTCTTGCAGGGGCTCTGCCCTGTCCCTCTGCCCGCGCACTCATCGATATCTACGGGAAGAAAGAGAGAAGAAGCCTCGTAATTTGTCCGTCCATACATTAATATTAATACATTAATATTTCGACTTATCGATTATGTGTGCGTGTGTTTGAGGATCTGTATTCATACTCACCTATACAGCGTGTTCGAGAGTGGTCCAGTACAAATCCAGTATTGCACTCGCACATCGTACCAAGATAGGAGCGCACGCACCGTCCGTTAGCACAGCTGCACTCGTCTGAGTCTTCCTCTGAACTGTCTCCCTCTGAACACGTGAAAGTGACAGAAAGAGTCACGCATAACTCGCCAGTTCTGAGTCTTTCTGTTTAGCTCAAGGTGAATAACACTCACCTGGGTTGTAATTGGAGAAGGCTGCCAAGAAGTCCCCCTCTCCGTCAGACTCGGTCTCCAAATGCATCTCACACAATCTGTTAAAAAGCACTGGACGCACATCAAAACAAAGGAAAGTTATGTTTGATATTTCATTTCAACTTAGTGCACCACAATTTCATCCTTTTATAGCTGCTTTGCTTATAATATTAAAAAAATAAAAATAAAAATAGTACACCTGACAAATGACAAAAATTTTCTATTATGTTTATTTAAATATTTGAGTTCTTTTTTATACAATTCTTATATAAGAATTGCATACTTTTTTCAGCAAGGATGGATTAACTTGATCTAAAGTAACATGAAAGAATTTTAAATCATTTCAACAAAAAAAATCTAAAATTTCACATTTTAGAGTGTTGCTTGCGATACCTGAATTTCTATTCGGACAGGTCCGGCACTCTGGGCCCCAGCCTCGACCATAATGACAGCAGCACTCAGAGTAAGTCACTGTTAGCTCATTTCGTGGCATAGTGCACATAAGATCCTCGTCAACCTCCTGGAAACATATGTCCTTATGTGCTGCAGTGCGGTCTGAGAAAGACAGAGATAAGCAGATGACGGAGGACATAAAAAAAGGACACAAAATACACAAAGCTCACAGATGATATGGCAAAGTAGGTGGAAACAAAGCCAGTTGAAAACACCTTTAATGGTCCATGCTCTGCAGTCACGTGAAAAACATTCAGAGAGGCTCAGAGCAATAACTTTTGGGCTGCCAAACCACATGAAGGAATTACTTGTGATACCCACCATCATAGACGCATTGCTTGAGGGCTGCACTGAAGGTGTGTGGCTGCTTGCAAATGCAGTGGAATGAGCCGGGAGTGTTGACACATCTCCCGTTCCTACAGTAGGAGGGATCTTCACACTCATTCACATCTGAAAGGTGCACCACAGACACACCCGTTACTAAAGAGATATACAGAGAGAAGGACAGATAGAGAGAAAAAAAAGCAGGAGGGAGGAAGACAAGGAGAGAGACATCAGAAGCACACAGTCTTGGGTGAGAATTTCAATGAATGCCTGGAGTTAATTCATCTTTACTATTCCAGAAAGAGCAGTTGAATTTCTTAGGAAATGAATAGCCCAATGCAAACTTCTGTCCATTACATTTTAAGAACTTTTAAATTTTTTTTAATTAAAACTGTGATGTTCCCTCATTCTATAAAAAAAAAACTATACTCACCCGCCTGCTCCTCAGGTGTGACGCAGCTGTTACGGTCGGTCGCCAGAATCCAGGGAGGAGTGCAGATGCAATAATAGGAATCTTGGGTGTTTACACAGTGGCCATTTTTGCAATTAGCAGGGTCCTGACACTCATCCACACCTGAAGCAAAAATACAGCGTCTACTGTTCAAAGGTTTGCAGTCTTCTTTTGCTCACCAAGGCTTAATAAATGTAATATATGTACTAAAACACACAAAAATATGTCAATATGAGTTTATATTCAATGGAATAAAAAGTAAACAAGTGAATCGTTCAGCACTCTTCATTGGATAACATTTGTAACTTCAATGTATCAATGTATATTTAACTCACTGTTATTTGCTGACAGTGAAACTGCTCTGAAACAACAGATTTATAGGGTTTTGCTGAATGCACTGAGAGGGGCCCACTGTCAGGAACGTATGGCTGTGTAACTACATGATTAGTTCTGTGTACATAGGGGCCACAGCCTCGTTGGCGCAGTAGGCAGCGCGTCAGTCTCATAATCTGAAGGTCGTGAGTTCGAGCCTCACACGGGGCAGAAGCTTTTTAACATGGTAGACTTGCTACCAAGTGCGACACGCTTGATAATAAACACATACCTGTAACTGTGGGAAAGACACACTTTTTGTTGAAGGGATCAGGGACCCAGGGTGGGTTGCAGGTGCAGTAGAACGACCCTCGAGTGTTCACACAATGTCCGTGGGTACATAGGGACTCGTCATGACATTCATCCACATCTACAGGGGGGAAGTGAGACAAAATACTCTTAAGGAATTTTACAAGGCACCTGAGTTTGATAAATATGAATGACGAAGGTTTTTTGATGTGTGGGTGTGTCAAATTGGGGTGTTGTACCTCTATTATTCTACTGCTCCCTAGTGGCTGACACACAAAAAAATCCTTCTTTCTCCCACTAGTGGGCAGTACAGCAGCACAGAAAATCTGTCCTTTTTATTATCACTATCAGTACTGGTTGTCTTATTTTTTGTCTTTTCTTTTTCTTTAAATAATCTAATATAACAATTATACAATTCTATAAAGCTACAATTATTTGAAGAGTTTATTTGCAAACATTTAAATCTTTCAATTTTTTATACACCGCTGTTCCAAAGTTTGGTCATATTTTTCAAATAAGTCGCACCAAAGCAGCATTTAAACAATAAAACATTAATATAATGAAATATTGCAATTTCTTTTCAAATAACTCATCTTTACTTGAACATATTTTAAAACGTCCATGTCACATGACTGATTCAAGTTCATTACAATGTAATAATGAAAAAGTCTGTACTGTCCAAAAATAAATAAATACATTTTGAACTGTAGAGCATATTTCCGTGTAAGTTCGTACATAGACAGTTAAATGGTGTGTATTGTGTGTGAATTTACCGATACATTCCAGTAGATTGCTGTCGTAGTAAAATCCCTGTTGGCAGTAGCATTCAAAGCCAGGCTGTGTGTTCATACAACGTCCCTCCTTACAGATCTCGTTAGAGAATAATACACACTCATCAATATCTACAAAGAAAGCATGAAAGTCAGAGGATTTAATTTATTAAGTGAGGGAATGTGTTTGTGAATACACATATGCATGCACATATACCTCTGTGCATAGGCAATCCATATTCCACCATTCCCTCCTCGTGGTAAAATCCTCTGCCCACTGGACACAGAGACAGATACTCCGCTGAGGGAAAAAATACAGACAAACATCAATCAAACACTGATGGACTGATTTACCTTTCATCCATTAATAAATATATGTATTCATCTGTTATGTAACCTGAGTGGTAGACGGGACAGGGGTAGATCTCACAGTGATCTCCCCATCCCACACCGATAGAGCAGCAGCACTCCTGCTTAGTAACGTTGGTTGCCAGGACGCTGTCACAGAACACTGTGTCATCTAGATTTAGGTAGCACTCCTTCTTATAATCTCGAAGTACTTCAACTTCTGTGTGGAAAAAACAGGAATATATTACCCGAACATCA
The DNA here is from genome assembly GCA_032275025.1 of Enteromius treurensis. Lineage (NCBI taxonomy): Eukaryota > Metazoa > Chordata > Actinopteri > Cypriniformes > Cyprinidae > Enteromius > Enteromius treurensis. The sequence continues at coordinate 12,517,873 of JAUCMU010000097.1, read as the reverse complement.
TAAAAAAAAAGGAAAAAGAAAAGGCAAAGCGTTTTGATTAAACACACTAAATCATCTCTCACCTTCACAGCTGTGTTTGTCTTCAGACAGTCTGAAACCATCGTTGCACACACACACATGTCCTCCCGGTCTGTTTTCACATACGCCATGAGGCTGACACAGACTCCTTTCCACAGCGCACTCATCTATATCTGAGAAAGAGAGTGTAAAATGGCCTACATGAGAAACTAGACCAAGATGAGGAACTGGGTGATGTAAAACAAAGTGTCAAATCTCATACCCTGGCATCGGCGCCCACTGACGAGCATGTATCCTTTTTGGCACTCGCAGCGGTAAGAGCCCATCGTATTGATACAGCGTCCTCGCTGACAGTTGGAAGCTTGCTCACACTCATTAATATCTAAAGAGATCAAAAATATTCTTACTTATTTGCATATGTATTAGAAGGATTACAATCAGTTTATTGAGGAAGGATGCATTAAACCTAACAAAGTTGATATTTGTAATGATAAAAGGGTAGTCCACCAAAAATGTATATTTTGGTATCATTTGCTTAACCTCATTTTGTTCCAAACCTGTTGAACTAAAAAGATATTTTGCAGAATGCTAATAATCAAACAGCTGATGTTCGCCATTGACCTCCATAATATTTCTTTCCCTACAGTGGAAGTCAATGGGGACCAGCAAATATTTGGTCCTTCAAAATTTGTCAAAATATCTTTGTTTGCGTTCAACATAAGAAAGAAACTTATACAGGTTTTTAATGACATGAGGGTGAGTAAGCAATTGCAACATTGTCAGTTTTGGGTGAACAAGAGGAATAAAAATTGGGTGAAAAAAGATTTCTATTTCAAATAAAATGCAGTGGATCAGGTGACACAAAAGACTGGAGTAATGACAGTAATTAATTATATATACAGTAAACTGGGAGAGCGAGACGGGGACAGGATAAAGTAAGGACTTCAACTTTGGAGGCCCAAAGCACAACAGCGTTTTTATTTTGGCATGCTGGCCATGAGGCTATTGGTGCCGACATATTTAAACTTAAAACAGTTATTTTAAATTGTAATAATATTTCCAAAATATACTCTTTCACTTGTTTAAATAAATGCATCCTGGTTAAGTATAAGACACTTCATTCTGACTTTTTACATTTGTGAATTCTTGGCTTTATTGCATATTTTAGATGCATAAATGTTTAACTATTGTAAATGTTTGTTATACAGAAGGAAATATTTGGTCCTGAATGCAGAGTGGTCAGTACTGTGTTCCAGCCATGCTAAAGACTGGAATACGCTACACGTTTTTTTAATATCTGAAGAGATTTTTAAATACTAGGCATCATACTTTACAATACAATGGCTGAATTTTTAAATAGAGAAAAACAGTGCATTATACTAAACGACCGAGGACCACACCACCAGATCACACTACCAGAGAACACAATGATCTCTTGCAGAAACATGTGCGTAGTAGATGTATGACAAATGAAAACAATATGTGCTCTGCAATTGGCTCAAACTATCAAACATGTTTCATATTCCTTTAACTGGACGGAATCATACACCACGTGGATTTCTGTGAAATTCATCTATCCAGTATCTGCAGACTAAAACTGAAGAGTGAAATTTCTGTAGTGCTTTTCTCTATACAATTTGTACTGTAGTATACAGATGCTGCAGTATAATGTGAAGTATTAAGTTCATGACACTCGGCGTTGGGTTAGTAATTACTAGCTGACCTTCGCAGTGGCTTCCCTCTTGTGTAGGCCGGTAACCAAGGTAACACTGGCAGCGAAATGATCCTAGATTGTTAATGCAGTGACCGTTTGCACACAAACGGTTATCCTGGCACTCGTTAATGTCTGTGGAGAGATGAACAGACACATAACTTTTAAACACATACACGCACTCTGCTTATGCAAATGTTGAAAAGTTGTGTTTGCACAGTATATTTATTCTCCTTAAAATGAACTTGTGCAGGAAGTAATAAAATTAAAAACCATTGTGAATGGCAAGATTAAGTTTCCATTAAACAACATGTTGTTTAGTGTTACTGGCTGTGTGCCACTGACCTCTGCAGCCTTTGCTGTCAGTCTCAGGCAGGAAGCCCTCATCACACAGACATCGATACGATCCTGCCAAGTTCTCACAACGGCCGTTCTGACAAACACCGCGCTTCTGACACTCATTGACATCTAATAGAGAGAGAGAGAGAGAGAGAAAGAGAGACATGTTTTCTAAGATTACGTAATTGTCAACTTTATTTGCCAAAACACCCCATATTCATAACATTCATACAATTCTGGATAGTATCTGATTACATGTAATCTGATGTTGAAAGTTAAGTAATTTTTAATTAAATAACATTTTAAAATACTCAGAATCAGACTAGAGTTACTTTTTCAATGATAACATATTATTCACACAATGGTCATAAATTGCTAATAATTTATTGATTCTCCTCATATTCCTCTTTTTCAATGTTCCTTTTTAAAATAGTCTGCTGCTTTAAAAGACAAACAAACACAACGTTTCTGTAAAATATTAGAAATGTTTTATGGGGTTTTATTTTAAACAGTTATTCTAAAAGGATTTGTTTTAAATGTGAAGTTTTATTATTTAAATATTTATTAACTTTTCTAAAAAAAACAACAGACCCACTGTAGCTCCTTTATGAACATGTTTGGGATACCTTTACATATCGTAATGTTTAATGCACTTAATGTTCTTTATTCTTTATATTTTTATCAATATAATCAATGTAATTATACAAGATTATATTACTTAAATTAATTTAATAAATGAGCAAAAAGCAGTCTGATTATATTACCTAAAATGTGTGATGTAATAGATTCGATTTTTGTCATGTAGTCTGGAATCAATTTTCACAATTTTCAGCTTTAATTACAATCAGATACAATCCGAAAAGTGGATGACTTAAGGGGGACACACACCAGAGAAAAAGCAAAGTGCTGCATCATGTCACATAACAATGTGCTACTGTGCTTCTCATCTGGTGTGGAAAAATCTGTTTGTTTGATTTTTTAAATGCCTTTGAAGGAAGTATTTTATGCTGATACAGGCTGCATTTATTGGATCAAAAAACTAATATTGTGAAATATTGTTACAGTATTATTAAAAAAGATAATTATTATTTCTTAATAGTAGTGTACATGGTTTTTCAATAACCAATATCTAAAGAACAGCATGTCTGATGGATAAATAATGACAGCAAATGGCATGCATAAAAAGAGTGAAACGAGTTCGGTTTAGTCAAGAACTATCTGAAAGTCAATGCGAGGAGACAATGGAAGTCGGAATGGCCTTAGCCCTATACTTCTAAGAATGTGAGCTAAACTGTTTGTGAGTGGTTATGTGTGTAAGTATTCAGACCGTAACACACTCCTCCCTGTGCTTGGTATCCAGGTTGGCAGGGTATGCACTCATAGGATCCAACAGTATTCTCACACTGTTCGTTAGGACAGATACTTGGGTCTGAACATTCATTAACGTCTGCATTTGAGAGAGAGCAACAGCATAGACAATGAGATTCTCGCAAACATTTAAATACACTCTAAAAAAATAAATAAACCATACTAGATGAACATGAACTGTTCATAGGTATCTACAGTTGACATCAATTAAGTGCTTTGTGTGAATAGTATGCATAGTATGGGTGAGTGTCCTCACCTTCACAGAGAGGTTGTCTCCGTGATTTGCTCCGGAAGCCTGGTAGACACTCACACTTATAGGAGCCATGCAAATTAGTGCAATGCCCTCCAACTCCACAAATATCAGGCTTAGAGCACTCGTTTATATCTGAAAACAGGCATTGCAGCAAGTTTTGGCCATCTTTATTGATACACACACACACATATATATAGTAGATGTCCGCAGCCTTTAAATAGACAAAGCTTGTCACTCACCAACGCATTTGCGTTTCCCATTAATCACCATAAGTTTGTAGCCAGGGTGACAGGTGCATCTGTAGGAACCCACTGTGTTAATGCAGGAGCCTCTACCACATGGCTCCGAGTCACATTCATTTTCATCTATAGAAAGAGTGAGAACATTGTATATATTTTTATGTTATCTGTATTGTGTAATATAGTTGTTTTATTTACTACTTTTATGAAACATTACCATTCAATTACTATACCATTATTTAAAATAAATGCTGTTCTTTTGAACCTTCTACTGATTAAAGAATCCTGAAAAAAATGTGTCAATATTAAGCAGAACAACTTTATATTGATGATGATAAAAGAACAAATTTTTCTTAAGAACCAAATCAGCATGACGTCTGAAGGATCATGTGACACTTAAGACAAAAATTCCACTGGGCCATAACAGAAATAAAATCTATTTACATGTTTGTACTCACCTACACAACTCCTTCTCTGTGCATGTGGTCGATATCCAGTGTAACAGTGGCACATGAAACCATTTTGTGTGTTCACACACTCTCCATGGCCGCATATATTCCTGTTCAGCTTGCAGTCATCAATTGCTGTGATACCCAAACCCAAAGAAAAAAATGTTTAAAAAAAAACCGAACAAAAAAAACCCCACTTTTTTTATTAAATTACCAAACAGAACTTTGGATGAATCGATCTTGCAGATTTAACTGACAAGCTGTCACGGAACTCACGTGAAACCTGCGTCTGGGCCACTTCATGTGAATCACTCTCTGGAGGTACATGGACTATGGGAGGAGTTGTTGGCCTGGCCACAATGACTAATCAAGAAGTAGGCAAAAAAGACACATTTTGAAAAGAAATAAATGTTTAAAATTATGTAAGTAAATGAAAAAAATAAATGCAGATTAATTAATGCTATGGATGCACTCTTTCTAAAGTGTACCTGGGTGGCGAGGCCTGTGTGTGCTGATTGGTGAGAGCTGCATGGGCGTGGTCGTCTGAATTGGGATTTCCTGTCGGCATGACAGCAACATCAGCAAAGTGAACTGTCAGCTGATCTACTATAATTGTGTTTTTAAAACTGTGACTGTCAAAGATGACTTTTGAAAGCTTGGTTGGTAGTTTAGGAATAGAACAAGAATCTTACCGGAGGCTTGACCTCTGAAACACAAACACAAAGAATGAATAATCAGTCGATTAAAATACAGCACTCAGTCTTAAATAATCTCAGATCTGATTTAAATGTCTGTACCAGTGTCAGGATTAAAGTATTCAATACTGGTCAGGAAGGGCTGAATGGATAGAGTGCCATGATAGGTCAGGAAAGACATCCCCTTCCCTGCTGGACAGATTTTTTTAAAGGAAGCTAGGACAAAGTGAAAGAGGAAGAAGCATTAGAGAGAGAAAGTCTAAAGATGATTTAGTCAAAGAGTCAAACCCTTCTTTAAAGATACAGAAATAGAATCACAAAAGGATTGGGCAAAATTCAGAATTGGAGAATTGACTCGAGAATTATTTGATTTTAAAGGGTTAGTTCACCCAAAAATGAAAATTCTGTCATTAATGACTCACCCTGAACCTGTCGTTCCAAACCCATAAGACCTTTGTTCATCTTCGGAACACAAATTAGGATATTTTGGATGATATCTGAGAGCCATCTGAACCTTCATGGACAGCAATACGGTGAAAAAGTCCATGTGACATCAATGTATCAACCTTACTTTTGCGATGCTATGAGAATACTTTTTTGCGCAAATAAAACAAAACAAAAATAGCATAATTTACTTTTCTCACCTGACTTATGTCTTCTGCTATGCTTAATGCATCATATATGCAAGCTTTTATGTATTTGATACAATCAGCCTTGTTTACATTCGGGTGAAAGCACGCACATGTACGTAATCTGTGGCTCCTTTCGCCTAGAAAAAAACGTACACTTAAGCAGTAATGTTTTCTAAAATGGCAGAAGACGTTAAGTCATGAGAGTTTAACAATTAACGACAGAATTAAAATTTTTGGGTGAACTAACCCTTTAATTAATGCAGTAGAATTTTAATTTAGTTGCAAAAAGCAGTTGGGTAACACTTTTTTTTAAGGTGTTCTTGTTACATGTACTTACTATTATAATTATAATAAATTATGCATAATTACATGCAAGTAACTCTAATTCTCTAATCGATTCTAAATGTTGTGCACCCCTACTCAAAAAGCACACTCACCTGTCCCATCCTGAGGGCATCTCTCACAGTTGCTTCCCCATGCTTTACCCACAGTGCAGCAGCAGATCTCCTGGGAAAGGCGTGTTGGAAGAGCATGCTCACATTTCCCTGCTTCCGTAACCATACGATAACAGAGCCCCTGCTCAACCGTTGCTGTTGATGCTAAGAGAGCAAAAAGATCTTTATGATGGTTTGTTGGCCATTCTGTACATAGTGTTATATGCAAGTTTTGCGCACATATTTATGTCTTACCAACACAGCGTGTTCTTTCTGTCAGTACATAACCAGGTTTGCAGGTGCAGCGAAAACTTCCCTGTGTGTTTAAACATTCTCCATTCTGACACAGCCCCTGCATCATACATTCATTTATGTCTAAGGCAGAAAGAAGAAAAAAATGCACAACAAATCATGAAAAAAAAGTTCCTGTATGAGTGAAATGTACCGGTTTAGGATGTTTTAGGTCAAATGTAAGATGGTCTAACAAGAAATCCAATACCGTGAAATCAAAGTAAACCAACTGAGACAATTCACATCAAATACAAAGTCTCTTCTTCTCGTCAAAGATCCAGTTTTGTAACTGATTTTCCAGCTGTCATTGTTAGAGCTATTAAGTAATTCTATTGCATTCAGAGACGACGCTGATGGGTTTTCCATCATCTAAGAATTTCTGAAGCTGAATTACTAACAATGAAAATAGAGGTTCCAAAAAATATTTATTTTCATTTTTGCAACTTCTTCCGACTGAGAAGCAGAAGTTAGTTTTCTATAGTACATTTGTGCCTGCAGTTTATACAGTGCTATAAGTTTTCTATAAAATATAAATGCAGGTTTCTACATCAAAAAGATGACAGGTCAAAAGATTAATCAGGGTTTAATTTTGCCATTGATGTCACTTTGATGAACTTTAGCTGCCAAAACTGTGTAGCTCTCTCTTTATCTGGATTACACTGAAACTGAATGATATCTATTCTTATACTCAATATGTAACATGCAAGCAAAAACTTGTTTTATCAGATAACTCCCAAAACAGTATAAACTCTGTTCATTGTTAAGCTCATCATATGCAGAAATGATGCAATTTAACTGCTATTGTCTTTATCTTAAATTCCTTATCTTGTGTAATTTTGTTCTGATCACATCAACTTTCATTTCTTCTGATCTATATCTGAGAAATATTTTCATGTAAGAGGGCACCTACAGTATATCAAAGTTCTGAAGCATCTGCTCGCACTAAAACCTGACAGATGTAGTTAGTCATTTTGTTAGTGTACAATTTATTCACTTGCCTCGTCCCAACAAAGCATCTCCCTCAATGGGATCATAAATAGAGCTTATCGCTGAATTATCTGATATTTTTATGTTCTCTTCTCCTATTATTCTAAATTTGAAACTATGCAGGTCCATATACCACAGTAATCCAAACTGTCTCCTAACTGGCAGAAAGTCCTTGACTTTTGTTTCTGGAATAGATATCGGGACTGCTCTACTCACATGCATTTCTAGGATAAAATCCTTTTTAATGCAGCAACTTTACAGGGCTAATTGCAGATTTCTGTAAGCATTTAGGAAATTCTGTCACAACATCTCAACCATGAAGGGACCTAGAGGGAGTTGAACAGTCTGAATCTTGTAAATGGTTCAGCCATGAAACTATTCTAATTGGTTCATTCAATTCAATGTTCCCATCCAATCAGATTTACATACTCATTATTGTCTGCATATAACCAGGACATATTCAGTGAATGCCATGCTTTTATTTTATGATCCAAGGGTTTAACAGAAGCAAGTCTCCTTGCCCTACAGCCAGCAGCAGTGTAGCAGACCATACCTGTGCACATTTTATTTACATTAGGGATGCAATAAAAAGAAAATTCTTAGCCAAAGCTGAAAAAATAAAACACTTGCGAAGGACTTATACTGAAAATGGCTTTTAGCATTTTTTTTACCCATGTATTTCTCCACATTTTTTTCACCATAGCCAAATTGTATTTGTTAGTGTTTTACCTTGCTTTTCAAAAGAAAGTTAAATTTGTTTTATTTAACACTGAACGTTTTTTTTTATATTTTAGCTGACTTTATATCAACAAAGTAGAATTTGATTTAAAATGAATAAGTTAGTAAAATAATATTTTTTTTGGCTATTTTGGAGACCCCCTCATTGAATCAGGCATGCATTTTTACAGTACAAATAAACAAGCTTTGATGAGCAGAAAAGACTTCTTTTAAAAAAATTTGAAAATATTATAATATTATAATATTTAAATGTAAAATATATGTGAATATATTTTATATATGAATATATATATATATACATATATGTGAATGTTATAATACATGTATTTATTAATATAGCTGTTTTAATTATTCTGATTTACATTGTCTTACTTGATTTTATTTTACAGAACAGCGGTTATGAATGTTGATAAATTTCTTGCTTTTTCTCAGCTTTTATTTTGAAAGAGCTTTTTTTGCTATTTTTGTTATTTTTATAATTAAATATATTTTTTGTAATTATTATATTATTTATATATTTATACTACGATAACTAGATAACATGACTGAGTAGCTGTAAAGTTTTACCTAGTATGACTCTAAATTGGTTTCTAAATAGCCCAAATGTTAGTTATCATAATCTCCACCTACTACACACGAGTTTCATCCTCAATAATCTTGTCAGAATTAAAATCACTGCTCTGGCTATGTAGCAAACAGAAGCATAAACTATTTTTCTGTCTGTGGCTGGATGCAATATTTCATCTAAACCCCATGATAGAAAATATTTTGGCAGCCGTCTTGTATATGTTAATTTACTGCTCATGGATGTGTACATATTATGACAACCAACATAACTACAATTTGTAATACCTATACAAAACACATAATCCAGCACGAATGCACACATTACCTTGGCAGTGAGTGCTGTTGAGTCTCTTGTATCCCTGAGGGCACGTGGAGCCAAAGTCCTCTACTATAGTCTGGTGTTTCCCAGCATCTGAATGAGAGAAATTACTAATCAAACGAATTACAAATCATTTCTCCTTGAAAAAAGCATCTGGACTGACTGCATTGGTTGTTTAACTAAGCCAGAACAAGAAACTATGAAACATCACACCAATAAAGGTAATGTAAAACAAAGCCGAATATAAATGAAAGTGGTGAAAGACGTTGAGGAAATTCATGAAAGAAGTGTCTGTAAAGGGATTTAAGTCCAAGAGAAACTGGTAGCATGGTGTGCTGTGTGTGACGTGCTTCACTTCTGTGTGTGTGAGAAAGCGAGAAAAGGGCCGCAGTGGGAACATTTCTCTGAAGCTGATATTTTCTCTTCTGTATAAGAACATGCGAGAACAGAGACAGAGTGGCTTTCCAGAAAGGCTTTTGCCAAAGCCAACATTTTTTCATTCTTTTTTCCAGCCTTCACTTTTGTCTCCTTTTACTGCAAAGGGTGTGTCATTGGAAAATATGGTGATGTTGCTGAGGCACGAAGACACTCGCAGACATTCACACACACTCGAATGCAAACACTAACACACATCCACTCACACACAGAAGCGTTCACCAGGCCAGGATCACCGCCTGACTGAGCTCTGAGACATCAAATGAGTTACAGAGAGAAAACGGGAGTGGAAAAAAGCATTTTTCTTCTAGCTCATACTGAAACCTAAGTCCAAGACTGCAGGGACACATTCCCACCTGCCAAGCTATAGCAGGGTGAATTTATAAGAAAAAACAGTTGAGTGAGATGAACTGTTATTTTTTTTTTATTAAGTAATAAGAAGGGTTTGTTTTTGGCTCTACAGACACTTTTTGGACAGAAACAGTGAAATGCAACTCCCAAAGAAAAGTTAAATTATGTAACAGAAATGTTTGAACTTACAAGGTAGTAATGGGCATTTGTAACATTTATTTTGGCCCCAGGAATTACCCACACTGCCACAGCAGTCTTCCTGATTGGTCAAACCAGGCAGAGGGTTACTACTACACTGTAAAAAGAGAGAATAATATTTAGAGTGTTGTTAAATATATAGTAAAAAAGAAATTCATAGGCAAATCTACTTCTGTCACTCACAGCCTGTTTGGGTGTGGTTTCCTGGAAGCACCTCCCCTTTGGCTTGTGCGTCTGTGGAGGGAGGCGGGTCACAGTCTTGGTACGGTGAGGCTTGTTTACGGATTGGTCGAGGGGATGAATGACAACTGCAGTGTCTGGTGTGTGAACAACACGAACATTGACCTGCACTGGAAAGATAAAGTTCAAAAACAAGGAAATGCATATTATTTTTTAATAACTTTTTAAATTAAAATGAAGTTTAGAAGCACTAAGCACGAGTTAACGATTTGAGGCACAAAAAAAAATTAAAACAAATTTGTTTTATTTATATAGCTACTCTTCTGCGTGGAAAGATTCTCACATCAGTTTAACAAGCGTACACACGTATGTAAATGAAACCATATTTCAGTCAAATTAAAAGTGAAAATGTCTAATTACCTTCAGAAGAGTGATGTCCAGTGCCTTGCAGAGTGAAAACAGAGTGTGTTTGTGTCATCTGCTTCCGCCCACCTGTGCCACCTGGCTCAGACAGACTCTGGGACTCAGGAATCACCTGGAGGGATTTAATTATTCTCAGTTCATTTTAGAGACACATTCAGTATATTCTTCCTATAAGAACTGGTTTTGCAACATCAGTTTGTCAGTTCAGAAAAAAAATGACAACTATAACAAAGGGTGCATTTACAATTAGGTCAGTGGAAAACACAGGGTAAAGGAGACCCTCACCTGTACACTGTAGACAGGCTGCTTATTGCCTCGAGAAGCTTGAGTCCGAAGTGGGTATTGGCAAAGGCGCCCAGTGAAGCCTGGTGGACAGAGACAATGTGTGCGGGTACTGCATACTCCTCCATTCATACAGGTGAGAGGACACACCACTGCAAACACGATTAGACACGACACATCAGGTTTAACAATATTTAGTTATTAATTATTATTTTAGATTAAAAAACATACTAATTATTTATGAGGGCAGGCTGCATTTTATCTGTCACAAGAGCACAAGATCTGGTTTAAACATGGATTCAGAGTTTCTGCATTATATTGTGGCGTGTCAGACTGTGGTCTGGTTAGAGCGCTCTTATGTGGGCTGCAATATCAAGCCAGGCTTAACCAGATTATTCTGGAACACTGGCATCATTATTTAATACCAGTGTTCCACTCTGGGAAGAGTTACTCTATAAATTATTCAAGAGTATATTTAATGACACTGAATCAAAGGTAGGAGAGATGACAAACTGTTTTATCAAACTTAATAATAAGAAAAATAATAAGAGACAATAATGACAGCAAGCATGAAAACACTTTTTTTTTCTTTTTGGTTTATAGTATAGATTTTATATTTTAAAATGTAAAACTCTAAATACTATAAGCTAAGAATATAAATATGTATATATATATAAATATATATATATATATTATTAATAATCTTTGCTGTAGTAGTGTGTGGATCAACATTGTATAATAGCAGTGCTTTTTAATAGCAAGAAAATTTATGACCTAAATCTAATCTCAACTACAAAAAACATGACAGAAACAAATATCCATTAAATATCTGCATCTAAAATCCTGTATATAACACATGCAAATGTAGACTTTTAGCTTATAATCAGCAATTGATTTTATTTAACCATATTTATTGCAACATAAAGCTCCTAGTGTTAGACTTAAAGTGTTAACATATTTTCAGAAATAATTTAAAAAAGAAAACAATTTAAAAGCATTTTAGAAAGAAAAACAATCGGAGATTAAGCCATCGACCATGAAGTTAGTGCAGCGCTACAGAGATCTTGACAGCAGATGTGTAAAACAATACAGAAATTCCAGATTGGACAACCAGAGGACATTTTGAAGAGCACAAAGGCATATGATCAGGCTGGCAGTAGCAAACTGTGGCTCGCCTGTAGCTTGATGAGGACAACACACGGAAACAATTACAGCTGGCCGGAGTCTGTCTGCGTGCTTATGACTACCACCCACACACGCTCACACTGATTCAAGCTCCCACTCCACCAGCGTTCTAACTTTACATAAAAATAGGATGACTTTATATAAATGTGCTCTTGAGAGAGATATAGAGAGGGAAACACTTGAAGCAAAAGCAAGCAAATACAGACACAAACAAACAATCTTCAGTAGTTTCTAGTGAAAACAAAAACAAACAACTACACGAGAAGTACATGAAAAGTTAAAAGGCTTTCTTTCTTGCTTTCTTCGTACTTTTCTAAATGCCCAGTAATCATAGCAGAGACATACTGAATGTAAAGTGCAATTCTGTCAGTGAGTGCGTGTGTACCGTCAAGCTTTAATGCCTATGTGGGGGTGTAGGGTGTTTAAATATGGCTGTGAGTGATTTTCTGTGTGGACGATTTTGTTTTTGCCTATGATGTGCATATATTCATAACTGTGAGTAGATTTATGTGTGTGTGAAGCTGTTTGTGTGTGTGTGTGGGAATGCCTCAGTGTGTCTGTGCTTGCTGAGTTAATTGCAGTACTCAAGACAGACAGAGGTTTTAAAAATACAGCTTTAGACTTCACTACACCACTAACTCACACACATACATGTGACTTTTCCCAGCAGCATTTAGTTCCCAGGGAATGTGGTTTTTGGAGTATATCTCGTATATCTTATACCTAAAAAAGTATATCTTATACCTAAAATCTAAATCTGCTTCAACTAGCATTGTTTTGTTTAGACAAAAATTTTTACTTTCATCTCAGAAAGGCCAGAAGACCGACAAAACCTCTTGAAATCTTACCACATATCGTGTACTTATGATTTCTGAGGAATGTCAAAAACTTTCTTACTCTTTGTCTGAGGTAAGGAGCATGTTAATGGATTAAACAGACCCAATATGTGTGAGTGTGTGTGTGTGTTGAAGGGTGGGGTGTATATGATATGATGATTTTCTGCGGGTTAGTTGGGGGTGTGTCTGCTCTGCTCATCTAATCCACTGGCTGTCTGAAAGTCACTATGTATTTACAGTAAGAAGCTGAAAGCTTCATATCAGCTTTCTCACACCTCAGTATAAAAAGCAGGCAGCTGAATCCATAAACCTGCAACAGCAGTGGATAAATCAGCTTCGCTATAGCAGAGTTCAAACCAGGTCCTTTAATCTGAGACGCACAAGGAAAATAATACAGATTGTGTTCTTCAAATGTCTTTGCTCATCAGTTAAATATTTAAAATATTTTATTTTTATTCTGGCCATCATACTAGTCCATTCTAGTTGATGTAACATAATATATATTGTAGGGTAGGTCAAACTGCTCACTGTCAATCCCTCAAGAGCGAGCAACTTTAGCCTCAGTCAAATGCCAGCTAAAAGCTTATTTAAAAAAGAATCCTGTGCCAAGACAAAATTACACACAAGACGTCTTTAATATGTCAGCACTTGCTGCAGAGCGATCAGAGAGCAAACTAAGAGTTTTGCATTAAATTACTCATCTAGGTAACATAAACAAGTACTTCTTTCTCTGCAACTCAGCAATAACTCACATTTAATAACAACTTAATAACTCAGGCTATGCTGTGATTTACCAAGAAACCAAAGTCTGCCCTGAAGTCAGTAGTTTTATAAAGAACTCAAAATCTGAGCACACTTAAAACAAAATACATAGAAAACATAGAAAAGTCTCCACTGAAATGTTTGTGGTTGTTAAGGTTTTTTTATATATATTTTTGAAAGCACTTATTTGATCAAAAATAAAGTAAAAGCTGTAATATTGTGAAATATTATTACAATTTAAAATTCTTTTTTCTTTCAACTTTCTAAACCCAAACTTGGCAGGAAGGGTAGTGAATGTATATAAACAAATCATAATTCTCATCAAGTTCTGTTAACACAATATTGTTGTCAACTCTGTATCTCTGTTCCTCAGTATAGAACCGCATTCTCTGTTTTTATCTCATCTTGTACTCAATAAATGTGTTTAACACAAAAAAAAATTTTTTCACTCACTTCAACACTTTTAAACTGCTTTTAAACGGTTATACTGCAAACCACTGGCCATTAACTATTTTTTCAAAACAAAGGAAATAACTAGGTATAATTGTTTCAGAGACTTAGAAGGAAGGAGAGAAAAAAATGAATGGAGGAATGAGTAAATGACAGATAGTGGAAAAGGAAAAAAACGAGACATATATTCACACAAAAAAATTTAAGCTGTTTTTTTTTAATGCACCCTTGGAAGAGCAGGAACTAGACCCTTAGGTGTGTGAGCGAGAGGACGAAAGTCACCCATGAGTGCTGTGGTAAAGTAACATTGGTACAGTGGTGTATAGAAGCAAAGAAATGTTCACATTCCTCAGATACCCTGGCGCAAAGGCAAGCAAGCTCAGACACATACACACAGAGTACTGGCTCTCCCTGGCAGAAAGACACATGACTTAATCACAATCCACTCTTGCTTTTATTAATTATTATTATAAACATATTAGACATTAAGTCTCTATTTTTCTCTATACAAAGGCCTACACATACACATATACAGAGAAATAGAGAAAAAGAAAGAAAGAGAGTAGCTCTTTCATCAATAAAGCACCAGTGCTTTTATCCACAGCCACCTCCTCACACAGATGAATCACTTTAGCACCAGTCAACACTAGTCATGAACGCTTCAGCTGCAGGGTTGTTCAGTTCAGATATGATTCAACACCTACATGCAAGAGTGGTTAATGACTGACTCATTTAAACGGTCAAATGCTATCAAAATTTTTACATTAAGAACATCATTTAGAAGTGACAGGCTATTTTCTCTCCTAATTTGACCCCTGATTGGAGATTTGAAAATCAGAAAAACCTGGGTCAATTTGTGCCTTGTTAGCAAACAAATTCAAAATAAAGTAAAGTGAAGGACCAAGATCTTACTGACACAGTTTGGCACTTATTTAAAAATTAAGTTTATAGTCTTGTTTATGTGTAGACCCGCATTTGCCACTCTTACCATTCAGTTACTCTGTGCAGAAATAGGCAGACGGAGCTAAACAGGCAGCGATGTAGAAGCAAACGATCATCTTCTTGGTGTAGGTAGTAATAAGCTACACTATTACGTCATAAAGTTGCAAGTTCCACAGCTTGTTGTTTGGACAGACTGGCTTCAATATAAGCTGTTTTTAGACTAATGAGAAAGTTTTGATTTCTGAAACTTACTATATATATTCATTATATATAAATCATGATTGGTCAGTTTACTATATTCTTACTGAAAAGGACTACTTTATTTCAAAATAAAATCTTACTGCCTGAAAGTTTTGCATGATATTGTGATATTCATTACACTGCCCACTTTAACACATTTCCTCAATTTTCATCTAGAAAACAGCACTTCTCTCACCCCCTACCACATCAATACCAACTAACTTATCTGCTAACAAAGTTAGTTGCAAAAACATCAACAAACCCTCCCATTAAATTGTATGTTAGCAACTATAATTTAGTGTTCTAAACACAAACATACGGAAAATATAAAAGTGGCCATTAGTGTCAAAACAAAAGGTGGGGCAAAAGAATAGTCAATCTAATTCAGTTTCTTGACAAAAGCCTGGGACTGTTTATTTCTGTGGGCAGCAAAATAGCAAAAACAAAAAGCACACACCCATTATAATGCTGAACCCAAGTTCCCAAAAATATACTAACTATATATAATCACTATCAGCAGTGTGTTAAACTTGACAGTCATAAAAACATCAGAGACACTTTAAAAAATGCTCACCTAGAGGCTAGAAAAAGCGAGTGTTTACTGAAAGGGAATGTGCATGTACTGTATATCAACATACATAAACATACCCACATATAAATACCACACAAACACAAATATTAACATTCTAGCATGTATAGATGTCCTTTTCTTATGAATACAGAGGCATTTTTCCTTTCAAACATTTTCCTAACTGTAGCATTAAAAGCTGTTTGACTACCAAAAAGCACAAATCAGCTCTCCAAAACAGCTAAATTACTTGAAAGCACGTCTACTTTTGTCAAGAGTCTGACCTGAGCTAAAAAAAAAAAATTCTAAATAACTTTCACCCCCAAATCTTACAAAAAAAACCAAAAAAACACATCAAATAAAACATCAAACCAATGCAGGGCCACCCCTTGCTTTCATCTCAAAGTACATTTTCCTGCCATGAAACAGCATCCTGCAAGCATCTTATAAATAGTGGCATGGGGGCTAGAACGTGTCGTAACCTTGGCAACAGCAAAGGTTCCAGAATATAAAAAAAAAACCCAAACAGATGTGAGCATGTAAGGACAGAATGCCGACATGAGACAGTGACTATGATGTCATCATCAGGCTTGACGGGTATTTGTGTATTTATGGAGAAAAAAAAAGAGAAAAGAGGACATTTAGAAAGAAATATTACGGGAAAATTCATGTGCAGAAGGAAAATAGGCCAGACACTACAAACACTAACTTTTATACAATAAGATGAAATTACTTATTGGAAATTTCTTTTTTGAAAGTTGTTTAAAATATAAATGTATTTGGAAGCAATTTGTACATTTTCTTGGAACATGCTACTGTGAATACAGAATGATCAAAAGAGTCTTGATGTGGTGCTTTATCTGTCCATGTTTAACTGAAGTTGTAAGGTTTAGTCTGACTGAAAAAATATTGATGTTTTGATGTCTCTGTTTGCCTGGGCACTAATGAAAGAGAAAACCAGAAATGATGTCCCGGGCCCCCGAATAGAGGAGGTGCCTGCAATGGCAAATTGAATAAAAATGGGAATACAAACTAATCAAAATAAGGCTGACATCACTGCCTCCTGCTTAGTCTGTGATATTATTAACCAGTAATATTTAAACGCCTTGGACCTTCCTTAGTCAAGGATAGTTCCAAGTTTAATTTTTGACGGGAATGAAAACAACGCAAGAAATCTTTCTAAAACTGTTTTGAAATTATGTGATTTAGTGCCTTTATAAAGTACGTAGTACGTACCATTGTAAAGACTGTGGTCTACCCCTCAAAGCCATGCTTTCATGCTGTCCGAACTAAAGAAGATAGTTCACCCCGAAATGAAAATTCTAAAAAAAAAAATTTGTGTCTCCAGTGGGTACGGAAGTATCCAGACACCCTTAAATTTTTCACTCTTTGTTATATTGCAGCCATTCACATTTAAGTTCATTTTTTTCCTCATTAATGTACACACAGCAGCCCATATTGACAGCAAAACACAGACTTGTTGACATTTTTGCAGGTTTATTTAAAAAAGAAAAACTGAAATATTACATGGTTCTCTAAGTATTCAGACCCTTTGCTCAGTATTTAGTAGAAGCACCCTTTTGATCAAATACAGATATGAGTCTTTTGGGTAAAAATGTAACAAGTTTTTTTACACCTGGATTTGAGGATCCTCTGCCATTCCTGCTTGCAGATCCTCTCCAGTTCTGTCAGGTTGGATGGTAAAAGAGTTGTTGTGAAGCCACTCCTTTGTTATTTTAGCTGTGTGCTTAGGGTCATTATCTTGTTGGAAGGTAAACCTTTGGCCCAGTCTGAGGTCCTGCGCACTCTGGAGAAGGTTTTGGTCCAGGATATCCCTGTACTTGGCCGCATTCATCTTTTCTTTGATTGCAACCAGTCGTCCTGTCCCTGCAGCTGAAAAACACCCCCACAGCATGATGCTGCCACCACCATGCTTCAC
>JAUCMU010000097.1:12489830-12499942 GCA_032275025.1 Enteromius treurensis | reverse complement strand
GCGATTGAACAATAGAAATGCAAACATAGAAATGCTTGCATTCGTGCCACAGTAAGGCCCTGATTCTGTAAAACTGTTTTACAGAGGGTTTTCTGTCTGTAAAGCGGTTTTATAGACAGTTTTACAGACGGTTTTCATTTACAACCCAACTCGTAATCAGTGCCTTATTGAACTCCTTCCTCGCCTTCTTGACTCATTCATGACTCATTCCATTTATAACCATTTATGACTTCTAAGTGTACTGTAAAATATTTGCTTAAACATTTTATGAATGTGCTAGATTTTTTTTTTATTGGCTGAATAAAATTTAGTTTAATCTGTTAACACTAAAATGTTAAACACTATTTCAAAATTATGAGGCGCTTTTGGTCACTGACATCTATGCACTATACAAAACAAGTCTATTTATTGTAACTTTTTTTAAACCATATTTTGTCAGGTGACATAAAAAGAACTTCATAACATTTAAAGGAAGTAAATTGAAAGGAATAATATGCAGTAGGTTACACCAATAAAATTCACTTTTTACGGTGCTATATTAGCTCAAAGTTTTTGTTTTGTCAATTACCCTGAAAGCACATTAAATCATTGATACTGTAGCTGGACATTCTGTTACTGCAACACCGTGTCTGTCAACCTGACTATATTAGGCTACATCAAGTACTTTTAGGGATCAAGCAGAATTTCCTGAACTGAGAAAAAAAAAACACAGAAAGAATAATCACCACAGAACTGGCTATAGAATGAATGCTATAAGCAAACAGCAAGTGGAGCTTCTCAATTGACATTCTAGAGCTTTAGTGCAGATTATCTCCATTTAGCAGCATGAATATACAAACCAGCTGTTTCCAATCACTCCATTGCAAAACACACCAGTTAGCAAACTCCTACATGTGAATGAGTGTGTGTCTGTGTACCATGCAGTGTGTAACGTTCAGCTGGATGTGCCAGCACAGCTATGGATGGCACTCCAGCATCTGTCTTATAATCTTTGTTTTATGTGTCTCTGTTTCATACCTGGACTCACTTAATCAATGAACTTATGTCTCCACCCCCTTGTATGTTTCCATAGCAGTTCATCACTTCTCCCACTGACCCTATCTGTATGAGTATTTAAGTTCCAGTTTTTGTCTGTCTCATTGCTGATCATTGTGTGTATGGATTTTCCTGCCCTTTGTAAGCGTTTCCTCTGTGTCTTAGTCATTCGTGTTTCTCGTTTGGATTACCTGTTATCGACCATTGCTACAGACTTTTAACTACGCTTTTGCCTTTTCCTCTGATGCCGCTGTTCTCTGTTGCCGAATCTGCCTGTACGACTCTGAATTTATTAATGCTTTGCATTTGGATCCACCGTTTCCCGTCTCCTCCGTGACCCCCCAGCATGACACAGTGTCAGCTGCCCTTGGTTAAAATATCGATTAACATTCTTTGCCATGGATAAACTCATTTAAAACCAGCCAGAGCACATAAAAACATGTTGTTGGTTTTGGAGACAAAAAAAAGAACCACACACACACACACACACACACACACACACACACACAGCCATGTAATAAAGGAATGCAGGGTTTCAGGGTATTTTGATATGTAAGTGAAAGGCTTTTGTATTGAGCTTGCCTGTTGTTTCTATCTCTCAGTTATTTTTGTGCCAAAACTGAAGTTGTAAGGTTAGCGTATTGAATAAAGAGAATAAAAACAAAAAACTTTAATTTCTTACCTGTTTTTTGAGCAGTCCAAAATAATATTATCTTATGATCTTAAAATCTGACTGTGTTTTTCTGGTATCTTCTTTCCTTTGCTCTCATTCCCTTGCTACACTCTCTCTAACTCCCCAACAATCACCTCCTTTTTCTTGCTAACCCCATCCCCCTCTTTCTCTCATCGCTCCACCTTTTCTCATTTTAATAGGCTTTCCAACCAAGAGCATGTGTCTGGGGTATGTGCACATGCCTCTAATGAATCAGTGATTACAGCTACATGTGCAGGTCAGAAACCTGACGTGACACACACACATGCACACACTCATTCAGTGCTTCTGAGAGAAGTTGAGCAACTGCTACACTTTGACTCCCTGACTTCCAGTACTGTAAGAGACAGCATTTTTTATACACAACTGCGCTTTAATTTATCTGCTGGAAACACATTCTTTTGGTCCTATGGCACCAGAAAACATGTTTTAGGTAAATATCCACATCCACTTACACTGAACACAGAACATTCTTTTAGTCTGCCTTTGGTATGCTGGTGTGATAGCAAACAATAGGCTCTTTATTTCATGAAGACTGCTCGACAACATATGAATTAGGCTTCAGTGAACAGCTTCATATGATATTAAAAATACATTTTTTTTGTGGACTGTGGATTTGGTGTTCCACTAAAAAGATTTACTGTATCCCGGAAACAGGTGTGTGTGTGTGACAGAGATTGGTTTTGGTGCAGCTGCTCTGACCGCTGAGGGAAGTCTGTTTTTTCACACTCTGAATGACCAAGTTCACATCATTAATAAATTTACGAACAGTCACACACTTCCGTGCATTCGCTTTGACACTTACACACGTACAAAAGCTGTCATGTCAGTCTCTGGGCAAGGTTATTTCATCATAATATACTTTTTTTTTTGTTGAATCATAGTGTCAATTGTGACAAAGGTTCAGCAGAAAGACTGACTTCAGACAGACGGTCCTTAAAATACAGCGATGACTCAGGTTCAACATCAACACACACACATTGGTTTTTGTGATTTATGGGGACTCTCCAAAGGCGTAATGGTTTTTACAGTATACTGTACAGACTGTATGTGCTATTGCCCTACACTGACCCTATACCTAAACCTATCCATAACAGGAAACTGTGTGCATTTTTAGATTTTCAAAAAAACACTATTTAGTATGTTTTTTAAGATTTTTGAATTCATATTGTAATCCCTATGCCATACCCATGTTATTATGCAAATTTGCGTCCTCATAAACCACATAAACATGCACGCACATACATAATCAAAAATGTTAAATTTTTTTAAAGTCTAAAAAATGATGTTACTGACATTTGTATAGTAATTATACAAATAAGGTTATTATTTTGAATAACAAAAATCAAAAGTAAAATAAGTAAGATAAGAGTCAGGGAAAAATATGACCTTCATATGTTAGTTAACAGTTCATATGATAGTTGTATTAAACCTCTATGACATAAAAGTGCTTGAATTTAAAGAAACATGTCAGTTCCTGTATGTAATTTACTTACGTACACATGACAATGATTAATATTTAGCGGAGTATTAACAGGTCAAGCTGTCCGGATTTTCCTCTGAGCTTAGTTGTTCCAGAGGAAGAGTGTTTAGAAACACCGGACAGATGATACACTGACACACACAGTACCCTGTGGAGTTTTAAGGTATCAAATGCAGTGACATATTTACAGTACAAATCCATTTGTATTCTTTTAGGGAGGATTTTCCTCTTTTTCAAGGGTCAAACTACAGTTAGGAAACAGAGATCTCTTTATTCATCCTCTTACCAGTATGAAGTACATTTAAAAACATGAGGGGTAAGAGTGTTTTATTAAACCGTCTTACTGATGTCTGAGAATGAGGGAGACTAGGGTCTCAAATTAAGCTCTAAACTCCTCTTCAACTTAGTTATAGTAACAGAGGAGTGTTGAAGCTCCCTCCAAAACTACAAACCTGCATCAAGGATGAAATCAAACACGTTATTTTCTTCCTTCCCTCTGAAAAAACTGGACAGGTCCTCACATGTGCTACAAGATACAGAAAACAAAAGCATATCCAGTTCTGATCCCAATGAGCTGCTGGCACGCTCATACTGTGTATACTCACTGGCCAATATAAAATGCAAAGTCCCATTCCATATTCGTACATGAAAGCGTTGTTGATTGCATTCACAGATCAGTCTACATAAATACTAAAAATACATGCTTTTATAAAAAACATGTTTTCCAGAGAATCGATCATATGGGAATATGTTTCTGTGGGAAAATAGCATAAGAGCAGCCAGAGACAGTGGAAACTTTTTGGGGGGGCTGGGAGGTGGGATAACATGCGTATTTGAATAATTTAATGTAGCATGTTACCGCTATTTGTCGACACCTGCAAGGACAACAACAAGCAAGGACAATTTTATTAAAGACATAGTCCATCTAAAAATTAAAATTAACTCACCCTTATGCCATCCAAGATGTGGATTCATTTGTTTCTTCAATGAAAAAGATTTTGCATGTTCAACATAAGTAAGGAAGCTTGAGAAAGAGTTATGATGAATTATGGACTTTTATAAAGTGTTGGCTGGAAGCAAATTTTGTTTAATTGCCTTTAGATCGATTTGTTTCCTAGAAACAGAGTGTACATCATAAGAAGTAAATTGATGGTGTTGTGGATTACTTGTGGATTAGTGTGATGATTTAATCGGATGGTTAGACCGTCATTATGATGGCACTCATTGATGTAATCTGTTCCAATGAAGAAACTCCTCTACATCTTGGATGATCTCAGGCTTACATTACCAGCAAGATTTCTTTTTCAGTTTTCTTTTCTATTTTTAAACTTATAAAAGCTGCTGTCCAGATGAAGACAAGCTATACTTATGCACTCATACAATTTAAACATCCATGACAAAGTATTAATTAATCCCAAATTCAGACTCAAACTTTTTCAAGTATATATAAATGCATGACACATTTTATTATTAATCTTTTCTGCCTCTGTCTCTTTTCGACGAACAAGTGAGCATTTCTACTGTCCCACTTCACTTCCTTCCTCTTCTGTCATTATCTTGTCTTTATTTTCCTCTCCATTTTTCTGTCCATCCGATCTGTCACACATATGCTCCTAACCCTCTCTCTCTGTGTGTCTCTCTTCATCACATCTGGTAGTGATTAGCTGGTGTGCTGAAAGCAGCTGCAAAGGAAAAGAAGCATGCATGCCATGCATCCCGCCAGACCTAGGGTGTGTTTGCTAGGAGAATGACACAAGTCTGTATATTTCAGGGTGTTGCTGTTGCGTATACAAGTTTTCGTCTCAATATGTGTATTTGAGCTTTATTATATCTGATTTGTTAGTGACATTAGAAAAGTATGTACTGTAACTTGGGGCAGGAGTTTCTGAATGAAAACATGTTTGGTTTGTGTGAGGGTGTGTTTATGAAATGCCCTGTTGTTTAACACTTCAAATTTTGCAATGTTTAGCTTATGAAGCACATCCTGTCTCCATTACGCAGAATTTAATAGTGTTAAACTGGAACGAAACGGTGTGTCATCAGGGGTCTGAAATAATCTGAGTACAATCTGCCCGCTACATTTTGTTCTTTCCATCTACGGTACTTTAGTCTCACACAGTTTGCTGTCACTGTCTGGAAGTAAACATGTTCTCCGTAGGGATAATATTGTCATGGCACCTAAATTACAGGAGATGTTACCAATACCAGTAAAATCCCATGGTCCTCTGCACCAATTCTGGTACCATAATAAAAATGATTGCTATGAATAATTGTAAGTAAATATAGTGGGTACGAAAAGTATCCAAACCCCCTTAAATTTTTCACTCTTTGCATTATTGCAGCCATTGGCTATAATCATGCAAGTTATTTTTTCCCTCATTAATGTACACACAGTACCCCATATTGACAGAAAACACAGAATTGTTGATATTTTTGCAGATTCATTAAAAAATAAAAACTGAAACATCACATGGTCCTAAGTATTCAGACCCTTTGTGAAACACCTGGTTCTACACCTTAATTTGAGTCCAGCTGTGTTTGATTATACTGATACTGATAATACTGATTGGACTTGATTAGGAAAGCCACACACCTGTCTATATAAGACCTTACAGCTCACAAAGCATGTCAGAGCAAATGAGAATCATGGGGTCAAAGGAACTGGCTGAAGAGCTCAGAGACAGAATTGTGGCAAGGCACAGATCTCAGAATATATTTTAAAATAATGCATCTTTTTGTGAACATTTGAAACTCAAACTATGATTAATCGAATATTTTTCATTATTATTGCATCATTTCACTAATCAGATGAAACAAATTTTGTTAAACACTTAACAAATAAATTAAATATAATATTTAATGTCAATCAATTAAAAAAAAATAAAAAATTACTGTAGAACGAAATAAGATAAAGTTGACCTCAACTATCTACCCTAAATCTTGTCATAAAAAGATTCTGAAATGATAAATAAATAAATTCTACCCTTTTAATTTCAATTTTTTTTTTTGCCAAAATAGTGAGAAAGTGCAGACATTTTTAAAAGCTTTGCATTGAAGTTTAACAGAATGTGGCTGACTTGGCAACCCGAAGAGCTTAAGTGTTAAATGGACAGATGAAAACAGTAATTCACAAGGCACTCTTTGGTGAAGGGTGTTTAAAATGATGATATCCAACTGTTCTCAGTGTTTTATGAATTCAGTTAAAGCCTGAAGATTTCTTCTGCAAATGTCATTATGCAGAGCTCTATTTGAGTCAATTTATGTCTGTATTAATGCCAGTCATGGTCACCGGCTTTATCTCTGGCATGTCTGGCAGTGACAGACATCATTCCTACAACATGACTCAAATGTTACAGGAAAGATAAATCAATTCCAGTGAGCAAAGATTTCCCCTCACTTTAATGAGAAACCATGAAATACCGAAAACAGGAAAGATAGCGCACTGATTATACAATGTATTCTTTGTAGCAAAAGTGTGGTTGATTGAGGGAGTAAATGTTGAGAAAACCACCATCCTTTGACCATCTTATCTTGCCAACACCCATGCCACAAACATAAATCATCACTTGATTTCCCAGTACCCTCGGAGAATCTAAAAGTGGAGAAGCAGGTGCCACAAAAGATCAGCCTCTGACTAAAAGTGAAACATTTGTTAGTTGTTATGAAAGACCAATCTCATTCTGAAGGCCATATCATAACAGGTTTCAAAACGACATTTCTTTCTCTCTGTCTCTGCTCTTTGGTGTAGGGTTGAGTGGTGAATAGTTGAAAAAAGTACATTTTAAACTTTATCAAAATTCAAAAACTACGCACAGTGTGCATTGAATGAGTTGTCAATGAAAATGTTGTTGATTCTGACAATCATTCATAGATATGTATGATTAAATGTGAGCCAAAATTAATTTTCTATACAGAAAAACTGAAACTGAAATTATAGTTTATATTTATCTGCTGAAATTTCAGATTTCAATTTTCAGACACTCAAACTAAAACTGAGTGAAACCAAAACTAAAAGAAATATACACATGATATATGTGTATATTTATTATGTATATATAAATACACAAAATACATGTGTGCGTGTATACAGTATGTGTATATATATATATATATATATATATATTAGGGGAGGGCATAGATTAATTTTTTTAATCTAGATTAAAATGTCTCATTTGAATTCTGCCAAAGGCATTCAGAATATGTGTGCTACCTCAATAATGACTAAAAGTAAAGCAAAATTAAACATGGGTTTACGACAAATAAATATCATAATAGTTGAACCACACATCAACATGGTTTTCCTATACTAGCCATTTAGCTTCACCATGGTATTTGTGATTAATTTTAATTAATCTGAATGACTATGATTTCTGTGACGCCCAGACAGACCCTCAAAACAGACCCTCTCACCTCTGTAATAAACACAGAGGTGTTAGTCCCGTCCGAAATGGTACATGGAAAAACAACGACGACAGGCAAAATAAAATAGCAGCGCGCGCCAATTGTTCTTTCATTCTGGCAGCGTTTGTCACGCGCAGCTAAACCGCGGCTTGCACTGCAGTAGGCTACAGACAAGCAAGTATTCCTGTCAAATTTTACAGCGTTCTTCTCCAAACACTGTGTGTCATGTGCTTTGATTTATGTCATTGCCAGCATACTTTGTTATGCGACGGTCTATATTATTCTATATACTTGCTCTATATAACTTATATTCTATATGCTGCTGCGTCGTCCTTGCGTGCTGTGTGAAAGCTCTCATCCATTAACATGGGCGCAGAAAAAAAAAATGCGCTGCTTACACGTGCAGTGTGAAACCGGCGAAAGTCATCATAGGTTGCATAGTATAGACCCAGCTTCCATCCCAACTTTGTGAATAGATTAACAGCAACATTTTTTAGCCCGCGATAAGACTCTCGCATAAACGCAGCACGTTAATGCCAGTAATGGCCCACCACTAATATATATATATATATATAACATTTGTCCAACATATATGCATGAGTGTGTGTTTATACATTTTTATGTGTGTATAAATGTGTGTGTGCATGTTTATGTGGTTTATAAGGACACAAATTTGCATAATGACATGGGTATGACAGAGGTAATACAATATGAAGGTGATTTATGAGGACGTTTCCAGTGTCCCCATAATTCAAAAGGCTTAAAAAAAAACATACTAAATGGTGTTTTTTTTTTTTAAAGGTTTCCTGTTAGGGGTAGGTTTAGGTGTAGGGTCAGTGTAGGGCAATAGCACAGTTTGTACAGTATAAAAACCATTAAGCCTATGGAGAGTCACAAAAACCAACATGGATATATGTAACATGTATGTATGTATGTATGCATATATATCTATATATACATATATATATATATATATATATATGCGTGTGTGTGTGTGTATGTATTTATATACATACACATACAATAAATATACTCAATATACACACAAATAAACTTAATTTTTAGGATTAATTTGACTGACCAACTATAAAAATAATAATACCCATGTAAAAAAATGAAATTTCGAAAAATTGTGTCTTTCATTTTCAAGTGTTTCAAGTCAATGGTAAATATTTTCTTGCTCTGCTACAATATTTTTATATTGTGGAATATTTGGGTAGTTTTCCTCATTTAGAAATGCAATCTGAAAATATGCTCAGATACAAACCTTGCAATAATATATTTTTAAAACATTATAAACTATTAAGAGGTAATTTTTCATTCCTGTCTGAAGAATAAGAAAAAAAAAACATAATCTCACAGGAATTTGTGTATATTTTACAGGATTTGTGATATACTAATTCATAATAATCTGTATGACCTGGTTTGTATAAATTTTTATATTTTGTGAAAAATCATACATATTTATGAGGTGGCAAACTCATACAAATGAGCACTCAAACACTTAAAATTACTAGCCAATGTTGGCCTGAATTATAGATAGACAGTCGATAAGCCTACCAAGTTTAGTTAATATTCCAGTTGTTTATTTGATATGCTTATTTACTGGACTACCTGTTGTCTGTTTGCATGGAGGTTGTATTTACTATAGATACGGAGATATCAGAATGACAAAATCTGGTATAGAGCCAACCGTACCCCAGAGCCACGTTATCTTTATTGCAATCAAAACAAACCAAGGTGCTGATTTGGCCTAGACAGTGACGCATTTCCACCTCCCTTACACCGGCTCTCCTAGCAAACTCTGAGCTTCCAGTCTCTTCAGCCACAGCTCAATATCAGACCAGGAAATATCACTGTAGAGGCGCCACAGCAATTATCCTCATTATTGTTACAGTTAAGCGCCGACGCAATGTTACTGTCATGCCCAAATGAGAGAAGGTGAGGTCGTCCCGGAAAAGACCCATCCAAATTTTGACTCTGAAAGAATGCAAGCGCTCCCCAAAGAAGATGTTGTTAGGAACACACAGCCTGGTGTTAGTCACAAAGAGCAAAGGCCTAGATAAATGAGGTAATTGTGTGAAGCTACCTGACTGCCGAGTCCAGATTCGGTCTTTAGTCTAACTAAGCTGGGATAATGAGGAGTTACAGCTCTTGGGTACGTGATTTGGTTCTCAGAAGGGATGCTTTTGTTAATCTGCGTCGCTGCAGTGTCGATGGACAGAATGAACATTGAGCTGATACAGTTAAAGTCAGTTAGCCAGGACTGTAATGAGAATGTAAAGTTGTGTGTAAATATGTAAAGTTGTTTACACACATAAAAAATTTGGGGTCAGACTCTTTTATGTAGAAATGTTATGTTTTATCTAGCATGGATGCATTAAATCGATTGCAAGTGATTTATTATGTGTGACCCTGGACCACAAAACCAGTCTTAAGTCGCTGGGGTATATTTGTAGTAATAGCCAAAAATACATTGTA
>JAUCMU010000097.1:12477917-12489730 GCA_032275025.1 Enteromius treurensis | reverse complement strand
TCATGCTGTGGGGGTGTTTTTCAGCTGCAGGGACAGGACGACTGGTTGCAATCGAGGGAAAGATGAATGCGGCCAAGGATATCCTGGATAAAAACCTTCTCCAGAGTGCTCAGGACCTCAGACTGGACCGAAGGTTTATCTTTCAACAAGACAATGATCCTAAGCACACAGCTAAAATAACGAAAGAGTGGCTCCACAACAACTCTGTGACTGTTCTTGATTGGCCCAGCCAGAGCCCTGACTTAAACCCAATTGAGCATCTCTGGAGAGACCTAACAATGGCTGTCCACCAACGTTTACTATCTAACCTGACAGAACTGGAGAGGATCTGGAAGGAGGAATGGCAGAGGATCCCCAAATCCAGGTGTGAAAAACCGGTTGCATCTTTCTTAAAAAGATTCATGACTGAATTAGATCAAAAAAAGGTGCTTATACTAAATACGGACAATGTGATATTTCAGTTTTCCTTTTTTAATAAATCTGCAAAAATGTCAACAATTCTGTGTTTTTCTGTCAATATGAACTTTAATGATTTTAGCAAATTGCTGCAACATGACAAAGAGTGAAAAATTTAAGAGGGTCTGAATAATTACCCGTTCGTTAACATGTAGCCTTTAAATATTGCTACATTTTGTAAACATTGTACTAAAAAAGAGTAAAGTAATAAAGTAAAAAAGAAAGTTTCCTGTTTATTTGTACTTATGCGGCAAGAGTGATGGTTCTAACACATCTGTGCATTTCCCAAAAACAACAACAAAAAAAGATATCCAATTATGTTTGCAAGTAACATAGTTACCATAATAGTTCCACAATTCTGTGTTTCCCGAAACTATAGTTCAAACCAACATTTGCAAACAGCGTGGTTGGAACTCTCGGCATGGTTAGAAGCACAGTTTATTGTTAGTAAGACATATGGACTTTATGGCACAATAAACAAGCATGCATTACAATCAAAATCTTACATTCTGTCTTAATACATGATAATACAATTGAGCAAATCCTCAATAAGAACTGTTTTTGAAGAGTGCGCATGTATAAATGCCTGAACCACAATTTCACAGTAGAATCTGAATACGGTTTATTTAGTGATAATTGCAATCAGTTTGCTAATCATTACTTGCGTTACATAAACCTGTGCGCTATTCTTGTTGACCACTTGGCTGGATTGTTTTTGCTCAAAAGGCTGCAGACTTGTGTCAGAGCAAGTCAGAGGATGTGGTTGTGAAACGCTTTGCACTGGTTGTAATTCAGTGAATTGAGCAATATAATTCCTGAAAGCTATCAGCATGAACAGTAATCTGATAAAACTGCAATCAAGTCCAGACATTATTAGGGGGGCTGGCAGATATTCTAGTTTCTATAGGTCATGGAAAGTGTATACATGTGCCTTCACTGCTCTTAGCAGACATATTCATATAAAAACTACTGGCAATTAAATATGCACATTCTGCCCTCAAAGTAATTTTCTTGGGTTCACCAAAGTGAAATACCTAGCATGCAATCCTACTGTTCTCAGCTACAGCACACACCTTTTACTGCTTAACAAATAGAAACAAAGGTAATTTTCATGACCTCACTATCAAAACAGCTGTCTGTGGAGGAACACATGGGCCTATTAAATTTGTGAAAAAGGACTCATTCTGTATGTAGTCAAAGAAGCCAAATTCAGAAAGACAGGGAGTAAGAGGAAGATACAACATACTAGATAAGACAATCAAACTCTACATATTCTAACAGCTGCTGTTTGACTGGAACAGGTTTCACCATGCACCAAACACAAGCTGTACAAAGCAGAAATGATCTAATGTTCTTATCAGTGCATTGTCTTTTGGGAATATGACTCAGGAGAAGCTTATTATAAAAAATAGACAACCACAGTGGTTTGACTGGAGTGATAATCAAGAGCTATTTCAGTCTGTTTAGCGAGTGCAAACACTTGCTGGCAGACACACAGCTCACAGACCCAGTTCAGCCAATCTCAATCATGCTTCACTGCTCTTTATTCACAGACAGATCAACAAAAAAAAAAGACAGACATGAAGTAAAAGTGAATATAAGGTTATTAATTGCTGCTATTATTTCAATGGTGTTTGTACATGTCAGAGGGCGTTTAACCACTATAGGGCCCAGTTACAGTGTGTGTTAAAAAAAAAAGCTTTCTAGTTAAGCCTAAAAAGAATCCCTAGTGGTTGTCAGTTGCTGTGTGGTCTCTGCTGTTAAACTGAAAAGTCATCTCATTATGCTTTGTGGGCACTCACTTTAACATGCCAATTTTAATGTCAAGATTAGACATAGTTGGCTTCTTGTGCCTCCTGCTGTCCTTCTGAATACCAACATGTAGTAACATGTTTGGTCACCAGATGGCATTTGGTTGTTAGGTGAGGGGGTTGTTTAATATTATGCTCCCTTTTTAATTAGATATGAGCACTGCTAATTACCAACATCCACATCAAAGACTGATACCCAGGGAAAGACAGGACTTCTGGGAAAATAGGACAACCGACTAAATGCACACACCCAACACCAGATATCTCAAACATTTATCACTAGAAAAAAAAATCCCTGTGGAGAAAGGTAATCTGCCAATATAAGCATCATTTAACAGCTCAGGTGCACAACTGAATATAAAACTAGTATTACATGGCAACACAACCTGAAGGCAGCAATTTTGTGAAATATGTGCTGAACCCACATAGGAGAAACTAAAAACAGTAGTACTGTAAAATATTTTTACATTGTGAAATACGTATGTTTTCATTGCCTTCGTAATTTTTTTTTCAAATCTGAAAATGCTCCTTCCCTCTGAAATGACAGACCTTCTCTGATGACATCAGTTTGACGGCTTTTTACTTTCAGAGTTATACTTCCAAAAATGGCTCTAGGATGACATGGAGGAAAAGAATTGCTCAATAAAGCCATTATTTTTATTTTTTTGTTTATTCTTGTGCTCAAAAAGTATTCTCGTATAGCTTTCTAGAATTACAACTGAACCACTGATGTCGCAGGGACTATTTTAACAATGTTCTTAGTCCCTTTCTGGACCTTGAAAAAATAGTAGTCCTGCTGTATGGAGGGTCGCAGAGCTCTCGGATTTCATCAAAAATACATACATTTGTGTTCCGAAAAAAGGTTTTAACGGTTTGGAACGACATGAGGGTAAGGAATGAATAACAGAATTTTCATTTTTGTTATTCCATCCTTGCTGAATACAAAAATCTTACTGACCGCAAATATTTCCAAGATAGCTTAGCTATTAGGTACTAAAACTAACAGACTGATATTGATAAGGGAATCAAAATGAACAGTGAAATTTAATTAAATCTAGACTGAGTCAGCAAACTCATAGGTAGGAAATCTTTGCCATGAGATGAACTGACAGAATAAGGCCATACTCTGTATAGAAAATCAAACTATATGACCTTGATTAGAGAGTATGCTTACTGTACAGTATGCAGGATGGTTTAGGCTTTCTCATTACAGCACAGCAGGAGGGGACCAACTTAAGAAAATGAACTACAAAAGTACGAAAGAGTCAGTTTACAGTATAATAAAAGAGTGAATTAATCTAAATTTATAGCTAACATTCTCAAAAATATAGTCCTTATTGACTAATTTCCTGCTTAAACATTGGGGATTGACAACATGAGTTAGAAATTAATCTCATTCAGGTCTTCCCAAAAATGTGTCTCTTTCTCTCTGCTCTCTCTACTAAATTTGTTAAATCCATTTGCAAGAGAAAAGAGACAGAGCAGCGTTTCTTTTTTGATACTTCTCTCTCTCTGTATGGTCGTCATGGTAACACAGACAGTGTTGAAAGATTAGGCAGGAAAGTCTGTGAGAGTTCATTAATGCTGGGCAACATTAATTTCTCATTCTCTCAAAATTAATGATATAGAAATATGCGTCCGAACAAAACACTGAGTGTCTTAATATTTAAGTTCACGTATTCAATATTATTTGCTCATGTAC
Organism: Enteromius treurensis; assembly: GCA_032275025.1. NCBI lineage: Eukaryota > Metazoa > Chordata > Actinopteri > Cypriniformes > Cyprinidae > Enteromius > Enteromius treurensis. The sequence goes on along the minus strand of JAUCMU010000097.1, from coordinate 12,485,761 downwards.
AGCAAATTCAAAATCAGCTCATATTTAACTCAATTTAATTTAATTTAAGTTTGTGAAAAAGCTATTATCCACACCAGTCTCTGTACGATTCGCAACTTAATAATTAGTAATAACAAGAAGTAAAAAAAACTATTGTACTTTACTTGATGTTTGATTCATGATCGAGGGTTGTCTCTTACGTCACATTACATACTCTTCAAAAATGGGGCTTGTTGAGCATGCACAATAATATCTAAATTAAAAAATCTATATTGAATGTTAGATATAGACAGTACTGCCTGTTCGATTGCTTATTGTGCCCAAGAGCATAATGTCATTCTGTTAAGCTTCTAGTCACATGTTGAGAGCTCTAAACACATACGTTTGCAAATATTTATTTGAGCTATGATTTTGAGAAACAACTAATTGTTGAACTATGTTGGTAACAGCAGAATATGCGCCCCATAGTTATTTTTGGGAAGCGCACCCCTGTCTAGTTCTATGAAGGCTGGCATGGCCTTGTCACAAACATTACCTCAACCCGTGCCCAGATAGTCTATGAATAATTTAAAATCATTTTGTCAGGGACAGGATGGCTGCCAGCTCAGTTAGGCCAGGGTGGTTTGAGCAGCAAGCACCATGACAACAGCCCTTTTAGCCAATCAGAGACAGACACAGAGCTGCCCCAGATCCACAATTCCCACACTATGGCTGGACAGGGGTAAAAGGAGAGGAAGAGGAACGAGAGCTGGATATTCAGCTATCAAAAGAAACATCAGCAACAACGATGCCACTCAAACATGAATGTTTTTGAGTCATCACAGTTGCAGTTTAAAAAAAAAATTAATTCTCGCTCTTCCAAGTTTAGTAATGCTTATACCAAGAAAAGAAGCATTTTTGTTACAAAAACCCATCGATCTGTGTTAATAACCTGCAGGCGTATAGTTTAGCTACACAATGGGTACATATGAATTATGGAGCCTCAAAATAATGATCCATCAGCATTAGCTAGGATAAATAAAAAAAAAAAATCTTCAACTGTGTTCGTCTGAAAAAAGAAAGTCATACACACTTAGAATGGCTTGGGGGTGAGTAATTTATGGGGTCATTTTTATGTTTTAGTGAACTATTCCTTTAAAGCTCTCTCAGGGGCCAAGATGTTAAATTGCTACACATAGAAAAATGTTTAAATGCAACTAACTTCTATGTACTCTACTTTTTAACCTGGAAATAACAGCTTCAAATGGTTCTGATGGTGGACTGATTTTTAATAAGCTGGATAGCTTCTGTTTCTTTCACTCTCTCACTCCAAACGGTTCTGGGAGAAAATTTAGGTATAATTTCATCAAAAAGAATGGGTTGCTTTACACAGTGTTAGTGTTAGTTAAAATTGAAAATTAATTACAAAGCCTTGTGTCGTTTCAAACCCATAAAACCTGTATTAAACCTTTTGGATTAAATCCCAGATTCTTTGTCCCTCCATAGACATGAATGTAACTGCAGTGTATCCAGATCCAGAAACGTAGCAGGGACATGTTTTCTCTGTGCACAAAAAGTATTACATAAAATTACAGCTGAACCCCTGATGGGCTATTTTACAGATGTTCTTCCAACGTTTCTGGATCTGTGAACACAGTTGCATTGCCGTCTACGGGTCAGAGAGCCCTCAGATTTGATCAAAATATCTTCATTTGTGTTCTGAAGATGAATGGGGGACTTACTGGTTTGGAACAAGATGAGGGCAAGTAAGTAAGGAAAGGACGAGACATGTGGCCAAGTATGGTTTCCTATACTAGGAATTTGTGCTCTGCATTCAACCCATCCAAGTGCACACAAACAGCAGTGAGAAGTGAACAACCATGCACACACACACACACACACACCGTGAAAACACACCCGGAGCTGTAGGGGGGTGTGCCATTTTTGCAGCGCCCGGGGAGCAGTTGGGGCAATGGTGCCTTGCTCAAGGGTCTCACCTCAGTCGTGGTTTTGAAGGTGGAGAAAGGGCTGGTTATTCACTCCCACCACCTACAATCCCTGCCAGACCTGGCACTCAAACCCGTGACCTTTGGGTTACAACTCCCTATCCATTAGGCCACGACTGCATTAATGACAGAAATTTTATGTTTGGGTGAGCCAACCCTTTAACTATAGGGGGCTCCAATGTCGAAAATTAATCTACAACAAAATACAGTTGCTTTAACTGAAACTCATACTGAATAGTATGAGTGTACAATTTTAATTAATTACTTTTACTGAATGTTTTATATGTTTTAACGATTTTACAAGGCTTTATTGCTCTTTTTTGATTCAGTATTATTTATATCATACTCCAGTCATTCTTTTTCCATATATTAAATAATTGAAGCTATTTAAAATAGATTTAGCAATTAGTTGGAGCTCTTTTGCAGCTTTCTAAAGCACTCTGCCTCTATTACTGCACACACTCCACATCAATCTGGAGTTCAGTTCAGGCCTGAGGTGAGTGCAGCTGCTACTCGTCTGTACATCACACACAGTCGAATGTCAGTATTTTTCAGGACATAAATCATACAACAAGCATAAAATTTATTACAGTTACAGAATCTGGCTACATAGGGGGAAAAACAACAGAACCGTAGGATCACCTTGTCATCTTGTCAGTGTATCTGTTAAAAGTGAATAAATACATTTCTAACATGCAAGAACCTGTGGCGTGTCTTAGACAGCATTCAGGAAAACAGATACATCAACTTCAGCTCTAAACAATATTTGTATGTCATATTTTATCATGCTGTCAGCTGATATAAACCATCATGTCATATGTCATAACATGTTTGTATCACACTGGTGTAGTCAACACACCCGGGGCAAACTTTCTATTTTCACTTCAGTTCGCTTTGCTTCTTCAGTGACAGCAGATGACAAGAAGCATGAAATTACAGACATCCATTACAACAAAAACATGGTCTCTTCTCTTTTATATGTCTCAACTTTTCTACTTTTCCTTCTCCCCTCTTTTTTCTCTCTGCACTGAGTGAATAAGAGATGTACAAAGTTACAAGACACATAGAAACATCATCAAATATATGTTACAGAATATGTATAGGAATATGCAGTGTCTTTTAAAAGTACCTAAATGATTTCAATTAAGAACTGAAACTACTAATATAAAAATAACCTACAAAATAATTTCAAATCATTTGTTTACACTCTAAAAGCAGCTTAAATTAGAGTATTTCACGGTAGGACCAAATTGTATAGAAAGTCGAATGTTTTTTGTTGTTGTAAACTTATGACAAAAGGGCCAAAACAAAGATGTACCTTTCGATTTTGACAGTTCTGTACTTGTTTTCCTGAAAGTTATTGCATCACTTGCCCATGATAATGTCGTGAACAGTGCTGTTTGTATCTATGAGTGTAACTGATATAGATATTCCTGTCCCTTTTCCTGAGTGGCCCCATCACATCATGTGAGCGAGCGTGCGTAGATCAGCAGAGAGCGTGACCCTGAGTGCTGTCTGTCTCTGCCCAGAGGCTTTGGGATGCATTACCATGGGAAGCTCAGCAGAGCACACCAGTCCACTGTCACCGCAGGGGCATCCAAATCATTCCACACAGGTCACGCAAAGATGGAAATGGAAAACCAGAAAACAAGGAGAGTGGGAAGGTGAAAACAGAGAGACTGTTTCATATCAAAGAATAATGTTTTTTTTTGGTATCTGAATAAGGCTCAAAGATAAAAAAGAAATATGAAGAAAACAAACAAGCACAATGCAAATGTATTGTATTCCAATATAGTTAGCACAGCGTTGTCTTTTAGTTTCAGCCTTACTGAAAATTCAATGTTAAATTTGATCTTCTTTGTTGTCGTGGCAATTTTCTATTTCGATGAAAGTATGAGACAAAAGTCTTTTGAATATTGATTTTCTTGCAAGAAAAGGTGACATTTACGGCTGCAGAGTGCCACGACCAGGAAATTATACCCTAATCAAGTCAGGATGCTTCTGTTTCATCCAATCATAACATATTCAACAAATGTGTCCATTTAAGATATCTAACTGTGTACACCGGATGTGTTTTCAAGTATTTCATATAATTCTAAGACGCTAGGTCTAAAATAACATAACTCGATATATTGTTATTTCCTGTTGTCTGTGACCCTGTTATCTCTCAGCTAACTGAAAACTCAAGCATTTATGCAGTTAAGGAACACTTTTTCGTAAAGCAAATAATAACTATAATGAAAAAAAAAAAAACACTTACACTCCTTCCTTTTTATCATTCTTTGATAACTATTGATACACACCTTCTGAAATTTATGATAACCAAATATGTCCTATAGTCAATTTTCGCATTGGTTATTAATCAGTGATAAAACTCAAGTTTAAGCCTGATGTGCATGTTTTATAGGCATAACATAATCCTATAGCAAGCTGGTTATTCCTTCTATTTACATACTTCTTCATACCACGGGCAAGACCTGCTTGTAACCCTTAGCTTGATTTCCTCATGCATTTATTCTTAATTTCAAATGACACAACTTTGACAACAACAGAAGCTATACTGAACGTACTGTGAAATTCTCACTTGTGTCTAAAATAACAGTGCACACTTGTCTTGCAGGAACACGCACACACACACACACAAAATAGATTTCCTGTTATCTCTTAGCTCATTGAAAACTCAAGCATTCAGACAGTTTAGTAAAGCAATTTAATAAAATATCCCTTATATTCATCCACGAACTCCACCTCATGTTGCAGCATGATAAAGCACGACCCCATGTGGAAAGGATCTGTACACAATTCCTGGAAGCTGAAAACATCCCAGTTCTTGCATGACCACCGGACATGTCACCCATTGAGCATACTTGGGATGCTCTGGATAGGCGAATATAACGGCATTTTCCAACTGTCAATATCTAGCAACTTCGCACAGCCATTGAAAAGGAGTGGACTAACTTTGATCAACTCTATGCGAAGGAGATGTGTGGCACTGCATGACGCAAATGGTGATCACACCAGATAACCTATTTTATTAAGGCACACAGTTATTTTATTTTGTTCAGCTCATGAAAAATTGGGGCAACATTTTTTTTGTGGCATTTATAATTTTGTTCAGTGTACTAGGTGGGCGGGGCTAAACAGGCAGTGATGTAGAAGCATGGGTTGATCATCTTCCACGGAGGCGGTCACGTCATAAAGTGGCACATTGCACACCTGTCGTTTTGAAAAGGCTGTCTTCAATTTAAGCTGTTTTTAGAATAACTAGAAAGTTTTAAGTTTGGAAACTTACAGAAATTTTGTTCCTGAAATTTGTTCCTGTGATGCAACGCTGAATTTTCAGAATTAATACGTGATCCTTCTGAAATAATTTTAATAAGGAGATTTGCTGCTCAGGAAACATGATTCTAATGTTGTATTACATATTAAAAATAGCGTTGATTAAAATTTTGCATGTTACATAACACATTTTTTCAGGAACCGTTAACGAGTATTAATGAATGTTTATCACAAAAGTAATCAATCAATTCAATTTATTTGAAACACTTTTTCTTTTTAAAATAAGTAAGTACAAACAAATTCAATATAAATAAAATAGACCAAACTAACCATATACATTGCCTTTAAGGCTTTGAAGTCTGAAGCTGAGTTGCTCTGTGAATGATGTTCTTAGTTTAAACACAGCTAGAGATTCTCTTTCTGCTACAGTCCAAAGAGCTCCTCCGCTTTCAAACACAAATCATAATACAACCATAATACAAGAACAGAGGCTTGCTGTGAATCTCTACAGTCCAGCCGTGCTTCAGACACGTACGAAATGTGCTCTCAAAAAATAGGACTTTTTGCAGATTTCATGCAAATTAATAGCCTTGCAGACACAACAAAGCAGCACATACACACATATCTGGGGCACTGATTGATTTAGAGGCTTCAAGGAGAAAACTGAAGTCGTAGTTCTAAAACATCCAAAATAATGTGATGTTTTTGTTGACGATCCCTCTTAATCACTTGGTGATACAGTTGCATTAGAAAGATGACAGACTGAAATAGAGACTGTATGTGTCATAAACTGGTTCAGTCTCTCTGTGGATTATTTTTGGACACAAAGCAACTCATTAAAAACAGGAATACACAAATTTGTTGTCAAGAGTGGCTGTCTAGCTTTTTTTTTGTTGCTCTTTAGGCAGAAATTCTGAGGCAGTCGCCTTTTGTTTGCAGGATGCACAATACAACCCAATTTTAGTCTAATTCTTTGAATTCATCAACTCACAATGACACGAATGCAGGCACAGTTCTTACAAAAGCTTCCAAAGCATTGCTCTGAGGCTTCTGAGCAAGAAAAGACAGGATTTTAAGATGGAAAACGTGAAGCTACATCATCAGTCATGATCTTAAAGAATGCATAAGAAAGAACAATAGAATGATATACACTGACTGAAGTTTAGGGTTGGTTATTATATTTTTAGGTTTTTCAAAGAACCCTTTTATTTGATTAAAAATACAACGTAAACACAGATTTAGCATTCATAGGACACAATAATATAGCAGAGAGTGAAGGAAAGAGCACAACAAGAGCTTGATTATGCATATTAAATATATTAAGACATGTTTACGCATATTATAAAATCTATCAGTACTCTTTCATGCATAATTGTCATATTCAGAAGCATTTAAATAAACAGTCACATATATTTGCATATTCAGAGTTTATTTTACTAATAAGGCATTGAATGCATTCTAATTGCCGGTTTATGACAGTATTATGAGTGTTAAATGTTTAACAGCTTCAAGCAAGAAGCAATCAAGAAAACATCAAACTAGAAATATGTAGAAATCAATCTCCCCCACCCCATGATGAATTAATGAATAAAACAAAACAATCCAATATTAGCATACTACCAGCTGTGAGACACACTTACGCCACATTACCACACCATCAGCTACAAACATGAGCTCCATCCAGACAGAAATAATCAAGCACATCACCATAATATTCATCCATGAGGAATGATGGCACATCTTGCATCTAGGAATAATAAAGTGGCATTTATCCCGCCTTATCATGACCTTGTCTGAATTGTATGCCACAAGTTTGAGTCCAAGGAACCTGAATTTTATTCAGATTGAAATAAAAAGGTCAAAGCTGTAGTCTATTTCGTGCTTCAGATATTACAACAGTATGATTTACAGCATCCATGCATAACTGTGCTTTGCAAACCCATGATTTCTGCTCCTTGGTCTGACCATCAACGAATACACCATCCATTTTAAATGATTAAGTCAATTATTTATCAGATCATTCATTTTTAATGTTTACACAGTGTCTTCTGCTCAGTAGGTGACGCCTCTCGGAAATGCAAATCGGCAGAAGTGAGAGAAAAGCGTTTATTACATTTGAAATATGAATATTTATCGTACAAAAATGCATGGATTCGCTTTCTTTATTCACCCCCCTAAATCGTGTGAGGGACGTTTTATTACGAATATGCACACGTTATTTGTGACCCTGGACAACAAAACCAGTCGTAAGTGTTAATTTTCTGAAATTAAGATTTATCAGCTGAATAAATAAGCTCCACTGATGTATGATTTGAATGGATAGGACAATATCTGACCGAGATACAACTAAATGAAAATCTGGAATCTGAGGGAACAGAAAAATCTACATGCTGAGAAAATCACCTTTAAAGTTTTCCAAATGAAGCTCTTATCAATGCATATTACCAATCAAAAATTAACTTTTAATATATTTTCGGTAGGAAATTGACTAAATACCTTCATGGAACACGATCTTTTCTTACTATCCTAAGGATTTTTGGCAAAAAAGAAAAATCTATAATTTTGACCCATACAATGTATTTTTGGCTATTGCTACAAATA
>JAUCMU010000097.1:12452982-12471539 GCA_032275025.1 Enteromius treurensis | reverse complement strand
CTATGGCATTAATAAGCGAGCGCACCACTGATGCTGGCGAGCGCGGTAAATGATTTCCGCGAGAGGAAAACAGATGTACATGTGAGGAAACGGGGCTGCGAGCTCATATCAAACCCTGGCGCGCCCTTGACGTGTCATCCGCATGCAAGTCAAGCACTCGTGCACGATCATTCCTGCGCTCAATCCTCTCTCACCTGCTTGCGCAAACACTGATTTGTCAGTCGTGGGGCGGAGCTTGGGCGTCCATCGCGATGTTTCACATTAGACATTGTACGATGCCAAATGGGTCGACATCGCCCAACCCCTAATACATATATGTAGATTCCATTTTTATGGCTGAATTTCTCCTTTTGCATATTGCCAAAATCCTAAAGCCCTACTACAGTAACACTGGCTCATATACAGTACTCACAATATACAGAGTTTAGAATGTTATTTAGAGGTTGCTGGAGGGTTGAATGAGATTCATCTGTCTTGTGCTCGTGTAAGAGTGAAAGCTAATGTATGGGGTGGTAAATCTGTGTGTGTGTGAGAGAAGACGATAGAAAGCCTGGAGCAGCATTATCACAGCTCTTTTTGTGTGTATGTGTGTGTGTGAGATCACACTCCTCCTACATAGCGCAATGTTCATTATCACACAGAAACACACTTCTCTGATTCTTGTCATCACTACATCTCCTCCTCTTGCCACCCTATCCAACCAACCATCTCTCTCCGTTTATCATTCTCAATGAAAGTAGGACTCATCTCCATAAAGCAGGATTTGAGCTGCAATCCTGTAAAGTGAGCATGTGATGGAAACAATCCTGCACAGGACAGGTTAACACGCTGTGAGAGTGCATCTCCGTGTTCCTCTCTTTAGAGATGTTAAATTCTTGGCATCTGATAGAGGGAACACACACCGATCTATGGAGGATCAGTTTGTGTGTGCGGTGAGAACATCTCATTCTCACCCTCCAGATATTCCTCTTCCTGTCAGCGACACCTTACCAGCTACCTGATCTGTGAAAATGTGTTTGAGAATGAGGATGCGGATTTGGTATTAAATTCTACTTTTAGCTCAAACGTACGCCCATATTAAAGGTAAAGTGTGTGTTTTTCATTCAAACTGATTTATTCAAATGAATCTGAAAAACAAAATTTGACTCAAGGGGGTTAACATATGTCTTCTGAAGCAGATTGATGAGTTTTTGTCGGTAACACATTAAAAGTCGAAAACGAGAAGATATCGGCCTATATAAAATTAAATTGCACAAAGCATCCAGCATGGTCTAAATGTGTTTTCCATTGATGAGCGACAACAGAGGAGTCTGCTTTTGTTCTGATTCAGAACCAAAAATACAACTTTCAGATGCTTTATATCTGTAAATGAATGAGAAATACAGCACCACTGAGAGATTGTCTTTAAACTATGATCTTAAACATCACTCGCACAGCATCCATTCACTCAATCCTTGAGTGCGAAATCAACATAACAGAATGATTTCTGAAGAATTGTGATACTGAAGACTGTAGTCATTGAGCTTTGTCATCACAAGAATTAATTAAATGTTTAATTAACAAAGCAAACCGTTGTTTTAAATTGTGATTACATGTAACATTTTTACTGTACTTTTGATCAAATAAATGCAGGCAGGTACCTGAAATGTACATGTAACCTCCGTAAACAGTGCCTGCGTGTCCATAATGCGGCTCGTTCATTTTGGCCACATACGTCCATTCGTTTGTCCTGGGGTTATAACACTCCACAGTCGCTAGAGAAAGACAAGAGACAGTGAGAATTAGAGAAGAAACCAAGGTCTTGAATGCCAAGAAAGATGACTAGACTAACAGCTGAGTTAATGTGGATCCAAGAAAAGGTCTAAAGGGGACAAAAAAAACGAGTTCTTGTACATTAGTCATGCTCTCACAGGCATGCTTTAGTGCTCAATTATACACAACCAAACTAATGTACTTTCACAGAACACAGAACAAATGCTAGTTTAGATTCTGATGACCATTAATATAGATCCGGTGACATTCTCCCACGGAGAAGATGATTTATTATTAACTGTTATTGATGAACGCATACAATATTAACCCAATAATGCTACAAACACCAGAAACCGCTACTTCACCTTGTTAAATATTCACAAAACTGCTGGCTGCTCTTATCTAATCTCTCAAATGCTTTTCATAGTTTTATAAAAGTATCTTTCCACACAGATCAGTTGATACAGAGATGATCTGATACAAGCAGATGATATATTAGTTCATAGTCCTCTTTATCCAAGGTAAAGCTGAGATGGGATAACAGCATTTTGGGGGACTTTGGGATTCCGGACTAGATGTTTATTCAGAATGTGTCACTGTTTTAAATAAGAGAACATAAAACCAATTACAGTAAAAGCTCTTAATGCTTCTTCTAGCTAAAAAATAAAAGGATAAGAAATGTTGCCACTTCTCCGAGTACATTTAAGCAGTTCTAAACAGCAGCAGATGGAAAAATGAGAGCCATATGATTTATTTATATTGAATTGTTACACATTACTAGGAGTATTTAAAGTAGAGATGAGATACAATTTGTGCGTGAGTTCACTGTGTACAGAAAGTTCAGTCAATCTAAAAAAATGCTAATGCAAGTAAAATATGGAAAACCCAGCAAATTGGGTTGTTGTGACCCAGCTGTTGGATTTAAAACAACCCAATTTAATGGGTTTGTCCATATTTCACCCAGCATTGGGTTGTATCTAATGGCATCCAGCATGGTCTAAATTAGTTTATTACAGTAAATACAGACAGCCTGCGACAACAGAAGAGTCGGCGTTTGTTTTAATTCAGAAACAAAACTTCTACTTTATATCTGTAAATTAATGAGTGAGATGGCACCACTCGCACAGCATTCAATCCTCACGACCCAACGCAGACACATTTATCAGGGTCTGTCGGTCCACATCTTCATCACTTGTCATTCGTATTTAAACTGCAGTAATGGCAAGTTCCTGCAAATCCTGTACTGAGAGTGACAAATCAAACACACTGGGCAGTAATATTAGACTGCGGGCAGAGTCCTCAAACAGTACGGGGTAAAAAAGATTAAATTCAACTCAAAGCAATAAATTCCACTTGACCGGCCTGACGGAGGTCACTATAGAAACAGGAATGACTGAGCGCTAAGGGCTTGAGCGTCATCAGATAAACACGAGAAAGCATGGAGTGAAAGTGTGTGTGTTTGGGTCAAAGTTAATTGCATGCAGAAAGCAGTAAGTACATTTTTATGCTTTTTCTAAGACTCAGACAGCGAGCGTGCCAGAGTCTATTATCAAACCTCTGTAGTTTCACATCTGTGTGTGTTTGTCTCTTTCCTGTACATTTTGAAGTGCTGTAGATATCTAGCATGTGTGTGTTTATGCACCTTTAAAGCGAGCATTACTGTGGATAGTGGGAGCTTGATTTTTCTTTGTGTGGATATTAATGTTTTTGCACTATGTTCTGATATATGGAGCTGACCCTGCATATTAATTACCCAGGTTGCACTGGGGCAATCACCCTGTGAGAACTATCATCTCTGGTTAAGCTTCACCTTTGCCTGATGCAGTCATACAACCACAGCCTCGGGAGTAATGATTATGAAGCACACGGTGCGGACATAAATCCTGTACACTATTAATATTTTTGCTGAAAGCTCTTTTTGCCCCAATACTAATTAGTTTTGGAATTTCACGGGTGTTCCATCCATGTGCATCACCAATGATTCTTCACTTTCTGTCATTTCTAGGGCATCCAAACTTCTGTAGCCTATGGTGAACTAATTACTATCTGTCTCGAATACATATTGCCATGCAAATTAAATACTATAAGCATAATCAACAAACAAAATGATGCAATAACACTATTAAACTGCACGTAAATAAGTTTTTTTGCTCAGAGCTTTTTTTTCAAAACCCCACAGAACTGAATTCTACTATAAAAGGATGAATTTGACCTCCTTACAAATGAATGAGATAAAAATGTGTGGGTGGTTCAACTGGTTTTGCTTTAGGGTTTTACACTTGACATTGAGTTGTGACCCAGAAAGCACCACAACTGCTAAAAGAACACAGTTGACAACAATATCTTTAAAAACAAACATTAAAACATAATTAATATAACAGCTAACCACATATGCTCAACAATATGCAGTTATTGACACAACATACTATAGGCTCAATATGAAAATGGACCATCACCCCATATTTTCTAAATGCATCTTTAGGATCTTATTGTGAACAATGTTAAGAAATAAATAATTTTTTTTCTTTGTTTATGGTTTCATAATGTTTCATCAAAATGTCAAAGTTGCAATGGACAACTGACGGATAGAACCATATCTGCACTCTACTCTTAAGAAATGAGATGCTGCCTCAGCATTCCAAAATTCATTTTATGAAACCTAATGGTGTCAGCCCAAACCGTACTCATCTTCACTGCGTATAAACAATGTATTCAATGTAATCTGGAATGTAATTTTTATCTCCTGTAATCTCGTCCATGGTTCCGAAGGTGGAGGGAAAATCAAGTTACCCATCCAAGTTGGTATCTGACTAATTATGCAAGCTTCTACAGAAGTGACGAAGTATTTTGAGTCACGGCCCACCAGTGGAGAACCACTGACATGATTAGCAACAGCCCTTAGGGGGCAGCACTGCTGACAAACTTGCTAACTCTCCTTCAGGATCAAGTCGAATCTTTTTATAATTAGGACCAACCGAATATATCTTTTTAGCAATTCAAACGTTTTTTTTTGCATTAACACTTAATTAGCAAGACACTCCTATTAATGTTATATTTACAAAACATGTCAGCAACTGAAGCACAGCACGTCCCTTAGAAATCTGTCCCCTGCTGTGACAATCCCTTCTTGACTCACCCAGCTCTCCAGCAGCGTTTCTCCCGCCCACAGCATATAGATGTCCTTTGAGAGCGCTCAGATGAAAGAAGGTCCTCTTCTCATTCAGACAAGCCACCTGAATCCACTTGTTATATCTTGGATCGTATCGAAAGACGGTATCCACAGCTGTTTTACCTTTCGTGTCATAGTTACTCTGTCCCCCAACCACGTACAAAAAGTTCCCGATCACTGCAATCCCGTGCTGGTAGCGCGGGGCGTCCATGGGTGCCAGTGCCTTCCATTCATGTGCTTTCTCGTCAAAAAGTCGCAACTCCTTACTTACAACCAGCTGCTGCCGTAGCACGCCCCCTAGCGTCACTAAATGGGTATTGTCTGAACGGATCACAGTTCGTTCCGACTGCATCACCGGCTGCATGTATGGCATCATCTGGTAGTTGCTGGCTTCTAATAAAAGATTAACACAAGTATTGTCCGTACGCATGAAGTCGACTGTCTGTACATGGTTTATGAGTTCTGTTGGACTCATGAGGGGGAATCGGATATTGCGCATTAGCTTGGCGGCATATTCCATGCGGCCTTCTTCGTAGCGTAACCAGCGGCACGCAGATTTGAACAGGTCCAGCTCACTGCAGTGTTTTAGACTGTTGGAGGAGAGCACAAACGCTAGACGTTCGAATGGAAGCTTGACAAACTCGCCGGTGCCAAGTAGCGAGGGGAAATTCTTCAAGATAAAGTTGTTGACGTATTTGTCCACCTCTGTGAGGTTATAGGTGTTGGCGATGCGCCCCACTTCAACACAGTTGTCCAGCGACACCTAAAAGGAGGTAAGAACTGTGTGTTAATGCTACAAAGTGCTTTAGTGCATTTTTATTAGAAAATAACGGTTTAACAGTGTCCTACCCCAGAAATGAGAAAGACTTTGCAGAAGTCAAGGACAGGCAGGATCTGGAGGAAGCTAGCAGCCTCTAGGGTGTCCTGTAGGTTCTCCATGTTGAGAGAGAGTTTGGCGGTGTAAATGAAGTCTATAATCTTCTTTAGCCCTATTCGATTCACGCCATGCAGCTTTATACACATCAAATCCTGCTCTTTCATTCCACCTGGGGAAAAAAAAAGGGAAAGAGAGGAAAAGATGATGGAGGGAGGAGATGAAAGCGAGAGAAAATCGGTGCAAAGAAATATTCAAGCAAAACACATATAAAAAAGGGGAAAAGCAGATGAAGAGAATGAGGAAGAAAAGAATGGGGGGAGGGATTGGCAAAAAAACGTTGCAAACGAGCGGATCAAAGGCAGAGAGGGGAGAGTGACAGAAACAATAAGGAGAACCAGAGAAAGAGGAAATAAGAGAGAAGATAAGCGAGTCTCACTGCAAGCTGTCACCAATTCTCTTTACCATGATAATGAGCCACTTATTCAAGAACCACGTTTGAAATAAATCAAACCGCTTTCATTAGTTCAGATGTGCTTTCTCAACTATGCCGAGATGGAGAAAGAGAGAAGGGGAGCGAAAGAGATCAAGAGCAAAAGGGATAAGCAGAACACAAGTGGAGAATGAAAGAAAGTAATACAGACAGCAATTATGGAAGTCTTGCAGTGCTTAAATGCTCATGGCACACATGTGTGAGCAGGACTTTGATGGGCTTAAAAAATACTGCTGACCTTTAATAAGATACGGCACATTTCTCAGCTTCATACTAGGGAGTATGTAGGGATAATATTTTATAAGGTAGATTGATTTCTCCTCTGCAAACTGTTTCTCAAGCTTGTTCTCTCATTACCACTGCTGCTGCTATGTGAAATATCACAACACTACGGAGAACGACATGTCAGAAGGCACTTGCTGTCTTTCTGAACATAATTTGCACGGCATCATATTTTTTCCATTGCATCATATTACATTGAATCGCATTGTGTTAAATTGAAATCAGATCAGACTGCATCGTAATGGGATGAATTGCATTGACAGCTGCTTCATATGTAACTTTAAATTTATCGCATCGATGGCTATGCATATCACATCACCCTTAGTTATCGAGCCGCACATCCCTACTGTCCATACACAACCAAAAGATGATTTGTGTTTTTGAATACTTAATATTTTGGTATTTATGTTTTTAAGATAGAAATCTTTTGTAAAATATTATACATATTTTTACTCTGCCTATTATTTTTTAACTGCCTCTGCCAGTTATCATTTGCTTCTAGAGGAACAAGTGACTGGAATAGACTTCCGTTAGAATTAAAAGAGTTATATACTATTTTAGGTACTAGTGTTTTCTCTATAAAGCTGAAAATGTATTTTCTTTTGTATCAAGCCTGTGAGATTTTGAGGTTTCTTAATTCTTTGTGTGCTAAAAGAATATTTTGTCTGCTGTTCTCATCATTTTGAACAGCAACCTGCCAAGTAACTACTGATGAAAATTTGCCAATTTGGCAAAATATGACACAATTGACATGTTATTTATTATTAATGTGCACTGTCCCTTATTGAATAAACATATAAACAAATAAACATTTACAAGAAGCATATCAATTCTTACTGACCTAAAACTTTTAAAACGGCAGTTTAGTGAATTGCTAAGCAACAAAGTGCTCATACCACCATGTTTTAGAAATTCAACTTAAAAATCAATTCTGAATTTTTGTGGACTGATTCAGAATCATGATGCATAGATAAACTGATTTTCCCCCAGCTCTAGTTAGAAAATGGTTTAAGCCTGCAGAAAGAGGATTCCCTAGCCACACTGCTGCTTTATAATTGTTTTAGTGCTCTCTGATAATAGTTTTGTGTTAAAAATTCATCCAGGATTTGGCAGTATGCGGTATTAAATGGCATAATTATTTAGGGAATAGCTGAACTCAATTTAAATAATGAAATGAAGTCCTTTCCATCGAACAGATTATCTCGGAACATGCTTTTCCAAATAACCCCGAGCAAATCCCTTGCTTTCTTATCTTTTTTCCACCTCTCATGCTTTCTTTCTCTCTCTCAGAAACGCACTCTGTTTCTTGGGACGAAAGAACAGAGGAAGGAGCTGTTGATTAAAGTCTCTGGTGTGACTCAATGAGACTGACATGCTACTGATTTACATGATTAACAAACTAAAAAATGGGAATAAAAGCAGTGGCAGTTTAAAGTGGCAGTACTAAACAAAAACAATCCAGTGAAGCTGATTAGTACAGCATAGTGCATCAAGATTGTCTGTTCATTAATAACTGGAGTCTCTCTTCTCTTTCTCTTAATCAAACTTTGATCTCTCTGTCCTAAAACACCTGTTTTTTCCCCTTCTTCCTTCCTTTATCCCTTCCTCACCTGGAAACTTGGCTTCACCTCACCTAATCCTTTTTTATCCCATGTCTTGTTCTCTTACTCACCTGTAAACATGGCTTTAAAGTAGTCGCTGGAGGAGGCCATCATGGCTCGGTGAACAGGAAACGGCTCATCCCCATCTCCTGCCACCAATGTGACATCACACAGCAGGCCCTCTATCCTCAACTGGTCAAAACCCTGAGACAGAGGGAAGAAAATAAACCGAGGACTGATGAGGATTGAGGAAAAAGATTGACCCAAATGGTCTCAAGGAACCAAACAACAAAATACAGTAAAGCATCTGCTATTATCACTCATGAAAACAGAGTGTGAATGTTAAGGAGCTGTATCATCATTACTATGCGTCCCATGAGCATCATTTCTGAATAAAAGATTGTGGGGTTAATTAATGAACAGGAGGTCAGATGCATGAGGGGACTGCAGCAGAGAGGGGCTCCCACGGCACAGACGAGCCATAATTAACAGGACATAGCCATCGTCCACTCGCACGAACACTTTCTGAGCTGCTGTGTCAGGCTCAATACAGCTGCATGTGCAAAAGAAAATGCCAAGCATGTGAAAGGCACAATCCAATCATGCTGCACTCACTGAAATTACACATAAGCTTTTTAAGTGCCAAACACTGTACTACACACTCTGAGCTAGAGTTTAACAGACATGCCTAGATAAACGTGAAAACGCCAACAGCCTGTCTTTACCTGCCTCATAACATCAGCATCTGATAAAACCTAAAATTAAAAGCTTTGCTTGTGTTCGTAAGTCGTGTGGGTCACTATGGAACAATCTATATTAAAATAATATTTAAAAATCATACTTTTACATTACTATCATTATTATGATGACAATATAAAAATAGAAAAGGTCTATAATGATTAACTGTGATATTTGCAGTTTTTTTTTTTTTTTCTAAACAAAAATAAAATAGATAAGAGCCGACTGATAAAGGATTTTGAAGGCCGATACCTATACAAATACTTGTTGGTTTCAAAATCCGAAACAATCAATTTCAGAAACGTGCAATAAAACATTAACAGATTTCCCTAACATTAGTTATTTGTTAACTTGTTACTTTTATTGTCACAACAGAACAGAGTATAAACAAAATATATTAAAGTTCTGATAAATAAAATATATAAAAATAGAAACTTAAGATATGAAACTTTAAAGTCCTTTGAACAAAAACACAATAACAACAACAACCAAATCAAAGTTACCAGTAAGGGTGTTTCATTAGTTTTTATCCTAGAAATATTCATTTATCGGCCATTATAAATGCCGATACTGATAGTTTGGAAAATGCCTAATATCGGCCTGCCGATAAATCAGTCGGGCTCTAAAATGGATATACAACACAAAACATATCCTGAAACACACCAAACCTGGTTCTTCAGCTAAAACTCTGTTCAGTATGTGAGGACACACAGAGCCTGGGGATAAATATCCAATCAAATGAACTGTGCCGTTTCCCAACAAATCATTGGAATGAATCAAATCATTTTTCCATCGGTTAGTGATATTGTGGGGTGATGAGGGCGGCTGTGCTTTAGGACACTTGTGCCATGTGACAGATTCAAATTGAAATTAAGTCATCATCACAGAGCGTTTGTCTTCGAATTCAGCTTCTTTCAAATATTGTTTATCTGTGGCAGGTCTGATTCAATTTTAATAAACTGCAATTTGAAGTTTATGTAAACACAATTCACCTCCTCTAACAGTGGTAGCTGATTTCAGCTGGAACGCTGATCATGTGATGGATGACAGCTGTCATTGACATTGTAATAGGAGCAATCAATAGAGTGACCTCATTACGTCAAAATGAACTGTCATTGCTAATGACACTTAGAAATCATGCAATATATGAATGTGTGTGTGTACGCACACGTATATTCACTTTTATCCCGTGTAAACAAGCAGTGAACAAAGTGAAAGATCTTGAGGTTGATGAGATTTTTTGAATGTTTTCAAAATGAGCCCAACCAAGGCTGCACTTATGTGATAAATAATACTGCAAACAGATATCTTTCGCAAAAAATATGCTTTTGGGGAAGGAATTTTTTCTTTTTTTCTTCATTTTTATTTCTCACAGACCAGTGTAAGCATGTGAAGGGAAGTTTGTGATTTATCAAAAATGTTTCTGTCTGCCAGTCGAAAAACAGCAATGTTCTGATAGTGCCACAGTTCTCAGACTAAATATTATTTCAATTTATAATATTAGAAATACAGCCACTATTACAGTGGCTCGGACATATTATTACATAAAAATGGTCCACTGAAGAACACATCATGCATCAGAGGGTTAAATAAATATGAACAGATGCACACAAACAAAGGGAATCAGGTGACCTTTACTTATTGATCTGTCTGCAATGACTCACTGGCAAATTCCAATTAAATTTTCACCTTTGGTCCCACACAAGCACATGCTGATACTTGTCAGGTGACCCGTAGGTAGGTGATAATGAATGTTCTCTTGGACTTCAGGCAGGACTGAGCCCACCACCAGTGAAGATGATGATCATAATATTATCCTCTTTATGTGTGAACTAAAGCCGACTACCAGTAACCAACAGAGATGACCTTCACAGTCTCTTCCAAACACACACACACTCACGTGTGATATGATGCCGGAATGGCAGATGGTGACGCCCCGCATACCCACCCTGACATTTAGTAAGAGACATACGTAAACACACACACTCACACTCACCTGTAAAACCACAGAGCTGTGTGTGTTGCTGGTAAAGAAGCGTGTGTTTCCTGTTTTTGAGGCCTGCAAGTGGGAGGAAAGCCCCATTTCACTGCATCCCAGTGACACCTTCATCATCTGAGCATCATCATCTTCCACCAGTGATCTGCCCATCAAAGAAAGAGAGACATGAAAGGTTAATATGCAGAAATAACAAGCGTGTGAGAGTGATAAGCAGCACTGAAAAGACCAAATCTGTTTTGACTGCAAACCCAACATTGATTCATTAGATTTGAAACCGATGTGGTGCCTCGGGATTCTTCAACGTAAGTACAGAACAGAAGCCCTCCTCAAAATATACACACACACACAACTGAACGTTCACAACACAAAACACATATAGAACGGATCTTTCCCTCACTTTTACACAGACAAGATCTCATTTTACTAGAAAGCTTCTAAAACTTTTATTAATGAAAAACCTTATGTTGATTAATATGACAAAATATATTTTTTGTTTGGGCATGTTAACCTTACTTTTAAGAGCACATGTATAAAGAAAAGTATTGTGAAACCCAATTAAACTGGTTTATGTTCCTTCAGATGCTGCGCTCAGCTTGCTTGGCCTTTTCTAAGCCTAATGCTGAAAACGCAACAGTCAGAACACTTTAAGATCAACCACTGCTCTAGATATCACAGAAACAAAACCAGAGACACTTATCCCTTTTGATTTCTAAGTGTATATTTAATGTATTTATGACAAATAGCACATGACACTGTGTCACTGGTAGCGTCACATACAAGATTGAAGAAGTCCGTTTCAATCTCTCAAAAAAAGTGGCACTGGTCACAAAAATTTGACACAGTGATTTCGTTCCTTACATTTGTGTCACGAGAGAAACTTTTCACATGCATTTTACAACACTGAACATTTTTAACAAGGATGCACTAAATTAACCAAAAGCAACATAAATATTACTCTTACATGAATAGATATCTTAAACAGATGCAGCCTTTAAATCAGAAAAAAAACAAAACATCAAAAAATGACTGTCCCAAACTTTCACATGGTAGTGTTTAAATGGTAGATCTCATAAATATTTACCACCTTTAACGCAATACGTACTCTACGGTGCAGCCGACTGGTTTCAGACATCTTATAAATTAATACACAAGTCTAACTTCTGGTGAGTCACTACTGTGCCAAAACACGCCACAAAGAGAGAAAGAGACATAAACACTCCCGAAACCGCTTCAAGCAACTCTGTCAACTGAAAAGCACAAGTCAAGGGATGGACACAAATGTTTCCAAGCCAGTGAATATCTACTGGAGTACGATTAAAGTTTGATTATTACAATTAAAAAGAAAGTAAGAAAGAGACCTCTGGGGGAGACCACCTAGAGACCAATGACAGCTCCAAAGCAGTTACAAGCTTTAGAGTTTGCCCAGGTGCTTTAGCATGTCACATGAAGATTCTGCAGTTTGCCAGGATGTGGGAGACACTGAAGACAGCTGGAAGGAGGTTCTGTGGTCTGATAAGAGTAAAACAGATTTTTGGCTATCATACTAATGTTTGGCACAAGCCATTAAACTGACCATTAAAAAACACTGCAGCATCATACTTGAGAGATCATTCTGTGTTTACTCCTAGAAGGCTTGAAAGGGTAAAAACAATGTAGCAAAATACAGAGTAATCATGAAGTAAACCCTGAGATTCCACAAGATACCTGTGATGGAGGATCTATCCTCCAGAAAAAAACAAAATAACCTCAAAATAAACCCCATAAAAACAACATCTTAAAAACACCTAAAATGTCCAATGGAGGGGGGTGAATACTTTTACAGATACTGTATAATTCACTATATTTTAGGTTCTGGAGAGGACAAATTCAAATAAAGTTTGATGGCAAGTTGTCACTTACATAAAAGCTGTTAAGAGGCACAGCTGTCTTTGACAATCAAAGACAAACAAAGTCATACAAATCACTTTCCATCAGTGATTTTTGCAATTTCATTTAAACCTTCCAGCCCTACAGTTGCTAATAAAGTTGCCAGCCAACTGGCTGAGTTTTATTTACTTACTGAAGCTAATTTGTTTTTTACAATTGGTGCTTGGCGAGTGTTAATTCTGGACCCTGTAAGCGTGTAAAATTATGAATAATTAAAAAGGCCTCATAATAAGCACTTACTGTTACTCTGGGGCTAAGCAAAGACGGCCTCTAAAGCTTCTAAATGAGGCCTTTATTTTTACTTCTTTATGGGGTCTTGGGACAGGACTTCAATGATCAACAGCTCTGTGACACCTATTTCTTCCCCTCATAGCTTCAAGCTTCATGGTTTTAACAAGGATATCTAACCAGGATATCCAACCAGGATGTAACCCCTTTTCATCCGGATTTACACCGGCTTAGATGAAAGGATGTGGGTCAGGGTTTTGGGATCAATCACGCAGTAGCACAAACTGTGAAGGTATGGGTAAACAAGATGAAAGAAAAACAGTATTGTGATACTAATGTCACGATACAGAAACAATACACAGCCAGCACTTATTTTCCATTTCAGAGCATAGACTATTGAAAAAACGAATAATTCTGTAAAGAAATCTTCAGAGATTTTAAAAGAATAATAATTTTTTGTGCCCAACTTCTAAGATCACACAATCTAGTACACAAACCGCTGAAAAAGAAGACAGGCACTATTTTGCAACCAAGAATAATGAACTGTATCATGACCCAAGTTTTAACATAGAATGGTGTTGAAGAAACATAGATGAGCTCTAGATGAAGGGTCAAGCAGGTCAGGGAGTCACTACTAGACAATGAACAATTAGTTTAAAAAAAAAAAAAACAATTGGAGCCAAAAATGGCAGGCACAGTCACATGACACAGATCACAGGCAGCTGATTGGTGCATTACCCTGTCAGGTGATAGGTTGGAGATGCAGCAAGCAGAGAGTGGGTGGTCCACACCACAAACGAGTGCTGGTGGCTGCCAAAAACAACGAGAGATATAGCATCACTAAATACACGCACATTCCCAGAAAACATGCAAACACACACACAACATGAAGTGTACGTGGCACAGACACACAAATGACAAGTGTCAGTCGACAAACTCAAGAACAGGACAGACAGAGAGCGAGAAATCACGAGGGGATTCATTCAATTAAGCAGTTTAGATTAATCTGAGCTTCTCAATTACTGACAAATTAAATGATGATTGTAGTGAAGCAAATCGGCTTGATGAAGATAACTTGACACGAAATGGCAAAGCATAACACACACACACACACACACCTGACTCTGCAGATGAGATTGAGACATGACACGACATGACAAAGACATGCACAAACCTTTATCCACTAAAGAAAGGTGGGTTTAATGATCTAGCAACTGAAGTCACAATACGCACCAACCATCCACAACATGTGATGGAGAAAGACAATGAGAGGGGAAGAAAATGAGATAAAAGCGGTAATGCAGACAGAGTAAAAGAGAGACAGAGAGAACAAGGGCAAGCAAAAGAGCATTAGCCTTAACAGCATTTTTTTAATAATTCTGTATTATGGAGAACAGTAAGTACAGAGTTGAATGAGACAGGAGAACAGCTGGCCTGTCACACACACACACACAGACGGACCTCGACATATTCCGCTTTGATTAACCAACATCCTTTTCAACTCTCCTGGACCAGATCCCTGCCTGTTAATTAGGATTTGAATTTGCGCGCGCACACACGCTTCTGCAAATCAGTTCAGTCACCCTGGGCATTCACTCCTTAGAGAGAAGGATTAGAAACCCACCTGAGGTCTGTCTGATAATGACACATCAAACATTAGCAAATAGGTGAAAAGAGAGAGATTTGATTGGTTTGATATTATAAAACGTGTTTTTGCAGCTAAATATATCTGGCATTCTGTTGTGCCCTTTCTAGACCGTTCTTCCTAAAAAGACATTATAGTGAAGGACGACTTTAAATCTAGGACAAAAGGCTTGAGGGAGGAAGGCATACCTGCTGTTAGAGGAAGAGCAGATTCAAGACTTTACGTTTTGATGTTCAAACTGGAGCAATGCTAGATCAAGGTGTTGATTTTGTCGATTAAAGAAAAGAGTTACAGGAATTTTCCAGGAACAGCTTAATGTCTTTCGACTGTATCCATGTCATGTTGTCAGTTACCTCAGGTTATCATGTCAGCTCTATCCCTCAGGTAATAAAAACTGGAAACGCAGAAATGCACTTTTATACTGAGCAAGGGTGCATTTTTCTGCTCAAACAACACTTTTCTATTTAAAACTGAACTTATTCCTGTGATGGCAAAGTTAAATTTACTCCAGCCTTCAGTGGTCATTATCCTGAAGTAATCATTTTAAAATGTTGATTTGGTGCATTTTTGTAACAGTTGCACTGCTAATATTTTGTAGCAGTGATCATTTTTTGTATTCTTTGATGAATAGAAAAGCCAAAGAACAGCATTTCTTTGAATATTTTTTTAATACAATGTAAATGCATTTACTGTCACTTTTGATCAATGTAACGTGTCCATGCTGAAGTTGAATTTAAAGCTGCACTGTCTCTACTCTTCTGTA
This sequence comes from Enteromius treurensis, assembly GCA_032275025.1. NCBI lineage: Eukaryota > Metazoa > Chordata > Actinopteri > Cypriniformes > Cyprinidae > Enteromius > Enteromius treurensis. Next base: position 12,456,069 of record JAUCMU010000097.1, on the reverse strand, counting down.
AACGAAAATCTGAGTACACATTACTGACGTCATTTTGTAGATGAATAATGTGACTAATATGCCACTCAATATTTTTAATCATCAAGTGTAGGAGCGTGTGTGTGGCTTCACACTACTGGTGTGAAAGTGCATGTAGGACTCATTTGTAGGCAGGAATGTGGGGACAATTGTTTTTGTTTTAATGCATATTGAAATTCCTCCTGATTTCATGCCAGGGTTTGCGTGACTCACATGGCGACTTAGTTTTGCTCGGTGACACACACAAACAGATTTATCCCCCATATAATGAGGAGATTGGAGCGTTGATCGAAAGGGTAAGGATACAGAGACAGCTGACTCTGATGAAGAGCTCAGATACTGACAGATTAAGCAGGAAACAATGAGATCAAACGAGCGCATCAGGCTACAAGAGAGATTCTGTTCAAAATTGGGGAGGAAAAAAATACAGTCCAAATGATACACATGAAGAGGTTGGTGCTACAGCAAAAAAAAAAAGACAAAATAAGTGATCTTCATCATAAGTTTAAGGCTAATTATCCATAGTACAGAATAATGTGATAATATGACGCAATTTATTTTATGAATACCAAACTGAATTGAGAATGTATGTACATAAATTAAAGCACACTGATGTTTTTTTGCCATAAAATGATTAGTTAAAAAATAATGCATCCTTGCTGCAACGAAATCTTGTTTTATGGAAAATTTCTGACACCGGTGAAAGACTGATGACAGAACCGTAAGGTTGATTTCAGATCAGTGTAAACACACCTGAAGTCGCAGTTACTAAATAGTACCATACAGCACAAATGTCATGCAATAAACAAAAACAAACTAACAACGAATCCAAGTGGGAAAAACTGAGATCCCTGTGGCTTAACATTTTTCACTGAATTTTCCAAACTATAAACAAGCATCTCAACATCTGCCATTTTACATTGTGCATTAAGGCCCCATACGGATGAGTGTGTGCTGAAGCGTACCCAGTCCATTTGTTTGTGCTTGCGTTTCCACTCCTATAATGTTACACAGATTTGTTGTTTCCATTAGTTATTAAGAGAAACCAGCAACATCCATCTCTTTGCATCTTTTTAAAATTAAGAGTCTGTTATCCAACTAAGTTGACAAATCTTTGATTCAAAAATATGATTATATGATGCTTTTTACAGTAGAACTTCAGAGTATCCACTCTTGACTTGACCAAGGGCTTCTCACCATTTCTATATCAATGTGACTTAAACCTGCATCTGTAACACTTCATTATTTATTTTTTTTTAACTGAAAAAAAAAAAAAAAAAAAAGCATATTATTTGCAAAAAACGGCTCAGCATTTGCGGAACGGCTTTGGTAAACATGAGGCCCGACTCAGTGGAGCACATGTGGTGCTGTTTTTATGTCATCACGTGACCACTCAGGGACGCCCAGCTGCTGCAATTATGAATTGTTCCGACCTTAAACTGGGTTCAAAGGATCTGTTCTTTATTTTTTTATCACACATGCAGGGAAATGAACATAAGCCATCTGCTGCAGAAGTTTTGCATCTGTTTTACAGTCAGAATCAGAAATGGTCATTATTCAGTTCTTGTGAAGCTTGGTGAATTATGGATTTATAAATATTACAACAAATAAACAGAATTACTGTATTTATTTACACATAACATTTAAAAAGCACAATGATAACAGAACTTCGAAAAGAGCTCACACAATAAACTAAAGCTGGTAGGCTTTTTTCCTGCTTCATATTTTGCTTTACATTTTCATTCCATTTCCACTCACTTCACATTCATATATTTTTCTTCTTACCAAACATCCTCAACCTTCACATAACCTAGGCCATTCCTCTATCCATCTCCAATCTCATTCTCTTCATTATTCACTCTCTCCTCATCTTCCCACTTCTTCCTCTCTCCAACCCTCTTCTTCAACCTCCTCCCTCCTTTGAGGTGAAAACTGGATTCCTGCATTTCCTCTTTGATGCATTATGATTAAACCCTTGTAAATAAATAAAGATGGATACATACAAAAAGAATGATGGTATAGGTCTGAAAGTGAAAATGTGAAAAATCAGCTGCCTTCCCTCTTCCACCAGGTTAATGTCAGAGGAAGTGTAGACTCATTACATGATGAATATGGTTTTGAAATTATATATGGTGTGCATGTCACAATAGGTCATATTTTTGGATGATACTTAGAGGGTGTAGTAAAGGTGTTGGGAGTAGTCATAAAGGAAAAGGAACTGTCTCCTGACTGGCAAGAACATAAGTGACTTTTACCAAACTACACACCGCTGCAGAACTGACTTATTCAATATAATCCAATTAATACAAATCACATGCAGCGCCCAATATTAACACTTACCAAGTGTTAAATGAAGTAAAAATTGGCTTTGGGATTGGGAGTTACTCACTAGTTGGCTGGTAGCTTTATTAAGAACTGCAGGGTCCAGATTGAACTTTATCGCACTGGCCAATAGCAGGAAGACTGTGTGCTATAAACCTTACCTAATAGTTATGAAACAGTATGTTGCATTATTTTTTTAAATTGTTCTTTTGTGTCGTGACAACTTTTTGTGACATATGTAAGCCATTATACTAATTTGAGCCAGTATGATTTGTTATTTGTTTATTTTAACTTGTTAATTTAGTCTCTTTTGCTCACCAAGGCTGCATTTATTTTAGGGCTGCACGATTAATCATCTCGCAATTGCGATGTCAGCCTTTGAGATTACATTACAGCAAATGTTGCGATAATATTAAATAAATAAATGTATTAGTTGACGTAAGACATTCATTCTTGCTCACACCAGACGTGAATGAAGCGGTAAGCGTCAGTGATTTACATGTTAAGTCAATGCAAAGACGCAATTAGACATCCTGCAGCACGAAATTAGGGGCGCGTTAAACACGCCAGCTTTACACTGCACGCATAAGCAGCGCGTATTCAGAACAGGAGTGTGCGCCGATTGTGCTTTTATTCTGGCAGCTTGTACTGCAGGCTGTAGACAAGCATCTTCTGTCTTATTTTCCAGCGTTCTTCTCCGAACACTGTGTGCCATGTGCTTTGATTTATGTCATTTCTCTGCACCTG
>JAUCMU010000097.1:12415752-12432404 GCA_032275025.1 Enteromius treurensis | reverse complement strand
GTTCCGTTACAGAACGCGGTTGTCACTCCCTGTATTAGGACTCAACAACTGTGTTCTGCTGCTGTGTGAATGTGGCCCATAAAATTAGATTTTAAATGAGTAGGTGAAATACTGAAATAAATAAATAAAATGACCCTTTAAACCGTTTAACTGATTGTATTAATCGGTCAAAATTCAAATCAGTCAGTTAACAGTTAAAATGAGCATTCCTAGTTAGACCATGTTAAGCTGTTTCCTTATAACAGACTTCTATAGGGGTAAACGATTAAACGTGATGTTATTCGCGGAATAAGAGCTTCTTCTTTTGACAGTGGCAAGACTTTACTATGAATAAAATTTGATAGAAGTTTGGTTTCCCCTGGTCCTTATTAAGGTAACATAGCGTCCGTTAAGCTGTTTCCTTATACTGTACTTCTATGATTTGCATTGGAATCGTTTGGTTTTGGTTCATTCACACTGCCAGTGATTTCTCGAATCACATCACACACATCGCATAAAGGCATTTGGATCTGACATGTATTGGTATGTTATAAACTCCACTAAACTGACAAACAATTTTAGCTTCAGTGCAGAAAGTTTATTCTAGTTTACACATATTTTCATTGTGAACATTAATCTACCTTCGAAACTTCCTGTAAAAGAGTCACACGATAGTGTGCGTCAACCCCAAGACATACCCTTTACAGCATTGGTCCTGCCTTGTTCACACAAAGCTTCTTCTGGACCGGGACAGATCTCGGCAATGTTACTAGGTCCCCAACTCACGGTTGTTCCCATGATTAATACTGGGTCGTGTTTGCACTCACACAGAAGGAACACAGGAATTTTCCGGAATCAACACGCTGTGTGAAAGAGGCTTATGACTACCCTGCTGTGCATTTTATTATAGCCACCTAGACCAACTTCCCTTCTCTAAATTAGAAGCTATTCTTCTTCTTCTGTAATGTGATACTGCATTGTTCATGCCATTACTTAGAACTGAATGTGAGGCTGGAAATCAATGCTGGATTAAACCCAGCAATGGCGGCATCAGACCCCTTATATTCCCGGTCAAATTCAATATGTAAAATCTATACCAGTCCACACCAAGCTGTCATTTTAGCCATTGACAAAGCTTCACATGACAGAACTGACTTTGTAAATGGAGCATACAACCTTGAATAGGACACACAACTATTAAAACAGGAGAAAAGCGTGTTGAATCATCTCGTAAAGAGTGTGTGTCAGCAAAATGTGTTTCCGACACATTACTACACGATGTGTGCTAAACCACAGCCCACAACCGCAGCTCACCACATATCAGTTCATCTTAAGAAATTTCAGGTAGTACTACAAAATTCATAAAAAGAGAATCTTTTAAACAAATCATTATAAGTTTCCCCCCCTCTCTTTCAGAATCCCAAAAAGAGAAGACATCTTTTTGTTTCATCAACAAACACCATGAAGTGAATATGTAAAGTACAGCCGTTTTAAAACAGGCTTAATTTATTGTATGATAAAACAGACATCTAAGGATAATTATTTCAGCACTAAAAAGGCAGCATGATTTAAAATTAGGAGGCAAAATATATCAAAAACATGAATAATAAATAAAAATAGAAATTTGGTGTGCAACTGTCTTAACAAACATGCCTCTCCCCCATCAAGCAGAGTGGAACTGTAGTCACAGGACCCATAAATGAGTATTCATAGATCTGTTACTAGCTATAGGTTCACGTCTGAGGCAAATATAAACAATACACTCCATTGAATAGCTTTAACTAAAATAAATAAATAAATAAGTGCTTTGAAGTCACGTCAAACCATAAGCTCCCTTAAACAAAAATAATTACAAAAAAAAAGCAACAAATGACAAGGCCAAGACAATACGCAACATAGAACATAAGCTAAATTAAGGTTTTAGCCAGAGGCCCCTGGTAGAAGGGTTTGTTTTTAGCTATTAGTGTTATGTTACTGTTGTCATGGCATATGAGCACATGGTGGCCCTTACAGCCCCCAGCTGCTCTGAATCATGCTCTTAATAATTGAGCTCAACTTTTGTCACACTCTGACAGCCGGAGCAAGTAACTGCGGAGTATCTGAAGCTACATAAAATAATTTTGAGTTCATCAAAAGCTGTTTGATAACAGGTTAAGATAACAACTAAGCAACAGTTCTTTGGTTAGATTGTCCTTCATTACTCAGTCTGGTTGATTTATTAACTTTAATCTGGAGCAGACACCAAAAATATATAAAACATACTGAATCAAACAGGTCCTATTTAAATAAAATAGTTTTCTTTTAACGTTACCGAGTTAATTTATAACAGTAGCACGAATAAAGTTCAAAATCGTGTTAGAAAGCAAAGCACAAACAAAAGGAAAAAACAGCTCACTCTGGTCACCAAAAGAACAGCAGGGTTCCAGGCGAAACAACTAATAGATCATCAAAGTGGTCCCAAATTAAAAGAAACAAGGCAACTAATTGTTAGCAGCACTTCTTTTTGTCAGGGTGTTGTGTTTGTAGTACTGACCGTTACTTTAGACACAGAGTTTGGGGTTGTGGAAGAGACTATTGGCGACATGTCTGCTCATGTTTATGTGGGAACTAACACACTAACCACACACAGAACCCGCCTCACGCCCGCGCTGACATAAGTATAGCGGCAGAACCGGAGCTGTGAATGTAGCCTGGCTTCTGGTTTAATCCGTTCTTGAAAGCTCAGCTCGTATGAATAAAGGACCAAACCTGAAGCATGGCTTCCCATTCGAAGCTTTGCTTCTGCTGCTACATTTAACGTTAGCTTCAGCTGACAACAAGGTACTTTTCGTATTGAATGATCTGTATCTTTCCGTAAATGTCACTGATATGTCAGTTTGCCAGATAGAATACTAAGCAAATGAACTTTTAAAAGCCGTTTCGACTTACCACAACCTCTGGAATTTACCCTTGTTTTCTTCTTAAACCCCCAAATCCACTCTACTCATGGACCTCTCAAAGCCCCTCCTTTCTTGTTTTTCATTGGCTGAGGCCTCAAGGGAATACGTGCCGTACGCCTTGCTGATTGGTCCAAGTTCGCGTCAATCAAATCTTGACACTAAAAACTTCCGTTACCAAAAGAAGTTCCTGGCGCAGGGACACGCGCAGTGATTGGTTGACTCTTCCACTGTCGGGATGTAATTGGACGGTACTGTGTGATTATCAATGTATTCGCGGTACTGTTCGGCATGACATTACTGTATTGTTTACTAATAAACTTTGACTAGTAGATAGTATTACAGCTGTGATGTGGGATCTATAAAGGTATTGTAATTACTCACCTGGTAACGTTATTAGCAATTCAAGATGAGATAATGTCACAATTAAGGCAGCTTTATAGCAAATTCATCAGCTGTAGGATGTAGTTAAGTGTGATCTGCCCACATTTTGATAATTTAAAAGAATTGTGCACTGTAATGTATTGTGATAGGCTTCGTTGAGAATGTTATGAAATTAATGCACTGTATATATTTACAAATCTATCTATCTATCTATCTATCTATCTATCTATCTATCTATCTATCTCTTTCACTGATCAAGGATCCATCGGGACAGCCTAAATTCGTGCAGTATGTTTCACAATAGAGAGTACAGATCAGCTGTCAACGGATCATGCCTGCAAACACCGCGAGATGTTGCGAGACTTTGGTGGACGCTAGAAGACCTGACTCCGTTTCTCTTCCTCATCTCGGTTTGTTTTTGATCATAAATCCGATATGCTAGGATCACTGACAGTCCGCACGGAAAGCTTCGGGCGGACCTTCACATTGCATTGCCACCCGATTAGATCGACATAACCGACTGATTGTGCTTTAAAAAAAAAGAAAATAAAACGCAACCCCGCTGCCTGAGATCTTGTAATCTAGGCCGTGTGTTTGCGTTATCGTACATTCAGGTAAGCGAAGCGGCCTCTCCCAGCACTCATGCCATAGACGCGCGCTAGGAGCAAAGACAGATACGTGTCTTTTCATACGCGTTTTTTGGTTCATAAGCTCTGGGAGTTTCTTCACGTTTGCTGAAACGGCAGCAGTGGCGGCGGCCTCTGTATGCAGCCCGGGCTCAATGGCGTCGGACACCAGCGACACGGAGGAGTTTTACGATGCGGCGGAGGATGTCAACTTCACTCCCTCACCTCATGTGTGAGTCTCATTTTCAATGTAACAAAATAAAAAAAAAAAAAGATTCTTATTGCGGCAGTGTGATGTCTGATGTCCGTCATGTGAATGGTGAATGAGCCTGCGCCTGTCAAAGCTGTCAACAGTTGCTTCATTGTTGTTTATAGATTTACTGCTCCTGTACAGCCATATACCGTTTATTATGTGGACACATAAAGTCATATGACATTTGCACTAGTGGGGTCTTTACCTAGACAGTATTTTTTGGCCGTTCGAGTCAGCTAAAGGGTTTTGAAAAATAGTCACAGTCTCGCCTTGACACGTAGCGTTTGACGGTGTTGCTGTTATGTTGTTTTAGTGCTGTCAATTGAACTAAATGCTGGAAATTCTGGAATAATAGAAGCATATCGGGTTTGGAAATGTGGGGAATGGAGTCCGCTTTAAAACATACTTTTATTTCTAGAGTACTTTTATTCTTAAAATAGCCCCCAAACACTATGCAAATTTCATACATAAATAGAGTAAGATTTTCTGCATCAGTGATTTGAAAAATATGAAATATGCCCCCCCAGTTAATCTCTAGCACTAGATATTATGTACCTGATTTTAGGAGAGGTGTTGTCCAGTTTGCAATTTCATACAGAATTCAAGTACCATTCCCTACTCCTTTAAACAGCTTATAAAAACACTGTCCTACATTTTGTAAAATGTGTATTTAGACCGAGACTTGTTTGACAGGCAGTGTTTTAGTCACAAACATGACCGCTATTTTCAGAAAAGGAGCCCGGATGACTCAGATTCTCAGTGTGAACAAAGATTTGAAGACTTGAAGGTTCTGAAAAATAATTGCTCTTTTATGAAGAACGAGTCTGCTTGTTAAGTATAGAAAAATCCACCCTTTCTTCGTTCTCGCAGCATGACTGGGGTCAAAGGTGTGTGTGAGAAGAACTGTCACGGTGTCGGGAGGAAGGTCAGGACAGTGTCATCACTGATTGGCGGAAGGCTAATTTAAAAGTTTGCGTTTGGTTGCTGGGCTCATGCTTAGAGTTGCTGGTAAGGGTGTGTTGTGAAGGAGGCTGAGGGGCGAGTCTGTTCATGAATGCTGTGTCAGGCGGGCCACACTAGCTAGTTTTAATTAGGCTCAGACCTCATGTAAACTCTGTGATGGGAGGCGTCCCTCACACCCGTTGACTGTTTATGTACACACACAACTTTATTGACGTTCATTAATTAGACTTAACTCGACTTAATGCAGCGCTGAAGCAAATAAAGACTTAAAACCCTCATGGTTTGAACAAATATGTGGGCATAATATGTGTCAAAATGGAGCTGTGATTAATTATTTATTCTCTTAATTATTTATTGTCTTACTCCTTATAGGTCACCGGCAAAGTTTGAACTTCCTCAGCCTGGGGTAAGTGTTTCCTATTACTTACACAAATGCTTATACCTGTGCCCTACAAGGTGAAAATGTGATTTTAAAAAATAGTGAGAAAATAGTAAGGTATTTAGCAGCCTTTTGGGGGGGGGGGGAATCATGTATTAAATGAATATGTAAAGGGGGAGGATGTTAATACGGTTCGTTTCAGTGTTTGGGGTTGCATACAGTGGGTACGGAAAGTATTCAGACCCCCTTAAATTTTTCACTCATTGCAGCCATTTGCTAAAAGTTCGTTTTTTTCCTCATTAATGTACACACATCACCCCATATTGACAGAAAAACACAGAATTGTTGACCTGTTGTTGACAGAATTGTTGCAGGTTTATTAAAAAAAGAAAAACTGAAATATCACATGGTCCTAAGTATTCAGACCCTTTGCTCAGTATTTAGTAGAAGCACCCTTTTGATCGAATACAGATATGAGTCTTTTGGGGAAAGATGCAACAAGTTTTTCACACCTGGATTTTTGGATCCTCTGCCATTCCTCCTTTCAGATCCTCTCCAGTTCTGTCAGGTTGGATGGTAAACGTTGGTGGGCCGCCATTTTTAAGTTTCTCCAGAGATGCTCAATTGGGTTTAAGTCAGGGCTTTGGCCAACTGAGTTGTATACATAAATAAATCTGCAAAAATGTCAACATTTCTGTGTTTTGCTGTCAATATGGGGTGCTGTGTCTAAGCTTAAATGATTTTAGCAGATGGCTGCAATATAACAAAGAGTGAAAAATGTAATGGGGTCTAAATACTTTCCGTACCCACTGTATGTCTTAGTTGGTAGATAGCTCTAACTTTTTAGAGAAGTGCTTTAGTCACATGTGTGCTGGATGGAAAGATGATCAGAGGTTGATAGTAGAATCTGAGGCTTCGCTCTAGTTCTGTTTAATCATTTAGATAAAACCGATCCTGCCAAACAAACCAGAGCTGAAGCATCTGTTGAAGTATTTTAAAATAACTTTTTGATAACCATGAATTATTTTTTATTTTTGAATAAATAACTTACAATAAGCTGTGTATTTAAGAATTGGGTGGTTTTCCATGCGTTTTTGATTGGCTGTAGGGTCCTGCAGAGAACGTGGTACAAGAGGTCCCCGCTGGATTGGCTCAGCCTGAATCACGCCATGACGATTCTCTTCAGGTTTGGCCATGATAAAGTTTTGCAGTTCTTGCTGCTTTTTATTCCTTACATCTAGTCTTTCTCTTTTCATATTCTCTTCATTTCACTTTTAAGTAATTATAACAGAAGCATTCAGTTCTCTCTAGTGTATGTTTGCTGTTGGAAGTCACTTCTCTTAAGTGGTCTGTGTAAACGGGTTACTTGCAGCCCAGCAGGAAAAATGTTTAATACAAATATTAAATCTCAACTTGCTGTCTAATCATGCTTTATTAGAATAGAAAAATAAGTAGCTTGTTAAATAATCTTTCAAAAGAAAAGGGAAGACCTTGAATCAAAACATACTCAGTTTTTTGTGCTAGTAAACAAAAATCAACGCAGGGTATATGTGTTTGAAATTCTTCTGATAATTCTGCTCCTCCTGAGTGCGGATTGCAAGTTGGCTAGATGCCAAAGTCTTCTTGATCAATAAATGTGAACCCTGGGCTCACGGGCTTTAGACATAAATCATTATTGATGTTGTAGAGAAACACTATAAGATTAGATTGCTAGTGTAAACAAAGCCTTTGTTATGATGAACAACTGTGTTCTACGCAAAAGCTAAACCACAATTTTCTGACTGTCCTTCTTTCTGATTGTTGGTTTCAGATCATTGACAGTATTATAGAAGAGAGTCAAAAAAGTGGAGTGGAGGATGAGTTGTCGAGAGGAGAGGAGGCCGGTGCAGTGGAGAGAGCAGGAGCAGAAGGCTGCAGTGTTCAAGAAATCCTGATTGCTGAGGGCGCACTGGTGCTTCCAGAGGATCCTGATGTAACAACACATGAGCCGGGTTGCATTGAGCAGTTGCCTGATGTAAGGCCAAAGGAAGTAAGGCCACAGGACGTTCAAGACAGGGGACCAGATGTGGCTGGTCCTGCCCAAGCAGGCCAGGACAAGGCTATGCCACCCCCTCCTGACATTACAAGCGCTTTGGGTCAACCATCGCAACCCTCCTCCCTGCCTTGCACAGAAACGGCTGATTTTCTTGAGCAGATCCCTGTGAGTGATGCAGACGGCCCTGGCCCTTCCAAACCTCCCAGACAATTTACAGTGGAGCCAGATATTGTAGCTAGCACCAAGAAGCAGCCGCCCTCAAGGCCACCTCCGCCCACTGGAGCTCCACCTCCAAGGCCGCCTCCTCCCTCACGGCCCAGCTTTTCTGCTAAAAAATCCCAGGAAATGATGCGTCCAGCAGGGCTAGAAGGTAAGACTTCAACAAGTAAAAATGACCCTGTGTTTATGGCAATTCAAGCCAGGCAGACACTGTGCAATTAGTCTAAGAATATGGTGTATAGAAAAAATCTATAGCATTGATTCTGATCAGGGTTGGTTTTGTAAAACCAAGACCATATGATGGTCAATTGCAGCACTGTGCGCCGGATCTTCTGACACGGCTAGAATTTTGTTGGAAGTAAAATTTTCTGACAATGGCCATTAATTTGCAGTCGGTGAACATGTGAAACTAACGATCAAAGACTGTTAGGTTTTTCAACAAATCGTGGCCAAAATCACACAGTGTGAGCGGGGCTTAACGCTTCTTATTGGTATAAAATGAAATGTGAAATATGAAGTAATCAATGACTAAAGTGATGACGTTCTCTATGATTGGTCAGTCTCTGTAGAGCCAGCTGATGAACTGTGTGGATTGGTCAGCCCAAACGCTACAGTACGATGTATTGCAAAAGAGCTCCAGCACTCGCTGGACCTCGCTAGCGCCACTAGTGGTGATAAAGTGGTCACTGCACAGGTTCGCATTTAATTAAAGCCATTTTAAATAACACAAATAGTCAGATTCACAGGAATATTTGGCATCGCATTTCTGTCTGTTCTTTTGTATAAGCAGGAAAATGATGAGCAATCGTCAAGTCCTACTGGCGAGACTACTGGACCTCAACGACCAAGATCTAACTCAGGAAGAGAGCTTACGGATGAGGTAATGTTTGTGCACACGTACTTGCATTCATGTGAACATATGTTGCAAGATAAGCGTAAGAATAGAGTGCTGCAGGGATGATGTAGTTTTGTTGGTTTAAGACTCTTATAAATGAACTACTCCACAGTCAACAAAACCACTAAGCTCTTTCAGTGTTTTATTAGAAAGTTTGCAAGAATGTAGATATAAATACAAGGCTGTGAAAGTGGACTATTGAGTAGGGTTTACCTCTTTGGCTTAAAGACGTTTAATGTAACGGACAACCTCTCTGTAGTTCCATTAACTACTTGGTAGTAAACAGTGCCATGCAAATGTTTAAAAAGAATTACAATTGGGATTGTTACTGATATGTTTTATGTTGTAGAATAAAACTTTTGTTTTCACCAAAAACCCATTGACTTCTGGATGATAAACCGTACTAACTTCTGGATTGTAGAACGCATTGCTCCAGCACTCTGTGAACTAAAAAGTGGGAGGGAGGGACACATTCTTCAGAAATGACTGTTAATATTGTTAGATGACCTAATAGTTGTAGCTGATTGGCTGAAAAGCAGGTATTTGGGTGATGATAACCACATTAGGAGTGCGACTGTGACTTTGTTCATTCATTTGGGAGATTGTTTTTTTTTTTTGTCTCTGTGATGTAACGAATCTATTATAATGATTATCACTCAAGGTAGTAATCCGTGTGTGTTTGTTGCGCAGGAGATTCTTGCAAGTGTGATGATCAAGAATCTGGACACTGGTGAGGAGATCCCTTTGATCCAGGCTGAAGAGAAACTACCGACTGGAATCAACCCGCTCACGCTGCACATCATGAGGAGAACCAAGGAGTATATCTCGTAAGAACCGCCAACTGTTTACTTGAATTTAAGATGTAGATACACAAATGATCTGGTTTGGTTCAAATAAAAACATGGACGTCACGGTGTCCTACTGTATCCTGTAATCCAGAATCCAGAGTTTTGGAAGTCTTCTGAGCTGAATTTACATTTCATGTGTAATATCAAGGATCATTTTCCTATTATGACAGTCTGCTTGTGCTGATGCGGTGGGCCCCTCAGGCAACAGAATAGAATCCTATCAGTAATCCGATTCGCTACACTCTCATCTGCCCTCATTTTATCAGCCAGGATGAAACCTACAGACTGTTTTGCTCTTTAGAAGAGAGAAGGCATGTAATCCCTTCTCTATTTCCGCTCCCTCCTGATTTGAAGCCACTTGAACACAAGTGGAACATTTTGGCAAAAAGTGCTTCATAATGCTGAGCTGATAACAGTTTTGTAGTTTCTGTTAGTGTGGTTAATCTGAAATAGTTGGGTGGCTGGATCTGGTCCTGGATCAGTGTTTCTCATTTTACATTGGGATTAAATGCAACCTAATTTTGAAAGCCAGCAGCTCTGGACGCTTCAGGGTGGGATCTCACACTTTCTGTTTTTTCTTGGCAGAAATGATGCGGCACAGTCGGATGATGATGAAAAGTCCCAGCCTGCACTTACAGACACAGATGGAGGGAAACTGAAGCAGAGAACGTAAGAGATGAATGTTTATTTGTAACTGCAGTCATAGGTTTGTGTCAAAATATATAAAGAAAAGAAAATGTAGTGTAGCATTTAAAAGTTTGAGGTCAATATGAATATTATTTATTTATTTATTTTTAAAGAAGGCTGTTATGCTCACCAAGTTTGCATTTATTTGATCAAAAACTTAGTATTATAAAATACCATTTATAACCGTAATGGCAAAACTAAAATTTCAGCAGTCATTACTCCAGTCTTCAGTGTCACATGATCCTTCAGAAATCATATGCCATATATCTAATATGCTATTACAAATGCATTGATTTTTTTTTTTTGGGGGGGGAACAAAACAAACAAATTGCAAATAAAAATGCATTGATTTCTTTAAATATATTACAACCTCAAACTTTTGAATGGTAGTGTAATTATGTAATGTGTCTTGAAGGACCACTGAGGGTTATTTTCTACATATTCTGTCTGTTCTTCTTTATTCACCTAGTACACAGCTGAAAAAGTTCCTGGGCAAGTCTGTGAAGAGGGCGAAGCACTTGGCAGAGGAATATGGAGAGAAAGCCGTAAATAAAGTCAAAAGCGTTCGGGATGAAGTGTTCCACACAGACCAGGATGACCCATCCTCCAGCGATGATGAGGGGATGCCGTACACCCGACCGGTCAAGTTTAAAGCTGCCCACAGCTTCAAAGGGCCCTTTGACTTTGACCAAATCAAAGTAGTGCAGGACCTGAGTGGAGAACACATGGTGAGGAGAGCGTGTGTGACCTTTAATGTGAACTTTAGCATGTTTTGTGATCTGTGATGTAGTTCGTTAATTATTCAGTGATCTGACCACTCCTCCTTCCCATCTGCCTCTCTCAGGGTGCCGTCTGGACAATGAAATTCTCTCATTGTGGACGGCTTTTGGCTACAGCAGGGCAGGATAATGTGGTTCGGATCTGGGTCCTAAAAAATGCCTATGACTATTTTAACAACATGAGAATAAAGTATAACACGGAAGGTAACCCACACATGCACAATCTTGTATATAAAGACTTCTATGTCTATTCATAACATACTGTAGCTTCCACGTAGTTCTTAAACACTGTGGCCCCAAAAAGCATTTTAACACTCTCTGCTTGTCAAATGTGTTAAATGGACTTGTTCATAAGAAATGAAAAACTAGAGCTAGATTTACATTTAAAATGAATCACCAAGCCCAAGGTTAGTCTTGATCTTTGTCTAGGAAGTAAACGCTGGAAATCAATAATAGTGAATTACCTTCAAACTGCTGCACTATTTCTGCTGCCCATGAGCGTAGACAAACCAACCGAATCTGTTTTAAAAGCTGGTGAGATGTTAAGCATCTTGAAGCCTTATAAGTGATCAGAATTGCAGAATAGGCAGCACAAATAGTACTCTTCCGGGAGTGCTTGCAGAAAAATCATGGTGTGAGCTTGTTGTTAAGTTAAAGGTGTGACGCTCTAATAATCGCTCACAAGTATATTGAGTGTAACTACGTTTGTGCTGGGTTTCCTTTTTATTTAAAAAAAAAAATCTCTTACCTCGCAGGACGTGTTTCACCATCTCCCTCTCAGGAGAGTCTTTGTTCCTCAAAATCAGACACTGAAGGAGGGGTAAGGCTTTTTTTTTTGTCTCTGTGTTTTGTATTTCATGCTTGTAAGCACTCATTTAAAGCTCTATTATATTGGTCTCTCCTGCTTCCTCTTGCTCAGTTTGGTGCTGCAGTGGAAGATGCAGACACTGAAGACAGAAACTTGCCTTTCCGGCAAGTTCCGTTCTGCAAGTACAAGGGTCACACTGCTGACCTGCTGGATCTGTCCTGGTCCAAGGTGAGATGTTACGGTTAGCAGTGCTCTTCTGAACCAGTTAAGTGTGGAAAACATTTGAAGTTCACAGTGTAATGAAGAGCAATGGGACATAATTATGTTGCTTCTTTTCGGAGTAGAACTACTTCCTGCTGTCATCATCGATGGATAAGACGGTTCGTTTGTGGCACATCTCCAGGAGGGAGTGTCTCTGCTGTTTTCAGCACATAGACTTTGTTACAGCCATCGCATTTCACCCAAGGGTAAGTGTGCTTCTCTGGTTTACACTACTGTTTGGGGTTGGTATAAAGCAGATATAGTTAAAAATTATTATAAAATCATTTTTTCATGTAATTTAAAGCTGAATTTATGTAACATGGTGTCACATGATCCTCCAGAAATCATTCTAATGTAAAGATTTAATGCTCAAGAAACGTTTCTTATTATTAGCAATTTTGAAAAACATTGTGCTGCTTAACATTTATGTGGAAACATGATGCATTTCTTCAGAGATAAATAGACAGTTAAGACAGGCAAATATCTGTACTGTTTTCTTGCTGTAGAAAACTATTAATTTTTGAAAACATTTGAATGTTAGTGCATGTGTCCACTATGATGAAGTGTGTTTTATAGCTGTGTTTTTCTTTCAGGATGACAGGTATTTTTTGAGTGGTTCCTTGGACGGAAAGTTGCGTTTATGGAATATTCCAGATAAGAAAGTGGCTCTGTGGAATGAGGTGGACGGACAGACACGTCTGATAACAGCAGCTAACTTCTGCCAGAATGGGAAATATGCCGTTATTGGCACCTATGATGGACGCTGCATTTTCTATGACACAGAGGTGAGTGTTCATTCTTGTAAGATTTAGATGGGAGCAGTGATTTTTACTAGAAATTAAATAGCATTCTGAAAAACGCAACATACACAGCAATGATTAAGAAATCCAACCCTAAATAGTTGATTATTAATTACTGCTTCTTTCAACGTGTTCTGCTTAGCGCCTTAAATATCACACCCAAATTCATGTCCGCTCCACGAGAGGCAGGAATCGCGTTGGCCGCAAAATCACTGGTATTGAGCCGCTGCCAGGAGAAAACAAGGTAAGAGACTCAAAATAGAAAAAGGCTGCAGATAACCCTACTTATTTACTTACGTGTGAACATGAATAATGATGTTTTTATTCATTTCGAGGTGATTTTAAAACTTGACACCATCGGTCAGTTAATTAGTTAATGCAAACGTCTTTTTTTTCTGCAGATCTTGGTGACGTCAAACGACTCTCGCATCCGCCTGTATGACCTCAGAGATTTGTCTCTGTCTATGAAGTACAAAGGCTACGTGAACAGCAGCAGTCAGATCAAAGCCAGCTTCAGGTGAGAAGAGCAGGTCTGAGTGACACAAAGCCCAGATATGTCCATCTCTGATCTTACACTTCCACTGAAAGTTGGAAAATATGAGTGAATCTCAAGGATCTCGTCTTGTTCTTGTAGTCACGACTACTCTTTCATTGTGAGCGGCTCAGAGGACAAATATGTGTACATCTGGAGCACATACCACGACTTGAGCAAATTCACCTCTGTACGGAGAGACCGCAATGACTTCTGGGAAGGGATCAAAGGTAATGATGGAAGAAAAATGAATCATATACTGAATGGGAAAGTAAAAATTTTTTCTTTTGTTTGGGCGGTCTGTCAAATTGTAAGTTTCTGGAATGTCTGACTGACTGAAGGTTGTACAACTGTATGTAAGTTTAGGGCTTTAAATTACATGTGCTTTCTGCTTTGCAGCCCATAATGCCGTAGTTACTTCAGCCATTTTTGCTCCGCATCCGGATCTCATCGTGCCTCAGGAGGCAGGGACAGAGAAGCCAGACTCGGACTGTAAGAGTGACAGCACGGACGACTCTGAGACCATACCATCAGGTACTGACTGGATATAGCATTGTGTGATCACAAAATTGGACTGACCAACAGTAACCCGTTCTTCTTTTCCTCAGGGGCCCTGAAAACAGACCACTCTGAAGTTTTGCTCTCTGCAGATTTCACTGGAGCCATTAAAGTTTTTGTCAACGTTAAGAAATACTGAGTACTTGTACTTTACACCTAACTGAGACCCCATTTATTGACCAATCAGCTGCTGGAGAGTGCTCTGGGAGGCGGAGATTATAAGCCCCGCCTTATATGCAGAGAACAGGGACCCAGGAAGTTGGAAGGCGGGGACGGTTGAGAAGCAGGGACAAACATCATTACAGCTAAACGCCTCTTTCTTTATCTTCCTTTCTTTTTAATTTGATATCTTTTGAAGAGGTATTGTTGTATTGTTACTGTATGTACAAAAAGGGCTTTAATTTGCATAGAGCAATGATGCCATTATTGGATGAGTGAAACTGCAAGCCTGTATTGAGACAATGGAAAGGGGAGACACAGGTATAGAGCCCTTCAAACACTCGCACACACTGACTTCAATTCCCTCCCACACACAAGTCAATGTTTCTGGAAAACACACGATCTCACGTTTCCAACATGAGCACTAACTGAACTCATTTCAATTTAAGAATCTTTGTCAGTGTTATTTTATGTTGTAAAAATAATTGAACCTGATTTTTTATGTGTATGATTACAAAAATTAAAAAAAAGAAAAAAAGTTTTCCAGTGTGTTTTTGTTCTTTCCTTTGCAAATGAAATATTTTCAGTGTAATATGAAATATTTTATAGTCTTTTATAGCAATGGCATTATATGTGTCAATGGTGTATATAAAAAGAAAAGTCCCATTTTCAGGATATTGTATTTAAACATTGTATAATCACCATAAACAACGCACATGCCCTGGAGGAACAGTTCTTTAGACACTACATGATTACATGTAATAGAAATATCTGTAAACTGCCACAAATAACAGTTTACATGTGCTAGTCAACTATGGTCACAGTTCCAATGACTGTAACATTAAAGGGGCCCTTCTTACCAGAAGATAGATGTCCAGGGTTCCTGCTCACCTGTGAAAAGATGAGACATTACAGACAGTGCTACAGGGAAAACACACGTAACCAAGAGATAACATTTTATTTTAATTCTTATTATTTCTTCTCACACAGTATAAATTCCATATATTTATGGAAATATATAACTTTATATTAGAAGAATGTGCTGCCGTTTTTTTTATATATTTAAAGAATGTGCTGAATGTTTTTTTTTTTACTTTTACTAAAATTCTGCTCTATCTTTGTGAACGTAGGTTAAAAAAAGTTCCAAAAGGGTGTTTTTACAGTTTCTAGTTTCAAAAAAGAACCTTTCAGTGAACAGTTCCTAAAAGAACCATTTTTACATATTGAAAACCATTCAACTTAAAAATCGAAATAACCTTTTCGACTACAAGAAACTATTCTGCATTTAAAAGGCTCCATGGATGTTCAAGGTTCTTCATAGACTATTCATGCCAATAGAGAACCTTTATTATTAAGAGCGTAGTGCGCTTTACAATGTAATGCAAGTATGAGAGGTATATCTATAAGCATGTAGGCATTGATGGCTTGTTTTCATTTGCAGGAGACACGTTCTTAAACACCCTTTGCCAAAATTGTGGTCTGACCTATTTGTTTCTGCTCATGTTGCACTTGCTAAAAAGTCTATTCAAGAGCAAACATTTTCATATTAGAACTGTTAAATCACAATGCTTTATAATCAATAAGAGTCTTAAACTTATATATACACACATGACAATGTTAACAACTGCTTCATGAAAACTCCATATATAATATAATATTCACAAGACACATTTTTCCTTCCACAATTTGTTTTTATTGTAAAGTCTGGAGGTGGAGGGGTCAGTCTTGCAGCATTGTTTTTTAAACACCGGATTTAAAACAGAGGAAAACACAAATAAAACGGTTTACAAAACAAAAAGAAGATCTGTACAAGTTCACACTTTATCTTAGAAAAACTCAGGCAAGCCCAGGGTTGTGATTGCAGCAGCCACACTTGAGGACCGTTCTGGAAACAAACGAACAGCTGTAAATCAGCCAGTCCATAATTAAAGAACTGCGGAATAAAAACATGTTGATGTGCATGACAAAAGCAGTCCATCCATAGGCTCCGTGTTACGAGTTGACTGCAGAGCTCACAGGGTTCGAAGGGTCAGAGTTCAGTGTTTGCTCTTCTTGGTCTTTTTGTGCGAGCGATGTGGTGATCGGGACGATGACCTCCAGGATTTGTGCTGTGGTGATGGTGATCGAGAGCGTTTTGACTTGCGTGGTGACCGGGATCTTGTTCTTCACAGAAGACAGAGGGACAGAATGGTCAAATCCACAGATGCGCTTGATATGATAACATGACCGAGAACAACACAATGACATGCAGGTCAATTATAATTCAAGTAACTGTTACCACAAACTTTAGGATATTTCCAAGTTTCCTCTAAAATCTCACCTCTCCAGCGTCGCACACATATAGACTTTATGCGCTGGAGAAACATGTATGCAGCAATGTTTCGAAATTTTGTCTTTGAACTTTGTTTTTTGCGGTAGCTCTATAGCATCGCTGTTGAATTCATTCCTATATGCTGAGGCTACATATGGTCTATATTAGAGCCCGACCGATACAGGATTTTTAAGGCCGATACCGATACGAATATTTGTTGGTTTTAAAATCCGATATGCC
>JAUCMU010000097.1:12404219-12415652 GCA_032275025.1 Enteromius treurensis | reverse complement strand
ATGATTAAAGGGCATTTCGTCCGTTTTTATTTTAATTTTGAAATATTCATATATCGGCCAAAATGAACGCCGATACTGATATATCGGAAATTGCTGAATATCGGCCGATAATATCGGCATTCCGATATATCGGTCGGGCTCTAGTCTATATTGTATGGCAAACATAACATTGCTCAAAAGTCGTGAAAGGATTCATTAAATTGATCGAATGATGGAAAAAACATGAATAAAGTTAGATATTAATGAAATGTGTTTTTCGTACCCGTCCTCAAAGAATTCCACTAAAATATTACGCAGCACAAACATTTCCATCACTAATAATAAATTTTGCCTAGCACCAAATAGGCATAATTAGAATGACGTGACACCAAGATTTTAAAAAATGTATAACAAGACCAACCCCAACTGTAGTCTGTGTTCTGATTGGCTGAAAGTGTTCCTTGATTTTAATGTAAACAGACAAATGACTTGTTGCCGAAAACTTGATGCACTGAGCTTGAACAAGGTGTTATGAATAATTGTAATTGAATGATGATGTGTGTGTGTGTGTGTGTGAGAGAGAGAGATAAGAGTGCATACCTCTCTCTCCTCTCTTCTTTGTCTCGACTCCGTCCTCTACTCCTTTCTCGGTCCTCACTCTTTCTACTTTTTTCTTTATCCCTTGTTTTACTCCTGTCCTCCCCTTTATCTCTCCGCTCGTCTTTTTTGGACCGGTCTTTCTGTTTTTGTGAATATTTGTCTCTCTTTTCCTGATCGTCCTTGTCAAACTCCTACAGAAGCAGCGACAGAACAAAAAGCAAAAACATAATAAGTGAGTTTAATGATTTACCGGAAGTGAACATGTTCTGTGCTTCAGAGTTCTTTGCTTATGCAAACAGCAGGCATCAATAACCACATCCCGAACAATTATCTGTTGTGTAATTCTTTGTGTAGTACCTTCTGTAGTAGTCTGTTTCTGTAGTGTTGAACTTGCTGTTGGAGAGTCATACTAGACTTCCTCTGTGTCTTACCCGACTCCAGTTCGTCTTGGAAATTCATCACCTTCACCTGCAATATGCATAACCATACTTATACAGTACCTGGCAACACGGTCACCTCAAGTGCCATGTATGTCTGTGAGTGTGTGGGAGGGAGGGAGAACAAAAACTTAAAATATGAGTGACTGACTAACCTCCAGTTCTCGAAGACGTGTCCTTTTGTTTTCAGACAGTTCAAAGTTTCTCAGAGAACTCTTAAACTCTGCCCCCTCATACCTGCTGGGGCTGTCAGCTTCATCACTGCTCATATCTGAGTCACCATCGTTTTCCTTCAGGCCACTGCATGTCAAAAACAGGACAGGAAACAACAAGGTAACCTAAACTAAAAGAGTGGTGTATTTTTTTGTTGTTGTTTTGTTTAGATTTCTTGTGTTTATAAATTCATGTTTATAGCTTGGCTTTACCAAAAAACCTGAACCAACACACATGCAAAAGTAAACTAAATAAATGATTAGTGGACATTCCTTATAAAGACACTAGTAAAAGAAAGCATGTGATTAGAGGAGGCTGCTGAAATGCTCCAGTCATGTATTATGTGAAAAAAACGAAATTACCAACTCAACACAGAGAATAATGAATAAAATTAACAACATCCAGCAGTCTTACCTTGAATTCACCTCGGTGTCTGAGTCATTCTTGGCTGAAAGGATAACAAGAGCAGTTGAAAGGAATATGCATAAATGAGTACACCCCCTCAGAATGCATACAAAAGATTTTCTTAATGATCACTAATGCAAATCATGGAAAGATGCAAATGTATTATACATATACTAAACATACAGTGGGTACGGAAAGTATTCAGAACCCCTTCAATTTTTCACTCTTTGTTATATTGCAGCCATCTGCTAATATCATTTTTTAAGTTTATTTTTCCCCTCAATGTACACACAGCACCCCATATTGACAGAAAAACGCAGAATTGTTGACATTTTTGCAGATTAAAAAAGAAAAACTGAAATATCACATGGTCCTAAGTATTCAGACCCTTTGCTGTGACACTCATATATTTAACTCAGGTGTTGTCCATTTCTTCTTCACCTTCATTTGAGTCCAGCTGTGTTTGATTACTGATTGGACTTGATTAGGAAAGCCACGCACCTGTCTATGAATGCGGCCAAGTACAGGGATATCCTGGACCAAAACCTTCTCCAGAGTGCTCAGGACCTCAGACTGGACCAAAGGTTTCCCTTTCCAACAAGATAATGACCCGAAGCACACAGCTAAAATAACAAAGGAGTGGCTCCACAACAACTCCGTGACTGTTCTTGATTGGCCCAGCCAGAGCCCTGACTTAAACCCAATTGAGCATCTCTGGAGAGACCTAAAAATGGCTGTTTACCATCCAACCTGACAGAACGGGAGAGGATCTGGAAGGAGGAATGGCATGAAAAGCTTGTTGCATCTTACCCAAAAAGACTCATGGCTGTATTAGATGAAAAGGTTGCTTCTACTAAATACTGAGCAAAGGGTCTGAATACTTAGAGAACCATGTGATATTTCAGTTTTTCTTTAAGAAATCTGCTCACGCCAACAACTATGTGTTTTTCTGTTAATATGGGGTGCTGTGTGTATATTAATGAGGAAAAAAATGTAAAAAAAAAAAAAAAAAACTTGAATGATTTTAGCAAATGGCTGCAATATAACAAGGAGTGAAAAATTGAAGGGGTCTGAATACTTTTACATACCCACTGTATATTTTTGTTTGAATTAAGGATTGCAGAAATCGGTATTCTATTACTATTTGCTTCTTGTCTGCGAGCAAACAAGTTTGTGACAAAGTGCGTCTGAACTCCTAAAGGATAAACTCCTTAAATGCTTAAAATTTTCAAAGGTTTTTGAATTACATCACAGTGTTGTGTGAATCATGACAGCATTGATAAAGCACAACTCCCTTATACCCAAGCACTCATACATGCCTAATATAAGAGCTTTCCTACAACTAAAACCATGATCTCACTGTGCTCTAGCAACAACAAAACATTTTGGATGCTCTTCGATCCAAAAATGACTGAATTGAAGTCTACATTTTGCAAATATGGACCCCAAAAAGGTTAAAGGAGTTTATTGTGCTTTGGGTTCAGTAGGCAGTTCCAGTGTGGACAACAATGTGTGTCACTTCTGCAGGCTGCATCTTAAGGTCACTGCAAACCAAATCTAAAATTTGTGCACAAAAAACAATAAATACAACCTAATGTTGTGTCAATCACGTTTACACAATTCTATAAAATTATTGTCCGTCATTAAACCAATTCGGATCAGTTTGAATTTCTGCATTTTCACATTCATCGCATGCATGTTGTTGGGAAAAGATGAGGAATACGGGAGAAAAAAAAAAGGAATAACAGACTCTTTACGAAAAACAGTCACACATTAAATGGCTTCTGCAGACTCTGAGACACTTCCCTGGTATTTATTCTGCTCTTTTTCTAGCAAACAAATCATTCATCACTAATTGAAAAGCATAAATTGAAGGCCTTACTATTTCAAAGGCCTATCACAAGCCCATTGTTTTTGAATTTCAGTTACTTTTGCTATAATTTGGCACTTCATACAATTTTTTAGTATTACCTTTATACCACCGTCCTTTTTTGTACTAAAGAACTTTGCTGAAAGTTCTTTCCCAAGTGGTTCAACTGGTGCCAGCATTAAGTCTTAGAATGATTTAGTGGTCTATATACCGCTTTCAATGGTCAATACATTACTTTTCTTAAAAAGGTTTGGTTCACCATATGTACCCGTGAAACTGGAAAATCTTTTTTTTTCCCGGATAGGAATTCGATTAAGCCAGGACTAGACCTTTGCTAATTTAGGACTTTTAAGAATTTTCAGAAACGTGTCTCAAAAAAATGCATTATCTGTGAGCATTTTAAGACCAAAAAATGGCAATAATGTTTTTAAGATATCTCGGTGCTAGCTTTTTCCAGATTAGACAGCTCTTAACATTTATTTAAATCTAGGACTAGTCTTAAACTCTGTTCGGGAAACTGCCCCTATATCTCTAAAAAACCTTAGCATGTCCAAATAAAGGGTAACTACTGAATTTGTTAAGTATGCTGTATTATATATAGAAAGACACTCTGGGAAAAGCAGGAATTAAAAAGGGTGTAAAAGAGTCATGTTTTAGTATTCATCTTGTGACTGTACCTGAGGATTCTGAATCTTCCACCTTCTCCCATTTAGACAGTGCAACAGTGGGTAAAGTCTTATCTGAGCCCTCATCAACTAGAGATCAAACAAAAACAAGCAAAAAGAGAAAAAATATGTGCAACTTAGAGACCAACATAACAAAATCCATAGTGTATGTGTTCAAACACTTTCACGGTTTTCAGTGTATGAAATACAAATAGCAGCAACATTATAATAAAAACAAGATTCTCAATGACCCCAATGCCCTTCTACCTACACGGCACACCATCTATATCGTCTATCGAGTTTCCTAGTGGAACGCCATCTATATCGTCAACCGGTACACCATCTATAGAGGATGGATCCCAGATCATAGGTGATCCATCGAGATCATCAAGCGGTGCACCATCAATTTCACCTCTCTCTAGAGGAATACCATCCAATGGCACCCCATCTAGATCAGGAGATTTGGTCTAGAAAACAGGCAGGCAAATTAATAAAGCACACTACACAGATTATATACAGTTATTTATAGTTTTTCTTTTATCTATTTGCCACAGCTCACCTCAGCTCTCTCAATGACTTCCTCTCCAGGTTTAATAAGCCCCAGGAATATATTCTGCAGTTGGATCAAGAAGGAGTCTGGATAAACTGCCCAGTCTTCCCACGCACGAAAACATCCCATGACTCTTTGCTGCAGATAGAGAGAAATTTAGAGGGGGAGTGGGATCAAAGATCTCTGCAGGGGAGGAGCTCAAGACAGATGACATGCTAGAACAGACTGTTTCCACCTTAAACTGCTCTGCCTGGAGTCGGGCCTGGATGTTCCGATACGCTTCACTGATGTCTCCAAATATCTGCGGCAGATTGGTCTCAAAACTATTACACAGCAGGACAAAAAAGAAAACTCTTCAGAGTTCATCAGAGACAACACCAAAGTTTCAATTTTACTGCAGTAGTGACAGATCTTTTTTCTGTATTGTGAAGTACATCTGTGTGAAACCGACTATCAAAAAAAAAAATATATATATATTATATATATATATATATATAGACTTGGTTTGATTTAACAGTTATTGACTGAATAGAGACAGATCTGAACGTAAAATTGCAATAGATCTTAAGAAAGTGACGGAGATTGGAGAAGTCTGATTTAATTGACCAGAAATAATACAGATGAGTTAAAATATAAATACAAGTATTTGTAAAAGTAAACATGCATGGCTGTATTGTTCACGATAAGATCAATGACATGCAATTAGAAAAAATAAACAGGTTGAACTTCCATGACTTTTTTTTTTTTGGGAAAACAAATTCAAAGATTAAAAAAAGCGCACAAATACAAAAACATCAAATAAAAATGTTGCATTTCTGACTCACAATTTGCGGTAATATGAAGCATTGGCAACTTTGGCACAGGAGTTGTAGAGGATGTCTGATATTAGGTAAAGTCTGGCAATCTGCAATATACACAAGACCCAATGTTCAAAAGAAGAAGAGCTATGCAACAAACTCTAGCAGTGATTTGTTAACTCCAGCTTTGTGCAACTGTAATTTTACATGTACCTTCTTCTGCAGTGGTGTGTGTGCTATAGACAGAGATTCAGTAATGCAGGAGACGACCTCCTCAGCACCCTCCGCTCTCTCCAGGCAGAATAGCATCGCATCAGCGATCTCATCCCTGCGAGGAGTCAGCCCTCTTAGCAAGGCCTCCAACCTCTCTCTGTGCCTGAGACACAACAAACACAGTCAATATGCACATGCATTACAGAAGCAAAGATATGTGGGCACCCAAACATCAGAGGCCTATGTGCATTTAATTTCAAAGAAATCCACGTCCTACAACATCTATTTCTGTCAAAGAGGAACACATGTTTACTCTGCCTTCAGGTGCCCTTTCTTTGGCTCTTCTTCTTGAGAAGGAAAGGACGTCTCTTCTGGTTCCTCATCACCATGGAGATATGGGTTTAGAAGAGGTGGCTTCCACAGAGAGCCGCCCCGGAACATTCTGAAAGTTGATGTTCTCCATTTATTTGGGTTTTCTCCCTGAAAGGAGGACACAGACACAGAAAATGTTTAACAGTGTTCATACAGATGCGAAAAATGGAATTTATTTGTGAGAGTAAGACTGTGTCTACCCATGAAAGGCAGTGGATCGTTTACCTGTAGAATGGAGTAGAGTTTCCATCTGTAGTACACATGCTCCTGACTCTTATTTTCAAATAAAAACCTGCAACATTAAGCAGTCTTTTAAATACACATTTACACATGACATTTAAATGCCTTAAAATGTTTTACTAAATATTTACTCCCCCTCATGTTCTAAACCTGAATAACTGACAAAGAGACATTAAGCACAATGATGACTTGGCTCTTTTCCTTACCACAAAAGTGAATGGATGGCAATGACGCCAAACGCCATTGGTTCTCATAAAAGTAAAATTTGTGCATAAATTGTGAAGAAACCTTTCTGAGCCTTGATATCATTTGGCTTAGACTGCTTATGCGTTATCCGGGTTACATTTAAATTGTATGAAAAAAAAGAGAAACCTGAACATACCGCCTAATGTCTCCTTTTGTGAAGTAGAAGAATTACTCTGGTTAAGATGATGGAGGTGAGTAAATGACAGAATTGTAATTTTAAGGTGTTCTGCTCCTTTCGAGGTTCGCATGAAATGAAAATCCACCCTTTATTGTATTGTGAATGATTAATTCATGCATGTTTAATTTCTCATCATTTTTGACAAGAGATCACAATTTAAGTAGCAAGAAATTTTTACTTCCGTTTTGCGAGGTAGACTATTGTGTGAAAATTCTCCAGAACAGGTTGCGTTATGACATGAATTATTCATATTTAAACATTACCACAAACCAATTTCATGTTCAGCAAGCCATCTAATAATATTAACAAGCACAATATCCTTCACATACCTGAAGTCAGAGTTGTTCTTTTCTCTGCTCATGATGATGGCCTCAAACATGGGTCCCTCTCTCACCACAAACTCAATCATCCTGTGTATCAAGCCCAGCAGGTTCCTATCAGCCACAAAAAAGACAGATGAGAGAATGAACAAGGGCACTCTTCATTTCTCCATTTTTCTTCATCACTCCAAAATAATCCCTAAATCCTTACCATATCAGTTCTATCTTTTTCTTCTTTCATTTTCACTGTCTGGCAGTTTGAAACTTGTATTTTGCTCTGTATTTTCTGTCCACTCCAAATAAGATTGCTTTCTGATGTTACCATGGCCCTATGAGACCGTTAAGGGAGTGTGTTTTAGTACAATGTTAGCTCCTACTGTGCTACTGTGTGAAGTTCTGCATGCTTTCACAGTAGCAACTACTGTGTATAAAATGATTTACCGCAATTGTAGAGACTACAGAAGTTGCGGATGTTGCTAAAGGTGGGTAACCTCAAGGCATGTATGCTATATGTATTTAGGAGTGTGCGAGTGACTTTTCTTTGTTATGATCTAAGATCAGAAATGTCTTACAGTCTCTTTCTGATGATCTAACCCAGTGGGTTCCTAATCCTGCGGATCTCCTGCTCGGCACATTTTGTATGTCTCTCTTATTTAACACGCCTGATTCACATCATCAGCTCCTTAGGAGCGAGTTCCATGAATTGAATGGTCAGAAAAGAAAGACTTTGAAAATGTGTAGAGCATGGGAATCCTCAATATCAAGAATAGGGCCTTTCACACCACAAGAACTATTTTAGTACCAAAATTAGCGTGGAACTGCCCACTTTTTGGCGTGTTCACATCACAGGAACTAGTGTAACTGTGTAAACGTCTACTGCGTAGACATTGTATCAACTTTTATAAACGGCATTTACCTGAAGTTTGCTGCGAGACACAAAAAAAGAGACAGCTTTGATCACAAAATCCTCCATGCTCCTGTTGTTCACGTTGTTATCGTTTTCCTCTTGTTAAATGCTGCCCACAAATGACGTTGCTGTCGACCGGCTTACGTCACATCGTAGCACCCACTGTCAGTGCGAATGCAACCCTTCAAACGGTACTGGGAAATCGTTTGTGCAAAATCGTCCACAGAACTAAAGCGGTGCAAAAGGCCCTATTAAGAAGCACTGAACTAACCATTGTGATTAGCTGTCAGACTACAGGTGAGTGCGCATGTGTTTCAGTAGCAATGGTGTTTTAATAAATGGACAGAGAATGTGTACCTTTCTGGGGGGATTACCACTGTCACTACGGCCTCGGACAGAGTCTGTTCATGACGTCAAACCAAATGATGAAGATACAAAAATATGGTGAGTTTATATTTAAACAAACTGCAGAATATTCATGATCAATATCATCAGCAGCAACTAAACCTCTGGAAACATGCTCGGCAAACAGACGAGCTCATCTCACCGCTGCTTCTTGCTCTGTCTGAGGGACATTCTGTGTATTCAGAAACTTAGCTTTATCTTACCTCTCCGGCTTTATTAAAGTCATGGGCTCCTTTTCATTCCAGTTTAAAGCTTATAAATCTAAACTGCATAATACATCTAAAATAAAAGACACACTACAGATACAATTTAGAAATGATATAATGTAATATTTTGGCAACAAATTTGAATTAAATCCAAATAATCTTACTTGAATTGAATACTGCTGAATGTTGTATTGACTTATAGCTACATAAGACTTGGGCAGTTTGGGGTTGAGATGTTTGGGGACTCACTTCTGACATACCAGTTAAAAAGAAATCTGGAGTGACCTACCAATTATTCTTAACAGAATCTGATCTGTCAAAAAAGCCAAACAGGTTGGTAGGAATGAAATGTCTCATTACACAGGATGTCCCCCCCTAGGCTAATGAACATTACAGATCTTACATTGACCAAAAGTGTTTCTGTACAGTTTTTTGGTTTCATCTGCTTGTAACTCACATCTGGTGCACGATACGCATTAAAGTCAAATCAGCCCAAATTATTTCACAGCAATGTGAAATCACATATGACCTTCAAACATTCCACACAAAAAATGCAACTAAAGGTTGACTCCATTACATCTCTCTAAATTTAATATATACTATTATTTAAAAGTTTGGGGTCAGTCATTTTTTAAAGACAAACAGTTCAGCAAGGAAGCATTCAATTTGCTAAAAAGTGGATTTCTATTTTAAATAAAGTCTTTTTGAACTTTCTATTTATTGAAGACATGTATTTGCACATTTCTGCAAATATATTAAGCTAAAAAACTGTGTTTTGTTATTGTAAGAAGCAATGAGAAGAAATTATTCTTATGCCATCGCAAATATCAATTAGAAAAAAAAAACAAACTATATATACATTTTTTTTTTTAAGTAATAGGCTACTATTTTACAATATTACTTTTTTAGCATATTATCATTTAGCATAAGATACTTTTTAAAAACATTTTAAAACACCCCAAACTTCTGATGAGTAAAGAAAAACAAAAAAAATATTTGATTTACATTCCAAAATGTGTCACTTTATTAAATCCTAATTCTAAGCCACAGTCTTTTTATTTGCTGAAAACAGTAACCGTTTGTTTACTCAGTAATGCTTCATGCTCACAAAATACCTTGCCAGCAGAAAATAATTTACCTTGATATCAGCATACCATACTCTACTACACCAGGAGGCAGTGCATGTGGTTACCTTGTAAAAGTCTTCCTGCGAGCGGCTGCGTGGTTTGGTGAAGTCATTTCTGAAGCGGTCTCTGGGTTGGGCGTTGAACGGAAGTCCAGATGGTGGAGGGGGGGCAGTGGTCTTTAGTACCCCGATGGGAGTGTACAGAGGTTGCGGAGGAATACGTACTGCCTTCCCCCAACCTAGCTTCATTTCAAAACCCATTATGGTTTTACCTGCAAAACACAAACAGCTCAAATGTCAAAGCGGTCCAACTAAGTGCGTCTTTGGATAGACAGCAGTCTAATGTTTCATTTGCACTGGTTTGAGGATGGAGAAAGCCTCACCATCCAGTGCGGCCAAAGCACGCTCTGCATCTTTCCGTGTCATGAAAGCAACAAAACCACGGTTGGTGACTCTTGTTCTCTCTTCTTCAGTGCGAGGCCACATGATCTTCACACTGGCCAGAGGACCGTATTTTCCGAACTCCTTACAGAGCATCTCCTCTGTCATCTAATGAGACAGTCAAAGTTTAGTAAGTAAGAGTCTAAACACACTGTGCAACACACCTGCATAATTACAAGAGTGCCATATGGTCACTGTTAAGCAGTCTGTTAAAACAAAACCTGCAATCAGCAGGTCAAAATACTGTGGTCTCTTCTCACCTTGGGGTTGATGCAGCCGATGTACAGGTTTGTTGTGTTTGGCACTGCAGGATCATCATCAAATACTACAAACACAATAGGTAAAAAGATTTTTAGGATTCCACTGGGTTTCAAAAAGTGAAATGTTTGGCATGAGTTTGTCAGACTCACTTGATCGTCGTGTCAGAGGTAAATCCAGATCTGGGTATACTCCTCCAGAGTCACCCTTCTTTCTTTTGTATCGCTCCTCTCTTTCTTCTTGAATTCTGAATGATAGATTGAATAAAGACAGAACTTTTTTAAGTACCATTTCATAATACTTGTTAAAGTTTTAAAGGAAATGGAGGGCAGATCTTTTTCCTGCATAGTGACATGTCTGAGTGAAACAGAAAAACAATTTATATTTATATTCATCAATCAATCACTTTTATTCATATAGTGCTTTTAACAATACAGATTGTAGCAAAGCACTGAACATTATTATATAGAAGAACAGAGTGATGGTAATGTATAATGACGAGAATAAACTATACTATACATATATTTAGACATACAGTCATGGCCAAAATTGTTGGGACCCCTGACATTTTTCCAGAAAATCAAGTATTTCTCACAGAAAAGTATTGCATTAACACATGTTTATTCCCTTTGAGTGTATTGGAGCAAAACAAAACAAAAAGCAGGAGGGAAAAAAGCAAATCTGACATAATGTCACACAAAACTCGAAATACGGGCTGGGGGAAGAAAAAAAAATTGTGGATACATAAGATTGTTTCAAGCATGTGATGCTCCTTTAAACTCACCTGGGGCAAGTAACAGACGTGGGCAATATAAAAAAAAAATCAATAAATCAATCAATAAATAAATTCACACCTGAAAGCAGATAAAAAGGAGAGAAGTTCACTTAGGGTGTACTCACACTAGGCAGTCTGAACCGTGGCCGAGTCCGTTTGACCACCAAAGCGCGGTTCGTTTGACTAGTGTGAGTGCTCCGAATCGTGCCCGGGCGCGGTACGTTTAGCTG
>JAUCMU010000097.1:12364261-12386149 GCA_032275025.1 Enteromius treurensis | reverse complement strand
TTTAATATTTTAATATATTTAAAATGTAACCTATTCCTGTGATTGCAAAACTGAATTTGTCATTATTTCAGTTTTCATACTTTAGTGTCACATAGCCCTTGATTGTTATAATATGCTGCTTTGGATATCTATTTGGAAGCTGAAATGTATTATTATTATTATTCAAAATTCTCTGGATAAAGAATGGATTTGTTTTGTGGATGTTGTATTTATGTTGTTTAAAATATGTAAATTTAACCATAAATCTCATTTATCAGTTCTTCTTTTAGACATTACATTATTTATTGGTTGATATAATATGCTTGTGAGAAGGAAGGAATCAAGCAGTCAGCTGTTTATATACAGTACAATTTGAGTGTGACCTCCATTTTTATGATTGTGTATGATCTGATGA
Organism: Enteromius treurensis; assembly: GCA_032275025.1. Classification (NCBI taxonomy): domain Eukaryota; kingdom Metazoa; phylum Chordata; class Actinopteri; order Cypriniformes; family Cyprinidae; genus Enteromius; species Enteromius treurensis. The sequence continues at coordinate 12,385,755 of JAUCMU010000097.1, read as the reverse complement.
TTTGGCTGTATATTAGTGTAGGTATGTATGATGAGCATGGTGTTGAAGTTGTTCAGATGTGTTAACAAACCTCACCGCTTCTGTAAATTAACCTGTCACTCTTTGAGTATCTATTGCTGGTTTCCATGGCAATTGAAGTATGGTGGGTCAATTAAAATGAACACCTCACTGTAAACGTGCTGAGACTGTTGCTGAAGCAAGGTTGTGTGAGGAAGATTTCTAAGCATGTGTTATCTTGGTGTTAAAAAGTTGTTCTCTGGATCCACAGCTTATTTATATGCAGAGACTTCTTTCAATAAACCATTCATAGGTTGATCTAAAAAAAAAAACTAACATTTTAAAGCTTTAAACAGTTCATAAAGACATAGTAAAAGTAAATCATAAATGAACTGAGCAGTTTAATCCAAGTTTTTGATAGAGACACGTTTGCTTTATTTGATAAACGTTTAAGCTTGTGATTTTATTGACATATAAACACTGATCTATACAGTTATTGAGAACAGAAGCTCAGTTGAGGCTTAAGGTTTGATTTTGCATACACATTAAAACTTACACTGACGCTTGAACATTTTAATTATATAGACTTTTAAAGGATGAACAAAATAATAAAAGAGTATAATAACCTAGCATTTATGTTGTTTCCATTGGATGTCTTTAAGAATCTGTTGATTTAGGGAGCAGCACATAAAGAAGGCAGATAAAATATACTGATGCAGCCCATTATCATATTCATGAAACACATGGGGCACTGAGTTTGCTTTGTGTATGTGTGTGTGTGTCAGAAACATGAGCCCTACCCCTCTCATGAAGACATTAAGGGAGCCTGCTGATAGCCTGTATCATCTCCATTGGCCTTAAGTCCATGCATTAAAAGCACATTGATTTCTCATTTCAGTGTGTGTGCAATGGGAGTCTGGTCCCTTCTGCTAAACAGCTGGGCCTCAGTCTAAGCATTGTTTGAGTATAAAAGAGGTCGATCACAAAATTAAAGGAGACAAAGAAAAGAACAAATAAAATGATCTTAGCTAATGGCTATCAAATCGTCATCTGATAATATATATATATATATATATATATATAAATAGCAAAAAAGCATGGAATCATTTCCATTCATTCAGCTCTAGTTCATTTTTGTCACACACACACGTACACACACACACACACACACTATACCTGGAGATGCTGAGCTGATATTAGAAATGGCGCTGCTGTCCCAAAGAATTCCAATCAGTCCAGTGATTACCAAGGCTATCTGCTTTCTCTCTTACACTCCTCCTCTTTCTTTACACACACACACACAGTCATGCTGTCTCGCTCTTTAGATTTCTTCACTCATTGAGACAGTGAGTCTCTGTGTGTCTGTCTGTTTATGACTATAACAGACACTCATTTCCTCATACAGTCTCTCTCACTTTGTGTGTGTGTAATGTGTTTGCTTTTCTGGTTCAGTTGATGGGATCTCTGTCCTCAGGTTCTGAGAGTCATTGTAGATAACTGTAAACTATAAAGTCCTCACACAGAAACAGACAGATGTGTGCCTCTGTGCTTAAAAGGATAGTTTCATCTAAAATGGAAATGTACCCATGACTTCATTTCATTCATGAAATGCGAAATAATATTTGCACAATGTTGGGAACCAAACAATTTTGGATTATTGACTTCCATTACGTTATGGAATTATTTTTATGTTCCACACAAGAGAGAAAATCATAAAGGTTTAAGCTATAATTGTCATTAAGTTTCATCATGAATGTATTTTAAGTATTTAAAAATGATCTAAAAGCGCCTATTTTAAACGGTCATATAATGTTTAATTCAAAATCTGACAGCTCTATGTGGTTCTAGCTAACTGACCCATGCTGATCAGCCAAAAGATGCTTTCTTGAACCCGACTGGACCAACAAAACATTTAAAGTTTGTCTGGCACTGCTGTCTTTTAGCATCATCTGAAGATTACACACCACAGATAACCTGTAAAATGCTGATCTTTCTAAATGTGTTCACAGCAGCACTGAGCCTGTCTGCTGAACTAACACCAGCGTACTCTGCTCTCTTATCAGCCAACTGAAGGTTGTTCAAGAGGAATGTCTGAGGTGGAGTCAGCACAGTTTGGGTTGGTAACAGTTGCCAGGCAACACTGCTTTAGTCTGTAATAGTTGCCAGGCAGCAGAGCTTCAGGTTGGCGATGTCAGATGTCTGTGTGTGTGTGTGTGTGTGTGTGCCTCAAACTCATGTGATTATCTAATGTCCCCAAGAGCTCTCTAAAATGGTATAATTCCCCTTCTGTTTGTCTTTCTACTTCTTGTCTTTGATCTACTTACAGTCTATTAGGTTTCTCTCACACCATGAATTAAAGAGGAAGTTGACTTGATTTTTCTTCTGCATGCATGTCTGCTCCCATGGCAACACTATGGTGATGATAACTCAGTTCTGATTGGTTGTAATTCTGGGTGTTTTTTGTCTGATCTTGAGATTGATGTCAATTTGATGTTGAGACCTGACTCTTTAGTCATTTCTTTATTCTTCCAGTTAAAATGCTCCCAAAAGAAACCAAAGCGAGATCGGCCACTGAGTAACACACATTGGTTTCTGAATGAATCAAGGGTTTTGAACAAATTAGTGGAGAATGATTCAAGTCATTTGATGCCACCTACTGGCATAATTATAGCAGAAAGAGGCACAGAAAAAGAACCCCAGACAGTCAAGTACAGTGACACAAAAAAATTAACCTCCCATTGCTGTAGGTCAGCTCGGCCAAATTAGATTCAAGGACCAAAACTAACTGTTGTGTAGTTGCAATTTAATACACATTTGCTCAATGTAAAACACAACATATACACATTTTACTGATAAGTTATTTTTTGACAGATTGTTTAAATTTTTTTTATTAAAAGTCGTGGACTCACATTCCCCATGTACTCAAGTAATTTCACAATTGTCGGCCCCATTCTCTCTTTCTCTCGTGTTTTGTGTGTGTGTGTGTTTACACTGTTGTCTTGAGCTGAAACTCCACCTATAGGTCAGACTAATCAACCAGTTAATTATTCAATAAATCAATTATTCCTTCTCTTGTAGACAGTAGGCCAGAGTAATACGGATTTAAACGTTTTTGCTGGGATGTGTGTTGAACTAACTTATGATTTTCTTTTTTCTGTACAGACTTGTCAAAAAACCATTTCTGTGAACTCCCTCCAGAAGTTTGTATGTTTGCGCCGCTGGAGTCATTAAACCTCTACCACAACTGCATAAAGTTGGTCCCTGAGGCCATTATCAACCTACAGATGCTCACCTACCTGAATATTAGGTAACACCCGCAATATGATATCATTGTTTTAACTCGTTGACATTATAATTGATATGTTTCTAAGACTACCTTGGCATCTGGCTTTAATGCCTCCTGTCTCACCAATGCCTTTTGAATTAAACTGTATTTGGATGTATTGCAGACCCACAGAAATACATTTAAATTCACTGCAGCATCAGACGCACATTATTCTCAAAAACTGAAATCGGAAATTGCAGTTGCTATAACCCAGCAACTGTAAGGGGTTTGACTGATTCCTGTTTTTCTGTGGGTTCTGTAATAAGAGAAAGAAATGGAGGCTGAAATGTGTATTTATTGAAGCCAATCCTTGTGTTTTCAGTCGAAATCAACTGTCCGTCCTCCCCAAGTTTCTCTTCAATCTTCCTCTGAAAGTGCTGGTGGTCAGCAACAATAAACTCCTATCTATTCCTGAGGAGATCGGAAAGGCCAAAGATCTTATGGAACTGGTAAGTGTTTGGAAATACATGCGTGATTATTGTACATAATAATGTCTGTGTTTTTTTGTTATATTTATGCACGGTGTGTGTGTTTTCTCTGTTCAGGACATCAGCTGTAATGAGATTCAGGTGCTTCCTATTCAAATGGGGAAACTTCTCGCATTACGTGAACTCAACATACGAAGAAACTATCTACAAGTGTTACCTGATGGTATAGAAACACACAAGACAGATGTGTCAACAAAAGCATAAAACATGCGTATACACTGACATAAACCAGATTTACTGTGTGCACTAATTATGTCAATGCTATGAGTTAGAAAGAGACTTCTCATATCGGTCTTTGTTTTCTTTCTCGCAGAGTTGTCAGATCTGCCATTGATAAGGTTGGATTTCTCCTGTAATAAAATCACTGAGATTCCCATATCTTACCGCAAACTTAAGCAGTTACAGCACATCGTTCTTGACAACAACCCCATGCAGTCTCCTCCTGCCCAGGTGTGTCTGTACTCATCTGTATGGAGCTGAAGCTAAGGATTAGCCTTTGTTGTACTGTCTGTTGTTTTTTTCTTTTCTGTTGGCGCCATCCAGTGGCTGACACAGTGAAATCCATAAATTATTAGATGTATTCATGTAATAATGGTAATATATATTTTTTCTTTGTTCCTACCTCACCTAAGGTGCCACTTGTGCCAAGAATAACAAAAACATAAATGAAAAAAAAAATATAATAATGATAAAGGCTGGGATTTAAAAAAAATAAATAAATGTGCTGTGGTTTCAGAGTGCCCAGAAAAAGTCTATAAACCTGAATAATTTAATGTTTGAAAATGCAGAAAAGAATACAGAAATTTTAATCATTTACAGCTGTACTGTGAAAGATGAGTTCTATTATATTCCCCCTTTTTTTGTTGTTAAACAAAAAATGTTTTTGTTTTGTTTTATTATTGCAAATGATCACAAAAGTATTGTAATGAATTATTGAATTGGTCAAAAACAACTTTTTGCCCTTATAGTTCAGGCCTAAAAGAATGGTCACACTCCAAAAATAACTGCCTTTTTAAAAAGTATTTATATTTTTTAAGCAGATTTACTACCTACAAAATGCAGGTCACGTACTCCAATCATTATGGTAGGATTACTTGAAAGTAAATATTCCTGTATTTAATTATATCACCATATCCAGAGGACAACTTAATTTTCTCTTTGTCGTTATGTCTATTTCCCAATTCTTCTGTAGAAAAGTAATCACCAAACCACATGGCTAGATGCTATGTTCTCAATCACTGAGCCATCACACTGTACCCTTGGGCAATGCACTTAGTCCAATAAAAAAAAAATGCAGATGTAGTGATGTGCAGGAGTGCCTGGTTCCAGTTACAGTGTTATCGAAGCACAGTGGTCTAAGCGTGCAGATTTAATCTTGTCAGAGCGTGTTGTTCTTACAGTTAAAGAAACAACTTCACAGCTGGGGTTTTTCCTTCCTCCTTTTCGATTTAGATTTTGCTAAGCGGCGACGTAAAATACTGATCAAGACCTTGGTTTGTTACGTTTTTTGGGCTGATAACAAAACGTAAGATCTTTTACTTTGGCTCTTCTTGCTGCAACATGCAGATTTGGAGGACAGCCAGTCCTTCCTGTGACTGAAATTATCTACAGTATGTGTAGTTTTCCTGGGAAATTTCTTGGCCAGAGACAAAGTATTTGTATTTACAGGTTGGCAAGTGACTTTATTTTTTAAAGAAGACCGTTTTGTCAGTGGTGTTTTAACATGTTACATTTAAACCCATTTAATCCCACGGGTCACAATAGTGACCTTAAAAATGTTTTCCCATTTTATAAAGCTCTTAAAATCTTACCAACTGAGGTTTTACTGAGGTTGGTTACACAATTAGTGCAAATTATCAGATGACGGGAGCAGTTTATTTCCTGTTTGCACCTTGAGAAAATGATAACTGCATCAAAGCTCCAAAACGAAGGGCTAGTAAAGTATGTGAACATAAAGATATGACAGATTTTTGGTATATATTATCTTTAGGCTGTCTAGTATTAATATATACATTCACATATATCAATGTTTGATGAGTGTGGTCATATAGTGAGCAAACATCTTGATGGTCACAATAGTGACCGGAGGGATAACGATAGACAATACAAATCCAATGGCAGTTGCTACTGAAACTTTGTTGTTGTTGTTTTTTATCTCACTGGTCCTATCAATGTTGCAAAGTTTTTTATGCATAATAAAATCCCTAGAATGTGATGAAACAGTTTAAAATAGCTGAGCTGAGTGCAGAATTAATATGTGACTTCATTACTCACTTTATCCCACCGGTCACTATTGTGACCGAGAATAAAACACATTTTTTCACACACTTTGCCAAAAAGATTTCCCAAAATAATTATTGATTATTTTAAAGGGTTACTAATGAAGCCTTATTTGAATATTTTCATGTCTGGGAAAAAATTGGGATTATTTATTCATTTTTTAAAATCTTTTTAATAGATTTATTTTTAAACACAAGCTGAACAGATTCCTGGGTGAAATGCCCATAAGTCCTTTCTTACATAGTTGGTTGCATTGAAATGAGCACAAATATTTACATATGAATAAAAATTGGCTTACTGTAATGTATATATATGTGCAAGTTTATGAATACATATGCACAAAAAAGGGGTGTGAGGGTTTTTTTAATGCTTGAAAGTGGTCTATTTATTTGATCAAAAAGACAACCAGTTTTCTATTATCAATATATTTTAAAATGTTATGTATTTCTGTAATGGCAAAGCTGAATTTTCAAAAGCCATTACTCCAGCCTTCAAAGAAATCTTATGTTCTGATTTGGTGCTAAAAAAAAAATGTTATATTATCAATATTGAAAACGCTTGTTTTCTTTTTATTATTGTGGAAAGAAAAGAACCGCATTTATTTAAACAGGATTCTCAGAAGATAAATGTCTTTTCTATCACTTTGGATGAATAGAAATCATCCTCACTGGATAAAATGATTAATTTCATTCTAAAAATGTTTTCAAACGAATAAATACAGACACTCCAATGTTTAGATTTTTATGGAGGCTGTAATTTCTCTGCTGTTCTGTATTGTCCCATCTTGTCATTTTTGAGATTAATTTACTTCTTTGCTTTCAGATCTGCCTAAAGGGAAAGACCCACATCTTTAAATATTTAAACCTGCAGGCATGTCGCCTGGATAAAAAACCAGACACACTTGACCTTCCTTCTCTTGGAAAACGCTGCTTGCCTCAGCAGCTGACAGACAGGTACCTACAGCTTTACCCTCCATCCACATGCCTGTGCCACTTTAATAAGCACACTTGAATTTTAGGAGTTCTGAGCGAAGGCACTTGCAGAGCCCCATAAATCATATTGTCAGCATCTGTTTTTAAGCTGTTCTGTCAGTTGTTTCCTGCTGCAAATTCCTGACTCACGTGAAACTCTTGTATACAATGGTTACTTCCAGTCTTTGGCTCCAAATAACCTACCTGGAAAGCTACTGTACTGTTCAAAGTTTTGTGTAAAAATGCTGTAAAATGAGGATGCTTTCAAAAATAATACCATAAATAGATTTAATTTATCAATTAACTAAACCAAATAAATATTTGGTATTACAGCTTGTGTTCCGAGGTACACTTGCCCATAGTTTTTCAGGCAGCTTTCCAGGGATAGGTTTTTTTTCTTCATCTTTGGACACGTTACCACAGTTCTTCTGGATTTAGTCTGTCTCAGTTTGTTCTGTTACTTCATGTCAGACTGGATGATGATCAGATCAGATCTCTGTGTGGAGCACTGGCTGTTGTCAGACTCCTTGTGCAGACAATAATCTTACTAAATTATTACAATTAATGACAAAAATAATGTTTGGAAAAGTAAACTGACATTTCCAACTGCCGTAAAAGATAGAAATAACTGACTTTTTTGTTGGTGAAAATACTAGTGGTCTAAGACTTTTGCACAGTACTGTTGACCTTATTCTAAAATATAAATCTCACTTTTTTTGGATTAATAAATAATTGCGTAAGCTCAAAGCACAAAAAGAAAGTAATTTCACTCGCAATAGGGTCTTCTTGCGGCCCCCATTGTCCCCCCCCCCCAACTTATTCACATATTTGCCTGTTGTATAAAAATGTTGAATCTTCCAAGTTTGATAGTGCTTCATTTCAGTTGTGTCGTTTGTGTCTTTGTTCGTTTAGTATGGAAGATTTCTATCCCAGTAAAAACCATGGCCCTGACTCAGGTATTGGCAGTGACAACGGTGACAAAAGACTGTCGACAACAGAGGTAAACACACATACAGTATATGGACATTAGTCATACGCGCTTAAACGTATGCTGTTGACACAATAGGGCAAATGTTTTGACAATTCTGCCAGGCAACCAAACAAAAAATAGGAGTGAGGATGGCTAAGCCCGAAATAAGGTGGGGTCAGGTAAACTTGTGGAGCCAGGCCTGACCTGAATGTTTAAGAAAAGTTATCTTGTAGGAGAATTGATGAGTTCAATTATTTGGGAGTAACACAAGCAGCAGTTACTAAGTACAAGTAACAGTTTGCCGGAGGGTGTCTCTCACAACAAAAAACAAAAAACTCTTTTGTTCTTTTGTTTTTGTTTCCTCTTTCTTGTTTTTAGCCATCTGATGATGACACCATGAGTCTCCACTCTCAAGTATCTGAGACGGCACGGGCTGACGCACACATACTTCTTACGAAGCTGGACTCAAACAAAGGTGTTGCATTAGTAATGTTAAAGCCATGTTGTATTGGTTATATAAATATTGACTAAGCACTACTCACTGTTTAACTGGAGGATGTACAAATCTTTCCTTTGCTTTCCTAGTCCAAGTACAAATACATTAGCATCCGATATCATGATAAAGAGTGATAGAAATGTATTTAGACATTCAAGCATAGATCATGTCTGCAACCAATGGCCCATACATTCATTGTTTATGATAACCTAAATAAGTATTAGCTTTTCGCATAGACATTAACATTTCCTACAGGCCACAATATATGTACACCAAGTGTTTTTTTTAAGATTTCAGAAGAATTCAGACACACTAATACACTACAACTCGTCTTCAATAATTACATTTTAATCTGCGTATTACAAATCACATATTTACCACAGGTTAGGTTTATGTTGTTTGAAAAAAATATTTTTTATGTATTTTTCCAGCAAACAAACAACCAACTGAATTAGAAACAGATTTTTGTCATCTGTCTGTACAAAGCCTTATTAATCCATAACCTTCTATCCATAGTTATCAGACACCTGTTATACCTGCAGACAATTTCTTGTTCTCTGTGTCATTAATAAAGTTATAAAAGACAGTAGCTGTCAGTTACAGTAAGTAAACTGCTCAAACTAATACGGAAATCACCCGAAGCCACAGTGGACTGGTTTGATTCAGAGGGGTTTGACTGACAAGGCTTAATCACAATCAAAACATACTTGTATGCAAATCACATGCCCTAACAATCTCACGACAATAACAAAAACAATGGTTCTTTGTGTTTGTGGAAAGTGAGCATGCCATATCACAGGTGTCTAGTTGGTATAACGTAAGTTAACGAAAAGAAAATGTCACACCTTAGTTTTCTCATCTCGATTGTGTGCAGATCAGGACCCATATGACTTTATTGACCCAAACCCAGATGAAGAGGCCACTCTGTCAGAGGGAGATCTACAGCACAATGCACCCTATGTGTCATGTATAAAGGTACTGTATGTATAAAACTTCACACACACACTCACACACACACCCAGTAGTACAGCCGTCATTAATCCTTAAGTGTCAAAAAAGACATGAAACACCTGACTGCGTGTATACATAAAAGCATTCACTAAACCACAGTCTGTGAAAGAGCTTCCCCTCTTTTATTCTCAGGAGCTGGAGCGGGTTCTTAAAACGCACCAAAGCAAAGACAAAGAGAACTGGAAAGAGGAGTCAGGGTAAGTCTGCCTGGTGTTTTTTGGGTGATTTTATGCAGCTAACATTCCAGTATGGAAGGCAAATTCCTGCACAGATTTTTATCAATAACCATTATCATAAATGGTGCCTGAAACACTTCCTGCCTGTAAAAACAAAATATATTTCACCCGAAATTTCTCTACATAGAACTTAAGTGATTGTTTTCATGGTCAATTACCTATTCAGTTCTGCTGCTGATGAAAAGTTGCCATGAATTATTGCCCTCAGAGTCTCCAGCTGCCGTTTCCACAAACATCCCCCATAATTCCATGGTAGCTGAGGCAGGGGAGATTCGTAATTGGTGCAACATGCTCTAATTCTAATAAAAATATGAACTATGAATATAAACGTATTATGCACACATGAATTATTTAAAAAAAAAAAAAAATCCATTTAATTGAATTCAATTTCTAAAGTATGAACACTGACATATAAATACCTGAAAAATTTCCTTATAATGACTACCTAATGAACGTTTTTTGACTAGCGGCTTTTAATATTAAATAAATAGTTTTGTTCATACGTACATTACAACTCAAATGTATGGGGTTGCGTTTATTTTATAAAAACAGCAATTATGTAAAGTATTAATCAAATAGAAAATAGAAAACCGTTATTTTAGGATATTTGTATATGTATTTTTCCCTCTGTGATGGCAAAAGTGTACTTGCAGCAACCGTTATTAGTCTTTCACGGTCACATTATCCATCAGAAATCTTTCTAGTTAATATTTCAAGTAACATTTCTCAATATTATCCATGTCAGATACAGTTGTGCTCCTGAATATATGTGTGGATCCTTTAATGAATGGAAAATTCATAAGAGCAGCATTAGAAACACAAATCTTTTGTAAAAAGTCTTCACTGTCACTTTTGGCAAGTTTAATTTTAATCTCTTTCAAAAAACCAAAGAATTTGAAAGGTAGTGTGTAAGCGTATATAATACTGTAAAACTATATGCATACTTATTATTAAAGATCCAAGCGGAAAAAAATGCATTGATTAGGAATGTTTAAACTTTCGGCTCACAACAAATATTGTCACTTTTATATTGGCACTGTGTTCCAAGTACACCTCTATAATAAGTACCAGCTGTGTAGTGCTCTTAAACATTTTGGGGGCATTCAGTGAGATGTATACAGATGCAATTTTAAAAAAGTTTGCATATTGCATAAAAAAGAACAGTGGAAAATCAGTGCAATGGCATGAAAAAATGAATTATTTTTTGAGCAGCAGCTTAAACAAACAAAATCTAAATGTCTTAGTGATTTGAAGTATTTTGCTTACGTTTTTGACCTCTAAAACACTCAGCCTTGCGTTTCCACACAGAAAAGAAGGGAGGGGAAAAGAGACAAACATGCATGTTTTGTCAAAGCAAGTGACTCATTTTTTCCCTTTTTTATCATTATTATTTTTTTAGATAACTTAGAATAGGTGTGGCACATTTTTCCTGGTTTGCATCACCGTGTCTCTCATAGCCAACAAACCACTACCGTGTCTCTGATTATGCAATGAGCTGTAAAAAGGCATTGTATTGTAATCAGATTTTTGTGTTGTCAAAACTATTTTTTGTACAACATCAGTTAAAGTTCAATTTTCTTTTAAAATAGCAGATTTGATACTTTGCAATCAGTCTGAATTCAAACAGTGGGTCTTGTGATATTTAATTGCTTCCAAACTCAGCTGTTTTCCTTACGTAATTTGTCTCTGATCGTCACTGTTTTATGCGCTTACGTGGATATTGCACAATCACTTTGCTGTAAAAGTACTGAAAAACTATGGAAAGGTGATAACTGAATAGGGGCACCAGAACTGAGGTGACTGCAACAACTGAACCTATATTCTTGTGTTGACTTGTAAACGTACATTCTTGGTATAGACTGCAATTTCTTAAACACTGTCTGTTGGTATAAAGTGCATTCTAGGTGAAGTATGACTTTATCTGTGGGCAAGGGTTCGACATAGTTTGTCAACAGATGGACGGAAATTAATAAAAGTGAATGCGTAGACATAATAGTATAAATGGAGCTTTACATTTGATTGTCCTCTAGCAGGAGAGAGGATGTAAGACCTGAAATTTGCATGCATTTATGTTTTTGTGGCAATTAATATGAAATGGACAATTGTAATTATTTTTATTTCCAATTAAGTGTCGATGCAGTATGAATGCTATCTTTGCACATTTAAAGCTGTTTGCATTTAATGTGGGTATCATTCTACATGTGATATAGCAATGATGTTGTGCCAACTGTGTTACAATCTTTCTTGTTTGTTTTTCTGTCTTGCTATTCTAAAGAAGTTAACCAGAGGAGGTTATGCAATGTTATGTGCCCCAAAAAAAATCCCCTTGTGTTCTGGTGAACTGACGTTAAAAATGAAACCTTAAATCCTTTAATATACCTCACGCAAAGATCATTTACCCAGCCAGATTAGATCTCATTTAGATCCAGGCTAGCATTGTAACATGTAGATTGAGAGAGTGGAGGTAAGTTTGATTGATGTCAGAGTTCGGTTCATTTGGATAATGTGAACACTGTTATCTAATCTCCAGTGCTCACCTGGTAATCGTACTAGAGCCCACCTAAAAAGGATGGTTTGGGGTTTTTATTAACTTAAACTGCTGTTAATGACGAGTTAATAAGTCAAAGTGTGTTTTATGCATTTATCTGCACACAGAAAGTGACTTCCATGTTCTTTTGAACCTTTACATTCAATCATGAAAGTTAGACTCATATGCCATTCTTTGTTAGTGCTTTGAAAAAAAATCATAATAGGTATTTAATTTGAAAAAAAAAGTAGGGATGGTTTTCACAATCTTAGACTTTGCACAATACACATACATAAATACAGTATGTGACTCTTTGGCATCTCCATCTATAGACATGATTCACAGTGTAAACGTGCCTCCTTAAAAAACTTGTTTTGGCACCAGTTCATTGAAGAATCCTTGAAGTAGTAGAGATTGTTGTCTGTGAATTATTGTTTTGATATTCTACCACAATTGATGCCCTAATGTCCTTTCATTAACATAGGTCACTCTTTATGCGTTGTACTTTACCTTTTTGTTCCATAAGTGTTAACATGAGATGGATCATATTAACAGAAAGTTTCCTTGCATTGAATTAAGCATAAATTGGAGAGAAAAAATAAAAATAAATAGTTCCTATCCTTTTTTTTTGTCCAGTGCCAAAAGCTTCCTCCACCCTTGTGTTGTATTCAAATGTAGATTGATCAATGCAATTGTGTTTAAATAAGGATTCGCTATTCCAGATTGTAAGATAACCCGGAAGATCTCATTTCCATCCAATATTACGGAAAGACCCCAGATTACTAATAAAATGGGTGGAGCCTTTTTTTTTTCTGTGAATTTGGCTAGTCACAGTAAATGGAGGAAAAAAAAACCACAGACAGCTTGTTTCGCAGATTGGAAGTTCGCAGGAGTTTTACATCGTAGTCGACTTGTGCCATTTAAGGTTTCCAGAGAATTCCCAGATTATATCCAAATGTGGAAAAGAAACAAGCACTTCAATCATCAGGTAAATTCCGAGTTAGTAGCCATAGTTTCCAGATATTCGATGTTCTCGTAGCTTGAGTGGGTGTACGAGTACGTTAGGTTCGTGTATAAGAAGAATTCCTTGTATGGTGAAAAGACAAGGGTGGAGTCAAAGTGTGTTGCGTTTTTTTTTTTTTTTCTTCTTCTTCTTTCCTTGTTAGTTTAGTAAATTTGTTAACCTCTTTATAAAACTCTTCAGTTCTAAGAGCATTTACATCATTGCTGACCTTACATCTCAGAGTGGTACTACTATCACAACATTTCTCCAGAATGCTTTGATTTCCTTCCAACATTTATTTTTGGAGAGGAGATAGTACTTGAAACGATGTTCAAAACAGCTGTCATAGAGATGGATGGGGACCTGTCATGAAGATTATGCATTGTTTTTTGAGCAAATCAAATTTTTGAGCAGTTAATTGAAATTAGATTTGATGTGTAATGAGTAACACCAATAGAGAAATTAGTGTTTTTGATGTGTGTACAGATGGAGGTGAAAGTAAATACTAGTAATTTATGACCAAAGATGCTCCGCTGCCAAAGCCATGCTAGTGGAACACATGGAGATGGGAGAACTCCCCCATTCTAATTACCATGCCTGACTATTCAAGTAATTGCAGTGAAAACAGATGTTGTCATACAAGGACCAGAACCGTGTGCTTTCAGCGTATTTGCAGCAGTTTCACAAGTGTTCTCTCTAGTTTCGGGATCATAATACAGTCTCAATGGCCTGCTCAAAGATCATTTGTGAACCCAGCCAAACAACCTTTGGACTGAATTGGAGCAACTATGGAAAAAATTGTTTGAGAGTATTGCACCATCCAATTACTAAAGTGTTTAATTTTTATTTATTTATTTATTTATTTATTTGAGCTCTTGTAAAATGCATGAGTGATATTTGCCCAAAGGCTTCATTAAGCTCCCATACCATCACTCCCTTCCTGTGTCATGCTAAAATATTTGTACCTTAAGGCAGACACTACAAGACACTGCAAGGAATTGGTACATCCAATAACAGTCCACCATGAATAAATTCAACAAACGAATGCATGCATTCATAGCCACAATCATCAATGTGATTTTTCTAAACAATGTTCTTTTATGAATTGTTTTAACTTCACATGGACTCCGATGACTGGAATTCTGTAATAGTATATCAATAGTATATCAATGCATCCTTTCATCTCTTTATTTTTGTCTCTCTCTGTCTCTTGTCTACTTAAGCTCTGAGAAAGAGCAGTTAGCTGAAGAAGATGAGGATGACTTAAAGGAGGTGTTGGATCTGAGGAAGATCGCAGTACAACTGCTACAACAAGAGCAACAGAACAGGTGATCTTTCTTGATAAATCACACATGGTCATGCAACTTTCAGAGCCCATCAAACATGTACACAGTGTCTCCATCAGATTCCCTGCCTTAGAGCTGTCAATCGATGCTATTCATGAAATAAATAGCAAATAATAACAGGGATATTTGAGTTACTCTACATTAATTTACACGGAGGAAAATTATATACTTGTTTACAGAAAATTGTATACATTCAAATTGGAGCTCTGAGGGGTTTTATCTGTGACAAAACTTCGGAAAACATTCAGGGCTTTGCTAAAAACATGTTATTGTTTACCCGAAAGTCAACATTAAGGTAAAAATGGTAAAAATAAATGCATATAAGAAAATTAAAGTGCTTTTTGACCTTTCATGCATTTCAACCTGTTGTTTGGGACTCCCAAAACCAAAATATGAACCTTTCATAAACCTGTGATTCAGGTCTATGTGAAGGGTTTCTTAAACATTGAAATACTGAGGTTGCACAATTGAGCTTGTTAGGTGACCTGACCTCCAGATAAGCATTTTAGGATGTCTAAAAACATCCTAAAAAGTTGCAATGGATGATCAACAAGAGGAGGAACAGGAAAGGTTTAATCATGTTAATATTTCACTCCTGTGCATCATTTTGGATTGAAATTATAAACAATACAAAAGCAAAATATGAGCAGTTTGTATGATCATCAAAACTCAGTTAGTTCAAGCAACTGAATTAATACATATATTCAAATTAATGGACCTCAAGGACCTCGGTGGTGGGTATCATGCCAAGTTTGTGTCCCTCTAATGAAAGATTAACCCTAGTCTTATGGGTTTGAAAGGACATGCGGTTGAGTAAACAGCTAGTAATAGCTAGTATTGTAATTTTTTGATTATCAAAATTAATTGTAAATTAATTGAACAAACAATAAATTGACGTCCCTAAATATAAATAAATATATATTTTATATACACTACTCCTATCCCCTGTACTCACTTTTTTCAGAGCCTTTCTTTCTTTTGGGCCTTATCCTGATACCTCAGCTGATTCTGCTCTCTTTCGTTTCGTTTTATCTGTGAGAGATTCTGAAATGGATGCGCGTCTTTTCAGTTCCTTTTCGATATGCACATCCATGCCGTCTGCTGTTTCTGAAAAGAGAGGATGGCCGTCAGTTTTTTGAATAATAGGATCAGACCCTCTCTGCTTACTAACAAATGAATCACCATATTCCTCCTCCTCTTTCTCCTTTCATCTCCTTCTCCATCACTTTCTACATCTCCACCTAATGCCGGGATCTGATTGGTGCACACATGACATTTGGCTCTCAGGAGGCGATCCCTAATTTGTAGGGCAGAGAGTCTAATACACCGTAGAAGAGCCGCCGGGAGAGCTCACAGGTAGAAGGAGAGATGTGTGTGATTATATGTGTGTGTTTGTCTCAAACGTTGAATGTGTGCCATTAGAAGAAAAGGTGTTTAGCACACATCCACTACATCTGGTCATGTGCGTGTTGTATATTAGCAAGAATGTGCATGGTTTTAATGATGTCAGGTTTAATGATGTGAAAAGTCAAGTGTTCAAACATGGTTCCAATTTAA
This sequence comes from Enteromius treurensis, assembly GCA_032275025.1. NCBI lineage: Eukaryota > Metazoa > Chordata > Actinopteri > Cypriniformes > Cyprinidae > Enteromius > Enteromius treurensis. The sequence goes on along the minus strand of JAUCMU010000097.1, from coordinate 12,369,548 downwards.
TCCGTTTTTTGAAGTGAAATACTCAAAACAGTGTGTTGCATGCGGGAAACTATTTGAAATATTCACGCATGTCCTTTTGGCCAAAATTGTAGATGTGCAATTGGATTCCTTTCTTTTGAATTTGTTTTGCTTCAGTTCACATGTAAAAAACTATAAACGTTTCAAAAGATAGTTTTGAATCCTAAGCTAGGTTGCTTGAAAGGTGTTTGGGCACATGTCATGGCTGAATGCTCGGAACAAATTGCTACACACAAATTCCAGGTGCATTTTTTTTTTCTCACTTGATAATATGGTTTCAGGTTTGTTTTTTTTCATGCATAACTGATGCATGTCAAACAGAGACTCGTTTCCACTGAAAGACAAGACATGTTGGGAAACGACTGACGTCTGTGTGGAAATTTCGTATTTTTTTGTGTTTGCGCACAGCAATTTAAATAAACCCAACACTCATGGACAGCAGAGCGAAGCAAGTGACGGAAAAGCTTTATCATCTTGTATCACATAAAAGTGACAATTGTACCCCAGGAAGGGTACCAAAAAAGTGGTACAGTACAGTTCACTCTTTTGGTACTGTTCACTACACCTGACAATGGAAACAGACATAATTGTGTATAGAACTGTGTTCTATACCGTACTGTATTGAACCATAGGGCTCGGTGGAAATTAGGTATAATTCAAAGACATAATGGATTTTCTAATCTTTCAGGTTCCTCAGCCACTCAGGAAGTAGCACCAAACAAAGAACCCCATCTCAGACTGTCAGAAGGTATTATGATGCATACACAAACACCTCCACGCACATTCTTATTTAATTTAATAGCCTACTTTAATTAGTAATAACCAACAACATTAGTTTTGGATTTCCTAGCAAATAATCAGTGCATTACTATGACGCTTCATATATTTTTCAAACTTTACAATAACCTTGGACTGAAGACATTAGACGTTTTTAGCCCTGATAGCCAACAGTTTTGTGGAAATCTGCAACAAATTCCTGAAATCTGATTCACATGCTTATTGAAGTGTGTGTTATCAAAGATGCAAATGTCTTGCTGATGGCTGTGAGATATCTATCAACAATTCAGTCTTAGCGCCTGAAGTGTGTTTTGACTGGAAATGTCATCGGTGACAACGGGGTTTGTCACTACAAATCACTCAGTATTGCAAGATTTTTATTTTCCGTTTTTGACCGGAATAAATCCATTCTCTCATGTTTTTCACATAGTTTACTTTATCCCCCACATCAGTTCTGTGGTAGCTTCTGCCACGGTTCTGAAGAATCAAGCTCAGTCCGGGGGTTTTGGTGCCATAAGAATTTATTACAAAGACAATAAAGCGGAGAGCTCTGCAGAATCTCTCCACAGTGTCTCTCATCAGTTTCCTTTATACAGTTTTTTAAGGCTAGTTTATCCATCTAATACACGTGTTCTTACTAGGCCGTCATGTGGTCTTAACTTTATGTTCAGTATATGTAGTGGTCCCTTTGTATACATTAGGGCCTGAAGCTAAAACCACATTTCATTTAGAAAGGACTTTTCAAACACAGACACACAGACCGAGGCATGTTTATCATAGACTAACTTGATACTGTACATATTTGGCTATATTTACACAGACCACACATAAACCAATTTACATCTTGGTTAATAAAAATCTTCTTCAGTTCTTGAGAGTGTTTGGTTGTGAAATGTAGTTTATGATCAAGTCATAGTTGTCTGCAATTCTTCCTTTTGAAAAGCTGTGTAAATGTGTGACCCCCTGACATCGATCTATCATGTCGCGTGCACACAAGATCAATAGGGCCCTAGGAGCACCCCTGGGTCACATTCTATATGTTCCAATGCTATTTAATCTTATTTTATAATGTGTTAACTAACTTTAATGTTTAAAAGAAAACAAAAGAAATGAGGTAGAAACGAACATAAATGCTTTTTAAAACTTATTGTTAGTCACACTGATGTCAACATGCTGCATATTGAAACACTTAAAAATACAATGGAATTTGTGAACATAAGGCAATGCTTTAGGTTACATAATCTAACAATTAACTTTTTACAGCATTTTTAAATATCACGCTAGTGAATGATATTCATTTTCAAAATTCATAAAAACAAACTTTGCAGTAAAGGATTTGACCTTTCATTTAAACTGTGAGCTTTCTGTAGGGTGGAGAATGCGCAGGAGTTTAATCTATGAGATTTCTTTGTTGATTGTGGAAACACCCTTTTTAATAAAATAAAAGGGAGGAGATGACAGGGTGGAGAATGTTTATACTTTGACAAGAGAACAGGTAGAGACAGGTATGTACTGTATACACCTGGAAATACATTTTCCCCCCAAACCTGTAAAGCGTTATTGTGGACGTCATCTGCTGTCATCTTGTAACTATATAGTTAATTCAGATGTGATCCTTGGCGTGATCTGATTGTTGGTGTTATTCAGAACTGCACTCTTAATCTTGAGGTTTACAATAAGGCCATCACCTACCAAACCCACACACCAAACATCAAACGGAGCTGACAGATGCTCAACGATAGCTGGCATTGGTTCAGATACACCCTGAACCATTGCAGCAGGGCATGATTATTGCTCACGCTAATGTGCCAAATTGTTTCTACAGAGCAGCACATTTTGCAGTACTGGTGCCACTAAGCATTATCTAGCACTTTCCCATTGCAAACTCACATCAGCTTCAGTCTTAAATTTGACCGTTGATTCAGTAAGATCAAGAAAAGCATGTCTCACCAGTGCAAACCAGTAGTTTTTTTTTTTTTTGTCAGCAATTTTTTTTTTCAAAAAAGTCATTTGTTAACATTAGTTAATGTATTAACTAACATAAACAACCCATGAACAATGCAGTTATTTCACAATTTTTTTTTACCTTTGTTAATGAAAATACACTTGTTTATTGTTTATTCATGTTAGGGCACAGTGCATTAATTAAAGTCAACAAGCACACCCTGTAATTTTAATAGCACATTAGTTAATGCTGAAATTATTAACTTAGAATAATAAATGCTTCGTTAATAAATACATTTTTACTATATTGTAACATATCTGTGCACATACGCACAAGTTAATGTCTTCGTGCAGTCACCCGTAGGCCCCCATTTGTATGTTGTGATGGGTCATGTCCGCATGTCACTCAGTGTTTCTGTTTTTCTTTGTAGTGCATCGTTAGACGAAGGAAGCAGCTCAGCCTCCGCCTTGAGTGGACAGGTACCAGTCATAAACACACAAAGCCTCATTTTGCCACACCTTGTAAGAAATGCAGGCTGACTTTACATTGGAAATATACTGTGAATGAATCAATTATTGCAGCAGTGCTCATGGCAGACTTTTACAGTTATTTTGTTTGACCGTTGTCAAGTTCTAGTTTGCGTATCACCGGAACCACGTGAAGTGGTTCTGCCCCCAGAAGTTGAACTTGCATCATGCATCATCATTTTTTTAAAACTCATTTGCCCTCATAATACTCGTGCTCGTAACAAATGCTACTTTTCACCCATAAAACAAAAACAATCATTGTAATTATCATTTACTCACCCTTAAGTTGTTCCAAACCTGTATAAATTGATTTTCTTCAGCTGAGCAGGAAAGAGGATATTTAGAAGCATGTGGGTGGGTGGAGATGTTTTACAGGCTTCATCTGGGTCTGCTTTATCATTGTGTTTGTGAATTCCATTTGATTCTCCCTCATTATGTGTTTTTGTTTTTTTGTGTGTGTTTATATATTTTTTTAAGGAGACTGATCTCACTGATGAAGATGCAGCTTTCTCTGAGGTCACTCTTCAGTTCATCACAGTCCTCCTCTTCATTCATTTCTATTCTTACAATAAAGCCTGGCCTAATGTCCAGTGTTTTGGTAGTATTGTTACTTGTGTTTTCACCAGCTCAACGCTATTCAAAAGTTTGGCTTGATAAGATTTCTTTGGAAAGAAATAATTTTTATTTGGGAAAGAGGCGTTAAATTGAAAAGTGACAGTCACTTCGAAAACATTAACACAGCTGTTTTCAACTTAGCATGTGATAGTATATAATAGTAATGTTTCTTCCGCACATAATATTAGCCTATTAGAAGGGTTTCTACGGGATCATGTGACACTCAGCATTACTCCATTTTCTTTTTCTCCTAAAATTACAGGAATATATTTAATTATGTTTTTACTGTCTTTCATCAAATCAATGCAGTCTTGGTAAACACAAGAAGCTTTTTTTTTTTACAAAATCTTATCAACCTCACACATTTGAATGGTAGTGCATATTTTTCATTATAATTAGTAAATTACTTTTTCATTTTATACCATTTTTTCCCCCACTTTTTTCCCCTACTCATTTTTACCCTGCAATTAATAACCTTTTATTCATTGTAAGGTAAAAAGTATATAACTGAAATACAGCTCTATTAATTCATAAGTACACTTAGGCTGGAAAACAAATAATTGATTATGGGTTTGTAGTTTTCAGTGCATTTTTATTGATGATTCCATGCATTTGTTCATTTGTGTTTGTGTGTGTGTGTGTGTGTGTGTGTGTGTGTGTGTGTGTGTGTGTGTGTTTGTTTTCTCCCCGTTTCAACAAAAACTCATCTTGGGGCTGGGCAGTATTGCCAAAAGTATTATAATATTTTTTTTTCCATATTATTATTTATCACAATGACCTTTTATCATGATTGGGGAGGGAAATGCTTTCCACATGAGACAGTGAGAATGAATGTATGCCTAACTTGTTTTTTTTGACAACTCCACAGATTAGCTATATTATAATTTAGGGCCCCATAAAATCCATTTGCCATTCACCACAATGCTGTGATTTGCCCCTCAGCCTTCTTCATCTTGCTCGTTTGATGGAAGTTTGAAATCGGAGAGCAGCGACTCTGAGCCAAGATGGCCGGAGCTTCCTCCTGTGCTCAACCAAAATGAGGATCGGAGAAGAAACAAGTACCTGAGAAAAGACTACCTGAAGGTACATACCCAAGCACGTAAATGTTTTTAAGTTTTCTCGTGCTTACATATTTTATTTGCTGGTTTAGCCTCTGTCTCTCACTAGTCTTTTACACACACACACACACACACACACACACACACAAACAAACAGACAAACACCGATATCTAACTACTTCATGTCACTTGATACTTGTATATGTCACAGGGAAACGTCTAGGTTACTATCGTAACCCACGTTCCCTGAAGGAGGGAACGGAGACGTTTCATATGGGAACTCGCCAGAGAGACCGATTTGCCTTTGAGCTTTTACTAAAGGCCAATGAATATTGGCGTGTACTGAT
>JAUCMU010000097.1:12342897-12354786 GCA_032275025.1 Enteromius treurensis | reverse complement strand
AATAAAATGTTGTTCCAGGGTCAACAAAATATGTTGACCCAGGAACACGCATAACTCAGCAAAATCAGGACGTGCGTACACGCAGTGCATCAGTAACTGATTTCTCCACACATTTATCTTACTTTTCTAAACTTATAAGTTCAGCTCCATTTTACATTTTTTAACAGGATTAAAAAAAAACAACACCATGTGGGATAGAAGTTTAGTGCAATGGACTTTACTGTTGTTTGAAGGGTTAGTTCACCCAAAAAAGATAATTCGGTCATGTTGTTGCAAATCCATAAGACATTTGTTCATCTTTGTTACACAAATTAAGATAGTTTTGATGAAATCTCAGAGGTTTCTGACCCTGGGTAAGATACAGGAGAAGTGATGATAAAGTTGAGGATCCAAACGCAGGCTTTATTGTAAGGAGCGCAGTCAACAGGCAGCATAAAATACCTTTAAATACCAGTAATGTCCAAGGTAAAGACAAAAGAGTAATCCTCAAAATGGTCGGTGCATGCAGCAATCAATAGAAAACTGGTTCAGCTGATGGAACATCTTTCAGACAAAATAAATTTTAGTAGACAAACTCCATGAAATATTTTGAATGTATTAAGTTCTAAAAGCTATGTAAATTAGTACCTTTATACAATGCATCCACTTTAAAGTTGATATGGCATCTTACCTTATGGTGAATGTTTATTACAGCAGCAAGTCTCTACTCAGAACAAGTGGACGGTGCATGTAAACATACTGTTATGTCTTAAGCCACTTTATGGTATATATGCAATTACTATAGGTTGAACATATACAGTACTATTCATGACTGTTCACCATGCATTCCTGTTAAAAATGCTGGTATTTTTGTCCCTTTTTTTTTTTACAGTTGTGGCTAACTAACCGATTCCAACATGTCTTGAAAGTTTGCCTAAATGATGGATGTTGTTTTAAAGAGAAAATGTTGTTCATTGATTTATGCCTTTTATAAAAGTGGCAGTGTGCTCAACTGTCAGCAGCTGTTAACAACTTTTCTGCAGAAAGGAGTTTTAGGACACGGGTTATAATGAGTAACATTCTCACTCCCCTATCATGCTCCACACAGCATAGCAGATACGTTTGGTTCAGTGCCAGAGCTTTGTGATGGATGAACTGGTGACAGCAGTTCCACAGACTTATTGCCTCTTTGACACAATCTCAGCCAAGAATAAAAATAATAATAATAATAATAATTCTCTAATTTAGCTGTTTCTATCTGTTTAGCTTCAAGATTTATGACACCGTTTCCCAAATTAGCATCTGTCACTCATACCCTGCCACTGTCATCACCTGCAGAACCTCTGCTACAAGATATAGACTGCATACTGCATGCTACTGTTTTAATAATATGCTACAGTACTCGGTATGCAACAATAATGATAGTACTCTAGCAGTGATAATCATTGTCATAAGACACAAATTGACCAATGAAATGCTGAAACGGGTTCCATGAAACTTATTGCAATGTGGAAGCTCATTCTGATGGATGTTTATGATTCTTTTAACGGCATGTTATTTTAAAAAGTCCTTCTCAAGTTCGTTTTTGTTTTTGTTTTTCCATCAAACTCGGTCTTGGCAAATCTTTGAAAATAATCACTCATCAGCTCTGTTACAGTTTGTAAAAAGATGTGTTGATCAAAAAGTAATAGACAGGGGATGCCTCCTACGCAGTGCGTACTGTATATGTAAATGTTTTTGTATGACCACTGGAATGCATGTCTGGATCATACCATCATTCATGTACATAATACTTTTCAACACATTAGAATGTTTCCTTAAAAAGGAACCAGCCAAAACATTTAAAAATACTGGAATAAACTGACCTTTTACAGTGTTTTGTTATGCATTTGTCATTTATTTTGTGCTTCTTCACTGCATGAACAGTTTTTTATGACAGTATTGGGGGAAATAAGCCATCCTGAAAATGATCAAGCAAATGGTACGAGATGTAATCACTTTACATCCGGTACATTATTAATGTGCTATGAATCAATTTCCAAGGAAAGCAGCTGTCTTTTTTCCAGCGAAGCATCCAAGACAGGGTCCGGAAGAAAGGGTTGTGCTCTCTCAAGTTACACTTGTGAACAAAACAAAACCAAAAAAAAAAAAAAAAACTCTTTGTTTGCAGGTCTCATTGTTTGACGTCAAAATCACTGTTAGCAGAATAACTTAAAAGAGTCATTCAAATCCTAATCCAACACAGTTCATATTTATAAGAGAGATGTATTTAATTTTATTGTTTAATTAAATGTAATATTTGATTTCACTACTTGACGAATTTATGCCATCAGATATTTGAGAGAATTCTACATGTGTACTGCTACTAATACTGTGTATTATTTTGTATTAATGAAAGAAAGCAAAACGGCGACAGATCCTTGCTTCATGGTCAGTCATCTGTTAATAATAGCTAAAAACTTGGCTGTGTTCTATAGTCTACATATTTTAGAATCTGTGGAACCGATGATAATTTCTCATCTAAAAGGTAATTGCAATGTTTGCCATCTGCATAAAACCCGGAGGGAGCAAGTTAAGCTGAAAATAGAAATGTTTGTATTTGTGGGAGCTGAAAGATTCCCACAAAGCTCGTATTTAACATAAACAATTCTGTTGCGGATTTGCGATTTGTTTTTGTTTTTTCTTAAATTGGCTTTATTTCAGCAAAAAAAAAAAGGGAAAGTGAATAAACAGAGTAAACCAAATTAAACATTTTGGTTGCTGAAATGATTTACTGAGCATAGCGCACACACACAGACAATAACACGACTGATTTATAGCCCTATTTATTTAAACGGTTCTCGAGCGACCAGTTAAACAGTGCGTACTAAAAGACAAACCACAAGTATTTTGATGAAAACTTAAGATTGAATGTACTGCCCTGGTAGTTTGACGCTGTTCTAGACAAGTAGGCTAATGGAATGAAATAGCCTACTAACGTTAGGTAGGCAGTGTCTCTCACGCACACGCGCGCGCGCGCGCACACCCTGAGTCACACAAGAGGGTGCTGTATCCAACAAAATCAGAGAACGTTAAGCAAAGTTCATTCAGACCATCCTACGGCAACTATATTGGAATATCATCTATTAGAGAACAGTGACAGTGAGTATAGCCTTCTTGTTCACTCCGTTCTTTTCTGCTGCCTTTATTTGTTGCTTCCTTCTTTCTCAGCACATCTTCAGATCTCCTTTTTGTGAATAGTTTGAATTGAGTGCCCTATTTTAACCAAATCCACTTTTATTCTGGGCATTTGTGTGTGTGTGTGTGTGTAGTAGTTTGTAGTAGTAATAGTTTATAATATTTTTATAAATAGTTTATTATAAGTTTGTAATAGTTTATCAACATTTAAACAGCTTTTATTATAACATGTTAAAGCAAACATGTTAATATATTTATATATATTTAAAACAAGACCCCCTGAAGAGGAACATACAATAATGAAACTCAGATCATTAAATATTATATATATTGACATTAACATATATTGATATTGAATATCTAAAGAAATCTCTCAATAAAATTTTAATGACTTAAACATTTTAAAAACTAATGTAAATTTTATATTTGCGTATTTGTAATATATTAAAAATTAAAATACATGTAATTTGATTGCTAAAAATATTAGTTTTTTTATATATGTTATATATGTAAATGATATGATACCAATCATTTATTCAGCCTTGCTTAGTTCTAAACCTGTATAAATGTCTTTCTTGCATGGAACATTAAAGATGTTTATTTGAAATATTTATTTTTCTCTCCATTTAATGGAAGTTAATGGACATCAAATGGTTACCAATATGTTTTAATAACTTTATTTTATTTATACATTTTATTTATATAATATAAATAATAGCAGGATATTCATTTTTGGATGAACTTTGTTTTTAAGGCAAAGAACTAATACACAGTGATGCAGAACAGCTGTTTTAAGGTCAAATTACCAAAGAGCTAACATGATATAAAGCAAGCTATACCAAACCAATCTAGGAAAATATAAGAGCCACACCTTATGCGTGAGCGTTTAATGTGTAAAAGCAGTTACTCATTTATCAACCACATGGGTAAATAAGATTGGCAACAGCGTGAGAAATCTAAACACCTCCCTTTTAAAGACAATGCACTATTTTATCATGATTGCCACATTACACCATCCTAAAGGTAGCAAAAACAAGTGTGAAGAGAGACAACTGATGTAAACGTTTATTTCTCTCTAGACACTGATGATAACCCTTCCGAAGAAAATGTTTCAGCTGAAGAAGGTTCCTGCATGCCTTTATGCATTCGCTTTGCTTTTGCTGACTCAGGAGGCTGTCTCTACATCAGAGGTCATGGTCTGTGGAGGTACCGGTAAGCTTCCTGGTTGATTCCAGTGAAATGATAAAAAACAATGGCACAATTCCAGACTCATTCTGCAGAGTGCAAAGACAGTCCAACGCGACTTTATCTAAGCTCCAATAGACTCTTAAATAGAATAGTTATATATAACCCTTTTTATAAGGTTACACATAATGACCCATGCTTTGAAAGTGCTATAAAAATCTTTTAATCTTTTTTATTTACTTTAGTTTTATGTCTGTTACCCTTTTCTCTACCTGTTTTTTTTTTTTGTAGCCTTATTTAAAAATAAAAGAAGGTAATATAATTACTTTTGTTTTTTATTGACATAAGAAATTGTGGTCAAAATGACTGGTTACAAGAATAAATTATAATTGACAGCAGACACGACTGCATATTTAAAGAAACAAACACGTTTCATTTAATGAAGGCCAAGTTCCAGTGAAATATCTTCACAGACAGTCATGTATAATGACTTTATGTCAATCCTAATGTGTGTATTTTGGTAATTGAATGGCTTTTTGCAGATGGTGAGGTTGTGGGATGTGACAGCATCTGTCTGGCTAGAGGAATGCATATGAGTTTAGAATCACAGCGTGTCTCTTTTTATTTGTTTACATAAAAGCAGCAAGTTTATCAAGGCTACAATGTACAGTATGTGTCACAATGCACAAAAAAACTAATGTAATGGGATAGCTTTAATGCTCTTGTGAATACGCATGTTAATGCATAAATCAAAGTAACAACTAAGAACGTGATAAGAATATGGGCCATAAATTCTAAATCTCTGTCACTTACCCGCTTAGTGAAGAAGAAAAGGGAAGTGTCCGTAATAGTCCGTAATAGTGTGTTACTTTTGATACTGTTTCTTTGATTGCTTAACTTAATGACCAGACAAAGGGACTTTATTGTGAATTTGTGTCACAAATCACTAATAGTTTGGCTATAAAGTTTACAAGATTTCACAACAGTTTGACTCAGGAGATTAGAAGGATTTTAAAATTCCAACTTGATGCTTGTTGCAAGTGCTTGGTCAGTCTTCGAGCCAAGAGCTGTAAGTAAAGTCAGCATTGTTCATTGATAAAGTTTCCCCCCCCCCACAGTGGACCCACCTGCCAATATTGAGATAACAGACCCTGGCTTCCTGGGTTACATCAGTATCCACTGGACTCGGCCGGCCAGCCTTCAGAACCTTACAGGCTGCACAGTACGATACCAACTCAGATACTATGACACCTATGAGGAACGATGGAGGGTACGAATCCTTGAGAGCTCACAGAACACACCACACACAGTGCATAAGCATTTACACATGTTAATGTATTTTCTTCTTTGCGCATGTCACACTCAGAAATGTTTTGAAATAACTATGCTATGAAGTATTCAAACTTTATTTAGTGGAAATTTTTCTGAAATAGTGCTGACACCACATTAATAAAGCTGTGATCTAAGAAAAAAGATTGTTCACAGCCAAATCAGTAAATGTGTATTTCTCTCTGTTACACAAGCTCTTAGTAATCTAAAAGACAGAGTTAAGTGTTCCATGGAACTCTTTTAGATTCAGTGTAAATCTCTTTAGTCAGTGCCAAAACCTGGGTTTCATTTAATGTAAGCCCTCAGAGAGAACAACTCCCTGCAGGCAGTGTACTTAGTAGTCAGAGAGACATATTTGTTTTTCAGCATCTGTAATATGAAGCAGTTTTGCCCGCCTTGTGCATACTGATATTATGATACAAACGCAGTGATTTATGATCAAAAATTGCCCTCTTTTTGTTTTGTACAGAGTGTTCGAACTGTCAAGCTCACTTACACTGCTCAGTTTGATCTTGAGAAACCAATCATGGTGAGAATACTCACTGTGCTGAAGTGTGCATGTACCAATGATATGGAGGTCCAAGGAGAGGAGACAGAGTGGGTCTACACACCTGAACCTGCAGGTAAAGATCTAAAACATATTTCATCCCCAATGAAGCAAAAAAAAAAAGAACAACCATATAGTATATTGTGATTGCAAGGAATCTTAACGCAATCCAACTCTAAATAGCTTTTTTTACATATAGCACTAATCTCTGTGACACCAGTTATTGATACTTTTGGAAACTAAAAACATGCTTTTTTGCGATCTAATTGTAAGCTCTAGATAATGATAAAATAAATACGGAATACTTACCGAATATCAGCAAGACCACACAAACGTACTGTAAATACAGTACTTGCTTAATGCTGGATTCTCATCATGTCATAATTACTGTAATTTCGAGAAAACAACAAGTAACATTCTACTAGTTGTTAACACACTTGGACTCGGACTCCTGATGAATCTGAGGTGGTCAGGTGTTACAGTTTTGTGGCGGTAGCACCTCAGTTACGATTACAATCTGTATTGTTAAAGCGCTATATAAATGAAAGTGAAAGTGATTATCCCGTCCCTCTTAACGAGTTATAGCATTTTTCACTATTTTGTGAAATAAGTCCACTGACATTAATCTGCTCTTCAGTCTGGTTCAGTCCGGTCATTGTCAGTCAAATTCCCTGCAAAAGGCCAATTCTCTGGACATTTAGACAAGTAAACTGATTAATTAATCATAAATAATTGTACAAAAATGTAATCTGCACTGGCATACTGTATGTCAACTTTACACGTATCTGTTTCCAGCCTTTTTAAAATTAAGTGTATTGCATTAGTGAAATACAAAATTATCCACACCCATCTGGAATCTATTGCGCAAACGTTTTCATAATATTAATGTCCTGTTTTCAAGGAAAGTGCTTTCGAGGAGTGGACCAACTGTTGCTGTAATGGATTACATTATATGCCTTACTGTCTGTTGCTTTCAATTTGATAAAAACTGCAAATTTTATTGGTTGAGCTTGAGGATAACTGTCATTTATTGCAATAATTATCATCTGTTAAATAAACATGTTTTTCTTAGGTGTGGCGGGATCTCGAATAAGAGATTTTCACTGTGTTTACTATGGCAAGGAGTACATGGACTGCACCTGGAAGTCAGGACTTGTACAACCTCCAAATGCGCAGCATTACCTCTATTACTGGTAAGCACTTCCAAGAGAAATGATGAACACAAACATCTGTTAAAGCATTCATAATGCTTTCACCTGGGCATTAAGGGATTTGGTGCTATCTGTGCCTCAGGGGAAGCAGAAGACAGGTTGAAGCACAAGTCATTTTACATGAATCAACTGAGTAACCTTACAGAGTTCCGTCTTCAAACGCCAAAGCTTATGCTGTTTTATCTTTTACATGGGGGAACAAATATATGCTTGCTAAAGAATACAGTACACACACTTGTTTTTGCCAAAGTTTAACATAAGCCAGTATGGTTGGGGGTCATGGCTGAACCACTAGCATCTGATCACTGCATTCCACTGCACTACAGGTCAAGACAGGACTGGTTAGCTGGAACGAGCAAGTGTCTAGTTCTTTCTTTGAATTTATGCAGCAGGTCATTTATGCATATTTTTTAATTATTGTTAAAATATGATTTAAAACCCAAACATCTGTTATGTCTGAATACAGTCATAATTCCATTTTTAGGTCAACTGTATGCTTCATTTTTTTTCTTCTAAAATTATGCACATGGAAACAAACCAATTAGTTTTATGTTGATATGTCACATTTTGAACACATTCAACTTGATGAATACATTTATATCTGTTCTTCCAGGCACAGGAAAATGGATGAAACACAGGAATGTCCAGAATACATCATGTTATCTGAGGGTCGAAGGGGATGCCGGTTTCCTCGAGAATCACTTTTGGAGTTCTCAAAGTTTAATTTATGTGTAAATGGATCCTTTCCAGCAGGAAATCTGAAAACGGCCTACTTTTCGATTGAGGTCCAAAACCATGGTAACTACAGACTTCTTTTTTATACCTGACAGAAATCAGCTAACTTGAGACATCTGACTCGGTAGAAAAAAACATATTCCTAATTTTCTTCTCCTTATCTTTCTCTTGCAGTAAAACCAGCAGTGGTCTCCTCGGTGCATGTCTCAGAGATTGATGGAAAGCTGAAGTTAGACTGGTCACCACCTAGTGGTCAGGTGCCAAAACACTGCTTGGAATATGAGGTGGAGAGCAGCACTGCGACAAGAAATGGCAAGGAAAAACAGGTATTTATTTGTGTTGTTTTTCTTTCATCTATCCAGTGCTGTTAAATGATTAAAATCCTTGATTAAAAGTAGTAAAAAATAAAAATCACAGTAAAAATAAACATTATCCTCATCTTGATTCTCCAAATACGTGTTTCACGCGTTCGTACTTACTGGTAATCAATCAAAGGCGAAGTGGGTTTGGCGTGCTGTCTGTGGAGAGGACTCAGGGTTCGGCGGGCTCCAGAACCCTACTGGGCTCGGGGAAGTAAGAGGCTGGCTTCCCGGTCTGAACCCTGCATGATAGGGTTTGTTGTTGTTGCATGTTTTTGGTGTGACACATTTTAAACATGCACTTTAGATTATAGAGTACTAATGGGCTGATATGAATCTGACACATTAGATAAGGGAAACATCTGAAATGCCTTCAGGAGAGGGACTGAGGATCACTTGATGACAAGACTCGCAGATTTTTTTAAGGCTTTATAGCATCCAGTAATTTGTAAACAACACTTGTAGAAATGAACAACTGCCATTCACTTTCATTTTAATTTTGAATCTTGGCATGTACTGTCAAACCGATATTTGATTTAGCTGGTGTGCCAATACAAACACCAAAAAAGTGCCAAGAATCTGGTCTGTCAAAAGCATCAATGAGGTCTTTTTTCCCCCTTTAGGAAGAGATGGTTATTCAGAATTTAGAAGACACAACTTATGTTGTCCTGAGGGTGGTGGAAAGTCAGAAAACCTGCTTTCGAATCAGGTCAAAGGTGAACATGTACTGCTCTGATGAAGGATTTTGGAGTGACTGGAGCCAAGCAAAGTGTACAGGTTAGACCTATTGATTTAAAGTGTTAGGTCATTCTGATCTTGTGAAATTTTAACATTTGACACATGTTTTGAACATTTAAAGATAGTTGTTGTATCTAATATGGTTCACACATGCAGAGTTGTTACAACATAAGAAATTATCCTTAGACTGTAAAAAATCCTTTCCATTTTACACTTTTAATGTTAGTTTGACCACTCATGTCTTTTTCCTTCTGTCACCATCAGAAGATAAGGAAAAAACTCTTAGTGGGGTGAGCCTTAGTGTGGTGAGCCTGGTGGTCATTGGCATTGCTTCAGTCATCCTCCTCTGTCTTTCATTATGGATTTTAAAGAAGATGTAAGTATATGGTTAAAAGATAATAAATAAATAAATAAATAGATGCACTTACAGATTCTTTGATAGGTTAATTCTTCATTGATTTGACATTGACTCTGTTCCACAGATGCATAAAAAACAAAAAGGGTGTCCTCTATACTTTATACAAGGAGAAGGTCAACGAGACTATGCCCAATATCCTCAGCCCCATTTTCAAGTGATGCTCTCTGTGACCGGCTAAGCTGAATCATGTTTAGCTGTTCAAGACTACAGTAAAAGCACACTAATCAGACAGAGAAACGAGAAGTGAGACTTCAACAACTTACAGAGATAGCTGACAGTTCCAGTAGTCTTGAGGAATAGGTATGTGGAAACCTAACAGCACTGAAACGAATGTATGAACCACTTTGGTTTCCAAGACACTATACTACTATTTTATGTGTTTATGCACATAGCATGTATTACATAAAGTTACTCACAATTTTTCAAATGCAAGTAATCTTGCCGCTTTAGCCAACTATTTTTCAAATGCCAATGATCTTGCCAATGATCTTGATATTTTAGCATTTTCTAATACCAATCATCTTGATATTTTATCCAATGATTTGTCAATTTACAATGATCTTGCCAGTTAAGCCAGTGGTTTTTCAAGTGCCAGTGATCTTGTCAGTTTGGTTTTTCGCTGTTTTACTTTGATGTATGACATTTTCAGTATTTGAGTTTATTTTACTGCTGATTGCATTATGAAGAAATCAGCAGGAAAAAGCGAACTTTTATTTACATTAAAATCAAATTTGCTTGAATTTATATTCTGTTTGTGTACGTTTTTACAACAGATACAATTAACGAGAGGTCTGCACTTACAGAGCACATTTCCATTTCTGTTCAATTCCTAATCAGAGCATCAGAGCCCTTCCTGTTGATCATTTTCACTTCCTGCACTGACTGTGAGCACGTATGGTGACTGGAATAGTGATGTTTGGGTGGGTCGTCATGATATACGCAGTTTACAAATGACACTCTGCATTACCTCCAAGAATCAGGAAGACACTTTATTCATAGAATTATCGCTCAAGCAACAAGCATTTATGTAACTGATTTTACAATGATGTACAAGACATCAAGCCACAGTTCTCTAATAGTAAACCAACTTTCTATAGCGTACCAATGTAGTATTGATATCCTTGTGTGGTATCCACACCCTACATTCTTGACTCTACTTGCCTAGAAATAACAAGTTATTAAAGGGATAGTTTTCCCAAAAGGGAAAATTCTATCAGCATTTACTCACCTCAAACCTGTATGTCTTGTGAAACACAACAGAAAATGTCTGCATTTTTTTTTTTTTGTGATATTGTTTTTGGACCCTGTTTACTTTCATGTATGGACAAAAAAGTTGAACGTTTCTTAAAATTCTCATTTTGTGTTTTGCACTTTTTGTGTAAGGGGTTTTCATTAATGAATATTTTATTTGCGCCATTTGTGACTGTGATCTAAGAATGTGGTATTCAAAAAACAAACAAAAAAGCAATTGATGAAAACTGAATAAAAATATTTTAACACTGACACTTAAAAATCAACAACTTAAAAAAAAAATTATATATATATATATATATATATATATATTTATTTATTTTCTTTTTTTTTAACTTCAAAAAACGTTTTTTGTACTGTGTATATCATTATATAATAAAATATTTTCATGTTCAATTCAAGTTGATATCTTACTGATATTGATGATGTCAAAAATGCTCTAATTGTCCCAAATTTCATTCTAGTTTTGTATCAAATGTTTAAATTTGTAAAATTGTACATTTGTATAAATAAATAAATCTTGTACAAAAGTCCATTTGTGTTAGTATAGCAAATATATAATCATTGATTTCATCTTGTAAGGCAGGTTGCAAAGCCTGTCTGAAATTTAAGTTAAATAAAGGTTTTTGTTTATTTAACAAAATTTGCTTTAAGTATGGAATTTAAATTGCAGTAAACATTTCCAGTGAAGTAGTAATGCACACCTCAGTTTTGAAACGCTAAGTCGACTAACACTAAAGATCATTAAAACTGTAATCTTCTATTCAACAATCTCACAATATCAACCTTGATAATCTCTTAGAGCTGTAATATTCACTGGAATAAGGAAAATGAACCAAGACATTTCCAAGAAAAGCTGCACATCAACTTGGACCACCCAGAAGTATGACAGTAACATGGGGGGGGGGGGGGGAAAAAAAAAGTGGAAGAAAGTGGAAAAAAAAACATAACTGAAATTTT
>JAUCMU010000097.1:12340246-12342797 GCA_032275025.1 Enteromius treurensis | reverse complement strand
ACTCTGTTTTTCTATTTGATAATGTTCAGTGCTTTGCTACAATCTGTATTGTTAAAAGCGCTATATTAATAAAAGTGCCTTGACTTGACAAGACTGACAAAAAAATTGGTTAATTTCTTTACATATCCCTGAAGCTGAAGACTGATACTGTGTGAGAGAGTGTGTGTGTAGGTGTGTAAAAGTATGTCTAGAAGTGAAAAGAGATCTGTATGTCTTAAAGAGAGGCCATTGCAATTACTTCGTCTCCACCAATCGTAGTTTATTCTATTGAACGTAATGATAACATTATTGAGTGTTTATGTTTGGATGCATTTGCAGCTCCGTGGAGCTGTTTTAACTCTCAGTAGGACACAGTAGCCTAAGTATCCGCTAAAGATGTTTCGGCCCCATATGTCTCCACAGATTTCTCAGCCAGACATGAGCTGTGAGTAAACCTGCTCTCCCTGCTCTGAGAAGGGATGGGTACCGAAACTCGGTACTTAATCGGTACCGGTGCTTAATTACAAAAGACCGAAGTATCGATAAGCTCTGGCGTTAACGGTTCTGCTATCGGTCCTGCAGGGAAAAAAATATTTAGCTATTTATTACTAAATAATCATTAGGCCTACCTAGCATATTTTAACCTTTTCTATTTTAAGATAATATTAAAGACTTTTGCCTGCACTTATTAATCTCTCGCGCGAAATGTCTGTCTGTTCCGCGCATAAGTTCCGCTTTACACAGAGCTCGCGCACACACAACACCAAAGCTCGCGCTTAATAGAGTGACGATGGCGCTTTTCTGTTACTGACAATAAACCTATCAACATCTCATCTGACCGCAGACACCGAATCGGGAGTATTTTTTCTGCAGTAGCTTAAATGAATTTTCAACAATACCTTTACAGTATTGCATTTACAAATAGACTATGCTTATTAAGAAATAAAGCAGAGATAATAAAAACGGAAAATTAAGATATAAAGCAGAGCTTACCTAAAAATTAATTTGTAATGATGAAATACATTCACTTTATTTCGTGTATACTGCAAGGGGTTCCAAACTTGTATTACTTTTAATCCTGCATGCCCCGACTGTAACCACTGTCCAGTCTTTTACAGGAAAATAGTTTTGTTCATTTATTTGTTTTACAATCATTTGTTTTGTTTGTGTAATATTTGCTCAAACACTGGTGTTTGTTAGGCTACAGATTATTATTTTACGTTTAAAACAAATTTTAATTATTAAAAACACAACAAAAAGTACCGATAAAAGTACCGGATTGATAAGTGGTATCGATAAAAGTAGTAATACCATTAAAACCTCAACGAAACCCACCCTATCTGTGTGGCGCTGTCTTCTGCATCCTCTGCATCCCTGTCTCACTAGTGCCACCTGCTGGTACAAACGATGTCCTTCAGCTCCTTTGTTTGAGGACACCGTAAGGGCTGAAGAAGACGCCCGCACAATGAGTCCTGAAGATACCTGGATGAGTCATAAACAGATTGATTTTGTGCAGTTTTATGCATTCATATTTATGTGAGATAAAGTATATAAATATTTGGTATATGCATCCTTTACCAAATTACTACGTTTAATATTTGTTCTTTTAAAGTTACATAGATTTTTCTGTTTGTTTACTCTAAATAATAAAATATTTAAAAAATGTAAATAAAAATGTATAAATGTGTTTAACCCTCTGATGCATGGAGCCAACAAAATTATGCAAAATTATTAGTTCCATATTATTAATATTAACATTATATCACTGTTGATCTGTTGTATTAACCTGAAGTATTAACCTGAAGAAAGATCAAATAAAATATTAAGGAAAAAATAATAATTTAGATTGCCTTGGCATTTAATTAAAAAAAGCTACAATTACTAAAACTGAAATAAATGGATTTATTTTTTTTCCTTTTTGTATACAAATAATTTTTGTCTTTCTTTTTAAATTTTGCAACATATAAGGTGGTGTATTTTATGTGTGTGTTTGTGTGTGTTCTTCCTATGTTCTATATTTACCTCTACATCCTATGGTCCTATATCTTTAAATTCAGGGTTTTTTTGTTTGTTTGGGTTTTCTGGACAGTCATTTCAGAGAGAGAAATTATTGTGTACCTATAGCAGGGTTGTATCCACTGGAGGAACAAGCTTCATTTGAAGCCATCAGGGTGGGACTGCCCTATGTGCCTGACATCAGCACTAATAAAAACTATAAGCACCAACAATGAACAGAGCAGATATCACTGCTCTCACGCCTCCTATTTTGAATAATGACATTTTATGTGACCAAATGAAGCTTGTTCCTTCAGTCAGTCCAGCTTTGTTGTTTTTGATGATGTTTAGGTTTCACAGATCCTCTGTTAAGTTCACAGCAATGACTCTTTTTACTGTCAGAAACTCTAAAATGAGTCATTCTCACTCACTGTGTGAGGAGGAGTGAGAGCAGTGATATCTGCTCTGTTAATTGTTGGTGCTTATAGTTTTTATTAGCGCTGATGTCAGGCACAGAGGGCAGTCCCACCCTGATGGCCATCAGTCGTTGTGCATATGTATGTATGGGCGTGCATAC
>JAUCMU010000097.1:12330246-12335246 GCA_032275025.1 Enteromius treurensis | reverse complement strand
AAAAAAAACTACAACAAGGAAAATGGGACATGACAAAGGGAAATGAGGTCCTGTGACGTCCCTCAGATTCACTGAAATTCAAAACCCCACTGAGCTTTAACACTATACCGCCACACAATGACACGCATCAATGCCGTGAAATTTGATGAACGCAAGAATTTAAAGCTGCTATCTTTTCTGAGCAATCACACATGCGCTTTCCCAGGAAAAGATCTTTGTTTCTTATTGATTGAAGTCCAAGAACAGTATTCAGAGAAACACACCACACCTCTGTCAACAATACAAAACTGTAATTTAAGTCAAGTATTCTCACATAAGTGTTTCTTTATTTGATTTTATTTGTGTCAACTCAGTTCTATGTTTTCAATCTGATAGAGATCTCGGTGTAACAAAGCCAAGAAGCTCCAATAGCGCACAATAAAGCTCATTTAGCCAGCAAAATATCAACACCAGCAGAGAGTAAGAAGCACTTAAAGCCATAGTTCACACCAACTATGGGTGGGGGTGGGGGGTTATGCTGTTTGGCAGATGCTTTTGCATTCAAGGTATGCATCTTATCATCTCTGTTTTTAAGATAGCTAGCAGGTATGGACAAACAGGCAGGTTTCTACATGGCGAAAAAAAAAAACAGATCACCAAAGAGTGATTTATAATGGCAGTAGATCATTAACTGTGAAGTACTTGCAAGTGTAAAAATAATAAAGACACAGTTTTTTATGAGAGGCTTTTGCCAGGGGTTTGTTTTTGCTGGCAAGCCATGACCCAGCTGCTGAAATAAAACCAGGAGGACTTCAGACATATGCGTTCATTATGTCATGCATAATGCATTCTTTAGCATACATCTTTTCCTTTCATTCATCCTCTTTTACTTTGCTTTCGTAGGAGCCTTGGCCTTTGTATGCTGAAACATATCCGCTGGTATCAGGAATGTATTCCCTCCCTGAGCGGCCTTTTCCCTTCCCCGACTCATCAAAGCGCTCCTTATGAGAACCAGTGTACTTGCTGCTATCTGTTAACCTGTCTACAGCAGAGGCCTTTGCCACTTTCTGTGGGGAGAAAAAGATTATCGGTGGTTATTGTGTTTTGTTTATTGCTTACTGTACAAAAACAGACTGACTGGTACTCACAGTTACACCAGCGTTGGCTGGTTCTTTTCCAGCAATGAGACCGTAGAGAAGCTGCACTGCCTCTTCCTGGCTCTTCCCTTTAAAACGTTTTGTAGCCAACTCAGCCATGGCTTGAGTGAACTGCTCAAATGTGATGACACGTGCTGACTTAGCCCTAAAACACATAAGCAGATTCAAATCAGCACAGAGTTATGTCTAGTTATGCGTGTGTCCTGTCGGACATGTTCACTGTCGGTCGTTGTGAGGATAATCATACTTGACTTTGCTAAAGACGATGTCCACGTCTGTGCTGGTGACAGATTTGCCATCGATGACCTTGCAGTCCTTACACAGCTTCACAAAGTTTTTCCCGTTCATCTCCTTCCCCGTCGCTTTGCTGTCTCCATGAACTGCAAATTTACAAAATGCCATCTCAACGTCTGCCAGTGATACTTCACCCGAGCCTTCAGCCATGCTATGGGATCAAGGATGAGGGAAAGAAAGAACAAGAATGACATGAAATTTTGCTTTATTATAACATTTTTCCCCTCCTGGCCTTGTGATCGATCCAGTTATTTTAGTTTTATTCAAATACTATTATAGAGTAAGAATTATTATAGAATTATTTTGTATTAGTGTTTATTGGTGGATTTTCATATGCCTTTTTAGTTTTAGTTTGAGTAACTATTCTGCTCTTGTTTTGCTTTATTTCTATTTCAGTTCTTCTACTGGATCATCATCCAGCCTGTCTGGAATGAGATGAAGTGACAGAAAAAACTGAGGCAGACTAAATCCAGAAGAACTGTGGCAACGTCTCCAAGATGAAGAAAAAACCCTGGAAGGCTAGTACTGTTCAAAGTTTTAGATACTACCAGTATTTTTTTGTTGGTGAAAATACTAGTGACCTAAGACTTGCACAGTACTGTATAATATAAAGATAGTTTTATTCAGTGCTGCACTGTTTCGTTAATATTGTCATGTATTTATGTGTGCTGGTTGTGTACAGCAAAATCTTTATCTTTAATGGTCCTATTGTAGCATTTTTATTCTGTCCTACACTGCTCCATTATCTTCCATACTCACAAATATCATGCTCATTTACTACACACACACACAACATACATTACTCACACTAAAAGCCACTTTACTAAATTAGCTTCAGCTGACTTTGAGCTTTAAACTCTCTCTCTCTCTCTCTCTCTCTCTCTTCTTTCTAATATTGGGTCTTTTATCCATACAAAATAAAAATATATATATGCATCTATTTTTACCTTTATAATGGAATACAAGATTAACTTGAAATTTCCCAGCAGTGCATGAAACTCTTACATTATTGCAAATGAAAGGACTTATAATATATAGGTAAATAAGTAACATAGTTTACGTTCCTTTTATTCCATAGGCAGATATTATAGTCAATATTCCATATACACGCACACTGTATCGTCTAAAAATAGTGCTATAAAACTCATGCATAAAGCCTTGTTTGGCCTTGTAGGTATAACGGATTCTTCCGGATGGGTGTGTGTTATTGAGAGGGAGATCCAGCCTACCTGATAGTGAGTTGGACAATCCTGGATACTGATGCTAAGCTGCTACTGAAAGGATGCTGACTGTGGGTGTGTGTTCCTCTGTCTTCGTCTCTGCCCTTGGTAAGTGTGTGTGCGTGTGTGTACAATGACGCAAGACAGAGGGGAGGAGAGAGCACAGCCCAGCACAAGTGATGACATCACTCTCTGCTCTCTCTTTCTCTTTGTGCCACAGGCCCTCTTGTCTTTCTGCTTTTTGATTTTCTCTTTCTCTTTGGCCCTTTTATTTGTCATCTTTTCTACTTTGCTGTCTAGACACAGTAGTCCTTTACTTTTAGCCCTCTCTCCCTCCTCCTGCTCCCTCTCTCCTCCTTCTGTCTTTGTTTTTGTCTCTCTCTGCTGCCACACCCTTTCCCATCAGTGGATCAGCGCTCAGATGTTACATAGTGAAGCAACACACGCGCACACATGATGTTGATGCTCTAAATGTTATTTTCTCTAATGGCTTCAGGGCATCCTCTGTATAATGTGTCTGAGCAACTCACGACTTACTCATGACACAACCACATATAGATGAAGACCCATTCACAGCAGATCCCCGTGGCTGACAGCACAGCTAAAGGAACAATGACTGTTTATTCTGTAAAATAAAATTTTATTTTAAGAACTTGTTCATAGAAAGATTCTCTGGCAAGCTCAGTATGCTGTTTCTCTTTGCAGCAGTTTGTTGTGTTACAAAAGTGTACATTGACAAGAATAATAGGAACCTGGTTATATTGCAGTTATAAATGTGATGTGCAGTATTGGCATTAACAATTGTTATAACCAGAATAAGCCAACATAATATCTACCATACTTTTAAACAATAACATATAGTTATATCTGCATATGTCCAAATTAAGGTAAGCATTGGTAAAGCAAAATTCAATAAACATATTGTTAGTGAACGAACTTTTGAGTTAAAATAATGAGCTGATCACAGTACAAAACGACTTAAATGTTTTCTAATTAATTAAAATTTGCAACTTCAATATGTCCTCAGTTAAAAATTTATTTCTAATAAAAATAAAAATAAAAAATCGACAATGCAACAAATTAAAACCAGTACTGGAAAAAGATTACATAATAAGAAGCATATAGCAAAACTTTGCTTTATATGAACTACAAGAGCGCCCTCTACAGTATGCTATAAAAGTTACATGTCACATTCAATGGAAACAAAGACTTGAAGACAGATGAATCCTGAAGGTCACAAGCAATCAACGCATCCATTCATAAGCTCACATTGCTTGTTGAAGATAAAGATTAAAGGATTAAGCTGCAAGAAGTGTTATAAATGTCTGCAACATTTGAGCCTTATAGAGAATGGCAAATGGGAAAAGTACATGTTTTGATACCAATGGAAGAAATGAAATTTAACATTAAAGAATATGAGTACTCATATATGTTAGTTTTCATTCAGTATTGAAATTTAATGTATCCATTTAGGCTTACTAACAAATTATATATACAAATGCAATTTCAGCCTTATTTGGTCACCTTCCTAAAACTGGGCTGACTGCTTTTGAGCCTAAAACAGCTTGAATTCTTTGTGACTTGTGAACTTAACAAATATTTTTACAAGTTAATGGTTCACTTGCAAAAGTGTTATGTAGCTGCTGCATATTCAAGAAGATGAATGGACTGTGATCATAATGAAACACATGGTCACGGCAGTGGCTTAGAAACAATGCTCAAATGATATTAAGAGGCTGTCGCAATGTGTGCTAAGAATGTGTGTCTTTTCTCTGAATTGCAGGTCTGGCAGCTCATCCAGATGGCTGCTCAGCATCCTTTACTGTTCCCTCCCTGGGATTGCAAGGACACCATTGGAAATGCACAGGGAAGCAGGAATTGTATTACTGTATTCATCACATTTTTGACTTAAAGTAAGAGCAAGGGTATTATGCTGTGAGATGTTGCGAACCAGTCAGTCTTCATATTATTTTTATTTTTAATCATAATCACAAATAATTTTGCCATTTACCACACTTTGTCACGTCTCAGTTTCACCATATATATATATATATATATATATATATATATATAATATATGTATATTGGCTAATGAATTACATAATCATTTCTATATTGAAAAAAATATGGTGAATACTACAAAAGAAAAAAACTAAAAAACCTGTGGGCAATACCCAAAATAAATGAGCAATAATTGTGGTTGCACTATCTGTCTAAACAGATTCATTGGGTGCCAGAAATGTGGTCAGGTAATGAAAGAAATGTATAGGTATATGTATCAGTGGCGATTTCTTTAAGACTGCAAGGGAAGCTCAGCTTCCCCTATAATGTCACAAAAGTAATGGTCAAA
>JAUCMU010000097.1:12296965-12325642 GCA_032275025.1 Enteromius treurensis | reverse complement strand
AAATAAGGCAAAAACAGACTGTTTCATTCTAGGGTCAAATTCTAGGGTTGTAAATGGACCTGTAAAACCATTTCTGGGCATTTTTTCCCCTTACCTAAGCTACATACCTTCTATGTACATATCAGAAAACAATTAAAAAAATTATCTTAATGCATTCGGCACCTTTAAGCTCTATCAAACAGAATCTTGGAAGGTAAATAGGCAAAAATTAAAGAATCATATTGAATTAAAGACTAGATTTGGGGATGGTCCCAAAAAAAAAATTGGTTCACATTTTAATTATCTTTAAATTATCTTTTCTTTTTTTTTAAATTACATTTCATGATAAAACCTGCAAGCAATCAAACTTTAACACACCTTCTGTAATCTTTGGGTTTAGATAAGATGCAGCTACATCATGAGAAAAGTGTGTTCTTCAGTGATTATGAGCATATAAATAAAACAAGCCTTCTTGTCATTATTGTTTATTGTTCATTTGAATGGTTTCTCAGTACTTTTCAGTCATTTCACCCATCACCAAGTAAACATAAATATGTACAGATGAGAGCAACGATCTGTCACTGTTAACATGTATTAGAAACATTCAAATGCAAATTAAGTTCCTCTACAATTAACTGTATCTTTTAACTTTTAAGACATGGATACACTTGCTTAACTAATCACTAAATGTTGCTTCTTCCTCTGTCTTACTCTACTCCTAGCTGTTACTGTGGCTTTGTTTTCTTTTAACTAATGATATAACCATTAACCTTGTCATTTAAATCAGGGCAACTCTGCTCAACATTACACAGTCAACTCACAGAGGACATGTACAAGTAGATCAGGAGCCCTGGTTTCCAAAGGTGTCTCTATATTACCAACAGAGGGAACCAATCATCATCATCACCAAAAAAAATTATCATTCTCCTGAAAAAACAGAAAGTTTAAATTGGGCCTATAAATAAGTGATTGTAAATGGCCACAACCATAATGCCCCCACACTTTCATAATAATTGAAAACAAAACAGTAGGACAGAACCAGTTAAACCAGATATGTTATGTATTATAATTTACATATAATTTTGTATTATAATACATTTTAAATATTTTTAAATGTTTTAATAAGACATAAGTTTTTTGTTGTCATGTTTAATTTACCTTGGAATGTTTGTTTCAAGATGTTTCACAGTTCAAATCATATGATGGTTTGACTGTAAGCAATTTGTTACTTGTTTCGAAGTATAAAATTTAGCTTGAATTCTATGTATTTGCATCCAATTCAAAGGTTTGAGTTTCCATTTGTATTGTAGAATTCTGTGCTGTCTGAATTTTTTTTATCTCTTTTATATATAGGTACATCCAACTGTCTATCATATTCACCACAAGACCCATAATAGGAAAAGAAAAACATTTTTAGAGGTCACCATTGAAAACTGTGACACTCCACTTCCAACGACCAATAGTTGGTGTAGCAGTAATTGTAAGTCAACAAGTTTATTAAAAACCATTCAACTTCTGTTAAAGATTTCTTCACCTACATCTGGCTAATAATTTAACTTAGAAAATAGAAAGAAAGCCACTATTATGGAAACAATGAATATACTAACTAGTGAGACACGCAATGTACTCTGTTTGGTATCTTCTAGGGAATTTGGTTCTTAAAGAGATAACTCACCCAAAATTAAAATAATTGACTCACCCTTATTCCATTTCAAAACTAAATGACTGTTTCTTCTGCGGAAGACATTTTACAAAGGTATGATATAGGATATGATCCTTCTTTTATATAGGATATGTTGCATAAACAACATTGGACTAATATTAATGTGTGCACATAAAACACTTTTTTCCACAATTCTTTAGACATTTTCTTTTTATTCCTCAGAAGAAAAAGTCATACAGCTTTGCACAACCACAAGGGTGTGACAGCATATTCATTTTAGGTGAACTATCCCTATATTATAATGTGCATGAGATGAGCCAATGAGAGGTTTTACTAAATAAAAAGCTGCCTCCTTTTTAATAGCTTTAAAAGGCTTTGCGTGATGTCAGGCTTAAATAACTTAGATCCTCCATGACTAACAGAATCTAGCTATGCACTACCATCAGCCTGAACTAAAACCAGCATACTGACATCATACTGTACCTTAAAACAAAATACACACACGCACACAGACACACATAATAGCCTCCACCAAATACAATCAGACACCACAGTCGTTCAGCTGGAGTTCAAAGGGTCTAATGGTAGAGTAGTGTCCATGTTTTGCAGCTACAGCACTCGCTGTCCATTTATGATGACATCATCAAACTCCTCCTGTGACAGACAGAGAAATAATAAGCACTGAAGCAGTGAGGTAAGCATTCTGTTAATAGATGTGTGTGGATTTGGCTATAACCTCTTCACTCTCTCTGTACTCCTCTTCTTCCTCATCGTCCTGTGTGTATGTGGCCCCATGGGCACTAAGCAGGGCCTGCACCTCTTTGTTGGGTCGGTAAAGGGCACAGTAGAAAGGGGTGTGACCTGCGTATGAGCGCTGATTCACCAATGCGCCAGCGCTCAATAATAACTCCACTACCTCTGACTTCTGACTTTCCACCGCCCAGTGCAATGGAGACCGACCTGACCCCAAATCCTGCAAAAGCAAAAAGTTCATCATTTTTAGAGAAATCCGTAAAAATAAAACTTTGAACCCTCAAATTAATTGATACAACAGGAGAAGAACCTTATTTTTTATATAAAAACATGGCTGGATGTGTTTTTAGTATCATTAAGGTACTATTATAGTGTTTTTTTCTTTTTCATTTTAGTTTAAATATTAGTAATTTTGGGTTTCATCACATTAGTAGTTTTTAATGTCTTTTTTTTAGTTACTTTAGTACATCAATTTAAATAAATGAGAAAATGTTGAGAAATATGAGAAATTATAAATGTTGCCATAGCAACTAGATGAAATAAATTATTTATTAAATTAAAAGTTTTTTTCCCCAAGTATCTTAAACGATTTATTGTGTTTTTTTTTTGTTAGCTACAATAACCCTTATTTAAATCAAAAGGTAAGATCTCACCCGTTGATTTACATCTGATCCTGCCTCCAACAGCATTTTGATGATCTCACAATTGCCCCTATGTACAGCCAGGTGCAGTGCACTCACACCTTAAAGAGACAGACAGACGGGGAAAAGGACGGGATGCAAAACAGATATATATATATATATATAAATAATGGTATTATTCAGAGCAAAATATATTTGCATGTGTTTGTACCTGCATAATTAGTGATGTTCAGGTGCACCGGAGGGGTCCGTGAGCAGCTGGTGAGCTCTCTCACACACTCTGTGCGAAGCTCTCTGACAGCCAGGTGTAAAGGTGTGTTTCCACCCCTCTCTTGGATCTCTGCACTGCCTCCACTCCACAACAGTGCCCGAACACACTCACTCTGGTCTACAATGACTGCTAAATGTAGAGCAGTCTGAAACAAAAAAAAATGAAAAGGTAATAAAAAAATAAGGGGAGGGGGAGCTAGTCAGGTTGCCACTGAGGACTTGTTTGACCTGTTGCGGTTTGCATTGTTTCTTGAGTACATTAGGGCTTGCTGGACCTTGGTCTTAGTTTCCCTATTTGTGTAGATGCATTAGATTTTAGTTGTACATGAAAGAAGTTTAATCTTTAAACAATAGTTATTTAAAAAAAAAAAAAAAAGAAAGGACGGGACAGGACAGGAATGGATAAATAATTAATGACAAACACTGCAATATTCCATAAAAATAATAATTGCAAAGTTAGCTTATATGGTGACTTCAACAGCACAATGAAATCTATTGGTTCGTTTAATATGTAACGTTTATGCAACATGAAATCACTTAATGGAAGCAATTCTTCTTGATCCACAGGTGCTGGCTTGTCAGAGCAGGTTGTGCTTTTCTAGAAAGATCTGGCAACACTGTTGTACATTTACCTGACCCAGGTCATTTTGGATGTCCAGGTAAGGAATCCAGGTGTTGTCCACCACAATTTCTTCGAGCAGACACTGAACAACACCCCACTGTTCATGAATCAGCGCTAAATGAAGTACCCTAAGAGACACGAGGAAATATTTACAGCCTAAATCTATCGGTCTTCCAAACTGTTCAAATGTAGAACACGACTAAGACTTACGTGTCACCGTCCTCCGACAGAAAGTTGAGCGTGTTGAAGAGCTGTTCCCTTCGCTTCCGACCCTCCTCAGTGTTTGAAACCACAGGTCTGTCTGTACCAGCAGGCTCGCCCAGGATCATGGTGCCGATCCCGTCGGAGAGGCACCCCACAACCGCATCCTCATTAATCGAGTCCCCTATGGCAGAGTCGAGCCTCTCTCCGCCGCCAATAGACACACAATCCACGGCACTCCTGTTGTCGGACTCGTCCAACCGAGGGATGTCAGGTATGTCAGACACAGAATGGCCAGGTGTCCACATCTGTTCGGCCTCGGTGTACGTACCGTAGGGACCTTCAAAACCGAGTCCGACCCCGCTAAAGGAGTCTAGCCCACTGTCACACCAGTCCTCCGGGACAGAGTCCACGGTGCCCCTTTTCTCTGCAGAGTAGCTCGGTCCAGGCCGTGCATTCTGTCTCCGGGATTCACCGTGAATATCTTGCGTCCCCTCCATTTATATATGAGTGCGTCGTTTAATCGATGTCAGCTGTAACAAGAGAAACTACGTTTCCAGACAAACAACTATCTGTTGCGCCGTTTTCGCTTTTATCCAGATGGATTCCGTCTGAGGATTGTTGACGGTTTTTAGGGGAACAGGATGAGCTCTTTCTGGACAAATTCCCAAACAACAGCGGCAAGCGCTGTCGCACAAGCCTCAGATTTCCTCCATGTCCGGAGCATTATAAAACTACAAATTGCTCACCTTGTGAGCGGCTAGCAGTTGCCCAGTTTGTCCAGAAAAGGCCGTGCGGCTGCGTAGGTGTTTTCCTGGGGAATTCCCAAAGCCAAGACACCGTGTAGGACTGCGCATGCGTACTGCTCAGAGCGCGCATGCGTCGATCTCATCATTATTAATCGTCTGTTACATTAGTTTCTTTGGGAATTCCATCGCGTTTCGTTTTTTGGGGGAATTTCAAGCGGCTATTTGTTTGAGCTGGCAACAAAAAACAAGGCACATAAAGGCGTAGCCATTTGAATAGTATTTTAATTGTTTCTTTTGTCTTCCGTGTTATGCAGCTTCGGTAATAATACCCAGATAACAACAGGAGAGACTGGAATGTTTTGTTTTTGTCTGCTACGGTTACAGTAGTTAGAAATGTACAAATCATCTATAAGCTAGAAATTAGTGTCAAGTATAAAGATTGTTGTTGACGCAAACCACTGCACCACCAGGACGAGTTGTACACAATTATTAGAAAATATAGACTTATTCAAACTAGTAGCAATTGAATTTACCATGACCCCATCATTTTAATACAAAATAGAAGACAGTATATAGAAAAAAACGTTAATCAAAACAGCAAATAAACTAATTAAAATCATACATTTAATATTACATTTAATAATAGCCTATGTAAAGTACTCAGTCTATGTGGATGTTTAACGGCACAGAAGTACATTGGAAGGTGTTAACAATCTTCTTGGTCTGCACAGCTATGGTATTTCTGTTTTTGTACATGTTATGGATATTTAAAACCAAATTGAACAAGAAAATATGCCTGTGCAATCAATCTATCAAGCTATAACGAGATATCTCTCTTTTTCTTTTTTATTATTATTATCTACTTTTTAATTTTTTTATTTTATTTGTGATTTATTTATTTATTTATTTATTTATTGTAAATATGTTGTTGCACCTTCTTCACCATAGGAGGATGGTGGACAATGTGATTTC
This sequence comes from Enteromius treurensis, assembly GCA_032275025.1. Classification (NCBI taxonomy): domain Eukaryota; kingdom Metazoa; phylum Chordata; class Actinopteri; order Cypriniformes; family Cyprinidae; genus Enteromius; species Enteromius treurensis. The sequence goes on along the minus strand of JAUCMU010000097.1, from coordinate 12,319,792 downwards.
TATACCGTAGCTCATTACTAACTGATAGTGTTACGATTCACCCTGTGTTAATACTATTTAAGTCCCCTATATCTATATTTACCATTGTCATTTCTCATATAGTTAATTTTTCATGGTTCATAAAATAAAATCTTGAAGAGCTGCAAATTTAGAAAGGATTTTGGGTGGTATTTTAATCATATCCAACACCAGGTGGCAGTGTATATCTTAATTTCATATTTGTGTTGCTATCTCTGGTAAACAAAAGAATTAATCCTTAACAGTGGCAGGATTATGTCATTGTCTTTTTGGAATCTATTTTGTATTTATTAAGGACAAATCTGCAATAAAATAAAATCCATACTAAGTCATAGCACCTTTTTAGTTTACATTTATATATTTTATTTTGCAAGAAGCAGGGATAATGTATGTAAAGTAAATCTGTGACTTTCCGAAAGTGTAGGTTCACCCGAAACTGCACTAAAAATGGTTAGAGGCAAGGCCCTGCAAAGATGTCTTAATCATAAATGCCACTGTAGACTGAGGGAAGGGTGATTCAGAGTGACTATGAAATTAAATGGAGAAAGAGAGTGATGAAAGAAAGAGTCACTGGATATGGTGAAAGGAAAGGTGTTTTGAAGGTGACTGTGTGTGTGTGTGTTAGGTTTTGTTTGCACTGTAAGGAAAAAAGTCCCAGCAGGAATAGGAATATATAACCTAAAAGCCAGTGGTCTCTGCCATGAAAACAGTGTAATAAACACACTATACGAAATAGAGTTCAGTTAAAAAAAATTAATAAAAAAAGGCAGGATTAGTGTTAGACAATATCATTATCAGCATAAAAACAATGAAATTTCCCCAACATGATAGAAAACCAGACATGTGAATGTAAATGTGCATGTGAGATTCCTAAAAGCTGCTGGGCTGAATTGAGTGTTTCTGAAATTTGAGGGGATTTCTGACAGAGTTTAAGTTCCTCTCCCTCGCCCTGTCTGTCTCTCTCAGTCTCTGTGTATCTGCATTGCAGTTTTTTCAGTGGGACAGACTCCTTATGCCTCTGATAAGAAACCCACTCCTATCCCCATCAATCTCCTTCTAGAAGAGAGGGAGCGTGAGATACAAAAAAGAGAGACAGAGAGGCATGCTAGGCATGTTTTCTTTTTGACATAACTTGATCTCCTCCCCATATTCAGATGCCCCTGCACCTCTCTATGCTCCACTGCTCTGTCAATCGTTCATTACCTGGACTGTTTCTTCTCTTTGTGCTGTATACTGTGAGCTGTGCTTTGCTCTGTTTTCTGTGACGTCCTTTGTGCTGTGGTCTGTACTGTGATGGATGTTTGCAGCCTCTGTCGAGAGCAATTAGAAAATAAGATTAGCTTTGCACTTAATTTATGCGGCCACCTATTGATCTCAGCATGGGGTTAGGTGCAATATACTGTACTCCTTAAGCGACTATGTTTTTTAAATCATATAATAATAGGATGTGCTTATTATTGAAGAAAATATTTAACTAATATTATATTTCTACAAATTATGCTTCTCTTCTAAACACATAGCCCCCCCTCTTTGCAGCTATAACAGCTTCCACTCTACTCAGCAAGACTTTGGAGTGTTTCTGCGGGAGTTTTTGTTCCATTCATCAAGCATTTGTGAGATTAGACAATGATGTTGGATAAGAAGGCCTGGCTCGCAATCTCTGTTCCAGCCCATCCCAAAGGTGTTTGGTGGAGTTGAGGTCAGGGCTCTGTGTGGGCCAATCTGGTTCTTCCACAACGAACTCATCCAACCATGTTTTTATGGACCTTGATTTGTGTATGTATGTGAGTATCTCACACATTTTAATTCCTAGCCTGCCTGCAAAAAACGTAAGTAAAAAAAAATAAAAATTATTTTAAAGTCTTATTTGCCGGTTAATGTAGAAGTGAACAAGAGGTGTTGTGGTTCAGCATTATCCTGTACTGTTCATATTTTCCCAGGATGAGAATGCCGGTTATTTAAATGAAAGAGAGGAGCTGAAGGAGAATCCCTTTGAAGGGGGGGGGGTTGAGCTTTGACGGGGGATGATGGCGAGTGCTGAGCTGCAGACCAGATCTGCTGCCGCTGCACTTTTTTCTGGTCATTCCTCAAGACGCACACACATATATGCACACACACACACAAACACATCGCTTTACACACAGACTATAAGAGGCTCCTAATCTCAGTAACACTCTCAGTAATGTATTAACTCTGAATCGGCACTGCAGAGTGCTGCACTGCGCTATATACAATCAACATTCCCACACAAAAGAACAATACACTTTGTAAAATACATCTCAGCCCTGTAACAGGGGAATTGTATCTAGACTGCACAAAAGGACCCCTTGCCTGGAGTGCAGTTTTATGGTGTTTATAAAGAATATTTTAAACTGCTTGGTTTGTTTACAGCATAAAAAGCCTCTGGACTTGAAACTGTGTGCTAGCTTGTGAATGTTTAGTAGAGGAAAGCTAGCTCAGCCCACACAGTCAGAGTCCATCTCAGCACTGCAGAGGACTCTGAACCAGACTACGCAATAGTCGTTTTGTCTAGGAGTGTGTGTGTGTGTGTGAAATCAAATACTCATCATATTCACCACTGTGCAGTAGAATATTAGTTTGTATAAATGCAGCATTATACCATATGCTGGACTCTTTCTGTCTTTCTTCATTTGAATGCATTTGCACATAAATGTATTATTGTTGTTTTTTTTAAAACTGATAGTGATGTAGATAATTAGGTGAGTTGTATTAACACTGTTTCAGCTGCTGTTATACCTGACTGTTCCTATATCATCTAATTCACAGAGACGCCGCCATCTTGTGCTCCCTCCCTCCGTTTCACCTTTGCTTAGCTTTTTTTATACAGCTGGCACCTTCACATATGTTTTTTTGGCAGGGAATTACCATTGGCTTCTATTGTTTTATAGCAAGATAATAATATTCTTATGATACAACTATGATATATTGTAAAAGAAAATATAAAATAAAATAAAAACAAATCTGGGATTTCTGTAACGATATGATTTAAGCTATATAAAGTATTTTTTCTTACTTTGGCCTGTCGTGTACACCTGACTCTGAAGCATATCATATTTTCTATTCAGTTGTTTTGACAGCAGTGACGTTAATAAATTATATTTGCCCCCTTAAATTGATTTACATTTTTACCTTTCATAAATGCCATTCTTTTCTAACATAAAACATGTAGACTCAGATGACATCAAAACCATAATTACTTTATTAACATTCACCTTTATTCCCTACCATTAACCTCTCACAAATTTAAACCTTTAAATATTCATATTAATAATAATATTTATTAATTCCATCATGTACACTTCAGCCCTGTTTAGAAGCTAAATGAAAAGTAATTAGAAAATAAACAGATTACTCTGTGTGACCCGTTGATTAAAAGGAAGGTTGCAGAGATGACCTAATTATGACTGATAATGAGTAACACAACTCTAGTGTTCTGATCCACTCTTCAAAAACTCACCAATCACATCACTGCTCACAGAACTTACGTTAGCAACTCTCTTACGTTGTTACCTTGCAGTGACCTTGGCAGTCAATCTCTGTTTATGTTTGTTTGCAGTCACACCGGGCATCTTGATGGCCTGTCTACGCGCAGGTTATTCTGCACCATTGATAAATCAATCTAGCACTGAACAGCTAAGCCACTCTATCCCCCTTGTTTTTAACCTATAAGAGCGGACTTGGCCATTTGCAACTTGAATGTGCAAAGCTTCCATTGTCAGCCACTTACAGTTGTTTTAGCTCTACAAAACTTGCACATTTATAACAAATAGCTTACCTTCATAATGAAAAAATAAACTAGGTAGGCCACTGCCTCACATTTGTAGCAATAGACCTTGAGTAGTAGTGTATTCAAGTTTTATGTAGCAGTGATAATAGGTAGAATTTAGGGAGAATTTGTGGATTAAAAGAAAAACAAGAGGATCACTACTAAAATTGAATCACAATGCACACACAAAATGTCTTTTATCCTGTTGATAAGTTTGGGTGGGCCTTATCAAAAGGTTCATTTTCAATAGCAGTTAGGATTATGGTACATATACTTTTAGATGGAATAGATCATTTCGATTTCATGGGGGGTTTATTTATGTGGCCTTTTATATGTGTTTGTGTGTGTGGGTGTATGTGGTAATCTTTGACTTAAGATCTTTTCCTGAACATCTTTACTGTCTCTATCTATCATCTCCCTTTAACTTGATCTCTCTCCACTCTCTCTTTATCATTCACATGAGTCATGTAAGGACCGTTATGTCTGGCTCTGCTGCTCAAGTACAGCTGGGATGAGACTGTAACTTTGCCTCTCCTGGTAAATATTTGATGTTGTTTGCTGTTATATGCCTGTCTGAACACACTTTCAGCACACTGTACTTTAAAGCACTGAACATGTGAAGTTGAAGTGACAGTGTGTTAAGCGCTCATCTGTGTATGCATGACTGTGTGGTTTTGTCTGGGAGTTGGAGCACAGCAGATTAGCTGTGAGCACTTAGGTTTGCTTTCCTCCTCTGATGTGATTCTTTCTGATTTCCTTTTTTCTTTTTCCTCCTAACATCTCTCTCTCTCCCTCTATCTCTCTCTATGTGGTGAATCTCTTTTCCTTAGATTACTTAGAAAGAAATTCTTTTTGATCTTTAACATTTGTTATTTCAAAGCCATTTTGTAGCTAAATGTGAGAAAGACAGCACACTTTGTGTGTGTGTGAACTCCTGTGTGTGAGTATAAATATACATATTGATTTCAATATATTGGTTTTTCATTTTACTGTGGTTCTCATTGCATTGATCTATTCATTAATGGATTTCAGGTGAATTCCATTTTAGTTAAAACTGAGCTTTATCATCTTTCTTAGATTTAACAGTGTTTAGGCATTGTATATCATTAAGTGTTGTTGTTACTTAATATTCATTTGTTACCCTGTTTATTTCTTGGATGATGTTCAATTAAACAAAAACCAGTAGGGATTATTCTCTCTTTGGTCACATGACTTTATTTGCTACGTTCCTCCACCAATGGCTAACCAGTGTCATGACTAGTCACAGGTGCCACTGTTTTCCTGTATTCTGTTCAGTTCATTTCCTCTTTTGTGTTTTAATCTCCTTTAATGCTCTCACCATCTCTCTCTTTCTGTCTCTCTTCCCTTTGTCCCTTTCTCTGTTTGCCCTCCAAATCCATGAACTGTCTCTCATAATGTCATCCTCACTTAGATAACATGATTTGAGGATTAGGATTAGGATTATAATAATAATAATATAACAATAAAATATTACAGGGAAAATCGATTTAGAAATATTCCTTCTTTCTCATTGATGACTGCCCAACTCCCTCTTTAATATATAATTATTTTATTATTATCAGTTTTCTCTTTTTTAAAAGTTCACTTAAAAGTAAACTGGCCCTGATGATGACCGCATCTCAAATACTTCTTTTGCTTACTGTTGCACTGCTTTGCTGTTACAGACCAAAATAGATTTTGCTCCACTGTCAAAGGTCAGCAAGATCAAAGGTCGGAGAGGTTCACGTTATGCTGTGCATCTTTAATTTTCACTTGTTTAGCAGCCAAATACACACGCTGCTCTACTGTCTATTTCATTTAAAGCAGCACACATTCTGCCATTGCCTTTCTCCTTCACTCTCTCTCTTTCTCAGTAGGAGTTAATTTTTAATGCTGAGTCATTTGGTGTGTACAGGAGGGTGTGATTGCAGTATCACTGTTGTAGTGTAAATAATATATGTTTCTGGTATTATTGAAACTCTAAGTGTTCCTCAGCACAGCTTGTTGCTCACAGCAGCATGCATTTCTTAGTAAGGACATGAGTCACCTGAAAAACTAATGTCAGTGTTGCCGCAAAGTATCTTGTTGGCAGATCTTATACTAAGAAAACAACTCGAAATGAATTTAATAACTATTTCTATGAAAGGTTTTCTTTACTGACTAAACGCATTGCAGAGTTTACAAGTGTTATCCATTTGGATGTGTTTGACAGCTACAAGCAGCTTTTTAAAGAGTTTTGTTAGAATAATTGTGTGTTTGGAGCAGTTTTTGCCTACATTGTGGAGACCAGCAGCTCAACAAACACAATAATGTCTAAATGAAAGAAATAAAATGTAAGGGTTAGATTTAAGGGGATTTTAAAGAAAACATGTTTGATTTAATAAAGCAACAATAGAAGTCAAAGGAAAGTCACTACTATAATAAAACAAAAACAAAAAAACAAGTGTAAGTCTCAAATGATCAGGTGTGCTATGATAAGGGTAAAACAAATGTAGGTAATGTCATGTTTTTTGCAGTTGTGTGCGTTAGTTAATCTGAAAAGCTATATTTGTCTTTCAAACTTAAAATTTCATTACAATTCTCGTAATGGATTGCAATCATCTACAAGCAAAAACTAAATTAGTAATGTAAGTGCAGATGACAGAAGACCTATTTTAAGACCTATGCAAAATCATTTGTATTCTGTATGAGAGAGATACCAGCAGCACAGACAATAGGAGCTATACTTAGCTTGTGTAAGAGCTCTGACTCATTCTGCATTAGTTAGCAACCATTACATTGTCTTACCTACACTCATTTTCATTACATTTCTAATGTCTTAATTTAGCAGCTTCTCTCTTTACTGCTAATGTTTTAGGCAGGCTCTTGGGATTAATTTGGTTATTCGTGGCTCACACACTAAATGTGGGAATCCTGAATGTTACAATGATGACGGCATTTGCATTATTTAAGCTTGTGTTTCTGCTTTCACTCACAACAAAGATGACAAGAAGAAGCTTCTTTAAGTAATGTGCATAGCTGATAAAAACACATTCCCTTTGTGAAATATTTGGATGGAAACTTAGGTAGTTTCAACCTGTTTAGTGAGTGAATGCTTTTCCAACTGGGTCACGGCAAAACACACACACACACGCACACTTTCTGTGATTCATAGAACATCTATGCAGGTGATCCAGTCCTGTGTATTGGTTTGTGATTAATGCTTTCACTGCCGTCATCCCTGCAAGAATTTCATCCCTGACAAAAACCCTCCAGCACCCTCCTTAGATGGAAATACACATTTGTGCACACGCATGCACAGAATCCAGTGACAAAGAAGTTATTATGCCATTATATTTTATTTTTATGACATATATTTATTTATAATTTACGTATATCTTTATATATTATTGCTGCATTGGAGCCTTACTCAGTATAGACTCTCTCTGCCATTCCCATAGAGCTATAGATCTCCTCCCGCATGCTTCAGAATACACCTCAAAAATATTGGGTGCAAAAAAGAAACAGTCTGTTTCTATACACAGCTCGTAACACTATCTAGCCATTCTAATGATGCATTGTAACATGCCTTTGTCTGGAAATGCCCATAGTATAAAATTGCAATTTTTCCTTTCCATTACAGAACAAATGCAGATAAACAACACAATTTAGTTTTTTTTTTCTTTCTTTTTTTTTTTTGGCAATCAATGTGTAATTCTTTTTAAATAATGGCAAAGCTACACTTCAGTGTGTGAAGTACATGGATGCTGCAATATCAATATTTTGAGATATGTACAGTAATGAATGGGGGGTTGGTGAAACAGAGGAATCCTGGGATTTGGACTGGGGACTCTAGTGTGTCAATGTTGATTTTTGCATGAGTATGGAATCTCTTATGGCCCTCCAGCAAATGTGGGGGTGGCTTTTCAGTAGATAAATGTTCATTTTCTTTTCTTGCCTTGTATAATAATAGCTATATCTATAAAACTATGCAGAAAGAGACAGAAAATGAAAGAAAGCAAGTGGGGGAGAGGCGTAGAGGAGTCTGTGCTGAGGTACGGTTTTATACTCTTTTGTTTGTCCTCCTTTTTTCTCTTTCTGGTTGTTCAAAACGTGAGGGATGTCTCAGCATTGACCCTGGAGAACATTTTTTTCATACTTTACGATGCTTCTGAGTCACATGCTGAGCTGCCTTCTAGCTTCATCCCTCCATCTTTCTATCTCAGTTGACATCAAGCAAATCGAATCAGTTTTGTTTCTTAAATTTCTCTTTTTTAGTTGGAAGACTTTTGTTGTTAAGCAGGGCTCAGGGATATCAGTATATTTGTGTGTGTGGTGTACATGTGTTTGTCTAGTAAGTTTGAGTCCCGCTCAGTTCCCCAGCGCTCATCAGTAAAGTCAGAAAAAGCAGTTTTATTCTTCATAAAGTTTAGAATGCCGAATCTGATTTGCTCCAGTCCTCCCTCATACTTTTCTTTTTTTTTGTTTTCACCCTACTCCTCTCTCACCCTGTCCAAACTATGCATAAAATTTGCAATGTCAAGTCTGCAGCACAGGGCGTGGCCGTCGCCTCGTCAGCCACGCCCAACCTCGTCTAAGCCCCTCCCCTATTCGCTGTCAGACATAGGCCGATTCGCTAGACTGGGTGCGGCCCAAGTTGGGCACAGAGGACAGGTGGGACACATCCTTTTTCCGGATCTCACAAATGGACTTCCTGCGAGCCTGGACGCCACGGATGGCCGTCTTAATCTTCCGCCAGCCCAAATGATTGAGCTCAGCTAAATTTAGCACCACGCAGATCCCGCTAACTGCGAACATGAACACCAGGAAAACTGTCTTCTCCGTGGGACGTGACACGTAGCATTCAACCTCCTTCACGCAAGGGTAGCGGTCGCACTCAAACATTGCGGGAACGTTGAATCCGTACAGGAAGTACTGGCCTGCGAGAAAGCCGATTTCCAGAACATTCCGGAACACCACTTGTATGACGTAGAAACGGGAGATGCCCTCTTGCTGACGGATCTTGGCACTTTTGGAATATGTGACCCCTTGCGGAATGTTGGGAATGTCTTTCAAATCCAGACAGTCGCGGTCATCTTTGCTATCTGGGTGCACCAGGATACCGTTGATGTTGCGGAGCTTGCGGCTCGGGCCGTGTCCGTGGTCGATGTACGGGCCATGCAGGAGGGTGTAACTGCGATCTTTGTGCTTGGCAGACTGGTGCACTGAGTAAGTGATGAAACAGAGGCTGGGCGTACACACCAAGATGATCTGAAAAACCCAGTAACGGATATGGGAGATGGGGAAGGCTTTATCATAGCAGGCCTGGTTGCAACCTGGTTGCAGCGTGTTACAGATAAACATAATCTGTTCGTCCTCGTACACCTTCTCTCCCACTATACCCACGATCAGGATCCTGAATATCACCACCACTGTCAGCAGGATCCTTTTGACGGAGAAAAAAGAAGAGACAGAAAGAAGCAGAGGAAAGCAGTGGTAGAGATGGGATTGAAAAGGGGAAGGAAGAAAAAGCAAGAAGAAAAAAGGATTAGTTTCTTTCAACAGCACAGCATTTAAATGCTTTTCTAACTCCCTCTGTCTCACAAATGCAGACACGTGCACAAAACACATGACAAAATAGTGAGTAATTACTTCAAGAAGCAGAGGTAATGCAGGCATTTAGCGTCGCTAGTCATTTTATGCTTAAATTTGTAATTTTTGGGAAGTTAAAAACATGTTCCTATTTCAGCTTGATATATAAAAGTATTTCCATTCCATATTGTCACACTTTTTTTGACCACCCTAGTACAAAAGTAATATATTTCATTATTGCATTTATTTTTGACGTACTACTTGTGCACATTTCTTAATATTAAGTCTAGAATGTGTGTGAATGTCACTTTTGATGAGTATTGTATGATCTTTGAATAATATTGGTCTTTAAATGAGGGTCACTACGGGAATGTCGGACTTGACAGCTCATTTTTCATCTCTCCACTCAATTCTTACCGATCTGTAAGGTCACCCACAGTTGAAGTCAGAAATATAATTTTTTTTTGGCTAATGCACGGAGATCTGAATATGGCATGCTGGGGATAAATAAAATAAATTGTGGCCCAATTTAAGAATTAGTTCACACAACTTCATTCCTTGGTTTAGTCAAATGATGGACATGTTGTACTACTCTGCTTCTTTGTTTAATTTGGGGAAATTTTCTCAAAAACCAAGCAACTGAATTAATATATCATGGGAATGAATTAAGACAATGTGGCCACAAATAATTTAAAACAAGGGGGACATTCCTAATAATTACTAATAATGATTTGATTTTTTCTGCAAGTGATGCTCAGGGCATAGTGGCACAGATGTGCATACCACATCATTAAGGATGTACCGAAATATTGAAAATATCTGTTTAGGCCATTCAAGAACACCTTTTATGTTTTAATATTCATTCACGTGTATGCAGGCATATGTTCCCTGCTGATGATAACTAGGTCATACTGCATCAAGGCCATCAGAGTTTGTGACGGGACGGCTGTCCCCATCTCTGCTCTCTTATCAGCTCTTTGCAAGCTTAAATTGGAGCACAGTGAAAAAATAAATGAAGAAACACACACAGAGAAATCAACACACAGACTCAGACATGTCTGAAATAGTGACAGATAAGAACAGAGGAGGTGTGTAATCTCACATTTACACATGCAGCATACTAATATGACATACAACACACAATGTTAGTGTCCTGAAGAGAAGTACAACACCTTGGGACTCACATGAGTGTGCCATTTAGAGCGAAACATCTCCACCCTTCTGCCTCACACACACACTGACTCTTTCAACGGATGCAGCCCGAGGACACAAATCTTCCTCAGTCTGTCTAGCTCTTTTCCTCACACATCTACACACACAGATCCACACACACCCCTGCGCTGAGACCGTCCTTCACTCACAATAACCTTGCTCTAGTACCGGCCATGACGTTATTTCATTGCAGGCTGGTCTTGATGCATGAGCACATATATTTTCTCTATTCCAGACACACACACACACACACACATAGTGTGAGCTACATAATACATACAGTATTTTACATTTAGCATTTAGCAATCAGAAAGTATTTCATTTAGGTCCTGTCAACTGTGTTAAACTACTAACTCCACAACAATGGCATTTTCTTTTCATCCTTAAAGAATGATTCATATAGCCCTCAGTACAAGTCTCTCAGCTTATTTTTAGCACATGGATGGTGTAGCTTAGTAGCTGAAGATCTGGGTTGGGAACAAAAAGGCTGCATGGGCCGATGCTTGGAAACAGGGGCATAGCCCCAAATTCTGGGCCCTATGCACATACTGTGGCCATGGGTCCCTGTAAGCTCGAGGTTCACAACTACCTACGACACCATTTAATACATAAATCAACTGATGCATTTACCCAAAATATTAGCATTTACATGAGTTAACAACATTTATTGTGATTTTAAATTATATTTAAAGGAAAATAAAATTTCACTCCCCAAGGGAGTTACCAAGGCCCCTTCCTCCCACTTGGGGTCTTGGTAATTTAGTCCCACTTTTCACCCAACTACGATGCCCCTGCTTGGAAAATAACTAGCATGTGCCCTTGAGCACAGCAGTTGACCCAAGTTTTCTCTACGGAGACTTTCATTGTAGCTGAACATAGAGCCATTTAACAGTAAACTTGCAAAAATTTCTAGAGACACATTGAGCACCAGACCTGGCTGTGTGGCAATGAAAAATTAAATAGTTGTTATATATTGCTGTTATTGAGTTGACATATTAACATGTTTTAATACATTAACATTGTGAAATATTGCAAATGAAAAATAAAATTTCTTTACATTTTCATATATTTTAAATGTAATTATTCCTGTGAAGCTAAGCTGAATTTTCAGCAGTTGTTACATTTGTGGTGTTTTATGTTTTTGTGGGGAAAATTTGTGGTTTTCGTTATTAGTTTTTCAGAATTTGTAGAATTTTTAAAAGAACAGTGTTTATTTGAAATATAAATGTTTTCTTACAAAATAATTATCTTCACTGCCCCTTTGATCATTTTAATAAACTCTTGTTGAGTGAAAGTATTAATTAAAAATTATTTTAAAAGGCCCCCAAAGGTCTGAACACAGACCTTTATATTTTCTGGATAGAGAGTAATGAAGACAAACTGTTTTTGCTTTCTATTAATGGTGGAGAGTCTTTCCTATTTGCAGACTTCCAGACTGAGAATGAAAGTAAATGAGTTGAAGTGATGATGACATGCTTCATTTTAAGAAATTCATTTTCAGAATGACAGCTGTTTATACAATATTAGGGCAGTTATGGGCGGTAAAAAACAATTACCAGTTTATATGTTTGTATACTCTGAAAGTTTGAAAATTTTATGAAGAAAGAGCAATTTAATGGTATTATTCTCAATTCTTCATGAGATGAAAGGGTTGCCTATCTTCTGGCTCTTTGTCTTCAAATCAAGATTCAAAGTGTTGTGAATGTGATTAATTCCAAAGCTAATTAATTAAGTTCATGGTGTAGAATATTAGAATATTTTCATTTCAATCGTTAAAGAGAAAATGAATGTGAAAAGAATGATGGGAAACAATTTGTGCTCTGAATCAGACAGACTAATGTTAGCTCAGTGCTGTCTAAGACGGTTAGCACTGGTTTTAATGGACATATGGTGAACATTTGCACTGCGCTAAGTAGGGCAGTTATGACTCTTGATCAAACTCAACAGCACTTTACCGTAATATAACAGCAAGAGATGTTTCTCGGTTGAAACAGCAGACTGCGTAACCTTTATATAACACTTAATAATAATTACAGTAGGATGCGAAAAAACTAACGTTAGCTCTTCATCGCTGTATCAATGACCAAAGGCCCTGGTGGGTCTTTAAATTAGCAGCACATCCCCCACTCCCTGCTGCCGTTACTATAGCAACCACATAGTGAACCACTCAGCACTCTGCACTGTACCAGAGAGAGAAAGAGATAAGGAAAGAGGGAGGGAGGGAGGAATGATTGATGGAATATTGGGAAAGAGAGGAAAGAGTAGAGGCTGGAATGAGAAAGAACGAGAGCCAGTATAGGCGTACCAAGGGCACAGGAAGGAATAAACCTACATACTAAAAGTGCGGAAAGGGGGGATGATGAAAAACACATAGGAAATGAGAAAGAGAGACATTTGAAGGTGAACTCAAGAGACATGGCTTGAATATGACGAGAAACGTAGGGAGGCAAGAGGAGACAGACAGATGGGCAGAGGTAGACTAGAGGAGCAATGAGACAAATAGACAGATACAGAGAGACAGATGGAGAGAGACAACTGGGACCAAGTAAAGAGAAACAGCATATTCAGGAAATAATACATACTGAAGGACTCCTTTGAAAGCACCTGGTGTGTGTGCTGTTACACGCAGATTGTGTATAGCGTGTCAGTTTGCGGCAGTGTAATTTACAGTGAATGGAGCGTGTGTGTGCGTGTGTGTGTGTTTGAGCAAGCAGCTGGAAATGTGTACGGTACACTGATTCTCTCCATGTTTGGATATAAAACAAGCTTTCTTTGTCAAGCTTTCTGTGCTTTTGTTGTTTCTAAAGTCACACAGACTTTTAAAGGGTTAGTTCACCCAAAAATGAAGATTCTGTCATTAATTCACCCTAATGTCGTTTCACACCCGTAAGACATTCGTTCATGTGTCATTATGTCAATGTCATAACATTAGCATTGCAAAACTAAAGTTGATCCACTGATGTCACATGGACTGTTCTACCAAATGATTTTACTACATATCTGGATCTGGGATCATTGGAGTTGTGTTGCTGTCTATGGAGGGACAGACTGTTCTCTGATTTCATCATAAATATCTGAATTTGTGTTCCTGAAGATGAAAGGAGGTCTATCCAGTTTGGAAAGACATACGGGTGAGTAATTAATGGCAGAATTTTTATTTTTGGGTGAACTAACCCTTTCTTTATGCAATACATGTGTATTCCTTCCACCTTACAAAATCACAAAAAATATTTTCTTACTCATTCTGTCTTTCTTTTTTTTTTCTCAGTACAAATATTCCTAAATCAAGAAAAGGAAATTCCAAACAATATGTCAAAATTGAGTGAAGTTAAGTTTAAAAAAAGGACAAAATGTTCACAAATGAAGAAGTTATTATTTTTTAATGTACATGCAAACAAACAAGATCACACTAAATACACATCTCCACACATGTACTTAAGAATAATATACTAAGCATTTTATTTCCCAAGTATACTTATGCACACACCCCCAAACAACAAAACACAATTTTATTTGGGTGAAATAATGCTCCAAAAGTTTTGTATTTATTTTTACATACCAGAAAGAACAAGAAGAGTTTACTAAAACTAACAGCATCTTCTAACAGGCTATCGATTATTCATGAACTTTGAGAGCTTTTCTGAGATTTTCAGCTCACTTTCTCTGTGTCTTTTGCCATCTTCTATATTTCTCCACATCAAAACATCAAATAAACAGTGTCCTTGGTAAGAAAGTGTCTCCAATGCATGTATTTATAGCTGACCATCTCATCTGATTTTATACAGCTGACCTGACGTGTGTCATGTGCCCCGATGCCCCTCTGCCTCTCCACAGAAGCACCTAATATGAAGAACCTGTGCTTTTTTCTTATTTATGCATGGATGTGTACTGTGCTGTATCATAATGAGGGCATAACAGATGTTTTTTTTAATATAAAAATCTAATTGCAATGTCGTTAACCCCAACTTTACCTGTTGTAGGTAGTGGTGGTGTGGTTTTTTATTTATTTATTTTTGCATTTTTAGGATTAAAAAAAAATTATTCTCCAAATGAGGGCGTCCTCAGATGTCCTCAAAGAGAGGTTTTACCATATTTTAATAACTTCTGTAGACACACTTGTCTCCTTAGGATAGCTAAATAAACCACAAAACACACACACATTTATTCAAACGTGGAAAACGAGGACACCGGGACAGATATGTGTTTGCAAATGACGATCACTCTAGAGATTTACCTCACATGCTCTCTATCTGTTCCACTAACTCACTCGCTCTCTTTCTCCTTCTCTGTGTCTCCTCTGTGTCAATAAAGACTTCCTACTTCAAACAAGATACAACCAGCAATGCCCTACATCTTGAATGAAAAAAAATGAAAGAAGACAAGTGAAGAAAAAAATTAATTCCCGAGAGACAAAACCAACTAAGTAGATGAAAGGATGAGAAAATTAGATGTAATGTTAGTTGTATTCGTGCACCATGACTTCAGAAAAACACTTTTACACTGAGCTACATACTCACAATGTATGTGTGTGTGTTTGAAATGATAAGAAAGAATGAAGGACTGTGATTGTTTTTCTTTTAAATAGAGTTCTTGTAGTTCTGTCAGTACAGCGCGTGGTGCTCTGTACTTTTAGGTTTCCCTTTAATACTACATTTCTAAAGTTAAGACTCTTAAAAATAAAAAACCCTTTTAAAAATGTTTTAATGCTTACAAAGGCTACCTTTTTTTTATCAGAATACAGTAAAAGTCTTATTCCTGTGATGGCAAAGCTGAGTATTCAGTAGCCATTACTCCAGTCTTTATTGTCACTTGCTCCTTCTGAAATCATTCTAATATATTTATTTGGCTAGGTGCTCAAAAATCTTTCATAATATTAACAGTGTTAAACATTATAAACATATTATTAACAGTTGTGCTGCTAAATATTCTGTTTGAAACTGATATGTTTTGGATTCTTTAATGAATAGAAAGCTTTAAAGAACATAGTGTGACCCTGGACCCCAAAACAAGTCATAAGTAGCACAGTATATTAATAGCCAGTGTAAGGGTCAAAATGATACATAATCCTCTAAGCCAAAAGTTATTAGAATTATATTGTTCCTTGAAGATATTTTGTACATTTCCCATTGTAAATATATCAAAACCTAATTTTTGATTAGTAATATGCATTGCCAAATTAATTGAACTAGACAATTCAAAGTTGATTTTCTCAATATTTAGATTTTTCTTTTCTTTTTACAACCTCAGATTCCAAGTTTGCAAATATTTGTATCTCAGCCGAATGTTGTCCTATATCTAACAAATCATCAATGGAAAGCTTATTTATTCATTTAAAAGGATGTGTGAATCTCAATTTCACAAAATTGACCATTATGGTTTTGTAGTCACAATTAATTTGAAAATGAATTTTGCTGTTGTCTTTAGTGTCACTTTCACCAATCAGTTTTATCAATGACTCTTTTATCAATTAAATGTATGCTTGTTGAATAAAATAAATAAATGAGCAAATAGTATATGTACACATATGAAAAGGTTTTTTTAGGAGTGAGCTAAATAAATAAAAATAAAGTGATAAATTGATAAGTAATTAGTATAATTGCTAATTGTAACATTGAAAAAAAACTGTAAATCTGCTTTGAATACAGCTTGCATTGAATTGAATATGGAGCTTGTTTATTTCACTCTCCCTCTCTAGGGCTGCAATAAAGATTGAGTGATATATGATCACATTACTCTCTCTGCTTCCATCTCACATGTGCCGCTTAATCATCTGCATTTGCACAGGAGGTGTGTGCAAGCGTGTGTGGAAAGAGACTTTGAAAGATAGAAAGAGAGACATGATTCTTTCTATATTTAATCTGTTTAAGAATATTAGTAGATTTTAACGTGACTACAACCCTGTGCAAAACATAGGGACGTTTTAAATGTGTGTGTGTGTGTGTGTGTGTGTGTGTGTGTGTGTGTGTGTGTGTGTGTTTGTTCTGATGACAGTATGTTGTCCAGACCAAACAGTAACTGGAGAACGGTATAGATTGCATTGTTGTGACCACCCAAAACAATGGCAGGAAGAAAATATTGACTAGTTGAACCTACAAAAGATCAGCTTTCAACTGCAAGCATGCAATACTAATACAAGTGCAATAAAAATACATGCAATAAAAATACAAGTGTTTGTATACGCTTTTGTTTGGGTCATTTTGGTAAAGAAAGATCAAACTGCTTTGAACCATTTATACTCTCTCCAAGCGAGAAATACTCTTAAAGCCTGGGACTGAAAGTGGCTGAGCTGCAGTGTGTGTTTGTCTATGTGTGTTCTGAGGGAGGGAGGGATTGCAGCAGCTGATGAATGATAGTAGAGACTTTATTCATCTGTTCATTCATTTATTCATTCTGTCGCTAAGATTCTGTCCTCAAGTGCTTGATCAGACCCCAAAGGAACAGAGAGAAGAATACTCTGATTACCTCACACACTCACACAAACATTAACAGACACGTGTTTTCAACAACACAACACCATGCAAATTCCAACACAGCTCCCCTTTTTAAAAAACAAGTTGTGTTTTTTTGCATCAATCTATATGTGTGTATGTGGGTCTGGTTTTGTCCACATTATATACATCAAATATCCCTACATGTATAGTACAAACTCAAGGTGTCAAGGGTTAGGTTTTGAGGAAAGAAAATATCATTAGCTCACTTTCAAAACAAAAGAATTCAATACAAGTTCCAAACGTAATAGATTAACGTGTGTGTGTGTGTGCATTTCCTTCATATGTAGTGTTACATAATGTATGAAACGCTTAGCTACCCTCAGACAAACCCACATTAAGGATTCATTAAATGATGGCAAGTTTGCTTTCCATTTAGTGTCAGATGCTTTGTGATCGATTGATGTTAAGTGATTGACTGCTGGTTTAAGCAGTGCTGGACTGGTGGAAGTTTATTACATCACCTAAGATTAAGTATTCCATTACATGCAGTAGAAGAAAAAAAACACTTAAAGCCATCTCTTTAGAGGAATCTTTGACAAATTGCTAAATAAGAAAAGAATTTAGTTCTTTAAACCCCCCTAAAATTAATACATAAAAGAAGTGGAAAGACGTCAACTGAAGACTGATAAATTGTCATTGTATAAGGAAAGTGTTCTGGATTACACAAACATGGTTTATCTCAGAATCATTGCTTAGACTGAAATTTTCAGTATGCGTGTGTAGAAACAAAATAGATACACTTCAGTGTCCTGCACACACTCACTTTCATGCCCTGTGTGCCACAACCCACACAACCTCTCAAAGACAGGAGAAGGACGTGCCCTTGATGTGGGGCTACCTGCAGTTAAGGTTAATGAGCACAGCAGAGAGTAGTGCTTACTCAAGTCTGACACACACACACACACAAATGTGCACACTTTAAGCTCCCAATCTCAACATGCCTTCATGACACACATGGTTAGCGTGGGTGGGTGTGTGTCTATATGGTAAAGGAACTGTAATATTCTTCCCTGATTTGTCAATACGCTTTATATCATCTGCTCATTTTTAGCAGCCATCTCGGTATTAATAGAGTCTTTTAAGCTCATAATGCAGCCTACTGATACTGACAATTTATTTTGCATTGAACAGGGAGACTGGGAGGAATGTATACAGTTCTAAAAGGACCAAGAACATATTAGTATTTATTTCTGTACAAAAGTTCTAAACGTGTCATAAGAAAGAAGTCTCTTATGCTCATCAAGGCTTGATTCAGCATATTGTGAAATATTAGATAGATAGATAGATAGATAGATAGATAGATAGATAGATAGATAGATAGATGAACCTTGACATATAAAGTTGTTTCTGCGCACAGTCCTATTGTGAGGTGTGTGTGGGTGTTGCACTACCGCTCTTACCTGCCGATCATAGTAGAGTGCTGCTGCACCGCAGCCTCCAGCAATCTCTCCAATATAGTCCACTCGCCCATGATGCCGCGCTTATATTTCTCACTCCTCCTCTGACCTTCAGCCTCAGCTGTCACGACCTTTGCCCTCAGCAACTCTTCCAGTGTCCCTCTTTTGACCTTTGAAGGGATTCTTGGGGCTCCTCTTGAAGCCGCAGCTGTGTTTGTCTGAGCGTGTGTTTCAGGGTAGCACTCTAGTGCGGAGATGAGCTAGTGTAGCATCTGCAGCAGAAAATCTGATGATGCTGAGGCTGAGAGACTTCAACCATACTGCATCTCTCAGTCTCTCACACGCGCACACACACCGGCCACCTTTACTGTGTTATCTGTCTCTCAGGGTGTAGGACACACTACCCGCTCTGGCATTGTACCCTGTGCTACAAATACACACTCTCTATACCTATCTGACCTTTTCTACACACTCAACTCAAGCTCACACAAACTCACTCACTTGACGGTCACTGCAGGCTCTCTTTTTCCATTAGTTGAGCTGAACGCTAAAGGAGCACACATGCAAGAGCACACAGATGATGAAGCGGGTCTCTGAATCTCATAGCAACGTCTGAGCGCACACTCACACACATACACACACACTTTCGGCTGTGCTCCAGTGTGTGGCAGCAGCAGAAGCAGCGGCGGCAGCAGATGAGGATCGTCAAGGTTACGTCCGGTTGACTGATGAGCCCCTGGTCATGTCTGCGGCAAAGGACTCAGTCTTCTTTAGACTTCATCCTCTCTTTTCTCTCTCTCCTGTGCTCTCTCTCCTCACCTTCCCCGTTCTTTTCGTCTTTGTGCTGCACTGCTGTTGCTGCTGATGATACCTTTCCCTCAGCTCCTCCTCCTCTTCGCTCTCTCTTTCCCTCTGTCACATGCCGTAAGCATGCCACCCTCCCTCCCTCCATCCATCCTAGACCTGCTCTCCTCTCTCCTCCCCTCTTCTTTCTCTCGTTCTCCTCTGCTCTGCTGACTGTTCTGAATATGCGTGCTGCAGGAACGAAACAGGTTGTAACCTTGTGCACTCATCACTCACACATACACATTAACAATGACACATCCTTACTTTCAGGACCTCTTTTCTCCCATTGAATTTTTCTCTTTACTCTAGAGTCATGAGTGTTTTGGGGGAAGGGTAATTCTGCACTGGGATCTTTTGCTTCCTCTAAATGTAGTCATTTTACTATCACACCTATTCTTCTCTCCTCCTCTGCATTCTTTTTCTTCCTATTATCTCTATTCAATCCTCAGTGTGTGGAATATATGCTAGTGTAAGTGTGTAAAATGTGTAAGCTATAATCTACAGCAATTACTGCAGAAAAGGTTTGAGTTAAAAATATTTTATAGTCTTTACCTGTCATGTCATCTGAAAGCTTCCACTAAAATATATATATATAGTATATATATGTTGTTTCAGATGCGAAGCATCGATTTAAAAAAGTGTGAATTGGATACAATGCATTGTTTTAAACATATTTTCATTGGAAAAACATATTTGTAGCTATATAATTAATGGTAGTTCTGTCATGACAACTCTCATAGGGCAATATTAATATTGTCTTGCCAGAAGAGATCTACTACACTGCTGCTGCGGCAAAGAAAGCACCGAGCCTGTTAAAAATATTACTGCTGCACATATAAAATATATGAATATGCCCCATAGCATGCATAAATCACCCATAGCAGATCTATACAGGTGGAGCTGGGGAAGGTGGAGGGATTCCTAAGTGCACTGCAAGCAATATTCAAGTATTACATTTTAATACATTTTACCAGCGAGCTCATTGGCTGCTGATGCAAAAGAAACCAATCAGCTGCCATCTAGAGTTTCAGGCCAGAACTTTGAATATGCGCTTCACTTTTATTATTTAAAAAGTGAACAAAAATTGTGACCGATATTTCATATAGATTGATTTCTCTTCTCTAAACTTGTTCTCGAGCACACTCTCTCGTCACTGCTGCTACGTGAATATGACATATCACAAAACTATTTATACCAAATTGAATTGCATAGCTTTATATTTGTTCTATTGCATCTAATAGCATTGAATCTTATTGAATCCCAAATCGAAATCAGATCGCACTGTGTAATGGGTGAATCATATCGCATCACCTTATAACTGCTGCATATGTATTTTTAATGTATCACATTGTTGGCTATGCATCAAGATGTGTATCACAAGTTATGAAGATGCACATATACCTACTACATACGAAACAACTTGCAAAATATGTTAAGCAATATTAACAAAAGGTCCTCTAAGGTAATTTTCACTACATTCAAAAATAGAGACGAAAAATTATTACAGTTACATTTGTATGAAGCAAACTGATCTAACGTAATACAGAAAAATCTGATGTAATAGAGAAGTTATAAAAGTGGTGACTTTTTCAGCTACACAAAAGAACAATTTATTATCCTTAACAGAGGAAAGAAAGTAATATTAAAGGTAATAAAAGGTTATGGGAAGGGAATGATGTAGGTAAGTAATCATAGAATTTGTAATCACAAAAATGGTATGAAATAGTTTGTAAAAAGTTAAAACTGCAGGCAATCACTTTTGTACAGTGTAAAGTCATTGTTGTTATTTAGCTTTTTCTAAATAAGGCTATTTCCCAATTTCTAGAGCTTGCACCCACATATTTAAAAGGTTTGCCTGTCATGCACTTTAGTTAATTTTTCTATATCTCCCATCTCTCTCTCTCTTCCCTCATTTCCCTTACTCTCCATCACTGTGGCCACATGACTCTCAGTGATGCATTTATTTGATTAATATTTTGGGTTGATTTTCTCCCCCTTCCCTCCCCTTTCCTTCCTGCGTCTATATAAGATATGAAAAAAGGATATAAATGAATTCAACCACCATTTAAAGGCTTGATGTCCAATCATTTTGATAGAGCACCTACTTGAACTGTAATTGACATGATTGTGTATTTGTATGGCTCTCGGTAGCTGCATGACATGGCATGTGTGTCAGTGTCATGGTAACGTTGTGTATAATTACATTAGTCTTGTACTGCAGAGAGAGAGGAGAAGAGTTCACTATCCACATAGACAAGCAGTCATTAACCTTTCTTGCACTCTAGCTGCCTGAGTGACTCCGAAATGAAATAGTTAATCACAGAGCAGCTATGTCATTATCAGGGGGGCAATATGGGTAAGGACACGCTGACTTTGGCTATGTCAGGTGTTTTTACTCTCATAATGCACACACTCATGAACACTCAAGATGTTAACAGTGAGTAGCTGGAGGAGGGAGGGTTTTCTTCATGGTCAGACTGTCCCCAGAACTGCTGTTTCAGGGAATGCACATTTCAGAAATGATGGGCTGTCAGGTTTTGGGTGGCTGTGAAGCTTGAAGGCAAGAGGCACAGGTGTGTCATCTGTGACCTAAACAGCTATTTCTCTTTTCCTCTTGCACACATGGGAGCATTCAATGTAGGCAAGACCAAAATGGTCTATCTATCTATCTATCTATTGTTGGGAAAAATTCCCTTTACTAGAATTTATATTCATATTTATATTCTTTGTCTTCTGTAGGTCCTCCTTTCTGTACTTTACCTTGCTTCAGGTGTACGTGCAGAGGTGCAGATATCAAGTGATGGCTTGACCTTTAGATGCCCCCGCTCTGTTTCTAAAATTATTTTAAAATAACAGTTACAGAGGAACAGAAAGTGCAAAGAGACAGCAAAAGATACATTTTCCAGCAAAAACACTTTTCTTGATATAAACGTAAAAACCCTGATTCAGTTACTTAACTAATTTATTGCTAAAGTTTATTCAAGCGCAAGAATTAAATCTATATAAAAATATAATCCCACACTATCTATCTATCTATCTATTTATCTATCTATCTGTGTCATTCTATGTATTGTTCTGTCTTTTATTGTTCACTTCATCATTTAGCTGTTCTGTCTTTATAGCTGTCATTCTAACTTTTTGTTCTATGTCTAGAGATATACATTTTTGAAAATTTGTGTGTAAGAATTTGGTTAATGTTTTATCATGATTCCATTTTGAAATACCATCCAAATATGACACTCAGAATCACAGTTTCACTGCATCCTGTTCATTTTTAAGTCACATTTACAGTTTTTCTCAGTCGCTTTGGTGCATTTCTCACAACAGTATTTAAATTTGCAGAACAGTTAATGCATTTCTCAAAACAATTAGTGCACACTGCAAAACCTAGTGGATAGCCTGCAAAAGCACGTCACATGCTCAAAATTGATAATCCATTCCTCAAAAGCAAGTATTCATGTCAATGAAACTGTCAGTGCCATCAAAATGAAAAGTCTTGACACCA
>JAUCMU010000097.1:12273238-12296865 GCA_032275025.1 Enteromius treurensis | reverse complement strand
AATGTCAAAAAACAGCAGAGAAATGTATGAAAGCACCTGATACATGTCCAAAATCATTTGCAGTTTGTTCAGAGAAATATGATGTGCACAAATGACTAAATGTTCTGGAGGTTGAACTAATAGTTATGAGAATTTTAATTCTGATCTGAGAAACGCACAAAAGCGACTGAAAAAAACTGTAATACATACAGTACATAAAGGAAACTCATTTATCTATGCTGGGAATGTTCCAGATGTTGCAGCAAACAGAGCCCTTTCAAAACAACAGTACCTTTATTGTTAACAGCAGTGGTACACACACACACACAAACACACACACACACATTTACTTACAGTATAATGACTATGATGTGCATATTCTTTTGTTTTTTAATTTTTTTATTTTATTACTGCATATTTAGAGCAAATGTAGAATAGTGAGAACCAATGTTCAACAAAAGGTTGCATATTGGTTTTATAAGTTAATGTATTTGAAATATACATGTAACTTTAAATGTTACAACACATTGCATTTCTCAAAGCACTGAGACCAACACATATTTCGGATTGCATTTGTTCTCCTATAGCTGTTGTACTAAGTAACTGACTTATTGAGAATTTTCTAAGAGTCAGAATGCAACCTAAAAAGAGGATCAGCTGGGTTGAATGCTGAGTTAGCATGTGCTAATCTATATGTTTACGTTAGTGGTAACTGCAAATGAGATTCACTTATAGCCTGTCACAGAGGTTACAGTAATGTGAGGTTAAATATAGAGCTGGTTTACTCTGCTGGGGTACCAAATCAGGCCATTAGCAGAAACGGGGTTGGAAGGAAGTGGACCCGTGTGCAGAAGACTAAAAGGGGAAGAACGTCATGTGATTTTATAGTATTAAGAATATCATTCGTATTTAATCATGTCCTGAATCATTTTACAAAAGACAATCTCATGACAATGTCATGAGGATCCTACACTGTAAAAAATGACTTGTGATTTTAACGGTAAAAAACACTGAAAATGCTACGGTAAAAACCTGTTAAATGGTTAATGGTAAATTTACAGGGAAACACTGTAAACTGACATTCCCAGAATTCCCTGCATTGAATTTTACATTTAATACATAATTTGATGTTTTTTGTCTTCTTAGTTTTTTTGTATGAGTGATGTTTATTTGGGTTGTATGTTACATGTAATGTTGTTAAATGAATGTTTATTGCACATTTCAGTTTAATAATTCTTACCAAGATGGTGTTTGGTGTTTGTGTGTATGACTCTGAGCTCCTTCTATACAGTATATGGTACTATTTAAAAGCTACTTCTGATGAGCTTTGGTTCATCAGGTGACTTTTTTATCACCAACTGCATTTGGTAGTTATCAGTGTATTTCAAAGATACAAAATAGACTTCACTTCCTTAATAAGTTTTTATATTAATATTATATCAGTTATTACGGTTTATTATTAGAAATTATAGTTTGTAAATTTAACATAAAATCGTAAAACAAAAAATATAGATACCGTATTTTTCACGGTTTAATTCTGGTAACCACAGCTGCCAGTTTTTTATCGTAAATTTTGTATTCTGTCAGGCTAGAATGCTAAATTCTATTAACACGGTTAATCAAGCATAATGAAACTCAATGACTCAAATTGTTTCTATTGCATGTATAGAACATTAGTGTTATTAAAATTGTATTCATATTCATTTCATCACATCACAGTTTATCTTTGAAAAAAGACATGACAATGACTAATTGTGTTATCAATGAGATGCTTTTATAGTTTTCATTTAAAAAATAGATAATAATAAAGTTTTAGTAAAAATGAATTACAATTTGATTTTATGTTTATTTGAATGTTTCTGGTTTTAGTTTTAGTTAATAAATACATATTTCCATGTAAAATCAAGGTATAAAGCCTCGCACTCAATCCAATAGAAGGTGTTTAGCACTGAAATTTGGAAGCACACACAGTTCAAAGGCTTTGTGCTTTGTAGATACCATATATTAGCTATCATTAAAACAAAAAACTAATTTGTCTATATTGTCCGTAGCAATTTGAGAATACCAGACTCTGTCTACAAACTAAGAACACAATCCACTACCGAAACTCTGCAACCGCAGGGTTTAGCTCTGAGACTGTAAGAACAAAGCTTTGTGTTTTTAAAATATGAGTGCTGGCAGGCAAGATAGAAACCAACACGAATGCTGCTGGGGGTTTTCTTACTTATCTTTGCCATTTAGCAGATGCTTTTAATCCAAAGCTACTTACAGTGCACTAATTGCAGGGACAGTCCCTTGCTGGAATAGAGCAAAGTGTTTGTCTCAAGGGCTCTAAGAGGCTGGTTCTCTTCTTTTGCCATCAGCTCTCTAACCTCTGTCTTAGTGTTGTTGGTCTTTGCTAGTAACTCAGCATTATTGTGTTACCCAACAAGCTTTTCCAGCAATGTGACTTGGTTTGGGATACACCCCAAAAGCACACAAAATAGTAGGTAAATGCTCTTAAAAGCCAGAATATTTGGACAAAACCTGGTCCAGAACTGTGGGGATGGAAAAAGTGTTATGTGTGGAGATGAGGACATATGGGCAGTAACTGTTTTCACACTGAGTCTCACCTTGCTGTGATACCTGGCCGACCTTTCAGAGCACACAGGCGATGAGTGTGGGAGGAGGATTAGTCTGGATTGTTCTTTGCCTTATTTTGTGTACTACATCCACAAATATTATATCATTCTAATGGTGTATATGAAAAAATGTTGGGCAGAAAGTCTAAACATTATATTTGCATCCCAAATACAATGCCTATTACAACAGCACAGCAGTTTTAATGAATGGATCCAGTAGAGTTTCTCCACCAACTCTATACCTAATCAAATTCTCCTTGATTTTTTTATCAAGAGGACAGTGCTCTCTGTTGTTTGCAAAAGGTACTGCAACTAGTAACAAGAAGCAGCACTGAATAAGCCTTGCATTCCCATGAGAAGCATACAAGCAAGTGAAACGAAAAATGCTGCAATAAAGCTGCTGATTTATCACTATTACCATCTTTATTTTACTTATACATGAAGCTTTTCATGTTGTAATTAATCTCACAATAATAAGAGGTGGACATATGCACATATGGTAATAGTGTTTATGTACGATTGTAGATTGTAAAGGTACAGTATATCACTGTGAAACCGCAACACCTTATACATTCTTTCAGATCACATAGATTTTGTGAGGTATTACTTGTGGCCCACCACTTCAGGCCATTAAGTATATATAATATATAATAACATACAGGATATATATGTGGTTAAAAACAAACACTTTGCTTCTACTGAGCAGCCATTGCTAATCTTTAAATGTAAATGGTGCATTACCTAATTTATACATGAACTATGTATTTCAAATTAAATACTTCAAAGCACTTTTAGGCTCTGAGACTCCCTGATCCTTGACTAAAAGCTTTCAGGACACTTCAGACAATCGCTCAACAAACTACATCATATTACAGTCCTGACAGATTTTGTAGTCTCGATGCAGAATCTCATGCATATGCAACTACTTTAAGGCATATAAAAATAAACTAAATGCGTTTTGGTACATAGAAAATGGCATATCCTCCCTGAAATGTCACTGAGGCCTTAAAGATAGCAAGCGTGAGGGAGAGCAATGCAGTCTTTGGTTAAGTTAGAGTTCTCACATGGCTGGGGGGTGGTTTGAATGTCAGCCTAAAATAAGTAAAATACTGTATGACCGATATCTCAAATCATCTGTTCTCAACACTCTGAAGGATACATTAGGGCCACAAAACAATTCTGCAATAATAGTATATCAACTTAAAATACCTTAAACTGAGGGGTTCATTAAAGCTATTTTGTAAGGGAATTGGCAAATTAACAGAAAAATGGTTAAGATCTGTAATAATAATAACAACAGTAGTGCATTATTATTATTGTATAATCAGCAGTGAACCCATTAGCCTGTCTCCTGTAAACCTGATGACCTCCATGGAATATACAGAAAAACAAAGAGATTGCAGTAAAATCCCATGTGAAACACGGTCCCTCTGATACTTAATGTTAAACTATTTTGTTACTCTTGGCTTTAAGCCAAGGAAATACGTAACGGAAAAGAGAACTGATATCGAAAAACTGGTACTGTAAAAATCGGCAATTTTGTGTTTATAGTTTTATTGAGGTGCATTGTGGGAGAAAATGATTGACATCGCGGCCATTTTGGCTCTGGCCGCCCCGCTCCCATTGTGTGTGAGATAGTAAATACTGACACTGCCAGACAAGCCGAGCACATATTTCACCGCGCGAATTAAAACACGTTCACCTGAGGTAAGTGCCCCAATGCATCACTGTCTCCTCTCTGAAATACTTTTCAACAGCTTTGTGAAACTTTCCTGCAGAATAATGTTCATTTTAAGCGTTAAAACGTCAAAATCCCATCGTCTGAAAATGAGAAAGCCGATGGCGAGACGCGAGAGAAATAGGCTCTCCTTTTCGTGTCGGAGGACACACTGAAATCCGTCCCACTTTCGTATGTCTCTATTTACTTCGGTCAAACGGCGTAAATTCGCAGCGGATTTTCCTTCTAAGCGATTATTTAGTTACCCAAGGATGCCTACTACCGTATAGTGTAATGGGTTTTGCTTTGCATGCCGTAGATTTTGAATTTTATTTCAAAGTTTACGTCCTCCCCTGTGCCTCAATGCACGGACTCTCTCCAGTTGCCGTTCAAATTGCAGCCATAATCTTGCGGTTTAGGGCGGGGCTTAGACAGGCTGATCTGCCCCCACAACTGGCAGAACGGCCTTTGATTGGCTAGTTTATTCAGCTCTTCAAACTCTACTGGCTACTGCTTTATTGTTGTTTTTTAGTCGTCTGTGATTGGTTCAAAGGTTGTCTCAGTCCACGCTCAGTGGTTACTTTTATTTATTGGGTTTAATATGACGTGCTGGAGGAAGTGGCCTGAAATAGCATATGGGGCAGGGAGTCAAATACCAAAACAAGTGTAAAACTAGACACGCTATTTATAGTAGATATTTACTCACTTTTACATCTTAGTCCATCAGTTGACAAGACTCAAGGATTCACATTACACAGCTAGGAGAAAGCACTATTAAACACGTTAACTTTTTCATAAAGTTATTTTACATTTCTGCCTTGTCATAATCTCACCATGAAGTGACTGTGCTGTAAAATACGCAATGTTTTCTCTTCTCTCAGGTGATATTGACTAACAATGGCCCGTACTAAGCAGACTGCTCGTAAGTCCACCGGAGGAAAAGCTCCTCGTAAGCAGCTGGCTACCAAAGCTGCCCGCAAGAGCGCTCCCTCGACTGGAGGAGTCAAGAAACCTCACCGCTACAGGTAATGTTTAATAGACTATTGATTGTACACAGCAAAGAAAAAGTTGAGTGGACCCCTTTATTAAGCATATTTCTTGTCTGCAGGCCCGGTACTGTGGCTTTGCGTGAGATTCGTCGGTATCAGAAGTCCACTGAGCTGCTGATCCGTAAGCTGCCATTCCAGCGTCTGGTTCGAGAGATTGCCCAGGACTTCAAAACTGATCTGCGTTTCCAGAGCGCTGCCATTGGTGCACTGCAGGTACATATCGGGGGTTTATTATAGCTCACTAAAACCATATAATACATTTTCATTAATGGAAATAAAATGAGCACTAAATGAAGTTTGATTTTGAACAAATATATTTAAAATAATCAAAATTTATTTTATTTTATATATATATATATATATATATATATATATATTATTATTTTTTTATTTTATTTTATTTTTTGCTTCAAACTATAAGGACATATTCAACCAAAAACACTTAAATTACATTTAAATTAAAACAGAAAATAAATATTTAAAATATTTTATATTTGGTCTTGTTTATTGCACATTTCATAGTTTTTTTGCTTAATTAACTGATTGATTTATGGTTATATCCTTGCAGGAGGCCAGCGAGGCATACCTGGTCGGTCTGTTTGAAGACACTAACCTGTGTGCCATCCATGCCAAGCGTGTCACCATCATGCCCAAAGACATCCAGCTGGCACGCCGCATCCGCGGAGAGCGCGCTTAAACTCACCCCTTCTTTCTATTGCCCTGTTTATTTCTTTCTGTCTCTCCACTTGTTCTCCTCCTGCTTTTCTTGGTAGAGTTTAGAGTATCAGTGATGGGGAGTAACTGTGTCTCAGTCTGCTAGTGCTGTCTAAATGACGCGTAGGGTACATATATGTGCATGTAACAGGTGCTGTTGATCACACACACGCACAAACATTCATGCACACAAACACACAGACAGACACGCATACATACACGTACACATTTGGAGTGTAAACGAGGTCCACCCCTGCCCTGCTTTAGGGCCACACATTTAACATGCATTAGAAGAAAAGAAGTCTCGCCCTGTGCTTACACTTACTCTGCTGTCCAGAGAGAACAACAGGGTGGTGCCTGGGGTCAGTCTGCTTAAGGGGAGCGGAAACTTCCACAGCAGGGTGCTACTAAAACTGCCTCAGTCCACCTTATTGAAACCTGTCCTCACCAGTCCCTCAACTCGCATATGTTTTGAATCTCACCTCATTTGCCCCCGCCTTCCTGTCCCCCTCGATCCATCCAGTTCCTACATGTCCTGCTTAAATGGTTACTTAGCCCTTCTTAGTGGAGGTGAATGTGGGGACGGACTTCTTCTCTGTGTGAGTGTCTGTGGGTGATGTGATCAGCTAAGCAGAATCGTATTCAACTGCAAACCAGCATCTATTGGTTAAAAGTTGTTACTTGTAATATTGATGATTGCTATTACTGTCGATATGGTGTCTTTTTTTTTTTTTTTACAATGCATACATGAATTCTTTAGGAAAAAAGGATTAATCCGCAGAGAATCAGTTTGAGTTCGTTTTATTTTTCCTTTTTCATATTGTAGTGAAAGCCGATCCTGCTCCTCCTGTTATAACTTCAGGCAGCCACAGGGGGGCGCTCTAAACCAGCCTCTCATTCAACCTCACTGTTCGACTAACATCCAGCTCTCCCTTCCTTTCTTCGTCTTTCTCTCTCTTTTCTGTCTCTCGTTTTCCACTCTTCCTATTCCAGTTTTGTCAAATTAAAGATCGGCATTAGAGTCACAGAGTGTAGCAAAAAAAATGTTCTTTTACTTTTAGTATTCTAGTACTGAGTATTTCACTTTGTTTGGGTAGAACTTTGCTCCTTCCCTCTATTCGTGATTCACAATGTAACCTCATGTTTGTGCTTCTTTTATTTTTCTTATTCGGAAATTTAAATAAGCTGATCTTTGTATTTTCCAAATTTCTCATATTCTGGTGGTAATAAATAGATGTTACACAAATGGACATTTCAGTGTCATTTATAAACACAAACAAACTCATGGCTTAGTCATATGATCTAGTATTTAGAGTATCTTTTACATCTTATAATAAAAAGGATGAAATGGTTTAAAATTTTAAGTAATACATGCTAATGTTTTTACCTGCTGAAATATGTTACACAAGATTCCTATACGTTTGATATATACCAATCCAATATGTACATTCCACAACTGATTTTTAAGCTGAAATTGCAGAAGCATTATTGATAAGGAACGAAACTTGTTATAAATTCTACTGTGGAATTTCTTGAGTTCTTCTTGGTGAAGCATCAGAGTGTCAGTGATAGTTTTCCATAAATAACAAGGTGTTTGCTCATATAAATCAGAAGCTAGACCACAATGTGTAGTTGTGATCTTTAACATTTCTAACTACGTAAACACACACGTCATTCAAAAATGTATTAGGAATATTTACAGATGCATAGTTTTAGGTCTGTGTGTGAGAGAGTCTGTAATATGGAAGAGTAAGTAATGTATTTGTCTGGTTAAGTATCATAGGCTATGTATCTACATGCTGGTTTGTGGATTATGTGTGTGCGTTTTTCTAAGTGTGTTGTGTGTGATTTGTTAGATTTGAGGGCTCAGCAGCTTCTCCTTTTGTCTTCTTGCATGAACTACAGACAATCTGTCACAGAGAGAGATTAATATCTGGAGAAACGGGGAGGGTGAGAGGGAAAAAAAGAGTTGACTGATGAAAACTACACAGTCAGAGATAGATAAATAGATAGATAGACAGATACATACACATACATATACGACAGCTACTGTAAATTTTTACTTAGGCTATTGTTTTTTTAAATGTATCATGCACACAGAGAAATGTTGATATGAAGTAGAACAATGTCACATGAAAAATATGTTCACTTGTGACATATACAATTATTTGCGCGCACACACAAACACCCTTCGTTCTGGAAACAGTACATGTGGTTTTATTCAGGTCAGAGTGGGATTATGAAGCACTGAGGATGGGTGGAGGGCCGGATGGTGAGAGAACAAGTGAGAGAGGGCATGAAAGATGGCACAGAAGAGAGAGAGAAAGGCCTGTGAGTATGTTTAGAGTTACTGAACTCCACGTCTTTCTGGGTCTTCATACAGATATATTTATGAGAGATGTACATAAAAATAAAAAAAAAAGAATAGACAGAAGGAAAAACTTTTTTTTTTAAGTAAACCATTTGGTTTGGTTGTTTTGTATCTGATGCAATGACATTGAAGTCACCTGTCGGGCCACTGTTTTATATAGGCTACATGTTTATAGGGCCATCAGTGTATATTGTCTCTAAGGTTTTTTTTCTTTTACTAGCCAGTTTTAAGCAGTTTGAGTTTTTTTTTTTTTTTTTTGGGAAGTTTACAGAAGAGTAGTTCATCACATTAACTTTAGGTATATTGCAGAAAATTTTGGCAATCAGGGGTTTTGGTCTGCTGTTAAAATGTGAAAATATAATAAAAACCTTTTGCTGTATTACCAAGTGCTAAGACATTGATACATTTTAGCATCTTAGCGTCTAAAACATTAGGTAAATTACTGAAGCTCTAATATTGAGTGCAGGCCCAATTTGCAGAGTCAGATAAAGAAAGGATGATGGAATAGTCATAGAATAGTCAGAACAGGAATCAACAGGAGGAGATGCACGAGAGGTGTGGAGGAGGGAAAGAGAGAGAGGGAGCTTCAGTAATCCTGTTTAATTGCTTTAGGGTAGTGTTCTGTCGACAGTAAGGAGATTGAGGTGCTCTCTGGGTCATTGGCTAAAATAACCCCACACACCCGGCTACAGGGGAGGAGCCAGCCGCACCACACCATCACAGCAACACGATTACCAGACAACACCATCGCAACAACCTTCTGGACCCCCAGATGCCTCCTCTATGTGGGCCACCTGTGTCTCCAACCCCTAGGGTGTCACAGTGACTCAAGGAGAAAATGATGGAAGAATGTGAAGCTGGCACATCATATTTACTGAACTTTTTATCTGCTTTCAATTCCGTTTTGAAGCTCATTAGTTTGAATGACCAGATACCTGAAAAGCCCCAATTAGGTTGTTTTTATTTTTAGTACTTATATTTATTATTCATTTATATTTAGTGCTTATATATTTTTACTTCACATTTGATAAATTTGTAACCTTGTATGCTTGGGGCAGAAGTCGCTTAGTTTAACAAAATTTAAGTTCACTTTATCTGATCCCCCTCCTTTTCTCACGTAAATCTTTTCTTCTATGTTTTTATTAATTACAGTACTACTTCATCTTGCATGAGAAACAGAGTTGGACAACTCTTGTTAGACAAATCTTGTGAAACAAAGCCACATTTAATTGTGCAGTTAAACTAAGAGAAAGAGATTAAAACCTTTAATGTAGCTCCCATCCTGAATGTACTCGTTCAAAGCAATATAACAACAATTGTAAATACCAACATTTTTTCAACACAAGGTCACCCAAATAGAAAATATATATCAAACAGCATGCATGCAATGCCATTAAATGTAGTTTAATTAGTAACGATTAACTCAAACTTACAGAAAACAACATTATTTGAAATAAGTTAACATAATTTAACAATACATAAACAACAGCGAACTAAGAGCACAACACAAGAACTTCTAATGCCTTCCAGTACAGACAAACCAAACCAAACTTATGAAAAAAGTAGAAAGAACTTTGTCCCATAAAGAGCTAATTATATATGCAGAGAAACTGAGAAGGTTCCCTCCATTTATGGTACAAGCTTGTCTTTGTGTGATATGTTTGTGCCTATGTTTTAGTGATATTTCCTTCAAAGTGGTGTGAAATATGTTCTAATGTCTGTGTGTATGTGTGTGTGTGAGGTAAATGGTTAATAATGATGACTGATCAGTAGACTTGAGGAGTCCCTTCACTCTCCGCCAATCACAGAGCAACTCTGGATTACAGAGGAACAGTCTTCACCTGTTCCAAAGTGGGCACCCCTTTTCACTTCTAAGATCACTTGAATCGTGCTGATTCAGTCCTGTTCATCATCTAAATGTCTCCGGCATTTCAAGCAACAGTTTTGTTTCATTCACTCTTCATCTGTCTTCTCCTCAATCTCCTTCCCTCCTGTTCTTTTTCTTCACTCGCCCACTTTCTCTTCTACAGCACCTGGAATTTATGGTCGAGGCAGTCAACGGTGCTGAAGTTGAGCTTCCAGGCCTGCTGGTCCTTGTAGTCCAGGCAGTCTACGGAACTGAAGCCCAGTGAGGAGGTGCTGTATCCTTGGCAGGAGAGGGAGGGTGACTGACTGAGCGAGCCGCCCATGGAGGGCACGGTGAGGGGAGAGAGGGCGCCCCCGCTTGCGGACAGCTGACTGGTCATGGGAGAAAGGTACGGGCTGCAATCCAATCCACTGAAGTAAGGAGAGGAGCTGTAGCCCTGGCTATAGGTGGAGGGCTGACCATAGCTCATAGGATAGGGAGCGGGGCGCTGCACGCAGGGTGTGCCGGAGCCACACAATGGGTCAGGAAGGGGGGATAGAGAGGTGGGACTCCACACAGAAACTGGTGCTGTGCCTGCGCTGGCACTAGGGGGCACGGCTGGGGCGGGGGCAGCCACCACCGAGGAGCTGGCACCAGGGTCAGAGGTCAGTTCAGGGGGTGGAGAGGACTTCTTTTTAGGGGGACGGGGCTTGGGCTGACCGCTGGACTGCTGTTGCTGTTGGCGGCATTTAGCGCGACGGTTCTTGAACCAAACCTGAGGGAAATAAGAGCGGAGGAAATAAACGTTTGGCTCATTCCGCTGGGGATCAAACTGGACTTGTTTCTTTTATACAGTGTACAAATCTCATTAATGGTCTCATAAACTGTTATTTTCAACACTTGAGACTCAACAAATTAGAACAGATTCAACTTCAAATGCACACGCTGTACATATGTAGCTGCGGATGTATCCAGTGTAGCAAGTCAGTGTTAGATGCTAGGATAAATTTATTTTATTTTACTTCTTAAAGTGAATTATCTGCTACATCAGGCATTAGGCCAGGTGTGTTTAGAAAGCAGTCAGGCCGTCTGAGAGGTTTCACAGAGATGTTTGTCTCAGTTTGGGGGGGGGTAGTCTCACCTGAACTCTGGACTCGGGAAGGTTGATTTTCAGAGCCACCTCTTCTCTCATAAATATGTCTGGGTAGCGTGTTTTGGTGAACAGGGCTTCCAAAATGTCCAGCTGGGTCCGTGTAAAGGTAGTGCGCTCCCGACGCTGCTTCCTTGGAGTGGCTGTTTACAAAAACATAGACATTACACATAAGAAACAATGACAAAACAATGCACTGTAAATCACAGGAAAAAAGAAAACCTTTTGTCTTCTACATTTACAGTTATGGCTGATGATGGTGAGAGGAAGAGGGAGGGACTTGGACTATCCATTGTACAACAGGGATAGATAGATAGATAGATAGATAGATAGATAGATAGATAGATAGATAGATAGATAGATAGATAGATAGATAGAATTGGTGTTTCATTAATATTTACATTCTGAATCCATTCAGCGTTATTTTTTAATCTCCATTCAATACAATTATGATCATTAAAGTATTTGCTGCAACAGGGAACAAATTGTGTGAATTTTAAAGTTGGATTTAAACCCTTCATAGTTTGCTATAAAATAACTTTACATAATAAACCCCCACCCCCCAAAAAATTTTCTTTTTAAATTAAATGAAAAATAAAAATTGGTTCTATAAAATTTTGACGACAAAGAAGAAAAGAAAAGAAAAGACACACACAAACAAAAAACTCTTCTCTACAAAGAAACCTTGAGATGGGTTTCAAATAAACACTGACGTCGACTTTTATATGGTTAATTTTGTTAGAATGTGGTTGTACGCTTATTACTACGTGAGCAATATGGATATAAACTGGTTATAACACTTTACGTAGCTTAAATTGTACGAAAAAGGGGGCGACTAATTTTTTTTTTTTTTTTTTTTTTACAAAACAGGGAAGACCGGGCTGAACTTTCTGTTTTGATTTTTCCCTTCTTTTTTTGATGTTCATTGACCACCAAAATGAATCAAACTTCTGACACAATCATATGATAAATGATTAATAAGAATAAACTGACCTGGGTAGCCGACGGCGGTGTGGAGCAGGTCCATTCCTGAGGCGGACAGTGTTAACCCGTTCACAGCATAATGGGGCTGCTTTATGTAGGACATCATTCTTGGGACGGATGCGTCTCTCGCACACTCTCTCTATTGCTCCCTCTCTCCCTCCCTCTTTCTCCCCTCTCTCTCACTCTCTTTTTTTCTCTCTGACGCTTTTTTTACGGGTCGGGGGTCGCGCTCTGCTTCTGATGCCGCGTGCCTGTGCTCGCGTCTGGCGCGTGCGGTGCTCCTTAAGTCTCGCGGCTCTTCAAACACCTGTGGATTCTTAGCAGCTTCTCGGTGTCTTGAACAAGCTTACGCTCCTGTCCAAGTTTAGAGCATCAATATTGCCCTGAATTTCAAAGATACGCGTATTCTTTGACTGTGAGGTAATCGTAAAAACAAATAACCTATTGTACACACAAGTTTTAGACTCTGTGGTAAAGTTTTGGCGTTGGATAAGGCGCGTGTCCCTTGGGCAGTATCTGACAGGAGCGGGACACTATGAGCAATAAGACAACGAGCAGCTAATCAAGGGGCATCTCTCCCTCTCTCTCTCTCTCTCTCTCTCTCTCTCTCCGTTGACGTGTTTGTTAACACGTGATATGACAATAGGCATTTATTTATTTCATTAAAATACAAGATAAGGCGCAAATACAATAGATCAT
Source organism: Enteromius treurensis (assembly GCA_032275025.1). Taxonomy (NCBI): domain Eukaryota; kingdom Metazoa; phylum Chordata; class Actinopteri; order Cypriniformes; family Cyprinidae; genus Enteromius; species Enteromius treurensis. The sequence continues at coordinate 12,283,735 of JAUCMU010000097.1, read as the reverse complement.
GTCTGGTTGGTCTGGATCTCTGGATATGGCACATAACAATTCGATTTTCGCACGTTCTATTTAAAGTATTAAACAAGTTTTTTTTTGTAACCAAATAGACTAACAAAAATAGTGAGGATCGAATATGACGAATAGCCTAGCCTAATGTCTCTAAAGATGTCTCAACAAGCCGCAGACAGGCTGTTTGAAATATTTACAATGTTTAGAAAATGTTAAAATACAGACTATTTCGCTATGAAAAATGAAACATATTTAAAACATATAATAAAAATGTTGTGTGTGATTTGTAATTTAAAGGGTTTTTTTTTTTTTTTTTTTGTGATATTCTCTGGGATTGTGTGGTTTTATGAACTGTATCAACCATTAATTGATTTAGTGAAGCATCGAAAATAAAAGTCTGTGTATATACATAAAATAAATAGGCTAATAAATTGTATTAAGTTAGCAAATTTTGCACAAACTATAACATCAGTTCCACTTCAGTTAGCTGAACGTTTTCCTTCGTATTACTTTTTTTGTCGGCCCTACGCTTCTTTTACTCGAAATGGATTAAATGCCCCATATTAGACGAAAGTTTCATTTAAATCTCATAAATAAGACAAATAATTTTATAAGATGAATGTGTCTGTTGTTTCCGGATATAAATAGGTAAACTAAATATTGCTTGTGGACATTTTTTTGTTCGGTCCTCTGTTAACACTTGTACAAAACAATAGCTAGATTAATAGAAATTAATTTTTATCATATTTGTTAAGTAATTGCAATTACGTAAACTTAAAATCATCTTTTCTTGACTAAACACATAGCATAATAGCATAATACGATAGGTTATTTGATTCATGATTTGTAAAACATCTCAAATTTGGTATACTACTCTTTACACTTTCTTTTTTTTTTTTTACCTAGACATGCACCCATACACACACTGCTGAATTATCATGAAAGCGAATGCGACTATTCGCATTACGCGAATAGTCCCTTAACCCCGGATAAAGAAAGGAAAGAGGTATTTCTCATCAGTCCATATGAGGAGAGTAGGTTAGACAAGTGTGTAAATACCACACGAACGAAAAAAACTCACATGGGACCCAAAGAGGGGAAAGAAGAAGAACTGGGAGTTAATGAATATGTGGATGAATGTTTCTTGACCAGTGATGGTCCATATTTTCTTTAATGGAGCCATTTGAAAAAAATCATTAGAATGTGTTGTAAGAAAGAGAAAATGGAATGTTTTATTTGAAAGTATTATGTATTTGAGTGTAAACATGTTAGTGGCAGAGAGAAAATGAGAGGCTAGAGAAAGGCGTCAAATGGCACTCAAGATGAACTGAGTGATAGGTTGGCTTAAAACAGATACAGTGCAGACAGGGTTATTTGGCTGTGACTGAGGTAGATGTCATCCCTGCTAAGTACAGCACAGACTTTACAGCCAAGCAACAAAGGGCAACAAAGAATCTTCAGTTTCTCCTAATTATTATGAGTTTTTTTTCTAAATGACAGAAATTCTAGATTTATATATATATGTAATGTAGAAAATATACCTGTATTATCTGCCTAAACCTGCGTTTACTTATAATTAGAATGAGACATTAAAATTTTCTACTGTATTTGGTGACAAAACGCAGCAGAATATGATTTGCTTTGGATTCCATCAGCTTACTTTACCACATAATTAAATAATTAAAAAAATTATTTTAATTAGGGAATAAGATGGAAAGGCAGCCTAGTAGAGTGGCCAAATATTAAGAGGAAATGCACAATAATGTTTTTAAAAAGCATTTATTATTTATAAACTCAGTAATGTAGATACAATTAGCAGTTATCCACCTCTGTAGTGAGCCTCTGAGCAATGCTTCTTGTGATATTTTGTGAAATAAGTAAAGCATTGACATGGCTGCAATTATTGTTTGTCAAATATAAGATAAGGTAGTATTTCTTAATTGTTCATTTCAGAGTTAATCATTCAACACAGAATGAATGACTGGAGGATAGATAATATTCCCAAACAATAACTGTTCATTTATAGGCTATGTGTTTGTCTTTTTATTTATGTGAAAAACTAATACCAATATCAGTAATTTTTAAGAATTTGCTCAGATTATGAAACTGTAGGAACATTCCAGTATTTTTGTTGTTTTAGTTTAAACCCAAAGAGAGAATTTGTTGTTGTTGTTGTTGTTCTGTGTCAGTATAGGATGTTTGTATGTTTATGTGTTTAGGATCTGAGCTTGTGCGCTTGCAGAAGGGGAAGTTTTGTGGAGGGTGGTGCAGTGGGGGGTGGGGGGACCAGTCCGTCCATCTGGCAACAACCAGCTACGCAGGCACAAGAGCAATTATGGAAGTGGACTAAACTCTAATCCGCAGGCACACACACACACACACACTCCAGAACACATTAGCACAGAAATACACAGATGACACAGTGACACTGCAACAAACATTTAATCTGAGTGGAGAGTTGGATAGAGGAAATAAACAAAATGTTCCTACGCAAATAGAGGTAAAGGAAAGAAAAATGTAAAGATGGATTGGGGTGAAGGAAGCCGGGTGAGGTAACAGATAGAAAGAAAGAGAGAGAGGGAGGGAGGGAGGGAGAGAGAGAGGGGTAGTGGGCCGCATCATTGCAGGCACACTGCATCAGTTAATCCAGATTAGGCAGTCTAAAAAGGAGCGGCTTAATCTGCAGGCCAGCCAGTAATACACAGACCGCTGTCAGCACCAATCACTCACACAGTTCTAATCCCCAAAGAAACGCACACGCCGGACACACGCACACAAACACACGCGCTCTCTGAACAATGTGAGTTAAGCATGCATATATACAATATTCTGCACAATCAGATTCGTCAACTTTGAATAAGTGCTAAATATGTGTACAAAACTTTTTACAACTACTTTAATCCCTCACAAACCATGTGATCAATCACTTAATAACGCAGGCATTAAAACAACTGGTTTGCAGTGCGCAGTACGTAGATGCATTTCCTTTGGAAGATGTTTGATGCGGCATTTACTTTTTGACAAGGACAATACGTCCCATTGTGGACAGACTTTGGGTCACAGATTATCAGGGTTTTAATGTCAGTGGGGCTGAATGCTGAGGGCCCCAATAACTGATTGACAGCTTGTCTGGCCCTCTAGTGGAGATTCTGTCCATTTATTTCAATTCAGTTCAGTTTATTTCAGTAACATTCAGCTGCTGTAACAAACAAAACTGTGCAAAATGTAGTGATTTTTAAATGTATTTATTTTTTTACTTTTGCAGTTTACCGGTACCATATATCCCATTTTTCAGTATGCTTTCCATTAATTTGCGTAACAAAACCAACATAGTATATAGGATTTATACTAAATTGAACTGAGCTGGATGATGACATCACTTAATTTAATGATGAATTGCCTTTAACTGAAAATTGAGTGTTTGCTACTGTCTTTTGCATTACTGACACACTATTTTCTTCTTTAATACCGTAAAGCTGCTTTGAGAAAAGCTATATTGTTAAATACGCTATATAAGGTGACTTAAAAGTAATTAATTGGTGTCTAATCTAATTAACATAATTGATGTCCCTTTGGGATATTTTACATCAGATGATGCTATAGATATTTAGTAATGCTATATTATTATTAGATTGTATTTTATATTTTTTAGACTTCTGCATTTAGTCTGTTAGAATAAGTATCTTTTTTTCAAACTGCAAATTAAAATGTTATAATGCCTACATTTACTTGATGCATTAAAAACAAGATACTTTATTGATTTTTCCTTCAGTTCTAATTCATTGATGGCTGAGTTTTTGTGAATTTGAATTTTTTCTCATTCATACAGACACATTTCTACAGCTGTATCGACAAAGTATGGTTTAATAATAATAAAGAAATAAAGTAAACGAGTGAATAAATGTCATTTCGCCCCCTGCAGCCTCTTTTCTGAAACATAAATAAATTATTAGCACAATACCACTAGCCTCACACTTGTTTCAAGTTATTGCATCTCAAACACTGAAATAATTAGACAGAAAGCAATGAGAAAGAAGCAAAATGGTACGGAATATTACTTTGACACGAAAATGCCAAACAAAATAACCTCAACGTTGATCTAATTTTGGGCGACGTCTGATGACGTCAGCCTCCTGTCGAAACGTATGATTTGTTAAGCGGTGCGAAAAGTACAGCTGATTGGTCAACTTTATTCACAAACCCGCCCACAAACGGATGTTGATTTTTGCCTCCAGCGCGAGTCTTGTAAGGCCCTACCGAATCTGCTTTTATTTTTGGTTGTGATTATTGGTAATATGTTGCCGGACATAAAAGGCGTGTGTCCATTTGTGGAAGAAAGTTTTAGTCGTTTTCCCTCGCAGAGTAACATATACGGACTCTGTCAGGCAGGCGAGCAGGAGGAGTTACTGGCAGCGACTCTGAAGGGGAAAGTAGTCTGCTTTAGATATCAAGACCTGCAGAAGAAGATCAGACCTGTGGCCAGAGAGATTCAGTTCACTTACATACCAGGTCATAATCAGTTTGTTTGTTTAGACACTCCGTTTTTATACAATCCAATGCATTTCTATTTATCTTTTCTGTTAATATAGTTGATGCAGAAATCGTCTCCATTGACGCCTTCAACAAATCGGCTCCTAAAAGAGGACTGGTCGTAGGAATAACCTTCATTAAGGTGTGTTTCATAATTAAGTAATATAAGTAACTGGTTATTACAAACTAGATGAAAAAATATCCTAGTTTCCCCCCACACATGAGGTCTGACATAAGGCGAAATAATGTCTGCGTATGTGTATTTTTAGTTGTTTATATCTATCTGTCTCTTTTTTCCCTCTCAGGATTCAGGAGATAAAGCAACTCCTTTCCTTAACATATACTGTGATTATGAACCAGGGTCAGAATTTAACCTTGAGTCTATTGCACGTGAGTCAGTTCAAATCCTACTTATTTTAGTTGGTGAATTGATGTCAACAAATTATGTTTAGTTTAAGTAAAACTTTTGGGTAGTGATAAATGATACATTTGCGATCAATTTTACATATTTCGATGAGAGAACAGTGATTTATATTATATTTTATTAATCTGAGGCTTCCATCCTGTTGACAGAAAGCTGTCTGAACCTAGAGCTCCAGTTCACCCCCTTCCAGCTTTATCACACCGAGTATGTCATGTTTGTATAAAAGAAGCCGCAAGGTTTATATGCTGCCATTTTTAATATTTCAATGGATGGAGCAAACCAAGTTGAAACTGTGTTGATGTTCACCTTTTATTTGCAGGGTTAATTGCGGAGATGGATCCAGCGAGACTGTGTTTCTTCTTATTGGGCATGATCAGCGCATACATCTTTACAAAGAGGTCAGCCTATAAAATGTAGTCAGGGATTATTGCTTCTTATTGTTGATGCTTTGCGTTGTACTTCTCTTATACTCCCATACTAAAGATTGGTATTTAACTTTCAATGTCTGACAGTAGAATGCGTCCCTGCACCAATTTGAGGAGCAACCAGTAGAAAGACTCTTTCCTGAACTTCAGGAGCTGCCTAGCAAGTGAGTTGGTCAAGTGTGGATGACAAGACATTTTATAAAAGATGTTTGCTGGTATAATAAGTGCGTTTGTTTTGTTTGTATTGCAGTGTGTTATGGTTAAATGTTTTAAGCATCGATCAAAATCGGCGCCTCACTGCGTTTGGATGTCAGAACGGTTCTGTGGGGCTTTCTCTTGTTAACCAAAAGGGACCTGGTGAGGAAAAAAAAAAACTTTCTCCGTCTTCCTAAAATAAAATCTCATTAGCTTTGTACTTTTTAAAAATGCATTTTATTTTTTGTAGAAGTTCTCCAAAACTGGCGTGTGCAGCATGACAGTCCCATTTCCACTGTGTCACTGTTCCCTTTAAAACCGCAGCACCAGAGCACTGACACTAACAGTGAGTGATACAGTTTATCGCTGAATGGACACAGTCATCAACCATATTAAAAACAAAGATGCTATTTTTGTGTGTGACATGTCTAGAAACTTTTTATGTTTTTGAAAGCCTTGTTTTTTATGCAAGGTGATTAATGACAGGTAAAACATCCCAGAGTATTATTGATCGCTCTTTATTAATCTTGTTTTCTGGCAGGCAGTCAAAAGGAAACATTTAATCTGTTGGTGACCAGTGCAATAGAAATGGCTGTTGTTTACAGGTTAGTGGCTGGTTTGTATGTTGCTTGTTCTGCACCATGTGTCTGGTAGAGTGTAGAATAAACGTGAGTGTGTTCAGGGATGTGGAGCAGTACGGACTGAGCAGACAGCTGTGTTTGGCAGAAAGCGACCAGTGCGATGCAGTTCTCTGTGCTCTTGTTGTTGATCTGGACTTTGATGGGCAGCACGAGTTGCTGCTGGGAACATATGGACAGGTACACTGCTGGATTTGAAGAACAGAAACACTTGCACAAATGTATGCCACGTTGAAAGAGCTTAGAAGAAATTATAATTCAAGCAGCTTGCCAATATGCCTAAAGCTATTTGTTCAATTTGTGATTTACAGGATCTGCTGTGTTACAAATTTCACCAACCAAAGGAAGCTTTTGAAGAGAAGTTGCAGCTGCTGTGGAGACGGAGTTTTAAAAGTCCCCTGCTGTCACTGATTTATCTCGACCTGGATGGTGATGGACTAAGAGAGCTTGCCGTTCTTACTTTAAAAGGCCTGCACATCCTACAGGTAACTGTCACTGAGTTGATTTATTGTTATTTACTATTTGGATGGTATTAATTGATTCTCTGCATTTTCTATCCCTAACAGCACAGTCTGAAGACAACAGCAGATCTTGTTCTTCACAGATTGTCCACTTTAGTATCAAGATTGCCTAATTCTGCAAAAGACGAGTCAATCAGAAATCAAGACGGGGAGGAGGAGTTTGGTTCAGTTAGCAATGAACAGAGAACTGCAGAAACCTGACATTGACTTTTAAGCAACAGATATTTGTTTTTATTTCAAAGGAAGGTAAAGTGTATGAGGAGTTAAATATCTAGTCAATCAATCATCTTAGTGATCACAAGCAATGGTTGTTCAGAGTGTGATATCATTTATATATATATAAAATAATTTAGGCAGAACTTTGAAAGGCCCTATGTATAAATTTCACTGCTGATTAATATCCTGTTTAAATGAATTTTGTATGGCATTATTGGGCTTTACTTGCTATTGCTAATTGGCAGTAGGTGGTATATGGATAAGGGGTTTTCACATTTTATTTGACAAGAATGTGTTTACCTTCACAAAAAAGACGAGACGTGACATATGGTATATTTTTAATTTACTGAAAGTTAAACATTTGATTTGAGTTCAAGTTCTGTAAGCAAGTGGGTTTTTTTGTCTCTCCAGGAGAGGGCGCCCTTAGATAACATTGCATTATTGTCACGAAGTATTTCAGAGACTTTGCGATCAGGTTGACAGTGTTTGTGCAGCCAAGTGAGACTTGACCTGAAGCTGTTGGACCCCACGCAATTTCAGAAAAATATATATCTTATCTTGTGCATTTTTATTTTTACCATAACTTTTATGTTTTATACATGTTTGGTCCAGAAGGTCACAAGGCTGACAATTAATGACCATGTAACTTGCAAAAACATGTAAAAGCACATGTATCCTGTGTAGTACTGTTTATATGAAAATACCTATTGCAATTACAAGACTGCAGGGTTGGTAAGAGAAGTTGTTATACTCACCAAGGCTACTTTTTAAATCAGAAATAAAACAGTAAGATTGCGAAATATTAAAGTTTAAATGAATTGTTTTCATTTTTTATATTTTGATTTATATATTTTAGAGCAGTTCAGCAAAGCTACATTTTTAGCTTATAGTACTTGGTGCTCAGGGAACATAGTTTAATGTTGTGCAGCTTAAATTATGATGCCTGGCAAGTCAAAAATAGTAATGTTTGGTAAAAATCAATTGTTATTGTCACTTTTGATCCATTTAATGATTTCTTGCATAATGTATTAATTTCATTAAACAAAATCTTACAAACACCAAACAAATGCACTACACGTCCAAAACAACCTTTACAAAAGATCACAAAGATAAACTGAATTCATGCAAGTGGTGTAACCAACACTTTTGCTTTCATAGCCTGGACTATCTCGTCTAGTTTATAGCCTCACTGTAACCCCTGCACCAAAAAACCTGCCTTAAGTGACATGGGTATATTTGGAACAGTAGCCAGCAAGACACTGTATGGGTCAAAATTATCTTTTTTTCTCTTTTGCTAAATATCATCAGTATATTATGTAAAAATATTGTCCCATGAAGATATTTTGCAAATGTCCTTGCATAAAATTCCCTCACACCCTCAGATTCCAGACTTGCAAATGGTTTTATTTTGGTCAAAAATTGTCATATCCTAACAAACCCTACATATTTTTAAAGCTTATTTATTCAGCTTTCAGATAATCAATTTATTCTTTGTTGATCTTATGTTAATTGCTTGGAATCAACAACAATCCTACTGACATAAACCAACATGGACAAGAAACAAACTCTTTACAGTGATGTTTTCACTGATTTATTACATTGTCACACAAATGTACTGTTATACAACTGAACCCCCCCCCCCCCAAAAAAAACAAAAAAAAACAAATCATTAATACCAATAATAAAAAAAATTAAAAATTGAACATAAAAAACATTGAGTCCAGTCTAATTCTGTAAATAAGGTAATCTTAACAGTCCCATTTCTTTCCTTCCAGGTCAAGAGTTAAGACATGCTATGGTGCGTAGCTGGGAGTCAAAGGTTAATGGTTGTTATAATGGGTTCAGTTGGCGTGCTGTGCCGTTGAAAAACACAGTTTAAGAGTGTATGGGTAAGGCCCACCTGAAAGAGAAAAATTAGATTTAAGGGACAATGTGATTTATGGTTAGAGCAAAACACCTCATAAATTTAGAAGAGTGAACAATTGTTACAGCACCAAGTGAGTACTTACTAGGGTTCTTCATCTGGTAGTGGTTCATCATAGCAAGAGCCTCCATTGCATCATTTACTGACTCCCACTCCAACAGACCAGACGAACTTCTCTCACCTGAGGTTCCACCAACACAAGAACATACACACATACACGTGTATTTATATAGAACCAAGCATACACCACACTTCACAGTATAATTCACACAGTTATTTTGGCAGTTTATAGACATACACAAACTCATGAAAAACTCACTCTTGCCAGTAAACAGTTTGACACTGACTGCGGTCTTGATTCCCAACTCATCACAAATCTATAGATAAAAACCAAGAGGAGATTATTAAAATCAAGTTACACACACCCACATCATTTGACATTTCTGTCCAAATGTGAAACTAAAAAATTTCATCTTTTTCCTTCCCTGAAATGGCTATTGGAGAGAATAGAAAAAACCTAAAGAGAATTGTAGCAAGAGGGAAGGGGTATTTTTTGTTTTTAATTAAGATTTCTATGCAAGCACAGATAATCAAACACAAATACTCAATAAAATTAATTATATATATATATATTTTTTTTTTTTTGAGTATTTGTGATTATCTGATTATCTCATATATATATATATAGATAGATAGATAGATAGTAGGGGTGTAATGGTTCACAAAAATCACAGCATGGTTCAATATGATACAGTGGTGTCACGGTTTGGTATGTTTTCGATAAAACAAAAAAAACAAAACAAAAAAATTAACATTGTTATTTATTAAAACTAACAAAAGTATGATCATGTTTTTTTGTTTTTGTTTTTTACTTTGAACAACAATGGAACTATACTTCACACATCTTCTGGGGTTTCTTCTTAGCAGCAAATAAAACAAAACCTCCTTTATAACCAAAACCAAATGCTCCTTAAAAAAAAAATGAAATGCAATATTTTAGTAGTTATAAACTAATAGAAAGAAAAAAACAATTTTATTTTTAATGGAACTCTGTTTCAATAAATTAAGTTTGTTTTTGTTTTTTTTTGTTTTCAGAAAGATGAGTGTGTCCACATTTTCTTCAGACAGCACAGATCGTGTCTTCAATGGGCCACTGTTGTGCTTTAGCTAAAGAAGGTCACTATCTTTCTGTTCTTTGATAGGAGGGCTCAAAAACATTTAGCATTTTCTTAAAACCCACATTAAAATCCGTGGCTATATGTACTTATTGCTGTTACCAATCGATTGCTTTGCCCCGTTCAAATCTTTTGGAAATGGCTTCCTGAATACCGCGGGGAAGGTTCAAATACGAATACGCGTATCGTTAGAGCACTGACAGATAACACTTCTTACCTGATTGAATGCTTCAACAGTGCAGTCTGGTTGACCGTTGAAGAAGTGCAGTACATTGCTGGGCTGCTGGATGCGGTTCTTGGCTGCCTGCTCTGCGGTGGTGAAGCGGTTGTTTCTGTTGCCATGGAAATCCTTAAAACTACAGCTGCCATCTTCCAGCTGATATGACTGACCCGGCATTATGGCCTGTTGTTTGGATACACTGCAGACCAGAAAAATAAATAAATATATG
>JAUCMU010000097.1:12239091-12255262 GCA_032275025.1 Enteromius treurensis | reverse complement strand
ACTTAAGTATGGTGCTTAAAGAGCACTTCTACTTCTACTCAAGTCACTTTTTTGATAGAGCACTTGTACTTTTACTCAAGTCTTGGTCTCTAGTACTTTATACATCTCTGCTATTAATGTATGCCAAATTGTTCATCAAAATACTTTAAAAATATAATTAATAATATATTAGTGTTACTATAAATATCTCCAAATGAATAACTGAATAAGCAAAACTTATAAGAATACAGAGACAGGTAATATGTTTGTATGCTGATGGATGGCTATGTATTATGAAGATCAGTATTAGTTTATTACAAAATAACTGCTCAGAAAAGAATTTAAGTGTATTGCATCTTTAACAAAATTCTGGTATAATGCTTACTGTGCATTTGAAAAATGTTATAAAATCATAGATTCTAAAACCTGACATATGATATATGAATGGACATACACTACTTCAAAAGTCAGTATGATTTTTGTAAAGAAACATATGTTACTCAGAAAGATTTTTTTAAGTAAAGTTAAAGACTTTTTAAAATTGTTACAAAAATGTCTGTTTTAATTCAGTGCTGTTCTTTAAAAAAACATGCACAAAAATATTAAGCATCAATAAAAATAAACATTTCTTGCACACCAAATCAATAATGTTGTAAGAAAATTTACCATCACAGTAACACACACTTCAAAAATAGAAAATGTTTATTTTAAATTTAATTTAAAAGTAATACTGTGAAATATTACAAATAAATGCAGTATTAGTGAGCATGGGTTACTTCCAAAACAAAAACCTTTTTAATGTTAGTGTATGTTCATTTATAATGCATTATAACACATTATAAATGCATTGCATATGTAAGTAAAGTATATTAACAAGTTGTAACAATAGCCCATAATTAAAGATTTTAAGTGGTACTGTCAGAATGCTTATTGAGATATACTTACCAAAACACTCCACAATTAATTTGACACACATACACTCATGCATTAAAGAGTAAATATACCTACATTTATTTTTTTGCATAGATACATTATGCAATTACCCAATTGTATATCTGAGAAGTAAAGAGAATATGTTTCCATTTTGTGTGTGAAGGTAAAATTTGAATTCAAAACTTTAGATTGAATTTTTACCTAGTCTGCTCATTGGTAAACTCTAGCTCTCCTTGTGTGTGCTCGTAGTCAACTCCCTGTCGCGCAGAACCGTCCTCTGTGTGATATGGAATCATGACCGTCCCACGTACACCTGACGTCCGGTTCACCGGCACCTCCACCACACTTGAACATTCACCCACGCAGAGCTCCCTCTGACTGAACGCGAACACTCCCGCATGGTCATCGTCCAAAATAGTTACAGTGGTTACGAAGGGTTCAACCAGTCGGGCACCATCAGTGTTGGTCCCACCTTCACCCTCTCGCAGGTTTGAGAGACGCACAAAGAAGTGTTCATCTTCCTCAAACACATCATCGTCGATAATTCCCACCTGTAAAACATAAGCACATGCAAGCACGTCATATTCAACTCAAACACACACACTACTGTTCAACATTTTTGAATAAGGTCTCTCATTGTCATCTCTTCAAAACAGTATTGTAAAATATTGTAAAATATTATTATAACTTTAAATGTTTTCTGTTTTACCATATTTTAAAATTTGATTTATTCCTGTTATAGCAAAGCTGAATTTTTAGCAGCCATTAGTTCAGTCTTCAGTGTCACATGATGCTATAAATGACTCTAACATGCTAATTTGATTATTATTAATAATGTTGAAAATAATGCTGAGAGAAATTTCCAACATGGCTGCTCACTCGACTCGAGCAAGCAGACCCATATATGTAAGTAATTTTTGTCATTATATGTACATTACCATCAGTCTTGTGTTTGTGTTTACGGTGATGTTGTGTAAAGAAACGTTTGCAAAAAAATCGTAAAACATAGCTAGCAGATAGCCCCGACTGTACAATATTAGGAAATATATTTTTATGTCATATACCCTGTGACTTGACTGCATGTGGTAACACATTGTTTTGCTTTGCTTACGGCCATATGTGTACATGTAAATGAACGGTGCTTACATCGGCGCATGTCCTCTGACGTAACTTTAGGAGCTAATGACAATGGATGATGACATATAAAAGTGTAGTAGTGGTGTCCCATTTCTTAGGGGAAAATATTTAACCCTTCCCCTTTCCACTTCATTTCAAGGGGCAAGGGGAAGGGGCGAGGGGTAGGCAAAGGGGTACAACATAGAATTGGGATTGGGCCTAAATGTGCTGTCATTACTGAAACAAGGGATGCTGTCAAAAATAAAGTATACTGAATTATCAACAGAGATTTTACATGTTTTATACAATTATATAACCAACAAATTCTTATATAAATCAAACATGACAGAATATAATAAAACGATGACTCACTATGCAGACAGTATTGGTTGAAATAATTGTAATCCAAAACAACAATCCGTTCATGGATCAGAAATCATGTTGTTAAGTATGTTTCTCTCACCTTTATTTCTTTGCGTGTCTCTCCAGGCTGAAATGTGATTGTTCCCTCACAATACTCATAGTCTGCCCCAGAATTGGCTGACCCATTCTCTGTCCTGTAATCGATGTGGAAGGTTCTGGTGCCGGTCCCCCCCTGTAAGCAGACCCACAGACTGACGCTCCCACAGTTCTCACTGCACTGGTACTGCGCCTGCTCAAAAGTGATGTGAGAACAGGTGGCCAGGTCATTCTCCTCTGAATCTCCAGCTGCTCGTTTTGCCTGTTCAGCTGCTGCATGTTTCTTCAGTACGTTCCCAGCACCAATCATCATACGTGTGGCCTGCACCCTGTAAAAGGCCCGGCTCTTACGCTGTTTCTGCATAGTGGCATAGTTTGCCATCTCTATCAGCTGGTCCAGGTCTTTATCTGGATGCTTCTCTCTCAGTTCCTTAAGCATGCGGATCACCTGCAACCACAGATAGTCGTGGTAACCTCCAAATATTTTTAATTTCAATGTTCTGCTCAACATCTTTAAATGTAAGAGACAGCTTCCATGACCAACTCTGGTCAGGTGAATAGGTTGGTATCGACCTGTTTATTTACTAATTTTATAATTACAGACTGACTGTACAATATCCCACTTACTAGATGACAAAATAAATATTTGTAAATGGAATGTATTGTTTTGCTAATTGAAGAAAATAAAAAGTAGGAAAAACTACCGAAGATAATCCCTAGAATACATGAAATCCACAGGAACACAAAAAGATTCAGCAGAAAATGATTCACAGAAAAATACATTTTATGCAAGATTTTTCTCTCTGTTTTGATTTGCTCTCTCACCTCCTCTCTGTCCTGTTCGGCTTCTTTGTTTTTCTCAATATTGACACTGGTGGTGCTGTTTTGATATTTTTCTCCCATGATGGCATCAATCCCTCTGGGTGCTAGCTCACCCTCCATTTCCACAATGATACCATGACGTTTATCAGCACGGTAACGCTTGTGCAAATACTTGTAAAATAGCAGGCGCCGGTCAGCGATCCAAGCCATTAAGACACACACAGGGAAGAAGAAAAGAGTGACCAGAGCCTCCCAGACCTTAAACACACACACACACACACAAGAAAATAAGTTAAATATCTTCAGATAAATATCTACATTTGCATTATGCAAATATGTTCTGTTTAAATACACACCTGTACAACGCCAGGGCTTATGACTGCCAGGATGAGGTAGAGCCAGATATAGGCGAAGATGCTCCAGGATGCAGTAATAAAAAAGACTCTAAGGTGTTTAATCTTCCTCACCTCTCCATCAGGTATTACCCAAACACACACTCCGATTATCACAAACATGTTAAATGCAGCACTGCCGACTATGGTGCCGGGACCTAGTTCTCCTGACTCAAAACCATGTCCACACACCTGTTACACACAGACAGAGAGAATACTATCATTTGTGCAAAGCAAGTAATAATGTATAAACTAATATACAATATATTTTCAAGTATGGCACTTTGCATTTCAGGTGCTAGTAATTAATTCATGGAAAAATAGTTGAATAGCAGCAATGAAGAGCCTTGGCTCAGGATGTTACCTTTGGTGTTGAACGTTTTGTTTCTTTTTTGTTATTTTATGTTGTTGAACACCTCACAAAGCTTTTTTGCCTGCTATATGTGTGCACTTTCTGTTAAGTTCTTAGGGATTTTAGGGATTTTTTAATGCATTTTTTAAATAGATTTTAAACCAGTGACACCTGAATCCCACTCGATGATGCACAGTATTGTGATTTACTGTACCCTGCAGGTTGTAATGAAAGAGTGAATATTGTGAAATTAGACATTACTGAGGGAATCATTTCTTAACTCCCCAAAAGCATTGACGGTTGAAATATTTAACTGACTATCCCTTTGTCAAACCACACTTAAATGTTAAACAAATGTTGTTTTTACATGGATGAACAGCAGTTGAAGTCATTACTTTGATGAGGTAAGTGTGTGTGTGTCAGTCATTTAATAATTAACCTGAAAAAAAAACTACTGGGTGATGTGAGTTGATGGTTTGTCTTGAGAATGTGTGTGTACCTCTATTACTGACAGCAGGATCTCAGGGGCTGATGAACCCAGGGCCATCAAAGTGAGGTTGGATACAGTTTCATTCCAGATTCTTACTGTCGTTACTGTCTTTTCTCCATTTGCACCCGTCACAGTAACCTCCTTCTCCTAAATTACACATAAAGCATATTGGCCACCAATATGATATCAAGCTATAAGACATTTTAGCTCAGTAAAGATACATTGTGATACACAGTCTTTTTAGCTGGACAATTCAAAAACAACAACAAAAAAAAGTAAAACCATTAAATAATACTATTTGAATGTATAGAAACTACTATTGTTTAACTATAATACATAAAATTGAACAAAAGTGATGTTACAAAAATCACAAATCTATCTACTGAATATCTTTCTATCTTTGTGTGTTGCTGAGCACCTGTGATGTGATGACCTCGATGGCAGCCATGAAGCGATCAGCAATGATGGACACACCCAGGAACATGTAGAGAAGAAATGCGAAGTAGATCACTGCTCTTACTGACTGCATTGCCAGTGGGGGGTCACGTGGCAGCCAAACAGGAAGAAGAATGCCTGGTTGACATTTGACTTTCTCAGCGCAGGATCTCTTGGGGCTATCTGCACTACTGTTGCTGTTCCCATGAGAACTTCCACCCGCACACACCTGTGGAGAGAGGAGGAGAACGAAGAGAAGGTGGAGGAGTAGAGGAGGAGCCATGGCCAGATATGGCGACCAAAAAGGCCTCTTTAGTTTGAGAGAATGACAGCGAGTAGAAGAGAAGAGTGGTAGTGGAGAAGAAAAGACAAGTGGTATTATTTTACACAAAGCATGCTCAATCAATCAAAAAGTATAAATTTTTTTTTTGTAAAGTTTTACAATTTATTGATACAGAAATTCTGCTTGTGTTCTATGAATAAGTCTCAATATTATCTACATTTTATCTACATCCTAACCTAAACCACAGGTCTCATCAATGGTTCATTAGTCAAGTTAAATACACAAGAACTATTAAAAATGGCAATGCTTGAAAACCAGCAGAATAAATTTAGTTTAGTTTAGTACATTTTACAATAACAGTACATTCATTTTCATGTACTAATACATGAATTAACAATTTATTGAATATAAATGATGAGTTTAGACATCTATTAATCAAGAAATAACTTAACTACGACATGACTGACATGAATTACTCACCTTAATTACATGTTATTTACTGCATGTTAGTTAATGTATTAATTAACAATTTGTGGTTTGATCTAAATCAAACTTGTTATAATGGCAAGAAATTGTTTATAGATCTGACATTTTGAAGAGGCAATAGTGGCCTAAAAGAAGAGAAAGAGCACAAGAGAAACATCTGACTTCAGTGCAATATTATGATATAATGACAGTAAACCAATCTATAACATAACCAAAGCGATAATCATCTTCTCTATGATTTTAATTTGAAAAAAATGTGTCAGCTTAATTATAGTGAAAAAGTTATTGTAGGACAGCAGCAGTGGAATCGCTCAAAACAGGATGAGATGAACTTGTTTTTAATTATAAATGCATTATTGTTTGTTGGATGAGTTACTGTAGGTTAAATGTAAATATTGCAAGAAGTTCTCTGTCATTCATTTATGTTTGTGACAGCTGCAGGTGGCAGATCAATAAACAATTTTGTGCCATTAAAGCATGTTTGATTTAGTTTACCAAAAACTGTTTATTAATACATTAACTAACATGCAGTAACTAACATGTAATTAAGTACATGTAATTACTTGATGTCTTAACTCATAGTTTATATTCAAGTTATTGTTAATTCATGTATTAGTACATGATAATTAATGTACTGTTATTGTAAAGTGTTACCATTTAGTTAATTTAAAAATGAACATAAAAAATAACTTAAATCCAAACAGAGGAAAACAGATTAAAATCAAGATAAACGCACTAAGGGCAGGTTCTTTTGAACTTTAGATTCATCAAAGCATCCTGAAAACTGATAACATTTATAATAGTAAGATTTGTTTCTTGAGCACCACATCAGCTTTTTAAATGATTTTCTGAAGGATCACGTGACACTGACGACTGAAGAAAAAATTGATGACATAAAATTGTAGTAGAAAACTTTATTTAAATATTTTAAGCCCAAATTTTCTAAAATGCACATATTAAATAGAGAGCCAGAAGCTCTGGCATAACACATCGATTGATATATTTATAATCTTTGTTTCTCTCTTTCTTATTTTCCTTTAATCGTTTCTCCATGTCACCCGTCACCTGTGTGGTGTGTGGTAGAGATTGAAAGTGACGTGTTGAACTAAACCATGTGGTCATATTTCACTTTCTAAGCTGCCCTATGGTTACCTGGACATCAGCTTTACTTTGATACTCTACACCACTGTCCAAAAATAACCTGCCCATCACACCTGGCCCTACAACACAAACACAAATACACGTGCATGTAAGTGTCTTGTACGTTTTTATAGATATTGGGTGATGGTGTATGTGTTTGTTTGGGTAAGCATGTATGCTTTTGCTTCACTACAGTTAGGTGTGTAGGTAAGTGTGTGCCCAAACTGAAATGTCTCCGGTTACCACGATGACACTGTTTCAGTCTGTCAGTGCCGCTGATAAGTGATTGGCCGGATTGGCTTACACACAGAGCTCTGACAGCTTAATAGGAGTTAGCACCTTTTAGTGGTTAAGATTACCACCACCAGAGAGAGAAAGTGACAGAGAGAGACAGAGAGGGAGAAGAGGAGAGGATCCATTCTAAGAAACGTGAGAGTGACAAAGGAAAATGAAGAGGATGGTTAGCTAAAGTGAAAGGAGAGGAAACATCCACAATTTAACTAAATCCCTCTTTTTTTACATTTAATAATTAGCTTCTTCAAATGATAATAAAAAAAACAACTAATAATTCATTTAATAATAGTTGTTATGTTGGCACCACTTTTAGGTAAAAAACAAAAAAACATGTTCGGTTTAACTTCATTTTAAAATTTTTGTTGAGTCGGCATCCGTTAAATTTTCTATTGAAGTTCCATTCATTTATTTCAAATTCTTAGCCGCAACATCCATTCTGGCAAACTGATGGCTACTGAGCTGCTGTTGTTGTTCTGTGGATTGAGAAGCGTTTATGAGAGTGAGTGTGTTTTTAACACCTTCTCTCTCTCTTAAGGAGGCTCTGTTGTATTTGCCACCCAATACTGATTTCACACGGACTTGACTGCATAATAGTGGAAGCACAACATGAAACAACTGACATAGAACTGTGTAAGGCAGCCACACTCACAGAAAGCATGATATACACTATATACTTCAACATATCCTTCATATAAATTTGCACAAATCCAAATAAACAACTAAAAAAATGAAAACTAATTTAATACACAATTAGTCCAGAAATGTTTAAAAATACTTTATAAGTCTGCCAGTATTCTAATGTTTTAACCAATTAGTTAATAATGTCAATTAATGTCACAATGTAACAGAATTCTTTCATAACATTAATCAATCACAATTGCATTAAACCATAGCCAGTCAACTAAACTTGAACCTGTCCATGTGTGACACACAAGCAAAACACCATTTAAGCCAGTCTTTTACAAAGTGAGTCTTAGAACACAGTGTTCCAGCTGTCTCCAAGAAACACAGGCCAAGGAGGCAAACGCGCGCGCACACACACGGTGATCAGAGATCTGCTTTCAGTATCAATACACCATAATCTCAGTACATTCCCTTCTCTTTTCTTCACTCTCTATACCCAGCACCACTCTCTGCTCTACCACTAGCACACACACCTCTACTAATCACCTGCTTTTGGTCATCTATAGCTGTCATTAAACACAAAATTAAATAAACTAAAACTGTAACAACTTACAAATTGAACACAAAGCTTATGACGTTTGAGTTATAGTTGTAAGATACTATAATATGTAAATTATGTTCACAATATCAATCAAATTTCTAGGGTCCATATACTGATTTAGTGCTCGAGAATGGTTTTTACCACTATCAATAAATTGAAAAAAAGTTATGCTGCCTAATATTTTTTTTTACAACTATCAATACTGAAACGTTGTGCTGTGTAATATATTTTTGGGAATCCCTGAGGCAAGTTTAAAAAAAAAAAATTTTTTGTCCCATTATAAATGTCTTTACTGTCACTTTTAATCAATGTTTTATTATTCGATGGATCCTTGCTAAAGTGGGTGCCTTCAGGACCACTACTGAGAACCTGTGTCTTAGACAATGAGTGAAAATAGTATAACTTTAGGTTTCTTTTCAAATTTTTTTTCAATATTCTTTTTACACAGCTAAAACTTTAATGATGATGTTTAATATGACAAAAGGTTGGTCATCAAAGACACAGTTATTTTATTTATATACATTATGTATATACGTTTTGTATATACTATATTGGGTCTGTCGGACCTGGTATTTTAAACAGAACCACACACAGTCACATGTATACACGCAGACAGTGCAAGTGACTGACACACTAACATAGGCATTTGGACTGGGAAACTCTACTCTTGCTTTCATGGTCTCCATCCATGCATTAAATAATTAACCTGTTGCAGATCGATCTAAGATCAGGTGGTTAACTAATGACAGGTTTAGATCAAGTGTTCGGATCGGAGACTGTGTGTGATCATTTGACCTGGAATCACATGATTAAGCTGTTGCAGTTTTGCATGTTGCATATTACATGTTGATTCTCTATAAGTAGGACGTACCAAACCGAGACCAGCAGATCACTTCACAGATCTAACATAAGACAAAGCCGAAGTAGACTGACAGATGTGCACATGTGAGGAAGAATGCATGTGCACACATACATAGAGAGACAAACACACAAGACTACATTAGACTGAGCGAGAACACACATACATACACACACACACACTCATCAGACTTCAGCAGGAAGGCTGAGAGCTCAGGTCTTGTGGTGTGTGTTACGGTGGCCCCTCATCCTGGCCAGCGTTACTCTAGAAGGATCCGCAGTCTCAACTTCACCCGCCACTCATCACGACACAGCCGTTATGCAATATTTAGCACAGCACACACACACACACACCAGATGCATGCTCAGACAAATGCTGTCTAAATCACATTTTATCTGACCAATACACACAAAGAAGAATTAATAATGCTAAACATCCGTGGTGGGATGACACTTTTTTGAACCTTGACTGTGGTTCTAGGCTGAGATTGATGTGCACCTATACGGTAGTTGTTGACCGTTCAATTTAGAGGGCTGACATTTTGATTTCCTTCTTCAATGAAACACAGAATATGTGAATGCAGTTGAGGCAGCTCAAGTCAAAACAATCTCATATGTCTTACTAGTGCCTCATGGGGTGGTATCTTGAGGTGGGTGGACTCAGGTAACCTCAGGAGGCCAGATTCTGGTAGAGCCAAAGCGATGGCAAGTCTTCAGCAGCAGCTGCGGAGCTTCAGCTCAGGACCTGCAGAGTTTCATTATCGTCCCACTCTGAAAGACTCCGAGTCAGACGTGTGTAGAAATCTGTGGTAGAAGAACACCAGAGAAAATAAAGAGAAAAAACAAACTGCATGTCATTCACGTTCTATTAAAAACACAACATAACATTTGAAACATGATGCAGTAAGAGTGTATTAAAATTAATAAAAAAAAAAAAAGTTAAAAAGTAAAAAAACTTTAATACAGAAAAATTGATTTCATATAAATGCTGTACATTTGAACTTTACATTCATCAAAGGAAATGTTTCACAAACACCAAATCAGCATATTAGAATGACTTCTGAAAGATCATGTGACACCTAATGTAAAGGCCTAATGTAAAATTTTAAATGATAACAAATTTTTACAAATACTGGTCAGCATGATAGGTGAATGTTATAGACAACTACTACCAACTACTAACTAATAAATGGCCAATATTATGAAGATAGAATACGTAGCTTGATGACTACAAGTAAATTAGGGCATCTCAAAATTATAGTGTACAATATAAAATATACATAATAAATTGTTCATAATGATAATGAGGGAGCTTGGATGCTGGTTAGATTCAGAATTAAACATTTTTGAGCTATAACCAATCAATTTGAATGATTAGTTGGGTGTTAAAAGAGACAGTTTGTTACAGCGCATTTCCAAGTCATGTATATTTATTAGCTATTCGAGTACATTATGTGAGCAGAACCTCCATTGATGCCCTCTCATTTCAACCCTTCTGTCCATAATTCCTTCAGTGCAAATGAACTCAGAGCTCTGTTTCACTCTTACCTCACTCCAAGAGTATCACATTCTGCAGGCAATGCAAACACTGTATTATCTGTCCAAAGAGCAGAAAAAACACCTGTCTGGCTGTGTGCTCAGGGCTACTTAACCACATCCCGTTTACCAGCCTGAACACAGAGAAATAAGGAGTGTGTGTGCAAGTGAATGGGAAAGAGGGAAAGACAGTAAGGAGGAGATTACTTTTGTGAAAGCACCAGTGCAAGGAAGTAGCAAAAACATATGCAAAACTTTCTTCTAATTTATTTAATTACATAAAACATTTTTATACATATCAGTTTTCACTGATTAAAAGAAAGTGAGTGAAAATGAAACTAAAGCAAACCAACAAATCATACAACTATTTACTAGAAGAGAAAAGACCATGTCAGGAAAAAGAGGATGGATTTTTGAGTTTTTCAAACATCCACCAAATCTACATATATTTCAATAAAAAATACTGTAAAAACATTATAGTATTTGTAAACCTTAATGACTGTTTTCTATTTCACTGTATTTTAAAAAGTAGTTTATTCCTGTGGTGGTACAGCTGAATTTTCAGCAGCCATGATTCTAGACTTCTGAAATCATTCTAATATACTGCTTTGCTGCAAAAGCATTTCTTATAATTAAGTATTAAAAACAGATGTGCTGCCTTTGAATGCAAGTGTTTGCACATCTTTGACTCAGCATATTTATGGTGCAATGTGCTACTGTAAAGATGGTCTGTCATACTGAACTCATGCCGAGTCTCATGTTTCTGTCTCTTACAGAACTTCACGGATACTTTACCATTTAGAGGTGTTCCTCCATTCCAGGGAGGTTAACCACTAACCTGTGTGTGTGTGTGTGTTCATGCTCCCAAGTGGGAGATGCTGCTATTGGATAGTGTCTGTTGTGCTTGTATATCCATTGTTCTGTAGGATTTTTGAGAAACACAGCAAGAGGATAAAAAACAGAAGAGGCAGTTGGGAACATAAATTATGGGACTGGAGGATGATGATAAGTAATTGGAGCTGGTGAAAGGATAAATGAGTTACTTTCTCCTGCATGGATCTTCCTTCACTTTAACCTCCAATCATTTACACTTTTCTCTGAAAAAGAGTCTTCAGGACAGAAACACCTCTGCTCAGCCTAAAACCTTCTCATCACCATCCTCACCATGACACAATCATATGTGCAATCTCTCTTCAGACATGTTTACCCACGTTACCCACTGACTGCACCAAGGATGGAAACTAAATATTCTGTTTTTTTTTTCCATTTCGAAAGACAACACCTTTTCTGAGCTAGACGGGTTACCGATTAATCAGTTCCACTTTGACCGCACACAGACTTCCACCAGACAATCGTGACTTTCAAGTAATCTAAGACTTTAAGTTTTACTCTGCTGCAGAAATTTTTAACAGGCCACTTTATCAGAGAATCTTTTGAAACTAGCTGAAAATACATGACGTGTTATTTCTGTGGACAAAACAGCAGAAAATATAATATTAAAACACGTGCTGAGCCGTAAATTTGCCTAGTAAAAATATTAGAGAATATTTCTATTCTCTAAAACAAGCTAATAATGTGCTTCAAGAAGTAATTCACCTGATTCTCAGTCAGAACAATAGCCTATGAAATTGAATCAAACTGAATACATTAGACTATGGCAACAAAAACTATATTTTTATATTAACAAGTAGATTTTTAGTTTTTACATTGTACTTTCAGATACATTTTCTCTCATTATGAACATTGTTATGACATTACATCACATAGACAATCAACTTGGTGGAGCAAAAAAATATACTTTGGCCTATGTTTCCCATAATTGGCTTTATAATAGGCGAAATCAAAAGGCAGACAGTGAGTGTCAGAGCTCAACAGGGGTATCTCAGGCCATCCCTGTGTTTGAAGGGTATCACTAAAGGGATTCTAAAAACACTCCCATCTATCTACAGTTCCTGCAGGTAGTGCATGAGACTCAAACTCTTGACCTTTGGGTTACAAGCATAACACTCCAACTATTGGGTCATGGTGCTTAAAAGACTGGATTTACATCAAGTTTTATTTTAGAACCAGTGCCAGGAATAATAACTGCCCTTTTGCTCTTTTTTTCCTGTGTAGCGTGAAAATTACTCTCGTTTTTAGCTTTCATCCACTCCTAAATAATACAAAAGAAACCTAACAGACCTAAGGTTGAGCGGCTCATTAATAACTTGTGTAAAGCAGCCACAGAGTGAACCGCACATGTGCATGTGACTGGCAACAGGTGCGACTCTGTGAGGTAACAGCATAAACACAGTTAAACACTTAAGTAGCTACATGAGTTTATTTAATTCTTCGGTTTCCGCTAACATTCACATATAGGTGCTGTCAACACACAGATGCTGTCATTCGGTTCTGACGCATGTATCTGCAATTCAATGCGCACGCCATACAGCACTATGAACCTCCAGTAAAAGTCTTTATATACTTTATTCAACAGAACTTACCTGTGTGCCAGAGCTCAGAATGGACAGACATGACCGGGAGGCAGTCGAGGATGTTGCTCCAGTGCTCAGGAGAGTCGCGCCATTAGTTTTCGTAGTGCGTCTGTTTCTGTCCTGAACTATGCGAGCATCTCAAACAAGCGAGCATCCTCCGTGCGCACAGCACGCGACAGACTGCGCAACAGCTCAACGCGACGCTCTGATTGGCGCGTCAAAGCTGGACGCCCTCAAAATACCTGAACTATTGCCATTAAAAAAGCAGGGTACACCTACACACCTATAATTACTTATTATTAATTGAAATAATTTAAAACAATAATAATAATTAAAAGTTTTAAAAACATAGATAGGCATACTTTAAATGGATAACTTTTTTTTACAATAGCCTAATTGTTTCATGCAAAAATATAAAAACAAACCAAATCAAATAACACAAAATGGCAACTAGTTCTAAATTAAGAATCAGAGTTATGATTCCATATTAGTTACTATTTCCATATAAGTTACTATTGAGTTGTAAAATGACTGTAGCAACTATTGTATTTTCAACATTACCGTTATAATATGTACAGGTCACAGTTGGTGGTCCAAGCGTCTTGTTTACAATCAGTGACCTATATCGCCATCTGTTGGCCTTAATAAGTAAAATAAAATGACACCAACTGTGCTATTGTTTAAAGAAATAAATAAAAAACAACTGACACAGAATAAATGAGGAATGTTTTATTATATTATTATCCTGCTAGATACATTTAATGAAACTGCAGGTAATTTATAAAAACATTCAAGACAATTGCTTTGTTCGAAAAACAAACTATACAGAGTGTATCAGCTCCTACCAGGTATTTTTTTAGACTGCGATGCATTATTTTACACTGGCTTTGCTGGTCTTGATAATAATCGAGCTGTCAGTGACTTTGGTATTAAAGAATTCAACCATGAACTGGTTCTTCAGTTTGTGGAGGAAGTGAATGTACCTCACTCCTGACCCATACTTGGAGAATACGTGGGAGACCTATACACATTAAACACATGTCATGTGGGCACATAAATATAAAATACGTACAAATATAAATAAATCAATAGATGTTCGTGTGTACTACCTTTTTCCAGGTGTGTGAGTAGTTCTCCAGGTCCTCTTCAGGGTTATATGTGTGCTGCTTGATGACCGTCTTACCATCAGCACCCAGGAGCTTCACATCAAGCTGATAAATAGATTTATGAAGCTGACTTTCCTCATACCTACAAAATGAAGAGAAACAACCAGGCATTTTAAGTGAATATTAGTGTATATTAAACCTGTGATTAAACCTGTGGAAGTCCCTTCAACAAATAATTGCAACAATACAAACTGATTTTAAAATAGAAAACATAGCTATGTGTCACAGATTAAATTGTCCAGCTATGTCAGAATTAATTCAGGTTTCTTGACGCTTTTTTCTTTAGCCACAAACCATTTGAAAATCTGATGAAAGGCAGGAAGACATTGCATTACAGCAAAGTTCCTTTTAAAGTGCCCCTATTATGCCTTTTCAAATATGATCTTTCATGCAGTGTGTCATGTAGCTGTATGTGCACATAAATTATCTGCAAAGTTTTGACGCCGACAGTGCACAATAAATTAAGTTATTGTCTATCAAAAAAAAAGAGTCGGCTCACATTCACCTAAACGAGTCGTCAGCAATTCGAATCTTTTTCTGTGATGGACCCACGTCACCAAGTAACACATTTTCCCTAATGTCCGCCCACGTTCTACATCGCAAACTACGTGCCCCGCCCACAAACAGTACAATTACCAGGTGGATTGCATCATGTCAAGAAGACGCTGCATCCTGTAAGAGTAAAATTGTTTTATGTGCCCTTCCGGAAGATGAATCTACAAAGAATAAGTGATTAACATAAATTTTTTCAACAACACTTCAGCAGTACAATCTCTTGTTGTGTTCGCGTAATTTTACTGATGAATGCTTTTCCAGTCTTGGAGTACAACACGATATTCTCAAACGCCTGGTCTTAAAAGATGGATGGAACAGTGCCCAGTTTACGTGGACCAGCTTACTCCTCTGAACTTCTACCTGTAATTATGATTAACAATTAATGATTGTAATCAAAAGACGTATTTGTGTACGTTATGCTGTGTAACAACCCTGCACGTGTCTTGGTAACAAGCTAACTTGCATTTCTGTTGTTCTGTTGTTCGGCTGCGGGCCTAATGTGGTCTAAACATTGTGATTGATGCAGCTTGACTGTCTGTCTGAATTATTAGTTTAAGTAATGAGTTTAACACAGTGTTATGCATTATGTAATGTTGATGTTCACAACGTAGAGGTGTGCCCGATTCACTTACAAAAGCCCTTTCCACGGTAGTCCTTGCTAACTACAGTAGTTGATGTAGAGAGGCAGGGTTTAGACAGACGGATTCTTTGAACTGCTTCACACGAGTCGTTTACGAATCATTTAGAAATGGGTAGAAATTAAACCTATTTTTGGAGAAAACTAAAGTGTTTTTTGACCTTTCATACATGTAAACCTGTTTTAAGAGACTCATAAAACAATATTAGCAACCTTTAAAATGGCAAAATAGGAGCACTTTAACTGACATGCATTTAGATTTTTGCCTCTTCTGTGCAGCTCAGTTTGCGATTACTGTTAGAAGATTGTATAACTCACCAGTCCGTAATGACGATCTCAGGCTGAAAGTCATCCAGCAGTTGGTCCCATAGACCCTCAGCCTTCAGGTCCACACACTGCTCCAAAGAGAACCACCTGAGAATAAGAAACACAATTATAACACAGACTATAATAATATACCTTTTCTCTATGGAAGCATATGTGTGGCAAAATTCAATTTGCAATGCAATATTCAAAATGACAATGCAATATTCAAAATG
>JAUCMU010000097.1:12214157-12236077 GCA_032275025.1 Enteromius treurensis | reverse complement strand
GGTTTAAAATAAGTCAGACTAATTAAAACAAGCCTGGCTTATTTGGTAAACTTGTTTTATGGAACAGGCCCCAGGTTATTCCATCAATGTATTTTTTCGTTCCCTGATGGCATGGGCATATTCCAAGATGACAATGCTAGGATTCATCAGGCTTTGTGAAATTGTGAAAGAGTGGTTCAAGGAGCATGAGACAACATTTTCACACATGGATTGTCCACCAGATTTCAGACCTTAACCTCATTGAGAATCTTTGGGATCTGCTGGAGTAATCTTTGAGCAGTGGTCCAACTCTGCCATCATCAATACAAGATCTTGGCGAAAAATTAATGTAACTCTGGACATGAATAAATGTGACATTCCAGAAGCTTATTGAAATTATGCCACTGCAAATACACGCTGTAATCAAAGCTAAAGATGGTCCAATTAAATATTAGAATGTGTGACTAACAAATTATACTAAAAAGTATTTCATATGCACTGAACAATTATTAAGAGAGATATCTTCCATAATTATATGAATATGTTAAGTTGGCCAGGCACATTGTGTACTGGTGGACTCACTGAGCTGCACATTAATACACTCGGGTCATATCACATTTCATGCAACACATGCCAAATGTACATGATACACTCCTTATGTACTTATGTAAGTGGCTAGACTGCAGTCACACACTTAGAGAGAGTGAAACAGTATGAATTAGGGTGTCAGAATAATTATCTGTGGTTACATTAGCAGGCTCACACTACTATGGGTATGAAATGGGAAGTTCTCTCTCTCTTTTTGTATATCTGTAAGTATATCTTTGTCATGTATAAGATATGAACCATATTGAGTTGAGTTGGATTATTCGGTCCTCAAGCTCGTGTGGTATTCTCATTAAAACTAATGAAATATAATGCACTACAGTTATTGAAAAATGTAAGTTTCATAGTATACAATCAATTAACTTTTGTAAACTACTTGTTTACTTAATCTGAATCCATTTGCATCATGCTAAGTTCTGGCATTAATCAGTAACATCAAAATCTGATTTATATCAACTTCACTGATCGAGTTCTTTGCTGAGTCAATGCAATACAACCCGGAGAGATGGAGGATGAGATGTAGGAGTCTTGAGAAGAGAGAGAGATGAGGGTTATAAGAGTTTAACAAAAACATACACGTAAATTCATCAAAACAGGTCTTTCTTTCTGACATCATCACATACTTGATTCAGTAACAAAATTAACTTGAATGCTTCTCTATTTCTTATATACTGTTGCAGTTTTTGGAATAGCTTAACAAGTTAGTATTGGTTGATTAGCTAATATTTCATATGTTCTGTCCAATCTTAGACTCAACTGGACGAACTGTAACATCATTTGATGCATGCATCCTATACTGACACATTACAGACC
The DNA here is from genome assembly GCA_032275025.1 of Enteromius treurensis. Taxonomy (NCBI): domain Eukaryota; kingdom Metazoa; phylum Chordata; class Actinopteri; order Cypriniformes; family Cyprinidae; genus Enteromius; species Enteromius treurensis. Next base: position 12,234,679 of record JAUCMU010000097.1, on the reverse strand, counting down.
CGCAGAGTTGCATTTTCCTTGCATAACATCAGTTGCGCTGCAGTAAATTCAATTAGTCCATGTAATCAAACACTTTTAGTGCATAGTGTTGTGCATGATTCAGGAATACCAAATATAGTAAGTGTCAAGACTATTATATGAATTGAAAATGAAATTCCACACCGCTTCAGATGACTTGTGAGACCTCCTGGCTGTCCCACAAACTGACACTTTTTACAAGCGTGCATGCAAATAGGCATATTTACATGTATTCAAAAGGGAAATGAAATATGCAAAAATGGATCATCCTAGTAGGTAAAACAAAATTGTGCAGAAAAGTACGAGCTATAACAGACATGCACACACTGTACCTTAAAAACCAGCTTTGGCTGAAGGTCATATGGAGTGTTTAGACTCATGTTACCTGCTACCCTGCCAAAGGCCAAGTATATTATTAGCCACTGCTGCTTGTTAACTTGCTATGCTTACCAAGACTTCTGAACATGATGATGACATGGCCTCCCCAGACCCACAGAGTCATACACACAACATATAATTCTCCATGGAGATTCCGTGGAAGACATTTTGAATTCCAAGTCTCATTTCCACTTCCACATTCTGTTTGTGTAATATGTGTTTTTTTTAAATGAGACTCGGCCATTTTTATTCTAGTTCGTTATTAGTTAATTAACCGTGCATCTTACGCCCTCCCTGACTGTATTTCTCAAAAGGACATTGTTTGACAGATAATTTGAAGATTTAGTATGGTTCCATGTTTCTCTGTTTACTTCAAAAAAATTATAGTCAGATGTACTGCACACTCTATATATACTGTATATGCTAAACAGCAGTACCAAGGATTGTAAAACTCTCCCACTATCTTCGTCCTGTAGTAGCTGGAGTTGTACGCAAACACACTAATGTTACACAACCTTCCCCCTCTTCCACATGCATGCCATTCTGACACCACCTCACAGACCTAGAAAGATAAGACATGACTATACACACCCAACTCAAAGGAATAATGTTCACTGATTGGAAGGCATTTATCACATTCACAATTGTTCTATTTTAAAATAAATCCTAAACATTCTATTCATCTAAGAATCCTGAAAAAAATGTGTCACGTTCAGCTCAACAATATTAAGCAGCACAACAGTTTTCAGCACTGATAAAAATAACCAAAAAGGACACCAAATCAGCATATTAGAATGATTTATGAAGGATTGTGTGAGACAGATAAAAATTCGGCATTGCCATTGTAGGAATAAATTATACTGCAAAACATATATTTTAATTTGGAATAATAAATGCATAACACTACTTTTAAATTAAGACAAACAATTACAAACTATCTTACAGAACCCAAGCATTTGAAAAGTAGTGTACTTCGAAAAATACTGTTCAGTATTTCTAAAAAAAAAAAAAAATACTTGTAGATAGATAGATCTTGTGGCAAGCATACTATTTGCACAGGGACAAACAGAAGACAGCTGTGTAGGGGGACATGGGGTGACACCACAGGGCAAGGCCAATGAACAACCCCTCCTCCTAACATATCCAGTACCGGCCATAGATACTATACCCCCACCAAACCAACCAGTCCTCAAATATTATTATCTCTTGAACCTGTGTTTGAAACCTGGAGCCACACTAAATCTTTAAGTCAGAGCAACGAATCGAGCATAATCAAGCATTTATCTCTTTATGATAAGCTGTTCTGATACGTGTGTGCATGCATGACAGCTGCTGGTAAGCATGTGAGCCATGGCACACTTTACTCACATTTGGTGCCATGTTGGAGACAGTTGGACTAGCATTAGAGTCCTGTGTAACCTAAACCCTCGAGGCACAAAGATAAAATAAGCCAATACAGTTCAATTCTTAACTATGCATTACTTAACAAAATGTACCAATCTGTTACACAAGTTACAGCTGCCTGGATTGCTAGACAGACACATAGGGGGAAGGGGTTACCCGTAATATCCAGAGACTCCCTCAGTGAGAACATGGGGCCTCCCTCAGTGAGAACATGTAGGTGTATGCGTGACCGAAATGGAAATAGCCAATTTTTTATTGCATAAGTATGAAAAAAGAAGATACAACATTAACATAATCTAAAGTTGTATTGTTTTTTACCCTATTGGAGTCATGGTTAAGGTTGGGGGTTGTGCTTTATGGTTATATTTAGGTCTGAGTTGTACGCTTTTCAAATTATTATTTACAACTTATCATGAGATGCATCTGTTGGTGCACAGTTGAGAATCTCTCAAATTGACTTTCACATCAACTGCCTTCCTTAATTTACGTTTAGTTCATTCTAAAGTACAGATGATGACCTTTTACTCCATTGCACAAATATGCCATCCAACATGAAAAAAGTCAAAGAATTAAATTTGACACTGCAGCAAACTTCACCTGCAAAACCGCCAAGTTAATTTGCACTAAGAATCATGTGATGGACAGAGCCTACCAGCTGATTTTTTTTCCAAAGCCATCGGCCTGACGTGAGCACTTCTAATATCCGTGGTGTGTTTGGCAAAAGTGCTGTTCAGCCTTTTTAGCATGGTAGACCCTCCATGCCCCATCACCCCTCCTCCAACCTATACCCTATTTGAAAGCTATGTATGGGGCGGGAAGTGTAAAGGGATATGGGAGGGGAGGGAGCACGGCCCACAGCTGCCACCTCATCTAAGATGCCTGGGATCTAAATTGAAACCTTTCTTACACTAAACAGGGCATAAGATACAGGGGCCAGCCAATCAGAATTCAGTGAGCTCTAAAATGGGCTAGCCAATGGCTGCAGGCGTTGGAGGTATATAAACCCAAATCAGACTCTTCTTGCTTGGGTGACCCCTATTTCGGCTTTGGTGAACAGGATCTGATCCCAAGGACTGTTACCACTTTTATTGTCTTGTATGCAGGTAAAGACAACATTCTTGAATAACCATTATTCACAGAGAGGAGAGAAAACGTTAGAAAAAAATATCTTAAAAATCATTCAAAAACATTAAATAAGTTGAAATAATTTAGGAAAAAATGCAAGTTCTGTTCTAGTGTAATATCCCTTAAAAATGTCTAAAGTAAAGTGATTTGTGGGGCTGCAGAATTTTCAATATGTTTCATATGCAGATGTTCTTTTTCATGACAGACATACTAGAGTGTTTGTGAAAGGCATCTGTTGATCCATTTTTAATTTTGTGCATGTTCAAATATTTTGAGTGAGGAACTAGTTTGGTTGACCTGTGCTATGAAATGTGGGAGCAGATGTCAAACATGTGATATGCAGCTGCTCTGAGAGCATAATCGGATACAGCTATAAAAACCCTGGGACATGCTTCTGTTTCTCCTACTGGCACATATGGGACAGGTTCCCTCTGCTGGCTATTTTTAAAATAAGATCCCGTGGTAAGCATGTGAGAAACTTTTAACAGAAAGATTTTAACAGAAATTAATTCAAACCGCTCGATTAACAAAAGGTAATTGCACTGTTAGGATTTGTATACGGTAAATGATAAAAGATGTGAATAACATGTGAGTCTTCGGAAACTCGCAAATGTTTTACATGTGCAGGAACACATATAAAACATTAAACGACGATATAAACAGAACACATTTTAATGTGTTGAGGGAACATGGGAATACGTTTGAGATTATGTAAAAGTAAATGGGAGGTAGTGGAGACCTTAGTAGATCAGTCTACATTTAGACCTGAAATTGTCTCTCCTATTCCTGGACCAATCAGACATATCAAATAACAAGTGAGGACTTCAAGTAGCTGACATTTAAGCAGTTATGTTTTAGCACTGAATACAGTTTAATGGATTTCAGTCAGCATGCTGTAAAACATTTGTAAACCATCTGGATGTACTGAAAGGTCATTTCTTATTGCAAATGTTATAAACAATGACGCTGCTAGCTTTTACACGCTTGGTCTTTTCAGTATTAAATGACTGGATCGAATTAGTACAATTTACATTCCAGTAGTTAGACAGGGTGAGACATGTATATGTAGAAGTAATATATGGTTATTCAGAATCAAATGCAAATCTTCTTTCTCACTTTCTCCAAACTTCAGTGTTAGAAACGCAATCATGCCTTTCGGAAACACCCACAACAACTTCAAGCTGAACTTCACAGTTGATGATGAGTATCCAGACCTTACCAAGCACAACAACCACATGGCCAAGGTGCTGACTAAGGAAATGTATGGCAAGCTTAGGGACAAGCAGACCCCCACTGGATTCACCCTGGATGATGTCATCCAGACCGGTGTTGACAACCCAGGTGAGTAGAGACATCAGTCTCACATCCTTACCACATATTTCAAACCTGCATCACTTCAGAGCGCACAACATGTTTCCTTCCTTCATATACTGACGAGATGACATTTTTCTCCAGGTCACCCCTTCATCATGACCGTCGGCTGTGTTGCTGGTGATGAGGAGTCCTATGAAGTGTTCAAGGACCTCTTCGACCCTGTCATTTCTGACCGTCACGGTGGATACAAGGCAACTGACAAACACAAGACTGACCTCAACTTCGAGAACCTGAAGGTACAAAACAGAAATAGTTTCTAAGATGTTTGAACAATAGACTGTCTCCTTGACATAATTTATATATTTACATGAATAATAAATATGAAAATCATTCCATATTGGGTATGCTTTGTATACGGAATCTACTGCTTTGCGGTATTTGGCAAATAAATTAAACCTCTACTTGTAGGGTGGAGATGACCTGGACCCCAACTACGTTCTCAGTAGCCGTGTGCGTACTGGCCGCAGCATTAGGGGATTCGCCCTGCCCCCCCACAACAGCCGTGGAGAGCGCAGAGCTGTGGAGAAGCTGTCTGTTGAAGGTATGCTGTCATTACAGAATGTGTGCATCAAACACTTCTATTTTTATATTTACAGTTTTCATTTTAAAATATTTTTTTGTGCTTTTCTCATTTTTATTAGTTTTGATTTTTATTAGAAAGGGGGTGTATAGCACTACAATAACAGTGCCATCTGCGGAATGAGAGTATGCATAGGAATCAGTATAAGTTTAAAGCACCCCTTCTTTACCTAGCTCTGAACAGCTTGGACGGAGAATTCAAGGGCAAGTACTACCCCCTGAAATCCATGACCGATGCTGAGCAGGAGCAGCTGATCGCTGATCACTTCCTCTTTGACAAACCCGTCTCCCCCCTGCTGCTGGGTGCTGGGATGGCCCGCGACTGGCCCGATGCCAGAGGCATTTGGTGAGTCAAATCACAAATCCCAATTTCCGCCTGTACCCTTAATAAGTTACATTTGGCAGTCACATAAATCACAGAGGCTGCCTCATTTCAGAAAAGTAGCTATTATAAAATGTACTGTAATTTCTTACTTTCTTACTTTAGAATGTAATGGTCACTTTCTGAAACACTGCTCAGTATTCAAGTGTAATATACACATTATATTAAAAATAAGTTCATATTAAGTCATATTTTAGACACAATATTGCCGGTTCCTTTTGTTAAGTTAAGGAAACCACATGTACTCTAATTCTAAACATACAGTAACGTACAATAGTGTTTCATTTGTGAATGAGTCAGAGTCAGTGAATGAACCGGTGATTCAGTGACTCACTCATGAAGAAAGACACTTTGCTGCCACCTACTGGTGTAACCTGCAGAAAGTACAAAGACGAATGACATTGGGGTATAGTGGTTTATGTGAGGCCTTTGCTTTAAACACAGGCACAATGAGAACAAGACCTTCCTGGTGTGGGTGAACGAGGAGGATCACCTGCGTGTCATTTCCATGCAGAAGGGTGGCAACATGAAGGAAGTGTTCAAGCGCTTCTGCGTTGGTCTTCAGAAGGTATGCAGAACCTGCACACATAAATGCACATACATAATCCTCTCTTGTTGCCTGCAGCGTGTGAGCATGTGTCCTGCTTCGATAGATTGAGGATATTTTCAAGAAGCACAACCATGACTACATGTGGAACGAGCATCTTGGTTTCGTTCTGACATGCCCCTCCAACCTGGGCACAGGCCTGCGTGGTGGTGTCCATGTCAAGCTGCCCAAGCTGAGCACACATGCCAAGTTTGAGGAGATCCTGACCAGACTGCGCCTGCAGAAGCGTGGCACAGGTATACAAACCCTGCTTGAACACACTGCACAAATGTTGATATGAAGATGTGGTATAGTTAACATCTGCTCCATTTGTTGATCTTTATCCTCGTTTATTTTCTCAGGTGGTGTGGACACCGCTTCCGTCGGTGGAGTGTTTGACATTTCCAACGCTGACCGTATTGGCTCTTCAGAGGTTGAGCAAGTGCAGTGTGTGGTTGATGGCGTCAAGCTGATGGTTGAGATGGAGAAGAAGCTGGAGAAGGGCGAGGCCATCGACAGCATGATCCCTGCCCAGAAGTAAAGCGGGAGCCTTTCCTTTTTTTTCCTCGTCTTTGTCTTTTTTTTAACAGTCCATCGTACAATCTGACATCAATGCAGAGGAAACTGCTGCTCAAAAAGACAGTCTCGCCTTTGCATCTGTCTTGCTTTCCTTTTTTCCATTCTTCTTTATTTTCCATGCCATTTCGCCATCTCTTTTTTTTCCACTTATCTGTTCAGTTGGTAACATCTTGGGATCAGATTTCCGGCGCTGGTGAGAGTGCCTGTCGTCGAGGCTTCACCTAATTTCAGTCTTGGTTGTAAAAAGTGAATCAATCAAGTTGTGTTTAAATAAAAATACCCCATAAAACATAAACATGTCTTCTGTTTTATCAAATTTATCTATTGCATACATTTATAAATGTGTGCATGCACATACATATATGTGTAAACCGTTAATTTTTTTATGTTCATATGTCCCAAGGTTAGATGAAAGAGTAAATGAATAATTCAATTTAATATATATTATGATTAAAAAACAACAACATGGTAACACTTTAGGGTTCTTTTAACTAGTGTTACTTATGACTTTTTTCTCAATAAATTATTAATTTGCTGCTTATTAATAATAAGGTAGTTGTTAAGTTTAGGTATTGGTAGGATTAGGGATGTAGAATAATGTTATGTAAATTAAAGCATTAATATGTGCTTAATTAGCACTAATAAATGGCTAATATTTTAGTAATATGCATGCTTATAAGCAACTAATAAGTGTAACCATACAATATAGTTAACAAAGACATAAATTATGCTCTTTATCTTTTATAAATAGGCAACAAATAAAGTACCCTTAAAAAGATGAGGGATAGAATTGTTATACATTTAGATAAAAATGATGCAATAATCAAACACAAGCAAAGATGCCAACATCAGTGAAGTTTATTTCTCTCAAGATCTTTTGTTTCCATTTTTAATATTTGCAAACACCTCTGGGGAAAAAATTACTTTCTGCAAACAGCATCGAGGTTTGAATCTCTGTCTCTGTCTTGCTCACTCTCATATATATAGTTTGTCTGCCTGACTTCTCTGTCGTCATATTGCATATTAGTTAAATGCATCATGAGAAACCCAATGTCATAGCAGACAGTTTACGTCACAGACAGCACAACACTGAACTGGAGGGATTTACCATTCAGATGTGACACGCCCAACTCACGATTCTCTCTAATACTCAGTTTTTAATGCCTTTGACATTAAAAAAGCTCATTCATACCGACACACTTTCACTCCAGGTCAAGTATGGCTGCCAGAGCAAAAATCTGCCCTACTCCTCTCACACAAACAAACATTTCCTACCAGCAGAGAGAGGGAGGCAGGGCAACAGAGTAGCGCAGTACACAGACGCATACATTCACACATACATGCACACGCATACACACTCTCTCTCCCTCGAATCCTTTTGCTTTCACCCGTCCTGTAATTTCACATTTGTCTTCTCTCTTTTTCCATCCTTGCTCTGAATCATGCAGGATTGCAGGTTAGTGTTTCACTTCAGCACACATAGAAACGTCTGGAGAGCTAGCAGAGGGTCTCTGCCCTAGCTATGATTTAACCTGGAGTTCTAAGATACTGTATATACTATACTCACAATATTATCATCAGTATCATAATCTTTATATACAGCCAGAGACTGGCTGATATAAACCATGATTATTAATTTTTTTCTCCCAAGATAATTATTCTAGAAAATAAATTAAGTACCTGTGCAAATATACACAAATTGAAGTGTTCACATTTAAGACATTGGCGCCTTCCGGTGGCCAAAGATGGGTACGAACCCACAGAGCCATAGGATGCAGCTGATTCAAGTCAACATGAGTGCACAGAGGTCTTAATGGACATCGAACAGATACAGATCTCAGCAGTCCAAACAGCAGATGCGGAGACTGAGTCAGACTGGTCCAGTCCTTACCCTGTTCGGTTTGAAACAGGAAGCGTCTCCACAAGAGGAGTCCAGTCACAGAGCAGACAGAACAATGACACAAGGATTTCCAGTGATTCGGCAATCGGACGAGGAGAGACTGGGTGTCTTTGTGAATGTGTGGCACAGAGGCAGAGAACAAAGTGAATGAGACAACAAAAAAGTGGATGGATAAAGAGATGGCAGACTTGTGGTCTGGGGGCTCACCGTGTGGCTAAAGGTCAAAGGTGACATGCCACAGTGATTCCTGTGGAGTCAGTCATCAAACGTAAACTTTCAAGCATCTCGAAGTATCTGACCTACTTACCACAGACGATCAAAATCAAGAACCAAGGGAGATGCCACCACAAACATGAAGAACGTGGAATATATTCCTTTAGTATCTACTATATATATTTCACACATGATAGCACAATGACTTCCCAATCAAAACTTAACAGAGCAACCCAATTAAACCGACCTGTTTATTCAAACTGAACCAGCAAGAAGTTTCCTATATACCTTCCTGACTGGAAGTAAAAAAACAAAAACAAACTCATTACTCAAATCCATGTATCTGCTCAGTATCTCACTGTCTACAAGCTGGCAGCACCAACAGGGCCGAAGCATGGCTTTACATTAAGATAGAAACAACTTCTAAACCTGACAGTAACATCTATTGCTATTGCACAATTATCACCAGTCACAGTTACATTTTGATCCACTCGCTTGTGAATTGCTGTTTATTTTAAGCTTGCCAATTTGACAACTATTGCAAAGTTAGGATTTGTTATACAACAAATGACCAGAACTGGTTTGGTCAAAAAGCAAGCCAAGAGTATTATTTAAAAAAAAAAGGACAGGAAAGCTCCAAACAAATCTATTTCTACTCATGAAAAATAATCTTAAGCAGCCTATTTCTTTTATTCAGGTGTCAAACCTGCATAGAAAATCCCTCTTAAGTCAATAATTACATGCTTCCAAATCTGTTAGACAAACTCACGTATGGCTGATAACCATCATGAGCTACAGCAAAAACATGGCCCGTCCATGAATCTATGTCTGTGGTCCAATCTTAAACTGCATTTCTATTTATGTTACACAGCATTGTTAAGACTTTGCAATGGAAACAGTCATACATAATGCTATTTTATCACAAGCTTGCAAGTACAACTGATTTTAAATGAAAAAACAACTCTTTTTAAAACCCTGTTGGTGCCCCTAAAATATATTCTAGCAGTAAGAGCACTGAACTTTTTCCTGCACTCCTGCATGATAACATCCTGCATTTTAGATATCTGGTGATTTTTAAGTAAACATACAATAATATACAAGTGCTACTGAATGTGACTATATATACACTTTGCAATGCCAACACAATTTCTGTATTTGATATTTACTTTTCTGCTCAGGCCAAGAGAGAATATTTTTTCCACTAAATAAATCAATTACTATTTGTTTGAAAATTAAATAATATCCAATATGATCCGATCATGTCTTTTCCCCCAAATAATCCAGATATCTACAATGCAGGAAAACGTGTCTTTAATAACACTGATTACTAAAACAATCTCTCTCTGTAAAATCACTTTTGTTGTAACCTCCACTCTGACCAGGTAAAGGGAGAGGTGACTCTATTTGCCAAGGATCACTGAATAGGAGTATAAGCATAATATCTAGAACCAACCAATCACAGAGCCTGTTCGCAAAGGGGCAGGGAAAGTCATTTGGCATTAATTGTCTATTCTAAATTAAAACTGGTAGGAAATAAGCAAACTGGCACTTTACATCAGAAAAACAGAAAATTTAGCTTGGACAATCTCAAAAACAAAGTGTGGATGGTTGGCTTGCTGCCTGATCAAATTTGCGGTCGCCAGCGATGTAGGCTTGGTTGGGCACTGTGAGCTATGATGAAATTAGGATAAGTTTGCCAACTTCACATTTGTGCATATAGTTCATTGGCAGCTACAGTCCTACATTGTCAATGACTCTGTATTAAGAAAATGTAAGACACATTAAATCACAAAAACATAAAAATGATGACCCGTTTAAAATGTCAAGACTTGTTGAAAACATACAAAAGAGGTTAAAAAAAAAGAATGACATCAATTATTTAAGTAAGAATTCATGACTAGAATGAGAATAAAAATACTAAACTGGATTCAATCCAGATCCGGTGAATGAGGCTTTTCAGAGTGAGTGTGTGTGTGTGTGTGTGTGTGTGTGTGTGTATTCATGTTAAGAAGCGCTCAGGTTTATGCTGTGCATGGAAGGGGTGTGCTTGTTTTTGTACTTTAGTTTTCCATATTGTCAGGCTTGAGTGTCCCGTGCTTTTAAGGTGACTGTGTTTGTTTATGTGTACGTGTGTTTAGTTTCGGTGAGTGTTGAGTGTTACCTGGAGGAGGGATTGGAGGTTGTTTTAAGTCTATAACACATAGGTGGGTGGGTCAACGTCAGTTCGCTATAATGATGGATTTAGTGAGGGGACGTCTCTGAGTCAAGTCTCCTCCCCGTCCCCTCAGAGCTCCACCTCTTTAGAGATCTGTGATGCGATGTGCCTGAAGGCGAGGGGGGCCCCCCACAGGCGCGTGTAACGTACTCCGTTTGCCTCTGCGGGACCCACACTCAGTTGGCACACCTCAGCTTGGAAAGTGACTTTTGACCCTGCCGCCCCATGACTGCAGCACAGCAGAAACGGGCCAGCGTGCCGGACCTGGCAGCCGCATCCCCTCGCTGCCTCACGCAAGGCCAGTACCACTTCTGCAGGGGCCCGGGGGGGACGGGAGAGACGACCCCTTACATCCCACCCCCCTCCCCCGCTCCAGGGCTCGGGCGCTTTCTGATTCCCAGATAAATGGCCACTGGGAAAGAGAGATGTACATAAAAATCTGAATGCAAAATTTGTAAAAATGTATCATGGTACTATTTTAATTACTATTGTTTATTATTATGTAATATTATGTTCATTACAAAGTAAAAATTATGCTAATTAAAATTTGAAAGGAAAATGATACAACAAAAAATAAAGTATGCAACTTTTCTGTTTTATCAACTGTACTCATACTGCTCATCAGCTCAAACTCAGCTTCAGTATTTCCACAGCTCAATTTGATATTGTTTTGTCATTGTAATCTGTTGACAAAGACTGTTAAAGTTGCCAATGAAATCGAGTTCACCAAAATCCAATTTGTGAATGCATGTTACAGACCTTATTGTGAACAATTCATCTGTAATGTTTAATCAAGATGTCATAACATGATCTTCTAGATGTGCACTTAGTTCAGTTGTTTTGCCCAAACCAATTTTAAAAGCACCATGATGTTAAATGTTTCCTAAGCATACTCACCCTGTGACCGAAGATCTGCTGACTCCCTCAGATTCATTTGTGACCCTGCAAAAAACACATTTTCACTTGGTCTGCATTAACCTAATAGTGCCTGCTCCATGCAACAAAACATCACCATAACCAACAGAAAAACACACATATACATATCAGGATCTCTCAGTCCTGTCCAACTGCTAGCAGGTCAATATAACTGACTGACAGATGTTGACCTGAGAGATGTGCAATGGGTCATACAGAATAAAAAACTGTGTTCCTGGACGCATGCAAACCGATAAAGAAACAAATCCTCCATGCACCATCATCCAGCCTTTCCTCAACCTCACGTCTTGTTTACTAGACACATGTTCTGCAAAGGAGACTGCATGCAGACACGCATGCCATGTGCAGAGACAGACGGACAAGCAGCGGCAACAGACAGGCAAACGGAGGCAGACAGGGGAACTTACTAACTGTTTTGGATCCCTGTGGAAGAGTACAACCCGACACTGATTTATTAGAGCCCTGGCGTTTAGAGGGGTCAAGATTGACCCTAGGAGAAAGAGAGACACAATGAGGAGAGCAAGAGAAAGAGGAGATGCAGAAAGTCAAAGAAGGATTAAGTGACAGTGAGAGCAACTGAGAGAAATAAGAGCAAATAGGCAGAGACTAGAAAAGGTACACATTTGTATGCTTTGAAAGCTTGAAAAAGAGAGGCAATGAGCCAAGGAAAGATGAATGTGTGAAGCGTGAATTTAAAACCAACTTTTAAGCTAAACAAATTCCCTAGTGGGACCCTGTGTGTTATTGCACAGGCAGCACTCCGCACTAAAAAAAAAAAAAAAAAAAAAAGGAATCACATTTTTTTATGCAGTACTGCATGACATAAATAATGTCTTTGCATTTGTTTGTTGCAAGAATGTGTCTGTTAGAAGCATATTTACAAATGTAACCATTTTTGATTCACCTAAAAGCAAATCGCTATGGCCCCATTCACTCTGAAAGTAACTTCACAGTCTTATATTTTCAATAACAGTTGTTGATTTTCACTGACAGGAATGACCCTGGCCTTTGGCAAAGTGTTGTGCGTTGTCCAATGGGAAAAATTTATGAAAATGACCAATGATACGATGTGATGATTAAATTAAATAAAAGTCAAGATAGTGAAGCACATAATCTGTCTACAGTAAAATACTGTAATTCAGTGTAGGTAAAACGAAGTTGTTTTTTTTTTGTTGTTTTTTTAAATCGTGATACAATTGGGGCAGGAGTCCAAGCAAAAATAAAAAGACACCTTCTCATTTATAATTTGTTTTAAATCTCATTTTGTTAAAAATGTGTGTTGTGAAATCAATACCATGAATCATATTGCATTGTGAGTTGAGTGATTTGTTACAACTCTACATTTTTATAATCTTAAAGTGTAGCGTTATTAACAAAACCGAGCTCCTCAGCTGTTGTCAATCTTTGTTTTGATTGTTGTTAAATTAAATATCAACTCTCCTCCACTGTAAAATCTGCAATTTTGAGCATAACAGCCTTTTTCACATGAATTCCTTATCTTGTTCATATGATATGTTCACTAAACAATGCAGCACAAATGCCTGATGTTGAGCAAGGAACTGCCGATTTCTTGCAACAAAAAATATTTGTTCTTTGTATCAGAGATAGATAAATTTTAATGCTTCGAATGGTGTACTGTTTGTTGTTGTTGCACAGCAACACATTATCAAAGGATGTTTTTACGTATACGATGAGAGTATCTCCTGTTACCTGCGTGTGAGTTTGGAGGTGAGTTTGCTGAACAAGTTAGAAGTGGCCCGGCTGCGGACATTCGGGGGCAGGGCTCCAGCATCATGGCTGAGAGTGGGCGACGTGGGCGGCGGTCCATAGGTGGGTGGGACACGGTCACGGAGCTGTCCCCCATGGAAGGTGCTCCGGATGGTGGATCCACGTGTCAGCCTACAGCGCTCACCTGAGGAAGAGGAGGAGGATGCTCCCGCTCCGACAATACTGAGAGTAGAGGGAGAGGTGGGAGGGAGGCGGTGAGACAGGGAGCTGAGAAGAGACAGAAACAGACTCAGTGAATGAGAGGCAGACAGTGCACTGGGATATGCAGCATAGTGACAGAGCTTATCTTGACTTTGTGAATGTATGCGTTTGTCACCTGTTGTCTTTGCCATTCTGCAGCAGCGACTGTCGGTCAGTGCTGGAACGATCTGTGCACACGTACGTGTTTCTGCGGGTCATAGTACTTCCTGGGATATTATTCTACAACAAAAATGGGGCATTTCATTACCCCCCTAAAACTTAGTGTATGTATATATACACACTATATTGCCAAAGGTACTGGGACAGCCCCTTTTAACAAATAGGTTATATGTCAAAACAACAATGCTTGTTTGAAAAAGTAATATATTATATGACTTTATAATCACATTAACTGAATGCATCCTTTATAAATAAAAGTATCAGTTTTGATACATTAAAACAATACATATAAGAAAATTAAAAAACATCAAGGTAGAGAAACGTTCTCACAGTGGTGGCGGTCATCTCTTTGCGTCGATCGGGTATCTCAGCCTTATTGGGGTTGTTGGCGGTGCTGACCATTGGACTAGATGGTGGTAGGGTCCGACTGCCCATTACACTACAGCTGGCCTTTCTCGGTGGCATGCGGCTCTCACGCAGCTCACGGTCTCCTCCACTGGTCGGGCTACGCTTAGGGTGCATCACAGGCATGCTAGGACCACCTGCAGAAGAAACTAATAATTATTATACTTATTATATTATTTATACATATATATCACAACAGGAAGCAAGATTAGGCTGAAGTGTCTCGTACAGAAGTCACTGTGCCGCCGCTGGCGGTGGTAGGTAGAGGCGCTGCGCTGAGTCTTGCTGTGAGAGGATGAGGAAGATGATGAAGAGGAGGAGTGTTTGTTGGTTCCATTGGTAACTGGGCTAGGACGGACCCGCGGCAAAGTCATACTGCCACTAACTCGTGACTCAGCGCCATCCTATGACCAATTGACAATAGAGAATATGAGTACAAAGTAAACAAGTAGAAAATTGGTAGCAACACAGTGTATGTGTGCACGCAGTGTATTACTTCATTCTTCAGGCCCAACAATAGATATGTAGCTGTGACTTCATTGTATTTCTGATTGAGTAAAGAGTCTTTAATCTCTTCTGTAGTAAAACCCATTCCAACCATAATCTCTGGAAAAACAAGAAATGAGGAATATTTACAAACAAAACCAATCTTTTCACTCCAAGGAAAATTTGGAAATCTTTTATAAAATAAAAAAATACGTAGTAAAACACAGCCAGTTTCCTACTGGTCTACATGCTCACCAATTCGATTGGCATCACTGTAGTCCTCCGCTGGCTCTATGTGGGGCTTTAGGTCATCGCCCTCATACCCTGCATTCATCCACTTATCCTTCATCACTTGCTGTGGAGGAAATACCTGATTACACACAAGCCTCCCAGCTCTGTCATTTAACTGCACTGACATCATAACTCGATTAACAAACAAGTAATAGTTTAAGCAATTTCCAGTAAATGCATTCTATATGCATTCTACAGAGCTATAACTCAGAACAGTGGCAGGGTATAATTTAAGTGATACATGATTTGGTATGGCAGAGTGTATCTATGTATCTACAAGTATGCACCTCTAGAGTGCAACGTTTGCTGGGATTGAGCACAAGGAACCTGCGCAGAATCCCCTCACAGTCTGTGGACATGTAGAAGGGCACACGGTACTTGCCCCTCAACACCCGCTCACGCAGCTCCTGGAAAACACATATGCACAAGCAAACTTTGTGACAAACACACCTTTGTAGGTCCAAAGTTAAGACACATTTAATGGTATGTAAAAAAATATGCACTATTGGCGCACTATTCTAAACAAATTTCCCTCAATGTGGACTATTGTTCAAAATAAAAGATTTTACATTAATAATAAGAAAAAGTATTTGCTTCTTTAACACAAAATCAGCATATTAGAACAATTTCATGTAAGGATCATGTAACTGTCATATAGTGCAGAAGCACTCAGGCGAAGACAAGAGCGCTGCGAGTAAACATAAACTTTTAATAATTCAAAGAGCGGATAACCAGCAGGGAACTACACATTTAAAATAACATCAACAACCGGAGAACACAAGACAAAACTCAACAGGCTTTTAAACAAGACAACATTAGGGAGTAATCAGAATAGGTTAGGGACACAGGTGGATCGGGTAAACTAATTAACTAAACAAGAACAGGTACATGACCAAATTAGAAAACACAGGAAGACAAAAAAAAAAAGCAAAACTAAACATTGACAGACTAAACAAAAGATATAAAGGGTTATAGTAACACTAAAGACTGAAATAATGGTTGGCTTTACCAACAAAAGAATCAACAGAAAGGACAGACAGACAGATAGGTAGATAGATAGACAGACAAACTTGATCTCAAATCTTGTAACTTGATTTAAACTGAAAAATTTACTGTTTACTATTGTCCTCTTTTTAGAGCTGTTTTACTGCAGAACAGAATTTTGTTTGTGACATCAAAGCATTAAAGCTCCCTTGACACAATCTGTACTGTAAAGCACCATATAAATGAAATTGACTTGTATTTGTTATAAATACCAAAGTAACTGGTATCAGTTTATCAATTCAGTCTCACAATCAGGGAATACTGCAATAAGATACTGTATTGATCCTTTAGAGTAGAGTGTAAAGAGGCGGTGAGCGGGTGTAGAAACAGATTAACTGTACCTTGAGGTTCTGTCCATCAAAAGGAAGTGACCCGCTGACCAGCGTGTACAGGATGACCCCCAGGCTCCAGATGTCCACCTCTGGGCCATCATACTTTTTCCCTTGAAACAACTCTGGAGCGGCGTAAGGCGGGGAACCACAGAAGGTGTCCAACTTATTCCCCAACGTAAACTCGTTACTAAAGCCAAAGTCTGCTATCTTTATGTTAGCATCTGCATCCAAGAGCAAATTCTCTGCCTATAAAGACAGAAATAGTGAAGGAGAGAGAAATAATTAGGCTGCACAGAACTGTGTGAAAACAAAGAGAGAGAGAGAGAAAAAAAAAAAACAAGACAGGAAGTGATACAAACACACACTACAAACAGTTATACAGCCGAAGACAAAATTATTAGCCCAGATGAAATATTTCATTATTTTTTAAATAATTCTTATTACAGTTTAATGGAGTGACATTTATTTCAACACAGCATTTCTAATCATAATACTTTATTTATTAAGGTTGGAGTGTTCGTAATACAAATAAAAAAATATAAACAAGAATAAGCAGGTCAAAATGATTAGCCCTCTGATGTTAAGTCAATGGTGTATCCTTTTTTCTCGATTACAGCCTTTAGTCGTTTTTTGTAGTTCTCCATAATTTTCAGGCTTGTCTCCTGAGGAGTTGCAGCCTAGTCCTCCTCAGCAAATCTCTCAAACTCTTCCAGATTTGTTGGTCTCCTGACATGGACTCTGGTCTTCAGTGTGCCCCGCAGATTTTCTATTGGATTTAAGTCTGGGCTTTATGCAGGCCAGTCAAGAACATTCACTTTGTTCATTTGGAGGTAGTTCTACACCAGAAATGAGATCGTCTCATCTGACCAAAGGACAGGTTTCTAATATGCATAGTTTTCCTCCAGGTTGTCCTTTAAACATCAGTCTAGCTTGGAGTTGTCCTTTCTTCAGAAGTGAATTTTTTTGTAAGTCAACAACCTTGTGACTAAAACTAAAATTTGTTTTCATAGCCAATCAAACAAATCACTTCTTAGGGCGGGCTAATAATATTGACCTTAGCCATTTTGTAAAATAATTATTTTATTCCAGGCAAAATGAATTAAATAAGGCTTTCTCCAGATAAAACCAATATAATAAAAAATTACTCTGTAGAACATCACTTGGTGAATATTTAAAAAATGATTTACATTTTACAGAGGGCAAATGTATATATAAATATATATTGCATATTCATGACCAAGATAATTTAGTTTGGTATAGAACATAGTAAAGTTATTTTTATTTATTTATTTATTTGCAGTTTCTAGCACATACCTTCAGATCTCTGTGAACTATATTCTTCTGATGACAGTAATGAACGGCTGACACAATCTGAAACAAAACAAATGGAATAACACAACCAAGTTAAAACACAAAACCAGAAGGCCTAACGTAATGCAACAACACCTTAATCTTTGATCCTGCACTATGCACTGTGGTGATAAGGTAAATGTCTCACCTGTCTGAATTTGGCTCTAGCCTCTATTTCTTTCATTCTCCCATGAGACACCAGGTAATCAAACACCTCACCTGGAAAAACCAAATCACACATTAATAATATGCCAAATATCACTGATAAACCTATAAATATTATGTTTAATATCAAGTCTTTTTGCATTATGTTGTAGCTCTGGAGAGACACACATTACACAAATGTACACTGTATAGTGGACACAGACATCACTGCCAAGGCCACAACAATATTAAACAAAGTCACATTAGATACTTCAGTATGTACTGTACATCAGAGCTCACCTCCACTTGCATATTCCATCACAAGATAAAGCGTCTTCTCTGTTTCAATAACCTCAAAGAGTTGGACTGTAATATATATGAGTAACTGGCATTTAATACTTTGGCAAGCTTATACTTATAAGTAGATAATTATTTTTAACAGAATTATTATGAAAGCAAGCATGCATTTATTGCATTTTAGTGCATATTATTACCAATGTTAGGGTGACGGAGAGTTTTCATGATCCGCACCTCTCTAAACAGCTACAAAAGAAGAGAAGGAGAAATAAAAAGAGGGTGATGTGATACATATCATTTACATATTCCTAGAATATATTGATATTCTTTATCAACATCAAAAATGGTCAACATCATGCCTTCATTCAGACACAATACATAGTTTTATGTGTACATTTTAATACGTATTTTGTGCTCTCTCCATCTGCACAAAGTACCTGATATGCAATG
Source organism: Enteromius treurensis (assembly GCA_032275025.1). Classification (NCBI taxonomy): domain Eukaryota; kingdom Metazoa; phylum Chordata; class Actinopteri; order Cypriniformes; family Cyprinidae; genus Enteromius; species Enteromius treurensis. The sequence continues at coordinate 12,216,043 of JAUCMU010000097.1, read as the reverse complement.
CCTGTTGCTGCAGAGACATTGTATTTCTAGATAAATTATATCTGTCCCATAAAACATCTCACAGGCATGTGTTCAGAATAAATGTCTTTAATGCACCACTCACTTCTTTAATTCACATTATCAGATGATACATACACAATTATACATGAAGGGACACCACAATGTTGAAAACATAAAGATTAAATCAACTCAATATGTCTTCTAGTCAATACAGATGTCTCATCAAACGTTTGCCAGGAGCTCATAAAGCAAATCCTGTCAGTCATAACAAAAGAATATACGAGCAGCTGTTTTCCTCACCTATGTGGGTTACTGAAGCTTGTCGATTCATAAGTCAATCGCTTTACATTTCTCTATTTGAATCACATTGCCTCAACCTCTCATGATGACTAAGCCCAATATTTTGCTTAAGGAATAAACTGCAAATTCTCAGCTTAAAGTCTGCTCAAAATGAAAATCTTCCCTATCGATTTTTAAACCACGTTACTGACCTTAATGTTAACATGCATATGGTTAAAATAAAAACTTATTCTAACCTTAAACACCAATCATTTTTAGTACAACTGCAAGCTCACAATCAGAAAACGTCGTTTTTTTATAATTTATTTAATGTCTACTATATAGTAAGCCAAAGTAGCTATCATTTAACTAACATGGCATGAGACAAAAGCTTTTCTCTAAGTGCAACAAAAAAAGAGCGATAAGACACTTACTATGATGTCTGACAAATGCACCACAGAACAATATTTCCAGAAGTACTATAACAGCTCATTTCAGCCATATGAGTGATCAAAAAGCCATACGTGACTTATGTTCAGTAAGGGTGGTTTTTACGGTTTGTGTACAGTTAACTGTGTGTGTTACAGAGCCGGGACTGAATCACAGTGGGGCATTCTGGGCCTGTGGAGAACCGCAGCTGTCGACCTCTCCTCTCCAACACACACACTAAGCACACAAACAAATTATACATTTTAAAGCAAGACTGCCTATGGCCAGATTTAAAGACTAGTTAGCTAAGCAGTGCATTTAAATACACTACATATTTAGGGGGGAATAATTAATTACTCAGGCAGCAATGCCTCCTAAGAAAAAGAGACTGTATATTTCACTGATATCCAATGATATCCAACAATTTTGAAGACAAAAGTGCCAGCGTTGAGTGGTGACATGGCTTAATGTTTAATGTAAGATCCATCCAGATGAGTCAAAACCACTGATTTCACAAGTGTGTTCGAAGTCAGAAGTACATGAAGCATAGCTTTTTTAGATAATCAATAAAAATCTTGATGTATGTTCAAACTCAGAACCTTGTTTGAGTGGTGGGCTTCAGTGTGAGGAATGAAGGCCGGTGATAATCTATTATGAGACAGATGAGTCACTGGTGTACAGGAGAGAGCACAAACTCAACAGCGACACTAAACACTAACACACACATTACTACAACCGTTCCAAGAACCTTACAATCTTTTAAATCATCATACTGATATATATATATATTAGGGGTGTAACGATTCATAAAAATCAAGGTTCGATACGATACAGTAGTGTCACGGTTCGGTATGCTTTCGATACAGTAAAAATACAATAAAAAAAGAGAATTTCTTTGATTTTTTTTTTTTTCCCACATTTTTTTTTATCGAAACTAACATAATATATGACCTCGATTTTCCCCCCCTTTTCTTTTACTTTGAACAAGAATGGAGCTATACTTCACATAACTTCTGGGGTTTCTTCTTAGCTGCAAATAAAGAAGTGTTTTGGATGGTATTTATTGATTCATTAAAACTTAATAAAAAGTAGATTTGAGCTGTTTCAAATCGTGAAAGCTGAGCGTCCCGTGTTCGTAGACCGTGCGCGCCATCCACTGACATCCAGGGCGCCGTTTC
>JAUCMU010000097.1:12184287-12201474 GCA_032275025.1 Enteromius treurensis | reverse complement strand
TTGCCGGTCGGTTAAAGGCAGGGTATATGATTTTTCAAAAATTAAGCGGTTAAAATGAACGTCCCTATGCGCAATACCGAAACAACGCTTAATATAACACACGGTGCAACATGAGCAATCTTAATGTCATAATCAACACGTCTATTCGTTTTCACTTTGTTGGCACCAGACGTAATAGATTTAATTCGTTTGACCAGGGGCATTTTTACACCCTAGCCTTACACACGCTCCGCCTATGAATCAGTCTTTTTGGTGATCCTGGTCAGTGGATGGTGCTGTCATAAAAAACTAGGGTCCTAAAACTGAGGGTCCTGAAACTGAGGTTCCTGAAACTGCTGCTCCTCCAGTTGTGCAGGAACACCCTTCTCAGACAGTGTCCTGAATAGTGAACTTACCGAGTATTAAAACCTGTTTCGTTAGATCCCAAATCGAAGTCCACTGTAAATGCCATATCAGCCTGGACCACAAAAACAGTCATAAGTAAAAAAAAAAAAAAAGATTTACATAATCTTAAAGCTGAGTAAATGAGCTTTCCATGGTTTGTTTGGTCATTTTGATGAGATACAATAATTTGAATATATGGGTGCAAATATATAAATATAGCCTCTATATATAAAACAATCAAATCAAAGTATCTAAATACTGAGAAAATCACATTTACAGTTGTCCGAATGAAGTTCTTAACAATGCATATTACTAGGGAATATTATACAGGAAATGAAGACAAAAATGTACATTCATTCATTCAAATATTCAGTCATTACGTGCCTCTTCAGTATTTCATAAAATTAAAATAAACAGAGTCTTTTTTTTGGTAACTTAATTCACCTCAAGGGCTTTTTGTCCCACATTAAACTATAATTTACTGAATTTAAAGGTTTTGTGTATTACATTATATACACTGAAATACATACACAATTTACATTTTATTTGAGAGCATGGTGTTGATATTCTATAGTCAAATATTATCTGGTTTAATGATACCGCAAGGCATTACAACTAAAGAGAGAAAAATCATCACTTACAGTATAATTACATTTTAAATTTTAGGTATGACTACTTATATTGGATTAAATACATAATTATTTTATATATTAAATTTGCACAGACACGGACATATTTTGATCCACTTGTCTTGATGGGTTGCATTCATGAGTAATGGCAGGACTGGCCTGCAGGAAGCCCTCTTCAACATCTAAGGGTTAAGTGCCTTGCTCTGGGTCCCAATGACAGTGAACAAAGGAAGGGTAATGACATTAGAACCAACCATTCACGCCTGCAAATGCAATATCTTTATGGGCACACAATGTCAACATCCTCAGAGGGTCCATTTGGGATTCGAACTAGAAGCCTCTGTTGTGAACTGTAAGCTTTAAGGTTAAAAGAGAGTGTTTTGGATTAGGTAAAAAATGAGAATGACGTGTGTAACTATATCCGCTCTACATTTGTGTGATCAAGTGTCTCTTTACACATGGGCTTTTGTGTAGTGGCAGTTTTTGTATGTTTCCAAGTGTAGTGATGTGTGTGTGTGTTTGGGTGTGTGTGCCTGATGTCTTGAGTTTTGTACCGTTTCAGACCCACGCTACGGTTTCCTGCGGGACGTCCTCTGACTGGTTGGCTGATGAAGCAAGGGCCTGTTTGCGTAAATATCCATGAAGTCCTGTGTGATGGGGCCAGAGGTCAACCGCCCAATGCAATATTTCAGAATGCATGCTATTGTTTCTTTTTCTCGTTTACTCTCTCTCCTTCTCCCATGTCCTCCCTGTTCCTCTCTTTCCTCACTTCTTTTCAGGAAGGCTTTCCTTCTCCTTCTACCCTAGAGACATTATAAATTAACGCATGACTCACAGACATGTTTTTGGCTGTGCTCAGCTCTCAGGTGGACTATCAGAGGTCATGAAAACGTTGTATGGGTTTGAGTTAGTGTCTGTTTACATGCAATTTTTCAACCTCTTGAATTCATCCAAAGCAACTAAACAAAAGGTCTTTGTCATAAGAGCACTTCAAATTTATTCTTGTATATTAGAATAATAGGTCCTAGAATGTTCTAAGGACAGTACAAAAGAACCACCCAAAATACAAACCTCCCACTGACCTCCCTCGTGACCAGCTATATGAAATGACATTAAAATGAACCATATTAACCAGTCAGGTTGCTCCGTTATGGTTTAACAAGCTTATTGTCTTCAGTATCTTCATACCGTTAGTTTCCTGTAAACATTCATGTTTACACAATCAGGTCAGTGACTTTATTCTGTTAGTCCAATCTTTCAACCATAATAAACTCATTTTGTTAAATTCTGTTCCTTGTAATTCATCTACTTGTAGACAAGCAGTTTTCAACCAGGGCCCTGGGGCCCAATAGAGGGCCTCAGCAAGCTTCCAAAGGAACCTCAGGTTGAAATGATTTAGAATTAAAAATATCTAGAATTTAACTCAGCCAAAACTATTTCACGAGTTCGTTTTTTCTCATTAATGAATATTTTGATAGATATTGGATAAGCAGATTTGGCGCGCCGAAACTTTGTTATTGTCAAAACATGCACTACAAATCCAATTTTTTATTTATTTTTTTTTTTTTTTTGAAGAACCAAGATGTCCACATTCTTAAAACCTGTGAATATATGAAGAAGCCTTATTTTAAAAGTGTGATTTCTAGACCCAGTGGACATTTGTATATTCATTTATATTTTCATTGTTTTAATTATTATATTTTATAGTATTTTATATTTTAATGGCTAGAAAGCATAGTAAAACATTTTAAAAGATAGTAATCCTTCGCCCTTTTTTTTATTGAAAATAGGTTGAGAACCTCGACTTTAAACTAACATTCACTTCTAAAAGCAGCGTTTATATTTCATATAAAATGATCTCTGTTTTATCTCTTCTAATATTTTAACTGATGTATTAGCTAGTTTGTTAAAACTCTGAACTGAAATCGATAATTTGACATTAAAACAAACATAAAACATACAGATAAGTAACTGACTGCCGATCTGAGGAGCCTGTTTCCTACGTTTCTGTGCTCTTGTCCTGTCTCTACAAAAACACCATGAAAAGTAAATTCCACTTAAATCAATGTTTCATTTCTCTTTATTTATTTGGTAAGTAGCCGTGTAAAAAAGTGAGGTAATTTGCTGTACAGACAGCCCCCGTTTTGTTTTAAGGTCCCGATCACACCTTATTTGACTATAATGACATATTATTTATGACATATTGTGTACAAAATATGATTATGGTCTGTTAGCATTTGAGAAATTTTAACCAACAGTTAGCCCACTGTCCCTCTTCTGGCAAGAGTTCATTGGGTTTAGATGTTTTCAAGTTGTGCTGATGACGCGGTCTGTCTTCCTGTAGATTGACAGCTTGAGACAAACACTACACACATTCATCTGCCTACAGGTGTAAAAGGGGCAAAGGTCAGAACACAGAAGGGAAAAGGGAGATGTATGTTGTCTTAAGTTTGAGAGAAAAGAAGGGAAGTTGTACCAGTGCCTGTGTGTGAGAAATACAGAGTGAGTTTAAGAGCACAAGGCTGTCCTCACAATTGACCTCTATACTTTCCTGTTGACTTTAAACTAATGTGAATCTGACTTCAGGGCAATACATTTAAGATGATCTATTGCTCAGTTATATAATGTTAAGAGTACAAAAAGAAGAGAGAGAGATTATTCAATCGTTGGTCTATTATAAGAAATATCAACAGTGGGAACTTCTGTCCTCTATAAAACCCACCAAACACACACACACACACACATACACACACACACTCGCCCAGCTTTACAACACCCAATAATAGGATCGTCTAGTCTTGTTTCTTGGTGCTCTTGAGTTGTTTTGCTGTATGTCGTACACTCTGACATCCTATACCCAAAGTGTTTGTGCATTGTTGTACAGTTGTACAGGTGTGTTAAAATAGTACGTGGCGTATTTCAGATGCGTGTGTTTTACGTCCTGTGTGTATATAAGTCTGTTGCCCGCCAGGTTGGCTTTGGGGATGTGTAGTCATAAATAAAGCACTTTGTGCGCACACAGAGACATAAACCATTTGTGGTCTGTATTCCCATGGTTATTCAAATGTCACCAGTGTTTATTCCAAGGAAGAGACTCATCAGCCACCTCACCATCTGTTTATGGGGTCTCTGACATCACTATCAGTATTTCTGGAGCTCTCTTCTGCTCTACGCCCAAGGAAGATGTGTTGGCGTTAGTCACTAATATTCCTGTCTTTCAAATCTAATGTTTCATAAAAGGATGTGTCGCATTCATGAAAATTAAATGAGAAATCAAGGAAGCCCTGAAAAATGAATCAGATTCAGATGGTTTCCAAATAAAACATAACAATAAAAGAAATGTGTTATGAGAAAGAAAAAAAAGTTTGTAATGTGAGAAAGTTTTTTCTAAATAACCATACATTTGGAAATTGCTTATACGTTTCTTGCAAAGAAACAGCAGGTAACAATCAAACATGAAGTTAAAAGACTGAAATAAAATTTTCTTGTGAAACAAATTCTTTGTTGTAATTTTTTATGTGACATTACATCCATAGTTAAAAAAAAGATATGTATTGTACATAGTAATAATATGTAACATTTCTTTTTATACTAGCTCTAGATTTTTAAAGTGTACCTAAAGTTGGCTTGCAATAGTTCCACTTGAAATATACTCTTATCTTTAGTTGTACCCCAACACTACTTCTTTACAGTTAAAGTGCATTAAACTTCAAATTTGGCAGATTTTAAGTATACCAGTTTAGTATACTAAACGTACAATTGCAGGGTAAGTACATACATTTAATACATATTTGTAATATACTTTGTATGAAATAAATGCATTTCAAATAATTTTTCTTTCATTAGGGATTATTTACTTGGTTCCAAAGATGTTTTGTTTCAATAAGATAAAACAGAAGAAAACAATGTTTTGATATTACAAAGCAAAATATTTGCAATCTGATGTGCAAAAAGCATATATTTTTTACAACTTTTTGTACAGCAGTTGCACAGTACACTGTACATAACACACAACGTGTATGTGTGTGTGTGCGCGTGTGAGTGTGCAAGTGAATTTTTTTCTGATAAATAAGGATGTCCTGTTTGCTTGAATACACACCTCCATTGTTCAACATAAGTGGTGGCACAGAGGTGAATGACTGACTGACTTTTTATCCTCCGGAGAGTGGAGTGCATGTGTGTGTGCGCGCACATGTATGTGTGCAGTTGTTTGTGTTAGGTTATGTCATGTCATGTTATTCAACAAGCTTGTTTGGGTGTTCCTGTGTGTCTCTCTATGTGTGTGCCTATAGGGCTCTTATACAAATCTTTTTCCAAAACACTCAAACAAACAGCTAAAAAAATGTGTGTGTGTACCTTTGGGTAGAAGGGAAGGAGAGTTCATGACCAAGCCTAAAGGTGAGCAGTACTCCCAAAACAAACACAGGTTAGGTACTGACAGTTCCCCCAAAGTCATCCATATGAAAGGAAAACTGCTTCTGGGAAATCCATTGTAATATGCCACTGATTAGAATGTCTGATGAAGTAATTAAGTTGTTGTCAGCTTGAGCCAATGGTAAAGGTCCATTAAAGAGGGCTGGGCTTATCGCTTCAGGGGCGAAAGGTCTCTTTAGTTTAATCAACATCACACCACAACAAAAAAATAACAGTAATGCTGGATAGACTAGCTAGACCACTACAATTTGATATCTACATTGAATATAGTGAAATATTATTCATCTTATTTTTCTGGTTATGCATCCAAAATATTGAAGTTGTGTGCTGAAGAATGTGTGTCATATTTTGGTCAGTCCTGTGACTATGACGTCGATCCTGACACTGATTTGATAAAAACTGTAAAAAATTATATTCGATACAACCTTCTAGTTTCCCTTTGTAACTTTATATTTTTTTATTTTGGGGAACTGTCCCTTTTTTAATATCTCTCTTGAATATATTAAATAAAAATATTTATTAAAAATACAAATATTTGTTCTTAACTGACATGTGGTCACTCTACAGAATTAGTCATGTCATGTAAGTCATGTAAATGACAAATATAAAAATATAAAAACAAACTCTAGACTTTGAAACAATCCCAGTTAAAAGAGGGACTAAAATTCTGCTCATATATGTGGGAACTATAATTAATTATCATTCTAATTAAGCAAAACCATATATCTAGTAGTATTTATTGTTTGGTAAAAATACCAAAACATGGGGTAGAAAAAATTGTCATAAAATAATGAATTACCTCAGATGGCACAATACAATTTCTTGTCATTTTAATGTGTCATTTCATGATTTTTTTTATAAACAAAGGTTGATTAAACATATTTATTTTTACTTTTAACCTTTGATCTTTATCTACCCTCATATGTTGTTTCAACCTCTTTTTTCTTTCCACATAATGAAAGATTTATTTTGGGGTCAAATGTCACTTTTAAAAAAACTTGTATCCAACACCAGATATTATGAGACTTTTATTGTTTTCAGGTTAAAATATGTAGTAAAAATAAAAAATCTAAAATAAGTGTTAAGCTCAATCTTCAAAGAACAGGTGTTATTAGGTACAATGTCTTATGTTCCATAAAAACGTAAGATATGGTAAAGTATGAGCAATTTTAGATCTGAATTAAGAGATTTATTTTATTTCGGTAGCCTCTGTAAACTTACAAGAAAACAATTTTGACATTTCAATGTCATATAACATCACTAATTGAACTATTACTTGATGAGATTAAAAATGCATATAAAAATAGGAATCTGTGATGTTTTGTGCTGAACTTCATTAGTGGCATTACAGGGAAATCCAGCAGACGTCATTTACCTAATTAACGTGCATCTATTTTTATAAGTGTGTGTGTCGTTCTCCGACCATACAGTTTGTTTGGGATAAAACAGGGTTGTTGTGTTGAAAAGGAAGTGGCCGCCTGTGGTGGTGTGTATACTTGGCTCTGATAAGAGGACTCGTTTGGCACCTCTCAGAACAACAGGAATAGACCAGTTACCCAAGACATCCTTAAGCTGACAGACAGAAGAGCTCAACCACAACTCAACCCAAACCCAACAGAGATCCACATAACTAAGCACTGAAAATCTATAAGTAACCACACTTACTCAGAGAACAGTTATCATGTAAATTGCATAGAATAGATTAGCACTCCTTAATAATAAGGAAATATAAATTACATTAAAAAAATCACTTATTGCTGTATTTTTGATTAAACAAATGCAGCCTTGGTGGGAATATAAAAAACAAAAACATTTAAAATCTTACTGACCAACACTTCGGAACAGTGGAGTACAAAAACTAAAAAGAATTGTAATAAAAAGAAAACAATAGAAATGTAATTACAATATCATTAATTTCCCAGTCAATGGGGCTTTATTTCTTATTTACCTGAAACAAAATCACACAAGCATTTAATTCATGTCAGATTTCAGATCTCAGCTCAGATTTGAATATGATGAGACATGAAAAGAAATGAGAAGTACAGAATCCTAAAACTTCAGTACAAAAAAAGATCACAATCAGAGGAAATAACATTCACATTCTTTAAATGTTGCAATCTCAAAACATCTGAAATTTAGCTGTTTATCCACTGTAGAATTGTACCTGGTGTACATGCATCTGCTCTGTGTGTGGTTTAATGTAAAGCTGAAGCGGTGTTCTGAACACAGCCTGCACAAATACAAATTTCAGCATGTGCCCACTTTTACAGTGATGAGTTTCCTGCCGCTCCTCTCGAATCATGTGGCTGTTCACACGACAGAGGTCCAGCTAGTCAGTATACAGCAGTCCAGTAACAGCCTGTATAAAGCGAGGGAGAATCATAGATCATTTCCCGTCCTTTGAAGTGTCCACTGACTTATTCCGCTCCAGCTGTGCTCTGAAGGACAAGTATTGTTGTGATTTTACTTTTGCTGTCATAACCTCATCTTTTCCTTCTTTTTGACTGGGCTCTGACCACATCTATCTAGTCTGAATCTGAGACTGAGTGCACTTTTTATGTCATCTTTATATTATTATATCTTAATATAATACTGATTTGATTATTTGATTATTTGATACTTGTTGTGATGCTGTGTATTTATCGTTTATTGTGTCTTTTTTAAATATCAGGATGCTATGTGTTGTAGTTACGCTGTATTTCTTTATTTTTAGGGTTCGGTAAAGCGCTTTGCACGGCTTGATTGTGGTCTGTCGTCGGCATGTTTCTCATGCTGACTCCTCCTGCTGCGATTACGGCGCGGCCGGGCACTGGCGACCCACGAGGACACAGTAAGACCGAAGCGGATCAGAACCAGCCCCAGACAGGACATGTCTTTGGCCATTGCTATTTCACAGAAGAGGGCACGATCTCGAGGCAAATTGATGGAGCTGTCGCTGTTCTCTAAGTCCCGGACAACAGCTAAAATCTCCTGACGGTCTGTCTGATGCACCATCCCACGGACATTCAACATAGCAGAGATGTGTTTCCTCCTGTGAAAGCAAGGGGCATGGTTCATATTCAATAAAAGCACACATGACTGTTTTTGTACATTGCTCACCGTAGAAAAAAACATATACAAACCCAAATATATTAGTCATAATAATAATAATAATAATAATAATGGAAAAAGTGGAGATGCACAAAACATTTATGTCACAGCTATAAATAGTTGACATTCAAATTCTATACTATTTTGTTTTCATGTGTGTATATATTTAATATTTATATTTACGTTTCCTTCATTTTTATTTTGGTTGATTTAGTCATTTAAATACTTTAGTACAATAAACGTAGATTTATTTCACATTTTTCTCATTTTCATTAAGGTTTTTGGTTTTCATATAACATGCTTCTATTTTATGTTCATTTCAATAACCACATTTTTAATACTATATTTAATAGTATTATTTAAAAATAATAACACTTATTAAAACATCTAAATGTACAGTGTGGGGAAAAAAATGGACATGGATTTTGGAAGTGTTAAATTATTGGTTATGAAAGTGTATTTTAAACCAGCATCCAATAGTGAACTGCAGTCTGCCATTAATTTATAGAAAAGTCATGTGACAAATTTAAGCCAAATGTGTTTCTTTGGAACGATCCCTTGACAGCACCCACGGCTCAAAAAGCAAACTCGGAGTCAGCAAAGATGGCATGTCCTGCCTATAGATAACAATGTGAAAGTCTGTCACACAGACAAACAGTCAAAAACAGGAAGCACCACTGCTAAGCACAAAGAGAAGTTAAGTAGCCTCCACTTTTTGGCTTTTGATCTCTAGTTGGTGTGTGTGTGTGTGTATTTGATTGGAGTGTGGCACCAGTCAGTCTCCTGTGACCTGGCAGGAACAGGAAGTACTCCACAGCCACTTCCTGTCTGCTGAGGAGGGTCGTGCGTCAGCAAGCAGGAGCACTGCCAGCCAGTGACTGACTGCTGCACACACACACACACTCCTCTTTATTCAAACAAAAACACTGGACTAAAGTAGGGTCACATCTCATCCATTCCCCTGTTTACTGTCTGCTGTTCCCTCCTGTCCACATGAAGGAAAGTTGGCACTGAGATGGAGCACCACGGTAACTATTTTCAGTCTGACATTCTTAGAATGACCTCAGGAAACAGAGGTGTTGTGAAAAATAGTCCTCAAGGAAATGAGAGGGGAACATGTCAGATTTTTCATGAATGAAAGCACTTTAAGATGACAGAGTTTAGGTTCTACCCTTCCGTAGGTCTAAAAGTGTTCAGCAAAATTGTACCAATGTAATAGTTACGTAAAATGACAAAGTTACATATGAGTGCTTTAAGAGCTAATAAAACATGTTCCTTCCGGTTTTATGCTATATAAAATCTACATCCTGTTCTACATTTGGCTTGGGTTTTATAGTAGTTTTTAATCAACACTTGGTTCCGGTCTTTAAAGTTTATTGGTCAAGTTGCTGTCTAAAGGGCAGTTTGCATTCCACCCTCACTTTTCTATGAAAACATTACATTTGCATCTTTTGCAGCATCCTGTGGAACACAATGTTAAAAAAAATGCTAGTCGATGTTGGTCAACTCCTACATTGCTTTCTTTTTTACGTTCCACTGCTTTCCCTATTGCTTCATTAAAAGCAAAAATGTGTTATGTTTGATGTATTGTATAGAGCATGTGGTGTGGAGTTGAAGACAATCAGTTACTGGATTTGTCTGGAGCGAGATGTGGGTCAGAGAATCATTGTTTTTTTCTCACTCCATGCTGATGAGGACATGAAAAAAACCAGACTGGAGCTGATTGGAGGGTATGTTAGAACCCAAACCACACTCTCAGAAATAAAGGTACAAAAGCTGTCACTTGGTTGGTACCTTTCCAAAAGGTACACTTTTTTACCTATTAGGTTCACTTTAAGTACTAATATGTACCTTTAAGGTACCAAAATAGACCCTTTAGATACAAACATGTGCCTTTTAAATAGATACCACCCCAGTGACAGCTTTTGTAACTTTATTTCTGAGGCATCCCTGCTGCTTCTTGAAACCTTATAGTTGTGACATGCCTCTGCAAGTGGTTTTGATTCACTTGCCTTTGTAAGCTTACCGTATATCTGGAAATTCCTTCACCAAAACCCCAACTTCCATCTGAATAGAAGGAATGTCCTCCAAAACTATGATGTCAGCCAGGTGAACAATCACGCTGTCCAACCAGGAGGAATTTGACTCCTTAGGAAAGGGGAGGGAAATTTTGGAAAATGTTTAAAATTAACTAATTTTGGTGCTGGCATCACTTTTTTTTCTATTTACAACCATAGTTATGCTTATATTCACATACCTAACAGTACAGTACCTAAGGTCCTTTACAAGGGAGATTATCGTACTTGAAAATCATTTACCATAATGTAAAGCATGATTTTCATTAAACTTAGTGGCACTGACCAGATCTTTAAAAAGAGCCTTCAGCTGTTTGGCCTCATCCTGAAGACGGAATGCCACTCTCTTCCTCATTTTGAGTGATGTACAGATGACCCGCCCTCTCATGATGGCACGAACATATTCAACCAGGACCCGCCTGTGCACCTCATTCACCATTGCCTGATAGTCGGTCAGATGATCGATTAGTCAACCAACCAAACTGTGAGTGTGTGAGAATGTGTGTGTGCTGATACGTCGTACCTGATATGGAGGGCAGTCCATTCTGCGGAACTTTTTAAAGTGCTGTTTAATAGTCATCTCAATGCTCTCATAGGCCTCAGTGTTTTCCAGCCACTTCCTCTTCACCAGCTTATCGAAGAATGGCTGAAATCACGCCAGAAAATCATCAGTGAATGCTTTAAGACTCAGTTCTGGGCCAGAAGTGAATGTGTGTAAGGGTCTCACCCTGATGTTTTCGAACAGTATGTCAGAGAGAACTTGCACTGACTGGTTAACAATTCGCTCCAGAGATGACTGAGCTCGCTGGTAGACGTCCTCACTGCCAAAGGCATCACACAGATGACAGCGCTCCACAAAATTCCTACAGAGTTCAACACAGGATTTAAAGCCTCCGGTGTTAAGTAAACTCATTTTTTGTTTTATTTCAGTGCCATTTCATTACATTATTCTTTTTATATTGTTTGTATTATCCTTGGATATTTTTTGTGAACGATGCATCTGGGTTACTGATCAGTTGATGATTCTCCTGACTTTAGATGGCAAAATGTGTTTTGAATGCATTGAAAAACAAATATAGGGTGGAAGGAAATGTCCTTAAAATAACCGAACAGGTAACGTTCTGGCAGATTTATTGTTTTTCTACAGACTTATTTTTCTGACAGTGTCTTCTAGCAAGATACCTGCATTTTTTGTCAAGAACCTCCATTCTTCAAAACATAAATGTAGAAAATATACAGGTCTAAGACAGCTAGGTTGGGAGAAGATAGAATAGATAAAGATAGTGAATAAGATGAAAAACCTGAAAGGTGGAACACAGTTGACAAGAGCGATGGTCCTGGAGACATATCCATCCCCATGATCCCCAAACTCTGACTGTGTGTCATGGAACATCTCAACCTTTCTCTGGAAACTAAATACCACACAACCACACAAAAAGTTCATAATTTCAGACTTCGCTATTCAAAAGTGAAATGAAAAAAAACATTCTTTGAATAAAATTTAGGGACAACCATATTTTAAGAAGTGCCCAGCCATTGTTGGCAACATGACTATTGTGTTGACTATGTCAGAGTGTGAGCTTGTGTCTTAATATAACTAGATTTAGTTCATACATATCTTTTATTAAACATGACCATAATTTTCATCATCAGCATTATTATGATCAAGCTTTCTTGTCCCCATCTCACCTGTGCAGGAAATCTGCAAGTCCGTTCAAGGTGCAGCGAGCAACACGAGCTCCTAGTGGCTGACTGACAGTTGTCGATCGGTCCAAATCTACCTTCAGCCTCTGAAACAGATTAATACACACAGAATACGAAAAGATATTACATACACATACACCAACATATAATATTGCCAAATGTACAAAGTGGAAAGCATGCATACAGTCAGATTCCAAAGAGTACAGTAATCGCTGTTCATGTGTGGGATTGATGGGTTTACCTGTATAACAGAACGGGCCAGGCCAGACTGGTACTCTTCAATGTGCAGCGTCTGAGCCCATCGCTTTTCTTCATCATCCAAAACTTGCGAGAGCTCCGTAGTCATCTTGTCCTGAAAATACGCACACAATGGATATTATTTTAGCACATCAGATATTATTTTGTTTCTAGAGATGAATTTTTAATGCATAGTTTAACTCCAAACTTTTCCAAAAGTGTTACCCAAACAGTTTCGACGCAATCCTGTTCCAGTCGGTCAATGACATCTTCAGGCAGTAGGGGTTCTAGAGCTTCACACACTATAGTGCCCATTGCTCCAACCGTGGCCAGCACATCCCTATGGGACACCAACCGTCAGAACTATTGCATGTTTGTGTGTCTGCAAGTGTTTAGCATGCCCACAACCCACAACCTTTGAGTTATAGGCATCTAATTCTATAATATTTCGTTAAATCAGAGTTGTGTTTGCTGGCATTAAATCAATAGGGGGATTTGAAGGAATGAATCTTGGTTCCCCAAAAATAACTGTTTACGTAGAGATTTTAACTTTTTTTTTAACATTTTAGTCTTAGTCTGAAAAGTTTCAAAGTTTTACATTTCAATACCAATATACAGATAACATCTTTACTTAATCTAGTCATTTTTACATAATCCATAAAGAAATATTTTTCATTTATTTAGCTCTTTATACATTTAACTCTTATGCTGTAATGAATCCATCTCATCAATGCTTTAAATAAGAGATAGAGAAAGAGAGAGGAGGATATATGTAGGTGTGTCCAGTTGTCCAGTAGTTTTTTGTATACTTGTTAGGAAATGTAGTTTGTTATGGTCAGAACTGAAGCAGTGGTGATTTCTTTAAGACTGCAAGGGAAGCTCAGCTTCCCCTATAAAGTCACAAAAGTAATGGTCAAATGATGTACTATTGTATTAACATTTTATTGACTAAAAATGCGTTAGAAAACGTTTATCTCAAAGACGAGTTCGTTCAGAATCAGTTAGATATAGCAGGTCGGCTGACTTGATTTTCTTCTCATACATTCCCGTAGCGTCACAGTGTATTTCATCGTTGAAGCCCAGCGTCCATTGACTTCAATGGGGCTGCTTTGAAAATTTTTTTTCAGTGCTTTGAAACTAGACGGTCATTGGATAAACGCTGCGTTTCCATTAGGATGGAGGCAAGTCTTTTTGTATATCAAATCTCAAATATCAGAATAGCTTTTTTCAGTAGCCATACAAATATGTAACTCCATAATATTGTAATTTTGAAATGTTGTACTTTTGTACAACATACCGGGCCAATAAATGCTGAATTGAATTAAATTGAATTGAAGTTATTGACTTTCTGAACTCTCAGCTGCTTTACTGTAGTTTAATTCCATATTTAAGCCGACGTGGTGTGTTTTCTCAGCAAAAAACAGTTTTGTTAATATTTGCAAGTCATTTTTGTAATTTAGGTTCCTTTACTGCTTTGTTGTGTTAGCGTAATTGATTGAGCTGATTTTGATTGAATGAGGTCCCATGACTAAACAGGCCAATTAGTGTTTGGGAATGAAATCTGTCGGTTAATGGAATTGTTACAGTTTTATTTTATTCTCAACTGTGTTGTCTGTTTGTATGTTCGTATGAGGCCATCTTATAAAACAGGTCATTGTTTGTGTAATAGGTTGCCAAGTTGGGTGTGTGTTTAGTGGGATTACGGGTGATTTCTCTGGCAACACAAAGCTCAGCATAATCTCCTTATCATCAGATGAATTCCCAATAATCCTGTTATGACAGCTAACACTCTGTTGATCACAGAGCCGCTTCACTGGCTAAAAAAAAATCCTTTGATTCCTGCCACTGACTCGGGTAAAGATGGGGCATTGGACGCCTGCTAATGCTAACTAGATTTTTACATTTCCTGAGGCAAATGTGAGTGATACTTAGCCATGCAAGTCACTTGGATTGTGATCACCTGGAGTGATTGCCAGGGTGTTGCTATGCCGTTGCTAAGGTGTTTAATGCGGTTGCAGTGGTGTTGTGTGTAGATACTACTGTGTGGTAGCCACTTACAGTATATGCCCTGAAGTTTCTGAATGCTAATTCAGAAAGGGAAAAATAATCAAATCATTTATTGAACAGAAGTCAATTTTATTTTATTATTTATTTTTATTTTTTGCCAAAGTGTGATCGTTCTCTGGACAACCAGCACAATCATCTTCTGACCTCTGCACCACCTCCAGATGTGATTTTGGCTCCACAGCTTTCTTTACAGTAGAAGGTTCTGAGGTTGAGAACCAAGCCTTGGATTGTCTTACACAAGAAGTGTAACGCTGACACCTCCCTGAAGGGATTGTGGGTAGTTCAGTAAATGTTCATTTAGGACCGAGATGGCTGAAGCTTACATGTTCTTATGGATTTTACAGTGAAATATTCTTCACGTTAAGCTCTTTCCATCTCGCTTACTTTCTCTTTGTCTCTGATCTGCCAGCATTTCTTCATAATGAGATTCCTACAGGATGGGAATTCCAGGGAGAGACAGGCGTCTGACTGTACATGCTGCTGGCTTTCGCTGCAGCCCACATCCTCTGAGACGTGAGAATGAAGAAGAAAGAGAGGACAAGAAAGACACACACATCAAGTATTGCTAAAGCAAAGGCTACTGCCTATTGCTTCTTTCAGTCACCCTTACTATAGTGGTACAGTATTTTCTACTTAACTCTCATTTCTGTTTAAATAAGCTCTGTGTTAGGAGTGTTTGAATTCGATGTGAGCTTAAAGGAATAGTTTATCCAAAAATTTAAATTTGCTGAAATTTACTCATCCTCTGGCCATCCTAGATGCAGACGAGTTTGTTTCTTCATCAAAACAGATTTAGAGAAATTTAGCATTGGGCTCTCTAATGGATCCACTGCAATGAATGGGTGCTGTCAGAATGCACAAATAACTGATAAAAATATCACAATAATCCACAAGTAATCCACAAGACTCAGTCCATCGTTTATTCTTTAATGAAGTGAAAAGCTGCTTGTTTGTGGGAAAAAAATCTTTTCAAAATACCAAAAATATAAGCCCATAATAATGCTTCCTCTTTTTTTCCATCCATCCATTTGTCCTCTCACATCAAAATCCACATGTTTAGAAGTGGTTTGTATTTTTTCACTTGTAAATGGTGCTTGATCTGTGCATTTCTCTTCTGATCCAGATGGCTTTTCTATTGGTGAAAACAATATTGTGAATAGAGGACTTGAAGTTAAAAATGTCTTGATAATAGAATTGTTTATCTTAGATGAACTGAGGGTGAGTACATTTTATGAAACATTTAATTTGTGGTTGAACTATTTTCTTATATGACAGTAGGCCAAGATGAATAATAGTTTGTTTAGATGTTCTTCAAAAATTCTACCCTTAAAGTCCACAAAAAAGTAAAAATTTGCGCACACATTGTCATATATGAATCATGTAGTTCATTGTTCTTGCAGTCAAAGATATCCAAGTAAATAGATGCATTTAGATGCAATAGTGCATGCGTTTGTATGAATATGATTTACTTTACTCATAGAAGCAAGAGGAATAATTGACAGGTCTGGTTTGGTTGCGTATGTGTGCTTTACATGCCCAATTGTGTTGCTTTCTGTGAAAAATGCTCCCTCTTTCTCTTCCTCCCTTGCTCATCGTCTGATGAGCAGGCACGTGTCACCCAGAACGAACATGTTTAATTTCCTGTCAGCACTGGGTGTCTTCATTTTTTTCTGTTAAAGCACAATGCACACGCAGAACCTTGTCAGCCATTTTCATCTGCGATTTTCCCCAAGGCCTGTTCCTTTTTTCTGTCTCCTCCCTCAATCATATGGATTCATTAGCTGTGAGTTTAGAGTTTAAAACCCTCCTCCTTCTCCTCTCTTACCTCTGCTTTGAAGAAGAAGGTTCATACAACTGGATAAGATATTGAATCTGACAGAGCTTAATCTGTACTATGGAGTGATGATGCCAGTAAGCTTATGAAACCAATAAAAAAGTGTGGTTCTCTGGAAACAATAAGGCCTATTTACAAAGGCCTATTTGGACATTTTTGCAGTACTTATATTAATGTCTTTGTAATACATAAAATATAATACTGACTAATGGAGTCAGTACGTTTTTTTTATTTTTTTTATATAATTTTATTCACTTTTGATCTAATTCGTTTGGTCACATGCTTTCATTTTGTTTTAATGAATTAATTATTTTTATTATTCCAAAATATAAAAACAAATAGCATTATAAAAAAGTTTTTGGGTTTTAGGTACCATGAAATTTTAGCAGTGTTCATCGCCATAGTAACTTACGCTACACTGCTTACCTGCTTCGGGGCAGGTTATGTACTGGGTTAGAGATCGCAAAACGAAATTTGACCAATTAGCTTCCAGCAAGGAGACACATGTCTGATGCAATAAAGCCACTTACCCAGCTTCTCTTACTCCGATTAAAAGGACGCTACATAGTAAAACATTGTTTGAAGATAAAATCATAAGAATTTTTTGAGAGTCTTTTTAGAATTACTTTATTTTTTATATAATTATTATCTGCTTAATCTATTACACAAGCCAGTTTAGTTTAATAGTAATTAGGCTTTTAAATTAATATAAACATAGATAATATGCAGTATA